>OX103972.1:40361406-40528031 GCA_944470395.2 Schistosoma turkestanicum | reverse complement strand
TAGTAAAATCGTTTTCCGCTTTTTTTGTAGGATGACATTTATTGCTCGTCACTACAGTCTTTATGTTGGTTTATTCTTATTATTTCTGAAAAGAGTGAATAAAATTGATTTAAGTGTATGTCGAAATGCTCATATGGTTTATCGTGTGGCAAAACATTTTTCACAAGATGGATTTAAAACGTTATTATTGAACACTGAAAGTTAGTTGTCTGTTTTTTTGTAAAAAAGTTGAATTACTTTTTTTGGTTTATTTTTACTCTTATATTGAACACTGTTCAAAATGACATTCAACAATGAATTGATCCAAGGTTGACAAAACTATGATAGGCTGGTTTTCATTTGTTTCCACCCATAAAGTATAACTTTTTGACATTTATAGTGAAAATTCTGACTTTAATGTTGGTTGATAGTTGATTTCACTTTTAAGTAAGTAAAAATCGACAGTAATATTCCGGTAAATAAAACTAAACTTAAACAATAATCTTCGGCTCATCACTGACTACCTTATTACAAACGTATGGTTCAAACTAACAGGTGATGAATTTCAACCTTATTTACAGCAAGGAATTTATAATTGATAACATTGAATCATCACAATTTTTCAAAGCGACCTAATTGAAGCTTCAAAGTTGGAACTACTAGATTTGGTCTTCGTAGTTCATTCTTCGCTGCGCAATCTAAAGACCATGCCTGAATGTATCTACTACCTTGATGTGGTGGTTGGGCCTGCCTATCGTGATGACCCACCCGAGCTATATTAGCTAGAACATATGTTCCTGAAGGTTCTACCATTCCACGCAGGTCGATTGCAGAACGATGAGACCACAAGCAGCTACTCAATGTCTGAGTATGTGTAAGGAATTGAACAGATTAACACTTACAGTTGTAACAAGCAGACTCGAATTATGTTAAGCGAAGTTTTGGAGTCGATCAATCAATCGCAACGTAGAACTTCGTACGTACGTACCTCAGTTCATGATGCTTTACCACATTAACACAGAGATGAAATTGTCAATTAAAATCCAATAGTAGTAGAGGTAGTAAAGGTATTAGAAGTAGTCGGAGAGGTTAGGATTAGAAGATACTATTCAAGAAGTAGAATTTGTGAAAAGGACTTAAAAAGATAAAGATGAAGAATTGAAAAGTTTAGGATTTGAGAGAACACAAAGAATGAATGCTTCGGCAACAACAACTTCTGTATCCGAGCTGAGATTTCGTCAGTCACCAGGCCATCGGCACTGATGAGACTCGCAAGATACGTGAGGCGGTCTACACGTTCGAATATTTCACTCCCTATCACTAGTTCAGGAGCCGATGAAACCCAATCTTGAAGCAACATTTTGCATTTTGAGGGGAAAACCGCATCCCGAACATGCTTGCATTGTTGCTCAAGGTGCTCAGAAGACTCTGCATATTTGTCACCGTCTTCACCGAATAGAACTATGCCATCAGCATATTCTAGGTCAATAAGCGAGCCTCTTGGTCGAAGGTCTACCCTGACGAGGATAAGGTTACATCTAGGAGCATATTTATAACAAAATTAAATAAGAGTGGGGAAAGTAGACAGCCCTGACGGACGACGACTTGAAGTAAACGATTTCCGATGACAGTTCGCCATAAGATCTAATCCAACATGTAGTGTTCGAGTGGAGAGCTTGTATACAGTTAATGTAGTTTCTTGGTACACCTTTTTGATGACAGATACTGCCATAGAATCTCACGATCCGCAGAGTCAAATGCCGCTTTTAGGTCCAGGAAGACAACTATTGTCGGCCGTCTAAGTGTGTGTCTGTGTTCCAGGACCTTTCGTAGTGTGAAAATGTGGTCTATACATCCACTTCCGGGTCTGAATCCAGCCTGGTTTTCTCTAGTCTGCTCTTTACAAGCTCTAGTTAGGTGTCTAAGTATAATCGAGGCTAACAATTTAGAAACTATATTAGTTAGATTGATTCCCCTGTGATTGTCACAAGAAGACTTTTGTGCTTTTTTATAAATTGGGACAATGAGAGATTGAGGCCAGTAAGATGGCATTACTCTTAGTTCCCAGATTCTACCTAAGATCTTAGTCAATCTAGCAGCTAGAGCTGGACCACCGTCCTTAAAAATCTCAGGAGTTAGCCTATCAGGACCTGCAGCTCGCTCTTGCTTCAGATGTCTGCCCTATAGCTTTCCCATGCATCCTGGGAGTACCGATCAAGCAATGCTGTCGTTAGGAAACGAGTACTAGGTAAGGGTGGCAGATCAGGTGATGAACTAATGAATCTTCATGAGTGGAAATGGTTGGGACATGTGCTGCTGATGCCCAACCATCGACTGCCTCGACGAGCGATATCTTTTGTAGCGGTAGGCTGACAGAAATCTAGGGGCGGCCAGACCAAAACATGGCTGAAATCCATTAAGTCACTAATAACTGAACTGAGTCATTTTATTAGATTACCTGGTTGTGGTCTGCGAGTCAATTGTACTTGGTGGCTAGAGACTTTAAATGACATAGCTTAAAATGATTTACAATCGCACAAGTACATCCACTCTTTGTGTTCTCTGAAATCCCAATCTTCAGGATTCCTCATCATGTCTGTCTTTTTCTTTCCAAAGTTATCTCAATGAATGATGCTTCTTGAAAAATATCTTCGAACCCTAATCTTCTCGACTTCTGCTAATACCTTTACAGTACGTCTACCACTATGGGATTTGAGCTGTTAGCCGCATCTCTGTGTTAATATAGTACGGAAACTTGAACTGAGGTACATACGTACTATGTGTACGTTGTTGGGAATTTTTTTAGCCAGATTCAGTTTGATTGACTGCTATAGAGACTGTAACCCCTAATTAAGTTGAAACGGACATATTCTGATTAATTGCTATTGGAGATCTTTGATTACACTTCTAGCAGTTGGATGAACTGGGATATTGCTGTTCCTTCTACTTTGCAGCTAAACACAAATCCTATTGTGATAAGCACTGAAGAATCAGTTTGACCATTATAATATGCAAACTATTGATTTCAATAATCATTCAGTATTAAAGTAATGCTCAGAAAGAATATACTCAGATATCTGATCTTCGTTGGGCTTTACGAGCGCAAACGCCAAACTGTAAATGTATTTTTTCACCTTAAAACGACATTTCGCCAATACGTTTTGCAGCAGTGTTTATCACTGAAAGGTCTGTGGTGCTGTGGTGCGAGCTACTTATAAGTATTATATGACGTGAGCGTCAACGTAATGTCTGGCAGCCGAAGATGAGGGAAGATCAAGAAAGGAAGAGTTACAAAACAAGGGAATTCTTATGAAACGCATGAATAGTGACAATGGATTGATGTTTTGCAACAGGAACAGTCCAGTTCGATATGATGAACTGTTATTTTGCAAATTAACGATTTACGATATGGTTTTCCAATTTTACTGAGTAACTCTGTAATTTTCGTTAAATACAATTCGGTTGCCCCACCTGTGTTCTCTTACACTACAGGTCTACCACAGAAAAACGATATCCACGTACATGCTATCTACTCAAACATTCGAAGGAGTCACTCTTTATCGTGAATTGTCAACAGAATTGTGGTGATGGTCAAGGTAGTGCTCGTCAAGGTTATTTACTAACCTCCGTCATTTCGATTCAACTTTGTCATAGATGTTCTACGAATAATAACCCCGACCTACAACTTATCAAGAGAAATTTCAAGGATATTAAAACATCTGGTGGATGAATCCAACTACTCCATTAAGTAGGCCACAGAATTCTTGGATAAACTCAAGAGGATTCAAATTGACAACGACGAAATGATGATATCCTTTGACGTAACAGCCTTATTTACCTCAATAGAGCCAAACTTGTCTAAAGAAACTTTCTCTGCTCCTCATCAACGACACAAATCTACACAAATATACAAAGCTTCAGAGTCAAAGTCTGCTTGAACTCATCGACCTATGCTTAACAACGTATCTTCATTTCAACAACAGAGTCTACGAACAAATAAAAGGAACACCAATGGGATCACCAATATCAGGACTCATCGCCGAAGCTGTAATGCAGAGACTGGAAGCGTCGATTCTGCCAGTGATCAAGCCAAAAATGTGAGTTCGCTATGTAGACGACACATTCGTTATTATCAAAAGGAATGAGCTGGAGAACATCTACAATCAGATCAACAACGTCTTCGATGACATCAAATTCACAATGGAAAAGGAATCAAACAACAGCCTAATTCCTAGATGTACTAATCACCAGGACTAACTCAGGAAAACTGGAAACTCAGGTATTTCGGAAGCCAATCCACACAGACGTAATTCTCAACTACGACAGCAACAACCCAAGAACCCACAAGATCAACTGCATACAAACTTTGTTCAAGAGAGCGAAGACACACTGCAGCACATACGAAGCATTAAAAAACGAGGAAAAACACCTGATGACTATCTTCCAAAAGAACGGCTATCCACGCAACTTCATCAAAAAACATCAACCGAAACCATCATCAGAAGCGAAATCAAGCACAGAAACAAATAAACGCATCATCCTACCATACATCAAAGACATATCGGAGCATACAGCACGACTACTGAAACCATTTGGAATAGGTGTAGCACACAAACCAACAGAATCACTTCAATCTATCCTATGTAGACCAAAGGACAAAATAACAAAGGAAGAAAAACCAAATATCATCTACAAATTGCTCAAACTGTGAAAAACACTACATAGGACAAAGTGGACGACCTCTTCAGCTCCGTTTACGTGAACATCAGTTAGCAGTCAAACGCCACAACAACGCTTCGCTTATATCAATACATACCGACAATAATGGACACACATTTGATTGGAACAATGTGGAAGTACTTGATAGGGGGAGCACAAAGAACACTAGAGAATTTCAAGAAGCTTGGCACTGAGGCCAATCAGCAATCAACAAACACATCGATATTGACTCAATTTATCAACCAATCAGAAAAATCATAGGTGACACAGGATCAAGAAACAGATCAAAAGGGGGTTGCAATCAAAACAAAGTTGCAAACAACGACAGGTCAAAAGACAACAGCAACCAATCAAGATGGAGGTTAGCAGAACAAGCTACAGGTCAAACGTGGAGAAATTCGAATGCTTCACTTCTTCTATCTGAAGTTTGTGCTGATGATGTTGTTCAGAAGAACAATGAAAGCTCCACAACCAAAACAACCAGCTCAGAGAACAAAACACCACCACAAACACCTCAATCACCTAAATTCTCAAGGCGGTTGTTTACGACGATGTGGTCGACTTATCCAGTTATTTGACTATCATCAATTGTTAGAGACACTGATGAAACACAGGCTTTTGAAATGACTTGAGCAACAGTGCAAACATGTTTTCATGCGCTTTTCTCTTGCTAAAGACAATATGCAGCTTCAAAACTGGTCTGTCTTAAAACCTGAATCAATGAAACAGAGAGAAGTAGCTAAATGGACTGGCCACCTCACCCACTGGAATTGGAAGTTTCATCAATTTCGAAGTGTCAGTGTGTTTCAGTCAGTCAACAACAACGTACACTTAGAAAGTATGTACGTCAGTTCAAGTTACCGTACCACAGCACAGAGAGATGCACTTGTCAATTCAAATCCCGTAGTGATAGAGGTTACAGCAGTATTAGCGGTAGTCGAAAAGATTAGGGGTCGAAGATACGATTCAAGAAGTATATCCCAATGAAAAAAAATAAAAATGAAAAACGGTCATGAAGTGCTTGGAACATTAGAATTTGGGTGAAGTTGTGGAATAGATGCAACTGCGCCATTGTAAATCATTTTAAGCTATGTTATTTAAAGTCTCTAGCCACCAAGTACAATTGACTCGCAGACCACAACCAGGTAATCTAATAAAATGACTCAGTTCAGTTATTAGTGACTTAATGGATTTCAGCCATGTTTTGGTCTGGCCGCCCCTAGATTTCTGTCAGCCTACCGCTACAAAAGATATCGCTCGTCGAGGCAGTCGATGGTTGGGCATCAGCAGCACATGTCCCAACCATTTCCACTCATGAAGATTCATTAGTTCATCACCTGATCTGCCACCCTTACCTAGTACTCGTTTCCTAACGACAGCATTGCTTACTCGGTAGTCCCAGGATACACGAGCCATGATTCAAAGACATCTATAATCGAATACTAGTAACCTAGGTATGCCCTCTTTTCTTGCTTGCTACGTTTAGCGCGTCTAAAGTTGATGTGAGAGAAAATCTGAATTCAAAATGAGTAATCGCCGCTAGACTTTGCTAACTTGCGTCATTTATGGCGTCAAGTAGATGAAAAACAAAGACTTCATGTGTACTGCACAACAGTCCTCTCTGCGCTACGTTATGGCTGTGCAACATGGTCGCAAAAATTAGAAAGCTTTCGTAAACTATGAATGCTTAGTGCAATACAAGCTAAGCCAGATGAAAATACCACAAATAAATCCACACGAGATAAGCTATTCCAAGCGATAGATGGACAGTTAATTTGTACTTAACTGTAGTTCTAAATACGAGTTTCGAATAAACAACAGACATTTATGTTCGGACTTTCTGAAAAACATCATTAACCCTATCTGTTTTCCGATCTGTATTAGTGTACGAACGTTGATTGAGTTAGTAGTGCTCTTTAATTGATCATAACTTATTCTAGCTAACGTTGGTTCTTCGTTAAATCTGATATTTCTTCCTTGATTACCAATATTATGTGTCACTTTTGTAAGATAGTCACGTTACAATTGTTTTTGATTTTTGTCGCAAGTTATAGAAGTGATCTTTGAAATAGAGTGTAGCCGTAACACATACATGGTAAGTCACATTGTTTTCTAACGCAACAAATTTTTCACTAAGAAAAGCATTGATAGCGATTCCTGTTAAGAACAAATAAATAAAAGATGTCAACTTCATAATCTATTTTTTGTCCTGAAATCAATTATTATCGCTATTGTTTCGTTGTATTTTTGTTGATATTTTTCAATGTAACATTAATAAGTCATTTTGATGTTTATTGATAGAAATTTTATCTGAACAACAACAACAATCTGATGGTATGTTATCTACTGAATATCAACAAAAACAAACTGGTCTTTGGAATCCTGTAATACTTTTTGCAGTTCACACAGTTTTGAATAATATGATGCTTGCAACATTCAAGTTAGTTTATAAAAATTCTCTTTTAAACAAAAATTACTGATAGTATTCAAATTCTATCATTAACCACAGTCCGTTGCAAACTTCAGGAATGTTACATACGCCTAACCATCGACCAGCTACTTCGACGAGCTATGTTTTGTGGTGTAGGGTTAGGTTAGAAAAAAGCTAGGGGCGGCCAAACCTAAACATGGCACAAATCCATGAAGTCATTGACAGCTGGACTCATTTATGTTGGTAAGTGGAGACTTCCTGGTTGGGGTCCGCGAAACGATAGTAACCGATGGTTAGAAAGAGTGAATGACATGGCTCAAAGTCGTTTACGATGGCACAGGTGCATCCATTCTTTGTCATGTCTCAAATCCTAATCTCCTGAATTCCTCATCACACTTATCCTTCTCTTCTCAAGTTTATTTCACTAGATTATACTCTTTGAATAGTATCTTTGAGCCGTAATCTTTCCGGTTACTGCTCATACTTCTACTACATCTACTACTATGGGATTTGAATGGACAATCCCATCTGTGTGTGGTAATGTTGTATGGTACTTGAACTGATGTACGTAAGTACGAATTTCGACGTCACTAACTGATTAAGATTATATTCGATTTATGGCATGTGAAAGTGTGTAACAGAGATAAGCAATTCCAAGAAATATATATATCTATACTTACGCCTGTTATCCCCAATGGAGCGTAGGCCGCCGAATAGTATTCTCCAACCTACTCTGTCCTTGGCCTCCCTTTCCAGTTCTGTCCCATTGTTGTCCACTCTTCTCATGTCTGTCTCCATTATTCGGCGTAATGTGTTCCTTGGCCTTCCTCCTTTCCTTTGTCCTTGAGGGTCCCACGTGAGACCTTGTCTCGTAATGCGATGGATTGCTTTTTTAAATATGTGTTCTATCCCAACTCCAGTGCTTCTTAGCATATAATTATTTCTTGTTTATCTGATATTGTTCATTTCAATGGTCAAATAAATTGGAAAAAATTATTCCGGCATTTTATCGATGAGCAATTTAAAACTTCTGACTGTTAATTCTCAAAATATTTAAAGAATTTTTAAAATAATTAAAAGATAGATAGATACATTAGAAATAAATTAACAAACACTAATGTAGTTGTAAATTATTTTCACTGTCAAATCTTCATCGTGAAATTTTCTATCTCCTTTTTTAAAGGCATCTTAAATAGTATCATGAATCTGTATATCACTGGATGATAAACTCTATACTAAGAGAAGTCGGATGTCTTTAAGCTAACATCACTCTCTTATGTCTCATAAAATTTCTCTGTGACATTATTGATACGACACAGCCAGCCTACTCTTAGGTCAGTTTACATTTATTTTGCCAATGTGTTTTAGGCGTATTGCATTGTTCAAACACACAACCAGACCAATTATCATTATTTCCTAATAGTAAACTGATTTTTTTCATTGTTCAATGTAAAATTTACCAGATGTTTAAATGTATTAATTGATATATAATGTAATATTGATTTATTTACTAGATTACAAAATGAATTAATTCGAAAATGGACTATATTATATCACAATGGATGGTTTAATAAATTAACTCGTTGGTTGTATTGTCATCTTATATTTGATATGAATCATGATGAACAGAACAATAAGTGTTTATCTTATTTAAAAGAAGGAATAGATTTACTACGTGAATTTTTCTTTATGCAACAGGTATGTTTTTTCATCACATAATTGACATACATTTTCTTCAATTTTTTTTTATTTTTATTTATTTTCATTTTTATTTTTTAACAATATTTAATCTTGTATTAGAATAGAAAAAAAAATTTGTTATTTCAGTGCACCAATATTGAGATTATGTGTATCATATATATATATATATATATATATATATATATATATTTCAATTATTCATTAAGTTATCATTTATAATGCCAGAGATTAGAACTGGTTAATTAAGTGAATACAAAAACCAGAAACTATGTAGTATTATGCTATTGAACATTTAGAATATTAACTAATGAGCCAGTAGCATTGTACAGTCACTTTGAAGTTGATAGATGTATTGCTGACCTGACTGCTTCGACGAGCGATATTTGATGTAGGGGTAGGCTGAAAGAAAGCCAGGAGCGGCCAGACCAAAACATGGCACAAATCCATTAAGTCACTCATAATTGAACTGAGTCATTTTATTAGACTACCTGAATGTGATCCGCAAGTCAGTTGTACTCGGTGGCTAGAGACATTAAAAGCGTTCAGCTAACGCATTCATGCTTTGATCCCATCTATATGCCGTTAACACTTCCTCTGAGCAGATTCGTAGGATCTGGTGCTAGAGTCTAACTACTTCCTGGGTGCCTTGCCACCCGTACTCTTACGAGCCGCCTGCTCTGTAGGTATCATATCTGTCAACAACGGCCTTTTTGCCCCATGATGTCGATTAGACTGCTCCCCCATCGACTTGTTTCGTTGAGGCTCAAGAGCAGCATATCGTACAGGACGTCTTGGACGTAAAATGGGTTCGGCATCTGATTTCCCTGTAAGTGAGCTTCTATCTCGATACAGTGGCCAAGGCTTTTCTGAAAAACAGAGGCAGACTTTCTCTTCAGCTTTTCTTGTAACCTTTCACCTGTCTTCTTTGTTAGTATTGGGGTGTCCGACGATGAACATGATACGTTACAGACATTGTTAATGGGTACATTCATTATTCCAAGTTTTTCTAGCATATCTAGACCAGGAAGATCAAAGTTTGACCGTTCTGTCAGATAACATATGTCCTGTACAGTTAGTTCCATTGAAGTAAACTTCACACTGTAATTCACCAACCAGTTTTAGCACACCTCCTGATGCTTTTTTAGCCGTTTTCTTAGATGGTTTCATTGGCGGTTTCCCCAGCAAGTTATACGTTTCTCTAGACACTAAGGTGATATCTGGTGCCTTGTCGATTCGAAAACGAGCTGGTATGCCGTTCATCTGGATGGTAATATACTTTCTTCGAACATCATAGTCTGTTTGAAAAGCCGCTATTAGAGAAAGAGATTTATACTCGACTAATTTCACCACCTGTCGAATACGTTTATGCTTTTTCCTAGGCTGAGACGTACGATTCGGTAGACAGTGACCTTTTCTATGTCCACGTTTGTTGCACATCTGACATTTATGCTTCCTAAATGGACAGAATCGTACATAATGCCAATCTCCACATAACCAACATGCAGTCGATGGTTTGTTTCGAGTTGTTACGGCTGCTGAAATTTTAACCTAGAAACAGCATTGATATTACTGTCGTTTAAAATAGGACTTGCCTGTTTAATCAACTTGCTGTCGTATCTGATGCTTTGTAGCCGCCTACACTCATCTTTCAATCTTTTGAGTGTGACGTTCAGTCAGAAGTCTAGTCCTGATCTCAGCTTCTTGTGGTGACTGAAGAGCTTTGAAGAATATTAAGCATTTAAATTGGTCTTCTGTCCACGGGCATAACTTGAACCGTTCGCATTCTCTGCTGACGATGTCTGCTAGGACTGCATATTCATCGGCTTCGCGTTTCACCAGATTTAGACACTGATATCGAATACTAAACAATGAGAATGATTCATCGAGGTAATATATGGTCTGCATAACGATCATGTTCATTGCTTCCCAACTTACGCACCAACAATCGAGTGTTCCACGTGTCGTATTGTTTATCGAATTCTATTCTAAATTTATCTTCCAAACGTATGAACCACGTGAGAAAAGTATTTCCATTTTAAGGATCATAGGTGAATTCTGGTATGCTGCTAACAACTCCTTCACAAAGTGTATTTGTACTCGACAAGCCCCCAAATCAGAACAGAATTGAACAGGGAAGAGATTATATTCTAAATAGCAAGGTTAAATGGATGTGAGAAACCGAAACGAAGGCGAAATGTAACAACATTAGTATCTTTATGGTTTTTACAAGAGCAGCTTCTAGAAGGTTCTCGACTAGCGCTGATTGGATAAGAATAAGCCAATCAGCGTGCAGCCAGCGCAATCATGCTTTAATCTCATCTATGTCCCGGTAACATCAGGTTAGCTGCAACCTTCATATAGCTGTAATGACGCTGGTGTAATTTAGGTTGACCGTTAGAATCAATCAATTTCCCTGAATTTCCTTTTCATCTGATTCAAGCAAACAGATAAGTTGGATTTTGTCTGGGTTAGCATCTTATTAACTGCATTTTCAGAGAAGAAGAAGAACTCAATCTATTTCCATTTTAAATTTTTTTCTTTAGACATGTGAAACTGTACATGATTTCTCGTTAAAACCACCACAGAATGGTCGTATACAATGGGATGATTTATCAGCTAGTCCATTAATAATGCGACCTCATTTAAAATTAAAAAATTCCAATGCTAAACAGTGTAATTTGATGAATTTGTCTTCGAACAATTCTTCATATTCATCTTGGAATTCGGACTTATGTTCAATGCCTCAACTATTTGTAAACAGTCAGAATTCGTCAAGAAATAATGCAAAGTTTACACCATTGGATCGTTTCCAGGTGATTAGTTATTATTTCTTGTTTTGGTGTTTGTTAATACTAAATTTTCTCACACTACTTACACGGTGTGGGCAGCCAGGAAGTGACATCTGTTCTCATACCCGTAAAAGCACGTGACATCGAATCGGTGCTGATGCAAACTTTTCGAGCTCACGAAACGTTATTCGTCGTCTCCTGAAATCCTGTTCTAAACCATGTATCTGAGCTTTCCGTGTTCGAATACTGTGTCAAATAAGGCAACAGGCTTCAGCCACTCAGTCAGCAATAACATACAACTTCATACGTACGTACATTAATTCAAGTTGACATACCATATTAGCTCGGAGATGCAATTGTCACTTTAAATCCTATAGTAGTATGGGTTGTAGAAGTTTTAGCAGTAAATGGAAACCATTGAATCTCCTGATAAAAGGTCTATTCCTAAAAATTCAGACGGAGATAACGTTATATCAAAAGCATGTATACGACAATGGTAAACATCGATGGAGAGAATCCCGAACATAACTGCTGCCTTCTCATGATGGTCGCACCCGCCTATCGTGATGACCCAACCGAGCTATATTGGCTGGAACATATGTTCCCGAAGGTTCTACCATGCCATGCAGGTCGATTGGAGAACGATGAGACTAAAAGCAGCCATTCAAGGTCTGAGGGCGAAGTCGTACTGCTGACTGTAGAGTGGCGTGACATTAGTAAGGTGTTTCCCTCGGACAACCAGCATCTGCAGCGATGCTGCCTTCTCACAAGGAAGGAAGGGTTAGAAAATGTCGACCCTAGAAATGTCACACCTCACCCTACCTCACGGATTCCCGTCTCCGGCGTTAAAGCCTTTCAAACAAGAGCGGAGCTAACACTTCAAAAAAACCTTTGGACCATGTGGTCACACTCCCCAGGTCTCTAACACCGACACTGATCTACCTTCCTTTTTAGGTTCTTCAAGAAACGACTTTTCACAGTGTGGGCCGCCGGGAAGTGACAACCACCCTCACTTTGGTAACAGCACACGAGACCGAATTGGTCAAAATCAAATCCTTTCTACACCTCCCAACATCTCTCTTATATCCGCGATTAACTCTTTTTACATTCATTTATCACTCGTACCGCTAATGCAAATGATATGAGTTCACGGAACATCATTCCTGGTCTCCTGAAACCCCACTCCAAACTACATGTTACAGCTTTTGATGTCCGGACATTGTGTCAAATAGGACAACAGGCTTTCGAGTGTCATCATTCACCTGACCTCACTATCTCAAAATAAAGAACCAGCCTGATTTACTCTTCGTGTATCTGCAAGCCCTACTGTTGCTTCCCATCGCCTCTCTGGTGTAGGTATAGCATTGAGTCGTAGGGCAGAACTAGTCCTCATAGATAGAATCCCAGTAGACAGTCTCTTGTGCACTGACCGAATAATCGTGATAGTAAGGATTCGGAAAGATGGGGAAACTTGCCGTTTCCTCTTCGTCGTATCTACCTAGGCTCCCATTGACTGCAGTTCAGACGAGGTCTCTGATGTAGTAGTAATGGCTGGTGACTTCAATGCTATAGTCGAACTCAAAACGTTATTCACCTCTTTTATAAGTGAGACTGCAATTGGTCAATCTCATGGATAAAATAACTCAGCAATATCATTTGTAGTCGTTGCTGTCAATGGGGAAGATTCAAACTATTTAGTACAAATATATTTGACGTCAGTGGGCAAATTGACGGCGAACAGTACTGGCTGCGAGTGACGGATTAACAAAACGTGTGTTCTGAATTCCACTGCTAGCTTGTATCCATCTCAATGATTTAATAAGTTGTTTCGTTTGTTTTCGACATTTAAATCAATGTGTTCCTTTATATTTCTCAATCTATCTAGTGATTAGTAGATTTCTTTTTTTTTCATTGTAATCGTTAGATTTTAATGGGTATCAAGCGTCCGTATATTGATCGTCAATCAACAAATAGAATTTATGCATCTACAATGAATACATTTTATGAAAATCGCTACATACTCATAGTATGCAACTATTTAGAAGATAAGCTTAATGAAAAAGTAAGAAGTAAATATTTTTTATATTTATTGTATGAAAATTTATCATAGTTTAGTTGTATATTACCAAGTGATGAGTTGAGAACAGTAAGAAATGTTTTAAGTATAATGACGTTTGTAAATTAACAGATCTAAACAGTTATTTAACATGTTGTAATGTATAAATTTTTATCAATTTCAAGAAGTTAGCGCATACAATATTGTTCAGAATGACAACGAAAGCTTAGAATACTCAATAGCATCCACTTGAACTAATAATATTTCTGATCGTTTCGAAATTGTATCAACGAATATTGTTCAGTCAATAAACATTTAAGTCGTCTACATATTTTATCTTGTTTCTCCAGTGAGTGTTTCATCTTCCCCATATATATATATATATATATATATATATATATATATATATATATATATATATATTAGAAAGAAAATTCATTCTCCTGGTCAAGTGTTTTATCTTTTAATATAGGCTCAATTTAGAGTTAACATCAATAATTCAGTCTGAGGAGCAGTTAACACTCGGTCATACATACTGCACCATTGCATATTATCAGTTGATCACCCGACCGCAGCTGCTTCCTTGATGTGGTGGTCGAACCTGCCTATCATGACGATCCAGCCGAGTTATATTGACTGCAACATATGTTCTTTTAGGTCCTCCTATGCCAGGCAGGTTAATTGCAGAACGATGAGACTAGAAACAGCTACTCAAGGTCTGAGGGCGAAGTGGTACTGCTGACTGTAGATGGGTGTGACGTCAGTGAGGTGTTTCCCTCGGACAACCAGCATCTGCAGTGATTCTGCCTTCTCACAAGGAAGATAGGGGTTAGAAAATGTCGACCCTAAAAATGTCGCTCCTCACCTTTCCTCACAAATTTCCGTTTCAGTCGATAAGGCCTTTTAAACAAGAGCCGAGCTAACACTGAAAACATCACATAAAATGGCAGTGCTTGACCGGTTTCAAGCAGCTGTCTATTGAGTTCTGATGTCACGCTCTGAGGTCTCTAAGACCAATATTAATCTAACTTCAATTTTAAGTTCCTCAAGAAACACTTCCACTGTGTGCGCAGCCGGGAAGTGACATCTGCCTTCATACTGGTAATAGCACACGAAACCAAACTAGTCACCATCAATTAATCAAAGTAATTTATTAATTATTTTATCATTGTCAAACATATTCTCTTGTAATAAATTTAAAAAAGCCAATCCTATAACACCGCACTACTAGCGCCTGATTGTATTGTTCCTTTATTCTTTTCCAGATGAAGCCACATTTGATTCAATGGTGTTTATTGTCAGGTATTCGAGGAAGGATTGCACGTCAACTATTAGTTCCATCATCATTTGTCAACCAATTTGATTGTGAAAGATTTTTGCAAACTAATAATCCACGTATATCTTTTCGTTTTCTAGCAGATTACTATGGTTTATTACGTATGTTTATATTGTATATATTTAGTTATTTTTTGTTTGGAATTAGTTCACCGTTATTGTATGTAATGTGTTTAATTGTCTTGTTTATGTTATATCAATTGATTACAGCTGTTTTTGGATTATACCATGAGAAAGTTGTACAGTCTTAAAAAACAAACAAACAGACAAACCTATTTGTATTTTTTTTATGCGTATTTGGTTGAAATCTGTATTGTTTATTTTTTGAAAGGTTTCCTTCTGTTGTCTACTGTGCAATATAATGAATATATGTAATATATTGTGTCTAGTCTTCTTATTGATGATATCATTAAAAAGTCATTTATACACAACACTGATTTTTCTCATTGAAATAATAACTGCATATTTTGGAAAATGAGAGAAAATTTATTTCATAGAAAAAAAATATTAGCATATAGTGCCTCCACATATAATATTCCAGTTCTCTTACATCTAACTTGGTTAAGCCCTTTCGATTATTAATTTATTTAACCAAGCCATTTGTATAGCAACAAATTTATATGCACTATTCGTTCTTATTATTATTGTCTGGTTTGTATGATGAGCTCACATGACATGTCCCACTTGTCATTTGACCTTGTCAATCATTCGTCGCTTTTATTCATGTGTGTGCACGCCTATTTCGCTTGTCATATGTCTGCCTTATTTTTATCTGACTATATATTCTTAGTCATGTTCTATCTCTTTGAGTTGGCTCTTAGCCTTCTCCAATTCGCTTCGCCCGTTCGTTCGCATTGTAACCCATGGAGTTGGCTCAAAAGCCTTCTCCAGTTCACGTCGCTTCATTCGTTTTATTCACTGCTTCTCCGCTTCGCTTTGTGGTGTGTCCCGAATAAACGTATTCATCAATACGAATTCATGTTCTGATTAATAAACCGAGCTTTAGAACACGCATTAAATCGTCACACCACAAGCAAAAGAAGTAGCCTAAATAAGTAAGCTCTCTCTCTATGTCGATAAGATGTCGATCCCCGTTCCGAATTAAAACTAACTCGTTAACCATAAAAACTAATTCAAGTCATTTAAACCCTACCCTGGAAAATAGGTCTAGAAGGGTTCTGACGTCTCATGATGAAAATAAATTTTCTTCGGAAGTCACGAGTACGAAACTATTTCTTACAGCTAGAGCAACCATCACTGTGGGTACATGAAGTGTTCGTACATTAAGGGATACCGGGTAAGTCATTCAAGTCGCTGCAAAAATGAAAAGATGCGACTATATCATATAGCTTCAGATCACAACTTGATGGTGACCGAGATGAAACTGAAAGTAAAGATGCACTGGAAAACTGATCGAACAACATCACAACAGTTTAATATGACTCAATGAATTAAGATAAGCTTCAGCGACAAGTCCCAACGCTTTCATGATCTGGCCAACAGTGAGGAAACTACGGTGAAAAATAACTAAAAGGAGATCAAGGTTGCGATTACTTGGGCCACAAGAAGCACCATCACAAAGAATGGATCTCAGTAGATACTCTGAATAATATTGAAGAATGGAGGAACAAGAATGCAGCAATCAGTAACAGCCGAACGAGAGCACAGAAAGGCAAAGCACAAGCCGAATACACAGAAGCAAAGAAGCGAATGAACAGCAGCACTAAACTTGGTAAGCGGAAGTATGTGGAAGACTTAGCAATGATAGCCGAAAAAGAGTCGCGAGACATGGCAAAACTATAGGATACATTGAAGAAATTTGTTGGAAAGTACTGTAAACCAGAACAACCAGTGAAAAGCAGGGAAGTCAAACGGATCGCCAACATTGAAGAACAGCGAAACAAGTGGCTAGAGTACTTTAAAGAACTACTGAATAGATAAACCTCACTGAATCCACCCAACATCGAGGCAGCAGCTACAGACCATTCAGTTGATATTGTCCCACCAACATCTCAGGGGATGCACGGGATACAGTGAACAGCTCGGGTGCAGCTGGACGATTTGCACTTCGCGGATGTCCTAGCCCATCCATCTCACACACAACAACAAATGCAGATGAAGAAGGGCAGTGAGTGAAGCAGCAGCCGCTGGAGCAATAAGCCTTAAAAAACACAAGGGAAAAAGCGAAATCCTCCGATACAACACAACTTGCATTAACAAATTACAATTGATGGAGAAGTTTTACAACAGTTGGAAGCCTTCACATACATGGTCTGCATCATTAGTAAACAAAGTTGATCTAACGCAGATGTCAGGACACGGGTTAGCAAGTGAAGGCTACATCTCTACAATTAAAAAACAACTGAAACTCAAAATTGTGAAGCAACACCTTAGTTAGAATTTTCAGATCAAGAGTCAAGACAGTTCTACTATATGGAGCTGAAACTTGCAGGACTACGAATGCCATCATCCAAAAGATGCAGGTGTTCATTGACAGTTGTCTACGCAAAATACTTCAGATTCTTTGGATCCGTTGGCAAGAAACTATCAACAACAACCTATTGTGGGAGAGAACAAACCAGATTCTAGCAGAGTAATAAATCAGGAGAAAGCGCTGTAGTTGGTTTGGACACATTGAGGAAGTTATCCAACTGCGTCACAAGACAAGCCGTCACTAGGAATCCTCAATTCTCTTTGGATATTGAGATAAATGTTCACGATCGTCATTTGATGTTAGTAGGAGTAAAGGTTAATTTGTCATATTTCTTATCAGTAACGTAGGTGGTCTGCAAACTGGTAGTCGCGCTATGATTACGGTACTCTTTCAGAATGTGAAGGTAAACTAGGACGATTTGTTCAAACGGATTGAAAATTATTTGTATTCTAGAAATGAGTACATAAAACCCTGTAACATTCCGATGTTTTCATACAAGATGCCAACAGACCTAATTATGCAGTCATGCAAAGGTAAATTCCTTATTATTTTAAGAAAATCAAACTCATTTTTGTTTCAGTCTGCTATGTTGAAGTAAGGTACTTCCTATCGATCAGTCTTTATCTCATTGAAAGAGTTGGATCCAGTCTCTAAGTGTATCTGAGATTTTCTTAGCCAAAGACAGTGAACCCAAGTTTCGAAGTGAACATCAGTCTTGAAGTGCAGCGGCGCCAAGCTGACCAGTCGCAAATGGGATGAAGTTAGTTTCCCTAGATTCCATTACGTACTTAAGCCTGCTACCACCCAATCGAGCATAGGTCGCCAACCAGTATTCTCCAACCTACTCCATACTGAACTTTACTTTCTAGTTCTATCCAACTGCTGTTAATTCTTATATCTTTCTCCGTTTCTCGGAGTAATGCATTCTTTGGCCTTCCTCTTCTCATTTTGCCTTCCAGGTGAATGCTTGTCTTGTGACGCAGTTATTTGCTTTCCTCAATTTCTGTCTTTTTCAACTCCAGTTCTTCTTCCTGATCTCTTCCTCTGCTAGAATCTAGTTAGTTCTCTGATGGTGTCTGACCAGCAAATTCGAAGGATTTTACGTAGACAACTGTTAATGAACACCTGCATCTTTTGGATGATGGCATTCATAGTTCTTCAAGTTTCCGCTCCATATAGTAGAACTGTCTTGACTCTTGTTCTGAAAATTCTGGCTTTGGTAGTTGGTTGAGAATTGTTTTGAGTTCCAGATATTCTTCGATTGTAAAAAGGATGTCCCTGCTTCGCAGATCCGCGCCCTCACATCTACCACAGATGCACTGTGCCCTTCGATTGCTGCCCAGATATGTACAGGTTTTTACGTCCTCCAAGGCAACTCGATGTAGAGTGATTTGGTTGGGGCTTATTCTGTTGTATCGAATAATCTTGCTTTTCCCTTTATGTATGTTGAGATCTGCTGTTGCTGAGGCTACTGCTACACCGGTCGTCTTCTCTTGCATTTATTTTTGCATGTGCGAATGAAGAGCCAGAGCATCAGCGCAGTCTCAATCGTCCAACTGCATCCTAGTTGTCAACTTTATCCCGTGCTCCCCTCCAGATGTTGACGTCTTCATAATCCAGTCGATCACTTGTATTAAGAGCAACAACATCAGTCAAAGTCTGGAAGAATTTTTGATGTTTCGAAAATTCATATCCATGTTGGGATTGTTGTATTAACAGTCTTCAATAAAAGAACTTGGATGTCGAAACACATCAGTGAATGCATCAAATTATTTGTTGATGCATGCGCCTTAATCCTCACATGTAATCGTACTGTAAGACATAGGAAAAAATAGGTTGATATTCCAACATTATGGTATTATATTCCATTTTGAATTGGGATGGGGGTTGGTAACATGATGCGATTTCTGAAGACAGAATTAAAGGCTAACAAAATATTTCAGATAAGGCATCTAGTTTCAAATACAGTACAACTTTTACCTTGGTACAGTAATTAAAATCATTTTGAAAAATGTTACGCCTGCATGTAAACACGACATTCTGATATGCTTGAACTATTACGAGTTTACCTAGTCGGAAAACGAGAGCGAGGATCCGGTGATACGACATGCTACTCAAATCCGATTATCGCAACCCCCATATTGAGTAAAAGAAGACAACACTTGATATGAAGTAGAACCTGTATCCTACAATCATCCAGAAAGTACGAGGTCCGAATCCAGAAGAGAATCAGGATCCCAGACTAGGGATCCGGGTCCTGGTCCTGACCATAAAACGTTACAGATAATGCGTATTTATACATTTTGGTCGAATGAGAAACAGCATCGAAGTCTGTGACATTGACAGTTAGGATAACCAATAAGAAACAACATTTGAGCACGTGATATTGATATCTAGGACGACCATAAAATTGACCAGTAGGAATTGACCAATAGTTCTCTTAGGACATTGGATGAATATCCTGACAAAAACATACTGGAAGACCTCTGTTTCAGTGCTTCAATTATAAGAGAATACGAAAATTACTAAACAAATATTTATAAATCTGTGATGCAGTCATGTGCTACCATATAAATCGATCGATTTCTTTTCGGTACGATTCCAGCATGGTAGTCTAATCACTCTTACTGCACTAATTCTAGTCAGTTGGCAATTATTTATGAGTTCTTACATTCGGTTAATTTGAATGAGTTTCTGGATATCGGGTAGTCGAAGTTGAGTCGGTTGCAATGTAGATAATAATAATAATAAGGAGAAAATTCTGATGTTAACGGGATAATTTAAGAACTAAGCAAAATCAACTAAAAGATTTATCAGTGGATTGAATAATTAGATCATTAAAATATGACAATAAGTATTTGATAATTCCAAGAATTTCGGTTTGAAATGTCAGATGCACATTTTGTACAATTGGTAACAAGATGGATGCTTGAACAACAACCAAAATCGTACTAAGTTTTTCAAGAAATCAGATTACTATCAGAAGCAGTATAGAATTTTGATGCAAGCAACATTATAAAATGAATGAACACATATTTGTGTAAACATCTGAGGTTGGTTTCGTTCACTATTCGATGTGATTAGAGTGTGTTATGTCTGCGAAAATCTCTCCTTTTGTGACCAGTTACTTCATGTTGAACGAGACATAAATAATATCATACTATAGGCTTGTTAACTTTATCTAAGACGGTGATTAAGGCATGACGATAGATATGTTTAGCAATATTTTGATTTGATAATTGTTGTCTCTTGAAATCATCTTTATTGTTCAATGGTTGAATTGTAATTGCTTTCTTTTGATATGATTTTAATGCTTCAATTCGAAATACATCATCTTTTAAAAATAAAAAATTCGACAAAGATTTAGCTTTTTTAGTTAAGAATAGTTGTTCTTCTGATAAAATATTTTTCTTTTGAGTATCGTCTCCTGTTCTATCAATTAAACGTAAACATAAACATTGACAGATGAGACGCATTCTGTTAGGCAAATTAATAAAATTTAAGATATTATATATATATATATATATATATATATATATATATATATATATATATATATATATATATATATATATATTGATCGTGTGAATTCAAAAGCTTATATACATGAGAATTCGACCACCGGAATTGACTATTTATAACCAACGAATTGTAGACGTCATATATATTTATGAATTCTAATAAAAATCGTTCTTCTATATGTAGAGATTACGTTTAGTAATAATGAATTAAAATTGTAATTTTGCAAGTGAGTTGTGGAAACCATTTCTGAAACGCTTATGATAAGTTCTGTATACTTGTCTTCAGAATCCGAACACAATCTTCAGCAATAAACAATCAAAAAATTAAATATCATTCATTTACAAACGACGCTTATTTACACCTGTTACACATAATGGAATATAGGTGGCCGACCAACAGTCTCCAACCTACTGCATTTTGGACCTTCCTTTCCATTTCTGTTCAGTGGTTGTTCATTCTTCGCATGTGTGTCTTCATTCCTCAGAGTAATGTGTTCGTTGGTCTTTTTCTTTTCCTTATGGCCTTGAGGATTCTAAGCAAGTGCTTGTCTTGTGACGCAGTTGGGTGCTTTCTTCAATGTGTGTTCTATACAAAATCAGTACCTTTTCCTGATGATTCACAGGCCGTTTTCGCCTAAATTTGTTGTATGTTTAGGAGAGAAGGACTAGGACATCTGCGAAATGCAAACCGTCCAGCTGCACCTGGGCTGTCCACTGTATCCTGTGGTTCTCCGCAGATTTTGACGTCGTCAGAATCTAGTCGACCACCAGGAGAAAGGATCAGAGTAAGCAATCCTGTCTTCACTTGGTACGAGTCTGTGAGCTGTCCCTCATGCCTGATTTTCCGATGTAGCCCATTGATAAGTTCGTCACTTAGTATGCTTGAGGCTATTACGAGTTTACCTTAGTCGGTAAACGCGAACGAGACTTTACCAGCTTCCAGGGAGGCTACCTTGAATCCGAGGCTGAAGTGAAAAGTCTTTGTAAGCGTAGAAAGTATATTCTACAAACACCCAGCAATCACAGTACAATCAAGCATACAACTCTCGTTTATTTATACAACATAGGAACGTCCTTGAGACAGTTAAGAAAATAGCATACTAAAATACACAGCAGCCAATGACAGCCAGGGATTTTCCTGGTGGGAATTGAAATCTCAAGGTCATCTGATCAGCCCATGCTGGCAAAACATGAAAACCAAAATACGGCATTATCAAGCGAATTTCGGGGATCTAACATCCCCAACACCCATCATGAGAATCCGCTATGATATTGACTATTTTCTCGGTAAAAGGAGTCAGCGAAATATCCTCCTGTCCACTTTATCGAATGCTTTCTCGTGGTCAATGTAGTTGTTATAGACTGGTGAATTCCGTTCATTTGATTGTTCCGCAATGATCCGTAGTGTCTCAATATGGTCAGAACGTGACTGTTGCTTACGGAATCCAGCCTGCTGATCTCTATGTTTGGTGTCTACTGAATCTTTCATTCAGTTCAACAACATTCTGTTGAAAACTTTTCTTGGCATCGATAGTAGTGTGGTATCTCTGCAGTTCTCACACTTGATAAGGTTTCCTTTAAATATCACTAAACTAGGTATAGTCATAATCTCATTTAAGAAAATAAAGCACCAGTTTTCTTTTCACTTCAAAGTTAACCGTAAAAATGATAGGTTAAAAAATTAAGGAAATCTGAACAATACTAAAGGTCATACTAGATAACTTCACTAGAATCTAACCATGCACATCAAAGTTCAATTCTTTAGGCTATATAACTTTACTCTTGTTTTCTATTACAAAAAAAGGTTTATTCACATCGATACGTGTTAAAACATTTTTCACTGATGTTCAAGTGTTGCTGGGTTCAGAGTGATGAGCGCTTTATCATTAAATTGTTCGACTACACCACAATCACTGTTCACTTACAGTTTGAATGGAGTGACGATTTAAATGTGAAGACAGTTAACGAATCAGCAGAGTTGAATATAACAGCAACATAGTATGAAATAAACTCAGTATGTTTAATGGTCTAAACAATAATATAAAAAGAATTATACAACTACAGTTGACATACCATTTTATGCATCATTAGTTGTTATGTATGTACATGTACAGGTTCATTTCATAAAACTATAATTTGGATATTGAATAACCTCATTTTTTTAAGTAGTTGTCGAAATAACAACGATCATTGTTAGAACTCCACCACTAGAGATACCTGGAAGCACTAAAAGACGACCATTTCGCCTTGATATACGACTCATCGGTGGCAGTCCGCATCCTCGACTCCTGCTGCTACTCACAGGATTCGAACTCCGAGCTGTCGGTCTTGCACGCGAACACCTAACCTTTGAACTACTGAGCTGGCTGCCACTCAACGGTATTAATGTCTAATTCTGATTGATTTGCGGATTTCACGCAACCTCACCCACTGTGTTCGGTAGCTACTACTGACTACACATGACAGGGTTCATTTCCACTAATCACGTCTTCCCACTAGAAGATTTTCCTCACGAAGCTAGTCACGTATTCAATTAGAACAGTAAAATGAAGATGTATGATAGGATCATATATATTTTGTAGATTGAACAGCTGATACACAATAATGTATATTCTTTAGTCAATATACAACAAAAACTACCTGCAAAAAGTAATTTGCACTGTCAAATCATACAACTGGGTGGCGGTTAATTTTTCAAGTTGAACATTTCTGTTCAAATTGAAATCATGAAATCAATGAACGTGGTATGATAATTCATGAAAACAAAAACAAAAAAAAAACAAGAAACTGAACAAAAATAACATGAGACATTTGTTGAATGACATTAAAATTTTCTATATTCACAATAACCATCGGGATATTTGATCAAATGAAAGGATAGGTTCATATAATAGGTTGTCTGGTTGTCTATGTTTATGCTTATTTTAAAAAATACTGAATAGTCTATAGACTATTTTTTTGAATATCCATTATTTGATCTGGAGAACATTAAATTTCTCAATTGTTTCTCTTTTAAATGTAAATTTTCCGCTTCTTTTCTTAACATTTCTTCATAGGCTAATTCAGCTTTATGTTGTGCTTCTAAATCAGCTTTGGCATTATCTTCATTCCATTGGTTGACTTGATGTTTAACAGCTAATTGATTGGCTAATTCATTGTACTGTTTCATATTTTGATCATGACGTGTTTCTTCTTCTAGTCGATCAGTTAATTTGGCATTTTCAATTTTTTCCAATAATTCTTCACTTGTTATTAATTCTTCTCGTTGAGATTGTTGATTACGATTTAATTGATCAGTGATTTGTTTACGACGATCTTCAATGACCTAGTCATGGAAATTTAATATGTTATTGATTGAAAACAAAATTACATAATTAAATTAGTTAATGATTAGAATTTGTGAGTTTTATTTAAGCATGGTTTTCATTTAATTTATTTATCTAAGGAGAGGATTTAATTTTAAGGTTAGTAAGATTTATCATATCGTATATTTAATATTGATGGTCAAAAGAAATCTGAGTCAATCTGCAGATATTTTGTAGAAAGCACTACAGCACATCAGTCTAATAATTATAAGGTTTTTAAACTTAATGACTATTCAGTCTCGTATGTTGTTATGGGTTTGAGGGCGAATGTCACTTCTGGGCTGCCCATACCTTGTGAGGGTGTTTCTTGGGGAATCTCAAATGGAAGTTATAATTGCGCTGGTTTTAAAATCCTGGGAGTGTGGCTGCAGAGCCCGAGGGACAAACTGCCTTAGGCCGGTTGCGCACGCTTTTTTTATGGGGAGTGTGTAGATTGTTAGTTCCGCTTTTCTAAAGGCCTTACCTCCTGAGATGGAAATTTGTGAGGTAAAGAGAATTGTGAAAATTTTAAGGTCGAACGTCTCCTTCCTTGTGAGATGACAACATCGCGGAAGTTGCTGATTGTCCGAGGGCAACACTTTACTGCTGTTACGACTCTCTACTTCAAGCAGTACGACTCTTTCCTCAGATACTGAGTTGCTGCCTTTAGTTTTACAGTAGGTTGGAAGAAACCTAGAGGTGGCCAAACCAAAACAAGGCACAAATCCACGAAGTCACCGACAAGTGGACTGAGTCATGTTGGTAGATGCAGACTACCTGGTTGGGGTCCGCGAAACGAATGTAGCCGATGGTTGGAGACCTTGAAAGATAATGGCTGAAAATCGTTTGTAATGGCGAAGGTGCATCCACTCTTTGTGTTCACAGAAATTCTAATCCTCAGAACTGCTCATCATCTCTATCTTTCGCTTTTTAAATTCATCTCTCTGAATTATACTTCTTGGATTATATCTTCGTTCCCTAATATTCTCCTTTACCGCTTATTCTTCTACTATCTGCACCATTATGGGATTTGAGTCAACAATCGCGTCGCTGTGGTAATGTGGTATGGCAACCTGAACTTGTGTACTTACGTTGGAAGTTCTACGTTGTACCTGACTGACTGACTGACTTAGCCTTGCACTTACTCGACTAATTGATTACAATTTAATACATTGACTGAATGACCTTTTTCATCTATAAATAACACAATCTTGAAGTATGAATACAGTTATAGTTGCAAAAATTCATCATTTTTTGTAGCATATAACACTGTCGAATTCATTAATGTGTATATTATTTTGGCTATGGTTCAGATAATTCATTAATTATGAACTTATTAACTTTTTAGATCAGAAGCAGTAGGTCTTAAAATACACAAAGTAATAAGCAAGATTCTTCGATACAGCACAACATGCACTAACAAATCACATTTTCATGGCAAAACGAGGCAGTCGGTTAGGCATTCGCAACACATGTCCCAACCATCTCATCTTCATCTATTGATTTGCTATCCCTAACTAGTACTCGTTTCCTAGGGACAGCATTGCTTACTCGGTTGTCCCAGGATAAACAAGCAATGCCTTGAACACATCCATAATGGAATACTAACAGCCTACGAATGTCCTCTACTCTCACCGGCCGTATTCCGCATCCATTTATTAGGACGGATCGAACTGTTGCGCAGTACACTCGTCCTTTAGTTAGCAAACGGATCTCTCGCCTGCACCATAAGTGACGCAAGTTCAAGAAAACCAATCGAGCTTTCTGTATCCATGTTGAGATTTCGTCAGCCACCAGGCCATCGGCACTGATGAGACTCCGGAGGTAAGTGAAACAGTCTTCACGCTCGAATACTTCAGTACCTATTACTTGTTTAGGTTCCGATACAATCCAATCCTGAAGAAACTTTTCGTTTCGACTGAGAGAATCGTATCCCGAACATGCTCGCATTGTTGCTTAGGTTAGTCGTAAGACTGCATTTTGTCAGCGTCTTCACCGAATAGAACTACGTCATCAGCATACTCTAAGTAAGGAAGCGTGTCTCGTGTTAGAAGGTTCACTCCTGACAAATCATACGAGGAAAGTGTTATCTCAACAAGCATGTCTGCGACAAAGGTGAATAAGGATGTAGATGACGAACAACCTTGACGAACACAACTTGAAGTAATCAGTTCCAATGACAGTCCGGCCAACTATTCTTCTAGTTGCTCGTGAAGTATGTTCTAAGCTATTCTATCATTAAGTATTACCCTAATAGGTTGTCTTGTGCTGTCTTTCCTACGTCCAGTAAGTCGCAAACAAATACGCGCATGACCTGAACCTAAACAAGTGCTTCAAAATGAGCGGCAGTCTTCAATAGAGCCTCTCCACCGATAGCTTATAGCGATGTGATCTAGTTGGGTCCATCGTTGGGAAGATTTTATGGGTCGCCGGGTCAAAAGATGTTTTCCCCTATGCTGAAAGTTACTTTATCCTAGCTTGGGACCGGCAATATAATTTATATTCAATCTCAATGGGGAAAATGTTATTTCATCAATTGTTATTCGATTTTGAGTTTTAAAATTATCTACTCAATTCATAACCATACTCTTTTCTATTGTCATTTTTATAGATACAACTTTCAATTTATGCTAAAATGAATTATCTTTGAAATGTTGAACATTTCTATAATTACAGGGAAAAAAGAAATCAACAGCGCGCGATCAACTATAACGCGTATCCACTGCTTAAATAACAATTTAAATCTGCCTAGTAAAAATAAACACATTGAAATTAGAGATACTCAATACCGAAATTGGGTTTGACGCTGCTTACCTCATGTAAAAGTTTTTGTCTAGCGGCTGTTTCATTTCGCCATTCTTCTTCACGTTTAGCCCATAATTTGGATGCTTCATAACTAAGATCAATAATTATAAAAAATTTTTGAATAAAAAATCATTGTAATTTTTTTTTGTTGATTCATGTTAACCTTGATATGAAGAGGTTTTTTTTTATTTCAAACAATAGTTAATTCATAATTTACTGTTACACTTAGAAGAATAATTAATGTAAGACTGACAGTTTATTGATTACTTTGCCATTGTAGTGTATAAGTTACTGTCAATGCTATCAATTTATTTACTAAATTATAAACAATCCACACGTGTGTTCTTTGCTGTCGATTACATCATCGATGCATAAGTTGTTTTGGCAAACGGAGCTTAGGCTGGAGTTGGTGAATTGCCAAGATGCATAAGTTTTTGATTTGACATCGGGCTGATTCTTTTGGCTTAACCAAACTGATAATCTTGAAAGATGATTCTGGTGGGACGATGTGCCTCAAATTTATGGAACGTTTCTGTATTCGACTGCAGATTGTTCTATATTCTCCTCTCAAAAGTCACATATGTTTGTATGTGTTTAGCAAGTGTTCAGTCTGTACAATCAATACAGCCTGTTTTATAAGAGCAAGTAAACTTAACAAAACCGCGCGTTGATTTGGATGTAGGTAGTAACTAGTCAAGTCAATGGTTGAGGTTGTGCGAAATTCTTAGATTGATCAGAAATAGACATTAACACCAACGGATACCTGCCAGCTCAGTGGTTAAGAGGCTAGGCGTTCGCGTGTAAGACCAAATGTCCTGGGTTCGAACCCTGGGGGGGGGTTGCAAAAGTGGTAGATACCCACTGCCACTCAGGAGTCCCATGGCAGGACGAAACGGTCGTGTTTCAGTGCTCTCAGTTTTCTAATGATAGTCTAACAATGGTTTATTTAAAATTTTGTCTTTCTGTTTACCGTTAATTTTGTGAATCCATTGCAAGACCCCTTTTTGATCGTTGAAATCTCCACACTTTGTGAATAAGATTTCATCCTGTACTGCTATGAACTTATATATATATATTCATTATTAAACTACTTAAAAATACGATTGTCGGAAAGAAAATCATCTTTACTGAATTGCCTATGTTTTTTTTATCTAAAGATTTACGGAGAGAGAGACAGAGTGATAGATTGTGATGGTGTTTTGTTCTCTGAGCTGGTTGTTTTGGTTGTGGAGCTTTCATTGTTCTTCTACAATCGGATCAACAACGTCTTCGATGACATCAAATTCACAATGGAAAAGGAATCAAACAACAGCCTAATTCCTAGATGTACTAATCACCAGAACTAACACAGCGAAACTGGAGACTCAAGTATTTCGGAAGCCAGCCCACACAGACGTAATTCTCAACTACGACAGCAACAACCCAACAACCCGCAAGATCAACTGCATACAAACTTTATTCAAGAGAGCGAAGACACACTGCAGCACATACGAAGCATTAAAAAACGAGGAAAAACACCTGATGACTATCTTCCAAAAGAACGGCTATCCACGCAACTTCATCAAAAAACATCAACCGAAACCATCATCAGAAGCGAAATCAAGCACAAAAACAAATAAATGCATCATCCTACCATCCATCAAAGACATATCGGAGCATAGAGCACGACTACTGAAACCATTTGGAATAGGTGTAGCACACAAAACAACAGAATCACTTCAATCTATCCTATGTAGACCAAAGGACAAAACGACAAAGGAAGAAAAACCAAATATCATCTACAAAATAAATTGCTCAAACTGTGAAAAACACTACATAGGACAAAGTGGACAACCTCTTCAACTCTGTTTACGTGAACATCAGTTAGCAGTCAAACGCCACAACAACGCTTCGCTTATATCAATACATACCGACAATAATGGACACACATTTGATTGGAACAATGTGGAAATACTTGATAGCGGGAGCACAAAGAACACTAGAGAATTTCAAGAAGCTTGGCAATCAGGCCAATCAGCAGTTAACAAACACATCGACATTGATCCAATTTATCAACTTATCAGGAAAATCATAGGTGACATAGGATCAAGAAACAGATCAAAAGAGGGAGGCAATCAAAACATAGTTGCAAACAACGACAGGTTTAAGGTCAACAGCAACCAATCAAGATGGAGGTTAGCAGAACAAGCTACAGGTCAAACGTGGAGAAATTCGAATGCTTCACTTCGTCTATCTGAAGTTTGTGCTGATGATGTTGTTCAGAAGAACAATGAAAGCTCCACAACTAAAACAACCAGCTCAGAGAACAAAACACCACTACAATCATCCACCTGAGCTACAAGTTTTCTCCACCATCTCAGAGTGATAGATATTATTTACAAAATGAATGAACTTTTCATGGTACAATCTTATCATCAATGTTTTTTTGTCAGCTAATCTCAACTATAATGAATGTTGCTTATTTTGTATGAAAAAGAAAAAAAAGTGTCAACTTACGCTTCTAATTCATTTAATTCTAATTCACGGAATTTTTCTTTTTGCAATTCTGATTCAACTAATTTTTGTATGGCTAAAATATTTTGTTTTTTCTCTTGTTTATTTTCAATATCATTGGCATGTTCAATATTTTCTTGTTCAGTCAATTGATGTAACCAATCTAAATCAGCTTTTAATTCATTTTGTACAGATATGGAACGCCTTCGTAATGCTGCTTGATGTTGACGTAATAATGCACGTCCATAAAGTTCACGTTGACATTTTTGTTCGATAATACGTCGTTCTTGTTCTAGTTGATCAATTCTAGCTAATTCTTTAAGTAAAGCTTTCTCTTTTTCAGCCAATTGTTTTGCCTAAAAAATTTTTTTTTATTTAAGAAAACAATGAGAAGACATAATTGATTTGAAAATATGTAGTAATGTATTTTGTGAGATTAAAAAAAAAAATTCAAACAATCTGATTCATGCATCATACATATGTACATGTGTGTCAAAGTTATCACAAATTGTTTTTAAACACATTAGGGAAGGTTTTTTCATTTTTGAATGTGTAATAATTACCGCAAATAGATCATCATAAAATGAATTTCAATAAATAGTTTGATAGTATTTGGAAAATTATTCAAATGTCATTAACACCGTCGGATGCCGGCTAGCTCAATGATCGAGAGGTTAAGCGTTCGCGCTCACAACCGATTGTCCTGGGTTCGAACTCTGTATGTAGCACGAATCGTCGATAAGCACTGCTGATAAGTATCATACCAGAACGAAACGGTCCGTCCAGGTTTCTAATGCTGGTCTAACAATGATTCATTCATGATTTCAATGGTAAATGACTTAAAAACTGAGAAAGTATTCAAAAATAATTATTGAAAGAAACTGACGTCAAACAATTGATTGAAATGCAATCTTGAATTCATGAAATAATGATGATATTTCAAATGATGTTTTTCTTAAATCACAGATTACTTACAAAAGAATTACTTAGTAAGCTGAATGAGTCTTTTCAGTTTAGTTGAACATAAATCATTGATAATACACACATTGACATATTGATTACTTACTTATTTACTTACTTAAGCCTCAGCCAACCAGTTTTCTCCAACCAACTCTGTCCTGGGCTTCCCTTTCAAGTTCTGTCCAATGTTTGTTCATTCTTCTCATGTCTTGCTTTATTTCTCGGCGTAATGTGTTCCTTGGCCTTCCTCTTTTCCTTTGACCTAGAGGGTTCCAAGTGAGGGCTTGTCTTGTGAAGCAGTTCGGTGCTTTTCGTAGTGTGTGTCCTATCCATTTCCACCGTTTCTTCCTGATTTCCTCCTCCAATGGAATCTGGTTTGTTCTCTCTCACAGTACGTTGTTGCTGATAGCGTTTGGCCAGCGAATCCGAAGTATTTTGCGTAGACAACTGTTCACAAACACTTGTATCTTCTGGATGATGGCTTTCGTAGTTCTCCAAGTTCCCGCTCCATACAGTAGAACGGTCTTGAAATTTGTATTGAAAATCCTGATTTTGGTTTTGATTGATGGTTGTTTGGAGTTCCAGATATTTTTCATTTGTAGAAATGTAGCCCTTGCTTTGCCGATCAGCGCCTTTACGTCTGCATCGGATTCACCTTGATTGTTGATGATGCTGTTAAGATATGTAAGGGTGTTAACGTCCTCCAAGGCGTCTCCATAAAGAGTGATTTGGTTGACGCATGTTGCATTGTATCAAAGAATCTTACTTTTTTCTTTATGTTTGTTGAGACCTACTGCTGCTGAGGCTGCTGCTACACTGGTTGTCTTCTCTTGCATTTGTTGTTGCGTGTGATATATATATATATATATATATATATATATATATATATATATATAACTGATGTATAAATGTCGAATGTCCAAATTTGCTGACTTGGGAGAATGAATATTTTGCATGTTGATCGTATTTTTATTTTTTAAACAAATAAAAAGTTTCTCTGTATCAATTAAAAAACGAATGGCTAATAAACATTAGCAGTTTATTGTATTTGATGAAAGATTTAGTCATGAAATCTAACATTTTGGTTGACATCAGCTGTAAACCATTGGAAACTGGAGAGTATCAGATAATAGTGTTGTCTTGTTCACACAAGCAAATGCTTTCTTGTAGTCAAGGTAGTTGATGTAGAATGGTGAATTCCATCCAATTGATTGTTCCACAATGATAAGAAATGCTGTAGTTCGGTCGGTACACGATCGATCCTTACGGAATCCAGATTGTTGATATTGAAGTTAGGCGTCTACAGGGTCTTCCATTTCGTTTAGCAACAAACTGTTAAAGACTTTTTCTGGTATTTATAGTACACTGTTGCCTCAAACTTCTTATGGTATCTTGATTAGGTTTCTTTCTTTTCAGTCCATTGTTGATTGTTCTTCTTTCTAAATCGTGTTGATCAGATTGTGGAACATGTTTGCAATTACAGCTACGTCTGCTTTCATTGCCTTTGCTAGAATATTGTCTAGTCCAACTTTTTTATTAATGCTACCGAAGTATTGTCTTCGTCATTTTATTATTATTATTATTATTATTATTATAAGTTGTATTTAACTTTTCATGCTTTTTATTACTTTTTAAATTTACGTTAATACTTACTGACTGACAAAGTTTACATTTTCACACAGAACAATCTAATCCGAATCGGCTGGTGCACCAATTAGTTTATGTGATAAAACATGTTTACTTCGATTCTATATATCCAATTGAAATTCAATAATCATGTTAAGTAAGATTAATTTTTTATGCAACTTACTTCATTCTCTCGGCAGTACAATTCATCTAATTGTTTTTGTAATTGTTCCAAATGTTTTTCTTTAGCTTGTAAACGTTCTAATTCCATTTCGATATTTTGTTTTTCTTCATACATTTTAACATTGGATTCCATTTCTTCCATTGAAATTTGATCAACTTTTTCGGATTGTTTTAACTTGTTATGTGAAAAAAAATATATAATAATTCAATATTTGACAAATTTCATTTATTCTTTTTCAAATTTGTACAAATTTTTACATTCTGTTTGTTACTGTGTAAGTAAGTTATTTTTACGCTTGATGAGTAATGAATGTTTAATTTCAGTTTACTTGACTTACATCCTCTCGGCGTTATCAACCACGCGCTGATCTTATTCAAAATCATAGAATCATCAAGAAACTTAGGTTGGATAACGTCATACAAGATAAACAATTTTTGAAAGTCTTACTACTGGTCCTAAATACTGATAAATATGGGTTTAGAGTCTTAGTCCTGTAGAAAAATCACCTTGCTGAAAAAACGCTAACCAGAAAAAATAACCCAAACTCTGTTCTGAGAGTCAAAATATCTTTATTTAAAAGGGTTATGACACCTCAAAGTGAAAGCTGAGTTTATTCGGAAGTCACGAGGGCCCATCTGACAACCCGGACTAGAAAGAAGAACCCTACATCAACATAACAAAGAAAGGAGATCGCAACAAGCTTGGCAACTACAAAGGCAATAATCAACTATAAATACCAGGAAAAGCCCTTAACAGAGTGCTGTTAAACCAAAAAAGAGATTCTGTAGACTCTAAACATTGAGATAAGCAGGTAAGATTCAGTAAAATCGATCATGTACCAACCAGGTATCAACAATATTGGTCGTTTTTGAACAATCACTTGAATGTGAATCATCTCTATACAGCAACTCCTCTGAATATGGGAAAGCATTTGACAGCGTGGACAGAAGAGCGATGTGGGAGCCTTTTCGACGTTATGATGTACCTGAAAAGATCGTTAACACCGTACGGAAATCTTATGATGGACTGCATTGAAAAATTAAGCCGATTAATTTCAAGTGAATGCTGGTGTCAGACAGAGTCGCTTACTTTCATTCTTCCTCTTGGTGGTCAACTGGATGACGAAAACGTAACCATTTCAGAAGAACAGAATACAGTGGACAGCACACCTAGCGCCGCCAACGCAAACGATTATATTACAGAAAACGCCATTTCTTGTCTCTTGAAACCACGTTCTATACTACATTTTGCAACGTTTAATGTTCGGACCTTGTGAAAAATAGGATAATAAGCTAGGACTATGGAATCTTGTGGTAACCATGTATGATGGGTCTCCGAAATATACATAAAGGATCTGAGTAAAATTGTTCACTTGAACTCAGTTTGTCGAGATAAAGAACCAACTCGATTTACACTCCTTGTATCTGGGAGTCCCACTGCTGGTTCTCGTGTCCTCACCATTGTTTGTATAGCATTGAGTCCTGAAGCAGAATTAGCTGCCTTGGACTGGATTCCAGTTGATGATCAGTTGTACTCTTGTGCTCTTGTATGGGCACATATTTGTCTGTGGCTTACTGGAGTTAAGGAGAGAACAGTATAGGAATTCCTTAGAGTTCCACTTAACTCCAAATACATATTCTAGGATCAACTGGAAATACAGTTGGGTAGCCATGCAAAAGATGCTCACCCAGAGGCAGCTTGGAATGGTCTCTAAAAATATGTTGTGCAGTTTTAGCAGTTAGATTGACTGAGATCTTACCCTGAATCTAGGGACTAGACCTAGTTCCGTCTGGCTGGTCTCGATCTACAAGAAAAGGCAAGAGCCCTCTTGTGACAATCACAGAGTGATGAGTGTAATTAATACAGCGTATAAAAATATTAGCTTCACTGATACTTCAACGCCTAACTAGATCTCATGAAGAGCTGACTCGAGAAAAGCAGTCTGGTTTCAGACCTGGATGTAAAGACCAAATATTCACACTTCGGCAGATCTTAGAAGAGAGACACACATTTAAATATTGTATTCCTCGATTCTAAGATGTCGTTCAACTCTGCTGATCGTGAAATTCTTTGACATTGTCTATCATCGAAAGGTTTGCCGACGAAGTATATTAAGACCGTATAGGTTTTGTACTCGAATAATACTGGCGAACTGGCATTGGAATATATTACTTCAAGTGCTGTTCATCAGGATTGTTCGCCTACTCCATTCTTATTTAACTTTGTCATTTACAAGTTTCTTGAGACGATAATTTCATCGCCTCACTTTTCAGGAGTTGAACTTTTACCAGGAGATTCGCTCGTTGACTCAGAATGTGCAGATAATGTAGTTTTGTTTGACAAAGATGATGAAAAAATGCAGATTTTTGACCCCTTTGAGCAACAATGCTACCATGTTCGGGACGCGATTCGTTTCCTTTAAGTGCAAAATATTGCTTGAGGACTGACATACGTCGGCACTTGAAATAGTGATACGGAATGAAGTAGATAGGCGTATCGATTACCTTACTTATCTGAGGACTCTCACCAGTGCTGGTTGCTGGGTGTCCTTCGAAATCTCAGCTCAGACACAGAAGGGTCGATTGTTTTTGGCCAACTTGCGTAGGCTAGATATCAATCTACTGACAAAAAGACGAGGTCACTGGGCAGGAGATGTTCTACAGGTGTGAAACATGGACATTAAGAATATGGGACATAGGCAAAACACTGGTATCCACCTATGGGTGTTTGGGAAGCATTGTTCGTATTTCCTGGGACCTTGGATTAAGCAACGCTTGAATTAGTAAAAGGGTACTAGGTTAGTAGAGCAAGTCAGTTGATGAAGTAGTGGATCTTCATCAGTTGAATTGATGGGGCATAAGTTGTGTATGCCCAACAGCTGACTGTTTCGACTAGTAATGTTGTCTGATGTAAAGGTTAGGCTGTAAATAACTAGGGGTGGCCAAAAAAACTCGTTACAAATCCATGTAGTCATTGACAAAAGTAACTGATGGTTAGAGACTTTGAATGACATGGATCAAACTTGTTCTCAATGGCGCAGTTGCATCCGTTTGCACCTTTCTATGTATTAGGAAAAGAATGTGGCAGAAGATCAGAGCATTTAGCTCTCATGATGCGAAATATCAATATCAGAAAGCCCGAAATATTTGTTCCACATTCTTCTGCAAGTCTACAAGATTGTCCGGAAAATCCGAACTGCTCATTCTCGTACATAAACCAACGGACTCAAAGAGGTAGCGTACTAGCATTGTGGTGAGACAGTTGTACTGCATGATTGACGGGAGACAATTGCATATACATATGTATTTTTAATTCCTTTAGCGATGTGTATACCATTGAGATGCCTTTCTTTTCAGTTCATACAAACCTATTCATACACACTCTGAACAATGAGCTTAGCATAGTGCTTCAGGATTCAATTTTGGGGCCAGTGATTTTTTGTCCTGTAGATAGATGAGCTTCTTAATATTTTATCTTCAGCAGTTTTATTATGCTGACGATATCAAGATATGGAGAGCGACAAAAGTTGAGTCTACGGTTTTGAAATAACCTATAGGAATTGTTTGTATGGTTAAATATTCGGCCGTTGCCGATGAAAGCTTCCAAGTGCAATATGATGCAGCTTGATCACCAAGGCACAGATAAAAACACGGTGAAGAAAACCAAGATACTTGTTATCATGACGCACTGGTCTATGTGTCGTTGTTAAACAAGACTTGAAAACTACTGAGCATCGCCGTGCGATAGCTGCTAAAGGTTTTAGAACCCTATGCTCTACACGTTTAGCCTTTGTCATTGTCGACACTAAGACATTTTGGAATTAATATATAGTATTGATTCATCCAAAGCTTCAGTATTAAAAGCAGGCAGATCCTTCCTAAAACAGTCAGCAAGCTGTTAGGAAAGGTTCAAAGAACCGCAGCTGAGTTGGTTCCCAGAGTAGCACAGCTGTCTTATGAACAGAGACTGGTTACATTAAACCTATTTCCTTTACAATATAGAAGGATCAGAGATGACGTAATCATGTTTAAAATTACTTGGTTATAAAATTGCATCAAATATGCTCGCTCCCCAAAAAAGAGAATCTACGTGGACACGCTAGACAACTCCATAAGCCCAAAACAAATTTTTTTATCAGCTGACTATCGACTTTCGAGTAGAATAGTCTACGGATGCAATCCGTTGTTTTAACACATGATTGAACGTCAATCTGTCAATGCATTCGAAAGGAAGATAGATCAATTGAAAGAATAATATTGTTGGCACTAATACAGTGCACCCAACGTACAGTCCAAACTGAAAAATAAAACTTAATAGTGGACAGTCGGAAATGCATTGAATATTGGAAAATGTCTAGATTTTGTGTCCTTAACAATACATTAACAGGTTTAAATCTAAAACAATTTAGGTCTTCATTATACTTTTTAATCAAATAGATGAGTCTGTGCCAAAGTTTGTGAAAGTTTAGTAACCTCATAATATTGAGTTTGGACTAACTTTGTTGCGCTCGTTTAACTGGTTATTCCAGTGATCTGTAATATCATTTTGGCCAGCTGCCCGCAGCATATCTCTAACATCTGAATTGTTTTTTCTAAAATGTTCGATCAAAAGGTTTTCAGCAATCTAAATAAATTATACTTCTTAAATAAAATTTACCTTTGCCTTTTCTGAATCACGTTCCTTTTTAAGTGCAGTTGACCGTATCAACATAGCTGATTTGGACTTGGAATTCTCAGCTAATGCTTTTAATAGATTCTGAAAACCTGATCAAGTGATTGAAAAGTTTTACTGCTTCGTTTTCAGCATCATTTTCCAGAAGTTGAATTAGCATGTTTTTCCTAGATTCCAAGCTTCTCTGTGTACGAACCTTGTTTTTATCAGCATGTGTACGTGTGCTTGTACGAAATAGGCTCATAAAGATTTTGGTTTACCTATTTTCCGAGCCATTGATCGACGACCACTGCTTTTCTTTTTCAGTTCTCACAGATGAGTAATTTAGGTAATCGGAATATCTTTTCCATTGAGAAAGATTTTCTAATTCCATTTCCCTCTTTTTCACTGCAAAGTCTTGATATTTCATTTTTTCGAGAGGTCAGAATTGTTTATTGTAACGCCACTGAATATCTCCAATGTAAACAATCATTCTAATAGTGTATGCTTCTAAGGTCATTCAATGTCGAATATCCAATATCTTTTACACGGGCTAGTGTAAACTAGTTGATTGCCTTGCGCCCGATTTTTGTTCTTGCGGCAAGGTTCCAGGTGTTTGATAGTGTCCACTGAATCGAGGTTTAGCCACTCGACTGTCTAATTGTAGTTAGTTGGCAGTTGAATAGAACAGTTGTTGGTGGAATAACTGAGTTGTTATATTGTTTAGCTGATGATGAAAATTAAAACCGTATTTACCCAATCCCTTGTTTGCATTTAAACTGGACAGGATGCGTATTTAAACCACCTTAACAGTTATTCTTGAATCCAAACCTCAATTTGGTTCCTAAACCTGGAACCTATTGCTGAGTGCTATCTTGAATATATTGAGTTTTGCAGTATCTCGAAGAAAGGCTATTTTGAACTTCTGTGACGTTGTCTGCCGTTTCTTGAGTTTCGGTCCCACTTTGGTGACCAGAAAGTCGCGATCTCAGGCTATCTGAGCTCCTCTCTTGGTTCTCACATGCTGCAAGGTCCTTCTGAATTTTTTATTGATACATATTTGGTCGATTGTGTTCTAAGTAATCTGACTTGATGAATTCCATGTAGCTTTAGGCCTGCATTTGTGCGGGAATATTGTGCCGTTGATGACCAGTTTGTGGACGGTACATAGTAAACAGAGATATTAGGTGAGTTGGATTAGATTAGTGATCTGAGTGCATGGCGATAATAACAACCAGAAGGTATCAAGACATGCACCAGGCACAATTTATCATCTTGGCTGAGAGATCTTTTCTAGTTGCGACGACTCTCAATGAGAAGAAGTGTGCTCGAACCAGTATATTTGCTCTTTGATGCACGTTTTTTTGAGGATCGCCTCGAGTGGGATGGTGGTGATGAATCGCTAAGATGCTCACGTCGGGATGGTTTGACATGCTTATTATGTTGTACGCCATAATCAAATCACCGGAGATCCCCCTGTAACTCAGTGGGAATAGTCCTAAGTGCAGGAATGTATCTGTTTGTTTGAGGGTATAAATCGTTTGTGTTACGTGTGACAGAATTTACATTCGGACATTCGGACTGATTTAGTTTTAACCTGTTTTCCGCTACACATTACTCGATGGATGTAGGGTCCTTTCTCAGGACAGTTGAAACCTCTTAGCTTTATATGTGTTTCTCGATTTTTGCATTGTCCGTGTACAAGATTGCCGCTGAGCTAATTCCATCTTATTAGTCATTGATAAATATCAGGATTAGGAGTGCACTTGAGATGGTCCTCTATGAATCTCACGATTTTGAAACTAGATAGCCCACATACACTCTATTTACCCTGGTCAGAAACTTTGTGTTTCCAAGGTAGAAGTGGGTCAGTGGGGCCCATTTTCAAAATCTTTGCAATTAGAATCAGCGCAATGCTACTTGAAAGGCATTTTAGAAGTCAAGATAGATTATGTGAACAGTATTTTTGGTCCAAGTCAGTGTTCCAGCTCTCCTGTGAAATGAATGGACGTGACTGTGATGCCTTTTCGAACCCTATGGTGAGCTTTATGGTGGATATTGTTCTTATCCATGTAACTCTTCATTTTTCGCATCACTGATTTCACTGTCCCAGTACTAAGCCAGAGCAGTGCAGATATTATTCAGTCCATCTGTAGATGAATTTTCTACCCTAGCAGTTCACTTTGATTCCAGTAGGTGTAGGTTGAACGCGCTATCCCCCAACCCAATATCAAAACACAATAATTCTAGGAGAAAGCGGTCTACTTTTTTTATAAAACGGAAATACAAACAGTTACCTGACTATTAATACACCTTCTTATTCTCAATCACCGCAATGGGTATCCGATTCCAAAGGAATAAGTGTTGTCAGTTCTTTCTGCCACGGTATCAAATCCAAATATGGCTGTAGCCATATTAAATATCAAATTTAAACAACATGTGTACAGTTCAGAAGCAAACATAAAAACTTCAGTATAAGTACACAACATAGAAATAATAACAATATACAATGATAAAATCTTTAAATGGAATCAAATAAAGTACCAAAATGTTCACAGAAACAGTCAGTCATATCATAACACAAATATGTATATACATGGAGGGATTTTCCAAAAAACAAAACATTCAAAAAAGATTCTACACCATCAGCTTTTTCGAGGCATAATTAGTGCTCTGAACGTATAGATACTTGGTTTAACTAATCACTGAAGTTGATCTTGGCCATCTCTGAACCTTTGAGCCCACAAACACTATGGTTTGTAGGATATTTTAAGTGCAGAACGTTAACAGATACTTCGCGTTTACCTATATTTTGACTGCCAGCTTCGTCTCGAAGCGTCTCCTTCCATTTATGCCAGGCTTTCCTTTTCGCCCGTAGCAAATATTCGGTACCGAAGATCCTCTCTTTGGAACTTGCAATATGCCTGAGATACATTGTTTAGTACAGCATTCTGGATGATGTCTATCACTGTTTGTTAACGTCATTCAAGTATACTTTGTACAACGTTCAACCCTAAAAAAAGTTCAGTGAACGTTTTTCTGTAGTTTACAGTTATGTTCAAGACTTCTAGTTTGGTCAGAGAAATAAACCTGAAAACGCAGTAGTGCAGTTTATGTTTCTTTCTAAACTGCATTATGTTGTTTAAGCCGATACGTGTTCCTCCAATTCATGGACTGATTGGAAGTGTGCATTTTGATTGTGAATTGGAGCACTCTTCCGGAGTCGGAAACCTGCTGTGTTATCACTGAAGGAATAACCGAGTGGTAATATTGTGTAGGTAATGATGTAATGTATGTTTTTGATAAATATTTGAATCGTTACTTACCCAAATCACTTGTTTTGTATTTAAACTGGGCAAGACGAGTATCTAAATTACCTGGACAGTTATTCCTCAACTCAAACCTCAGTTTCGATCCTACCGTTTTAAATAATACCAATAGATCGGAGTTCTTTGGCTAACATTCCTTGGATTTCAATTATGGCGATGCCAAATTCCTGTCAAAAGAAGCCTAGCTCAAGTCGCGTTGGGAGTCAAGGAGACAAACTGAACGACGAATACCCTATTATTAAGCAAGTGCCTTTTGATGTTCTTATGAGTCATTGTTCACACTCAAATAGAGACAATGATCATGATAGTAACTCTGGTAGTAATTCGTTGTTAGAGGGTACGAAAAATCTTAGTTCAAATGAGACGCTTCAAGTATCTGCAGAGAATGTAACGCCTTCAGCGCCTGTTTTAGGTCTAGAACTACCAATGGTTAAGTTATGTTAATTCGATGGACAACCATAAGGGTAGTGGAAGTTTGTGAGTCAGCTTGAGACCTACGTAGAGTAACGAATCAGTGACTATAACCAGCGGTTGCTATATTCGATACACAACTGCAACAGTAAGGCAATGGCAGCCACTGGAATTCGCGTCAAGATGGAAGCTTCTGCTGGTAAAGAGAGGGCTAGGGGAATCCTAAAAAGGTTGTTCAGTCAGTCTTATGTGATAGCCAGATAAAAGTTAAAAGTGTTACTTAATCCGGTAAACGTTGATTATAGTAACGCAGAACAGTTATTGATCTTGGTCATAAGAATGGAAAATAATGCCATGATTTTGGCAATCGACTGTAAAAGTTAAATGTAGTATATGTTCTTACAACCACGCTGTTTATAAATGCCGGCGATTCTTAGCGCTTACAGTTCAATATGGATGGCCCCACGCAAGGAGAAAGGGCATATGCTTCGTCAGTCTGAAGTTAGTGCATAATGCTAATGAATGTGGACTGAAAAATCACTATGACGCCGACAAGTGCGAGAAAAAACATTACGCTCTGCTGCATGAAGAATTAACCACCCGTAGCTTGGATGGCGAACTTGATACACAGAATTGCTGTGAATTTACTATATCACCAAGCAGCCAAAAATTCTTTTAATGATTTCTGCACGCTTAAGATCAGGGAAAACCGAAATTATAGGATAAGGGTTCTGATGCAACGGTGGTTAGATCAGATTTTTTGGAGTCGCTTGAGGTGAAGGAACACTAGGCGTCAGTGGTAGTTCAGACTGCTGGGGGTAACAGAACGACAAAGGTTGCGAATGCTCCTTTTGACGTGTATTCTTTAGATCGATCTGAACATGTTGTGATAAACAGAGCTTTGTTTGTGTCAATTATACCAGGGCATAAGGCACCTAGGTCGGCAATAAAATAACTATTTGAGTTGAAAGGTTTTGGAGAAGCTTCTGAATTCGGAAGAAAATTTCTAGAAGTTTAGATACGCGTCTTTCCCAGTTAATCCAGAAAGAAAGCAATTTATCCGGGTAAGAAAAGGTTATATTATTAATTAGATAATACAAATAATTTCCTAGTCGACCAAAATGTATAAATACGCATTATCTGTAACGTTTTATGGTCAGGACCAGGACCCGGATCCCTAGTCTGGGATCCTGATTCTCTTCTGGATTCGGACCTCGTACTTTCTGGATGATTGTAGAATACAGGTTCTACTTCATATCAAGTCTTGTCTTCTTTTACTCAATATGGGGGGTTGCGATAATCGGATTTGAGTAGCATGTCGTGTAGCCGGATCCTCGATCCTCGCTCTCGTATCCCGATTAGGTAAACTCGTAATAGTTCAAGCATATCAAATTGACGTGTTTACGTGCAGGCGTAACAACAATTCAGTGAAAGTAAATGATGAATGAATTGTTTTTTGAATGAACTGAATAAAATCGAGAAGCCACTTCAAAGCAACACATGGAATCCTAAAAGTTGTACATGTTTGAATAGTTCGTCCTTCTTCATAAAATATGAAGAACAATGTTTTATGTAACCATAGAATTATATATAAATTAGACGATGATTGAGTGTAAACAGTGTCAGGAAATACGGTGAGATATTAAACAGGTAAACCAATAATTTCAGTATCTTGTATTCCTGATAAGAAATTATTCCTTCACATTGCAATCATCTCAGACCAACTATATGTTATTGTTCATTATGCGATTTAGAAATTATGTAATTGCAATAAAAACAATGTTTCGATGCATGCATATGTATTTGTGCTTTTAGCTCACCTAATGGAAATCTTTTTGTCTACATATACATGTTGTTATTTACCGGTAACGTTTATCATTGTAGCTTGACTCTGAAACCACAAACAGCCAACACATATAGAGAAGTCTGTGGATAAATAGTGAATAGCGGATTCATATTCTACATTTGCACACTGATAGAAAGAAATTACACTTTTCTCGGCTTTTAAGTGATTCTTACCCCAAATATTGAGTGGTTTCATTTAACAACGGATTTTCATTACACTTACTAAGACACTGGCATTCAATACTCAAAGTACTAATATGTAACTTCTCATAAGCCATATATTTGATGAGAAGTCGGTTTGAAGACGGATTTCATTTTTAAATGAATATCAGTCGGTGTAAATGACTCACCCGAGCAATTGATGAGAAAAATAACTTCTCTGTATTCAAATCACTACTACTGTTGTGCACAAAAACTCAGGTGACGACATCAACATATATACTTAAGTGAATATTACAGCTTTGTTAAGCATATGTACAAAACCTTACCGTGAATCATCATTTGCAAACTAATCCTCATTTGTTTCAGACTTCAGTGTTCTTTCATTTAAACTGTTCAGACTTCAGTTCACTACTTCACGTTACCTACAAATCGTCTTCTGTTCTCATTCTTTCCTTCTCGATCTTTTGCTGTCAGACGTTTGATTTCCGTTTGATCTCATATACTACTTTCGTGAACATAAGTAGTGTACACCACACTCTCCCTAGCAAATATTTTATAATAAGTCTGCAATTAACATGAATAATATTAGAACTGAATCAGCTTTATCTTATATTCATTACTTTTGAATAAAACTTCATAGAAACATTATTAGGTACTTTGTCATACTGAAGGAAATCTGTAAGCTATTTGAAGATTTTACAGACACTTTTGAAACAAATTGACTGAACATATTAGGAATATTTTGATGATTAGAAACGGAAATCTCTAAAGATGCATACCCTTTCTAAAGTTGTTACTTTCAACGTAAATAAGTATCCTCATTTCGATGATTATCTATTTTGCCTGAATCACACACGTGAATCGTGAAACGCCAAAAAAATACTTATTCTCCTTCATCGGAATTTCATGAATAATTAACTAGTCTATGATAATTGTATACAATTGTTCAATTACCAACAAACGTGTTTCTAAAATTGCATCGACTCACTCATCATTTCAATGTGAAATGCAACTGTAGAATTACATCTATTAAACTCGATTAGAAGACATGTATATTTCTATTGTGATTATAAGGGATTACGGAATAAGTACTTTATCAAGATACACTTACTTCAAATCATAACTGAAGACCAATTATATCAGCTGACTTTTGTTTCGTTGAATTCTATTAGGTATGAAAATCGTAAGAATAACACCAAATTCACTGAATATGCGTCAATATGCATTATGAGAAATGTAAGCTTCATTTATTTTGAATTACGTCATGTCAAATTTGATATGAATTGTCTGCATTGGTCTGTTTTCAAATACACATTTGTGCAGTCGACTTTCTGGCAATTATCCTACGAATACTGATTTCTGGATTATGATGCAGTAACGTTTCACATTTTGCACAGGCAAAATGACGGTATTTGAATCCTATGCAAAGCTGAACAACGAAATCCGAATATTTAACCAAACAGCAATTAAAAGAATAATAAGTCTTTCATTATTCAGTTCCAAGGCTGAAAAACTACTGGACTGTCCATGACACTGATCAGTAGTTGATGCTTCTGATGGTATCAATAGGCCCTAGTTACTATTATTCATCATACCTTTTTGTTAAAAAAAAACAATTCTAAATAATTGTACAGGTAGGAAAGAATAGCTTATTAGCCAAACGTTTCATTTTAAACTGCTCTTATTCGTCGTCAGCTGTTGAACGTTTTACATACAATCAAAGTATCAGTGATGGGCTTGTTCACTGCACATAAATCATATCTTCAATGTAGGCTTAACGATTCTCCTGAAATAACAACGGGATAATGTCGAGGATCTTTATATATCCTTACTGTCAGCCACATTTAAGTGCATTTCTTAGTTCATTGGAACGAATGACACCGTAACTCACAAATGGAGCACCGCGAAAATGGGCAAATTGAAATGTCATATACTTGTGTATCGATCTGTGTCTTAACTAAATTCAAGAACTGACTGGCCAACATTTCTAGTTATACGTTCATAATAATTTTTAGATCTGCTGCTGACAATATTTTTAAGGTAGTGAGAGAACGATAAATTATCCACAAGCAGACGTTCAATGTTATTTCTCATCTACGTAAGATGTTTTATCATTCGAACGAATAACACCTTTAATATACATATCACTATAACACGTACTACTGAAAAGCAGTTTGATAATATCAATGTAAAAACCTGTTCAATATTCAAACTATTCTAGGACAAAACACTCCTATAGTTAACCGCTTACTTTCTTCCCAACCTATTGATAGCCAGTTTGTTCCGATAAACAGCACACGTGTTTTTCAATCGGTGAAGCATTTTCTGCTCCACATGCTAACAGCTAGTGCTTGTGATCATTCAGCTGACCATTCATAAAAACTGTAATGCAAATATCATTTAACCATTATTTACTTCAAATTTAAACACAAAGCGACTGTTTTATCTCATGACTGCTTTACAGGTTATAGTTGAACTATATCCTTTCGGAGTTACCACTGTTAAATTCGGTGCAAAAAATTCCTCTTCATGAGTTAGTTTTCAAAGCTTTTCATACAAAATAATATCACACTTCTTGACTTAAGTTTCACTGTTTTTAATAGTATGGAACTAACATTACCGTAGTTAAGAAGCTGTGTATAATCGAGTAAAATAATGAACGAAACCATAACTGTTACATCTGTATTCTACCTGACACATTATTCAGATGTTTCATCAACTATTTGTCAACTTATCAGTAAACAGGATTCGAACTTCCACTGTAATAAACAGTAGTTCAATTTAAAGTCATAGATTATGATACGAAATATGTCTACTTTACAAAACTCAAAATACGACCGACCAACACATTTGAAACGCTATCTAGTGCAGTGTGAGTGAATTACACAAAAACGACAAATTCGCACTTGTATGGCTTCCCTTTCTTGTAGGTAATTTAAAAAAATCACATTGATTCCAGAACTTTATTTGTTGTTGATTATAGACCGATAAGTATATTATTACATTGTGTTTATTTAGATTTAGTTACTTAACAATAACAGCTCATGAACACACAATCAAATTGTTTCGGTTGTTCATTTTTTGCTAAAGAAAGACTTATACGTAAATCTCGACTGTTTGTATTCAATTCAGAATATTCAGTTTAAAAACAACAACACCAACAACAAAAGGATGAAGTAATATAAAATATAGTAAAATCTATTTTCATTTATTACTTGGCGATCAAGAAGCCAACCGAGAATTGTATATTTTTCAGATAATGAAAGTGATTCATGAAAATAGAGTGGATGCAACAATACAGCAGATATGCTTATGGAATTATTTTCTTCAGAACCAGATATAGAAGGTATGAAAGTGAAGATATCCGGTCTAATCATGTGCAAATACAAAAGGAAGATTGATTAGCAAGACGGAAACAGTAAACATTTTAATTTTGATAAATGGGCAGATGAATGAACGTTTAATCGGAATAATTTATTGTAAGTTTTTTTAGTGACGATACCTTACATTTCAATATACGCAGTGAATATTTCAATCTATAGGACAGGTTTTGCTTGGAGATACCAAACAGAAGATATTCAGACTGAATCCTCTTAAAATAAGGTGGAGTGTAAAGCTACAACTTGAAAGCACACAATGCTGTTGAAATAATCATTAGTGACATGAGAAGAACATATGGCCACAACTCCAAACTTTCCAGACAATATGCGACATAATGCTTTAAAGACTAAATAAGAAGCAAACATAACTGATTATATTTCTAAAAACCATTTTGTTTTTGTGATTTGTCGTCACAGTGCAGTTCAAGCAGACGGTAATTAAATGTTGGAAATCAGCAGAAAGAAAGCTTCTTCCTTTGCGAATGTTTGACGAGTGAATTTATGTCGAGGAATTCAGCCTTTTATCCTTATTACTAAATATATACCGCATGTTGACGGCATACTATTCAGTAAATGCTCCAGGAAACTCTTAGATCTGTGGTACTAATGCTTTTCTGCGAAACCTCTCTCAAAGTAAAACAAACCTCATGGCAGACCATGAAACACAAACAATTTTGCCACTCATTTCAACGCTACGTATAAATTTGTCATTGAAAACATAAGTGATTGTTAATTACGATGCGATTAGCATTATTGAATCCTCGAAAAAAGATCGATTCTGTTTGATTCCTCACGATATTCAAAATAAACAACTAAAAGATGCAACTTACACGTAAACGTTTGTAACATTTTCATGTCCTGATCTCAAAAATTCAATCACTTGTAAAAAGTACACATTCATATAGTAATTGTTCCTTGGATATTTTTCCAGGTACTGAAATTATATAATTTTACAAACTGTCTTTAAAGTGAACGATTTGTTACATGAAGTAAAATCGGAACAATGTTTATGTCAATATCTTTCATGAAGTTAAATTGAAGATAAGGTCTTTCAGTTTTGCCAATGTCAACATCAACGAGAGCGATTGGGCAGAATTGAAAAGGAAGCTAATATGGAATTCACTGATTTAATTTCTTTGAGTGATGAAATTTATCGATAAAGGTATGGGAATATGTGATTCTTGTCTGGTGAGAACGCTAGATTCCCATAACTGGCTTGATATAAGCCTTAATTTCTGATTTCATGTTTGGGAGCATAGATAAGAGAAGTTGACCTTGAGATTTCATTTCTCATCAGTAAAATCCTTGGCTGTGATCGGTTGCTGTGTATATCAGTATGCTATTTTTCTGACTGTCCCAAGGACGTTTCTATGATGTATAACTGAACGAGACTGAGCTTGCTGGGTGTTTGTAGAATAAACCTTCTATGCTATATCGAGACTTTTTATTAGTCAACTATTAAGGTTGGTCTACCTGGACACTGGTTCATTGTCTCGTTCTAGTTCATCGACTAAGGTGAACCCGTAATAGAGTGAAGCATACTTGGTGAGGAACCTAAAATCCTCATTTCTTTTACATGGAAATTCAAGTATACTTTGTAATTGAAACTGAAAACATACAAAGGCCAGGGAATGAAAGGGTCATTTGCGAAACTGTTTTAATTTCATGTTCATAATGATAAATTTTAGCATTATTCATTGTTCACTAATTAATGTTTGTCAACATTTTTTAATTTGTTCGGCTTATATCGTCTGACTTTCACTTCATGAATCAGGTTTCATTCAATTTTAGATTATTAACGAATCGTTTCCTCTAATTCATTTTCATAGATACATTTGTGCCTATTTACCAATAATTTTTAATATTAATATGTACACTGACGTGTTTTTATGCATTTATCTCGAATGAAAACTTGATACTGCGGAATCCATTAGTGTCTGAATAAACAGATCGAACTTATGAGCTACAGAACTGTTAAGACTGAAGCTGGATCCTCACTCGTTGGCTAAAATTAACACTAAACTCTAGTATCACATTGTTTCAAAATTAGTTACACTAAGAAATATTTATTTACATGAATAAATCATCTCGTTAGATAGAATAAACTGTCTTAAAAAACCATAATTTGCTGGGACAATTAATTCATTTGTTGTGTAAAATGTGCAATAAAAAATCTAAATGTTGCTATATCACAGATATGATAACATTACTGGATTCCGAACCATATTCGAATTGACTGAAATGGAGTCATTGCAACTGGTTTGCATTTTATCGATGTTTGGCATCTTTTAAATCCTCGCAAAATAAAAATATCTACTTTCTTTACATATCCCTAATGACGTGACGAGGTAACAATTCATAGTAGATTCCGTATTTAGTAGGGCGGTTATCTATTTATCAAAGACTTTGTAAATTGATGGTTTTTCAACAAATAGTCCGCAATCACCATTATTAGTAGATATTGTCTAAATGTTATTACACGGTATTCGAAAGCTTTATCATCCATTTTCAAATGTCTTTTTATCTACCGAATTTCTAAGACCTACTGAAGCCACTGAAATCTTTAATCATTAATAAAGTTGTTTCATTAGTTTTACTCATAGCTACCTACTTCCCCTCCCTCAATCAATGAGAGCACCTAACTCTCATTGAATTTTTGCGGGCATATGTGTACATATATCTTGAATAAATACATTTGGTAGTGTAAACGTATGTCTTTTAGATGATACGACAGCGAAGATGTCTTCATTATTCTTTATAACTTTTCGCGAACGGCTCAATCAATCATAAGATTAGAAGGTAAACTAAAACAGACTGCCAACGTGAATCCGGATGTAAATGAGACAACCAATCACAAACAAGGTATTCGGAATGAATTGATATGGTGCTTGTGGAATAGCTGGAAAAAGTAATTTTGTTGCAGCTTAAATTTACTCTATATGCAGTTCAATCATTTCAATTTTTCCCGTTATTCTCAACGTCACTATTTTGGAGCTCAGTAGAAAAGAGGATGCAGTTGATTTACTGGTTGATAAAGCGTGAGAATTCCAATAAATATCGTTTACAGACTCACATCAATTATTGTGGAATTTTATATGAATACATAAAGGCGTCTATGATTGCCTGTGCAGCCATAGTATAATAAAACTGATTAGTTTATTTCTGGTTCTAGACATTATTGTATGAATATACATATCTTTGGCAAAAAGAAGATGAATTCACCAGTGGAAAGTAAGTCCGGTTATGAACCGATTGATGATCAACCTATATAATGCATTGAGTGGTTATTGACACAATTCAATTAACTAAGACAAACCAAATCATCAGACTTTTTTCTGTCGCCTTCATTGTACCATAATCTTGGTGACAATAATTCAGTGAATGTTTTCTTCAACTCATTGAACATTTTAACAACCTATTCAATATAAACAAATATACTGATCAAAGAGACTACGCATACAATGTGAATAAGTGAGAGTTAATGTCTAATATTACAATAATAAGTAGTAGTTAGTAGAATCATAAATAATACGACAGTGTAAAATCCATTTTGACGGCTTTGTTTATGAAAATCTCTCCATGTGTACATTTGTAATTTGTTCTTATTGATTCTTTCAGTAGTAAATTTTGTCAATCTGTTCGATTACATTTTGAGATGATAAGATTTGTATTTCATTACAGTTTCTATTTTTTATGCCTTTTTGTATTTCTTTTTGAACTGCTGCATTTATGTTGTTTAAGCTGTTACTTAATCGTGGCGTCAGTGATATAGATTTGGTCCTCTGTTGGTTGGATCGGTTGCACTGACTAGAAGTGTGCAACTTAGATTGGAAATTAGAGTCCTGTTCCAGAATTGGAAACACTGTGTTTTATGGCAACCTAATATCGTCCGTCAAATGAATCTGTTGCATCCAGGAAGAATAGAATAACTTTTATTTGTGTTACAGATTGATTAATTGTACAATCGTTCAAGGAATAATCAATCAGTATTATTATTTCGGTAATAATGTATATTTATGTTCATAAATAATGTTAGAACTGTTGTTTACAGAAAAATCTTGTTTTCTATTTCAGCTGGGCAAGACGAGTATCTAAATTACCTTACTAAATCCAAACTTCGGTTCGGATCCTACCAGACAGAAATGACTATATTATTTACAAAATTCAAAATATTCTTTCACTATCTTAGTTCCAGGTATTCCGGAGTTTAGTTATAATGAGCTAACTGAAGATACAACTGTGAGTTTGAACAATAGGCATAAAGTATTATCCGAAATTTAAAACTTGCCTCTTGACGCGTACTTTTATTTGTATGTGAATAATCGTGAAATTAGTTTAGCATCCACCTAATATGATTCTTTATTTGTTCAATACAAGTTGTGAACTTTTCATTTAACGTTTTCGCTGAAAAATAACCAATATTTTGTTACACATATGTCGAATGATTATGAAAACAGCATTTTCAAAATTTTTCATTCAGGTTCGCTGAATGTTTAACAATCAACAAAATAGTTTAAATAGTAGCATTTATAGTGTTCCCTTCGAACAACGTTATTATAACTTAAATGTGAATGAATGTAACTTTGCAGTTTATTTTAAAACGTACTTACTTACTCACGCCTGTTACCCCCAATGGAGCATAGGCCACTGACCAGTTCTCTCCAGTCAACTCTGTCCTCGGCTTCCATTTCCAGTTCTGTCCAGTTTTTGTTCATCCTTCTCATGTCTTGCTTTATTTCTTGGCGTAATGTGTACCTTAGCCTTCCTCTTTTCCTTTGACTTTGAGGGTTCTAAGTGAGAGCTTGTCTTGTGAAGCAGTTCGGTGCTTTTCTCAGTATGCTTCCTATTCACATCTACTTCTTCTTCCTGATTTTATCCTCCAATGGAATCTGGTTTGTTCTGTCCCACAGTAAGTTGTTGCTGATGGTGTCTGACCAACAAATCCGAAGTATTTTGCGTAGACAACTGTTCATAAATGCTTGTATCTTCTGGATGATGGCTTTCTTAATTCTTCAAGTTTCCGCTCCATACAGTAGAACTGTCATGACATTTGTATTGAAAATCCTGATTTTGGTTTTGGTTGAAAGTTGTTTGGAGTTGCAGATATTTTTCAGTTGTGTAAAAGCAGAATTTGCTTTGCCGATACGCGCCCCCACATTTGTATCGGATCCACTTTGGTTGTCTTTGATGCTGCCCATGTATGTAAAGATGTTAACGCCCTCTAAGGCATCTCCATCAAGAGTGATTTAGTTGGTGCATTTTGTGTTACATCGGAGAATTTCGCTTTACCTTTATGTATATTGAGACCTACTGTTGCAGAGGCTGCTGCTACACTGGTCGTCTTCTCTTGCATTTGTTGTTGCGTGTGCGATAGAAGAGCGAGGTCATCTGCGAAGTCCAGATCGTCCAGCTGCGTCCTAGCAGTCCGTGCTTCCCTCAAGATGTTGACGTCTTCATCATCCAGTCGAAGCTTTTCGTAATTTTGCAAATTTGACACTGTAGAATAAGCCTAAATATTTCAGCTTTTAAAGCTACGAATTTCTCCGTGAATTTTTTTGTCAGTATCTGCCACAAGATATTGTTAAATGAGAAACATCATCACTGAAACATCATCGCTGAAAACGTGAAACCACGACTGACATATTTAACTATTTCTTTTGTTTTGAAACGAAAAAAATTATTTTTGCGAGGATGAACTGAGAAAAACCTGACGGTTTTGAGGTCAAGAGAAAGTAATAAACTAAGAAAATTTAAATCGTCAGATGAAGAACTCTTCAGCTTCATACATTCATTTAACAACTACTTCAAAGCATCTTACACTTTCAAAATCAATGCCAATCTTTTAACAGTCATGCTTATAGTGTACATATCAATAGATTTCATTACTCCCATGAAATATAATCTGTACTGAGGTGATGTCCTAAACAGTTTTTTTATTTCACTATCAGTAAAGTGTTGAAAATCACGAAAATTACCTTGAAATGTCACGGATTTTTATTTGTAATGGTCGAACAAAATAGCTTGTTTGTATTACTATTGGTAATATTGCTCTTCTTCACAAGCATATATGCTCCTGTTATAATGTATTATCTAATGTAAGTCTACACGTACACAAACATCGAAAAAGTTTAGCCGGTCAATCCTAGGAAATAAAAAACAAACTATTAGGCAGACTTCTGTTTATGTAGACATGCACTTTTATGAAGCAGCCTTTTCAAGAATATATACGTGACTAAAATATCTCTTTCATTCAAAACGCTTTTGATTTAACCTATTTCGTTGCACGTTTAAACGAACTTGCCCGTTGTGTTAACAACATTCACTTTGAACAGGTTTGAACTACACTTATTCGAGAGGTGTTTTGTTGTATCTTCTATCTGGAATAGCATCACGCCATTTTGTTATGCTACCTATTACTCATTCATTACAACTTTTGCTGTATCGTTAATTGACGACCATGAATAGAAAAATATTTGCTCATTATAATTATCATCCGCACAAAAATTATGAACAAAACATTTTAAAAATATCACTTCACATAGTATTACCTATCATAAGAACACCATTTTTAATGTTTCTTGGAATAAACAATAAAGTCAAATGTCTTATTCATGATTGGTAATAAATGGAATTTTGTAAAATACGTAAATTATCGCTTAATAAGGAAATAGAAAAAAACTACATAAGTCAAGGTCAACAAAACAAATCTTTGTTTTTTTAAAATTAAAAGAGGTCAAAACTAGTTAGCGCTGCACGTGAGAATAGTGATTAAAAAAAAATTTTTTTTTTAACAAAAAATGTAGCAATTGTTTTAGAGAATATTTGCATTTTCTGAATGAAGGAAATAAATTATTTTGAATAATAGAGAACTTTTACTTAATATACATTGGAAAATGTACAACATTCCAATCAAGTTTAATTAAGTTCATTAACTTATGAAATACAATGTGTTTTTTGGTTTTATTTGTAAATATGGCAAAGGTGTTTCACATATTTTTCATCATTAGGTTTCATATTGATTTACTTTGACCGGAAAACGTTTCTTTTGGTGTATTTGTGTAAGCTAACAAACCTTTGAATGCTGACTCAAAATCAACGGATTGAATGGTTTCTTTATCAGTCAAAACAGTCAAATTGTGAGTGAAATTGTTTTCCTGTGATTTTAATTTTTCGTCGTTAAAAACTTTTGCATTTCCGTCATATGAAATTCAAAATATGATATTTAAAATATCACGATCAAACATGGTATCTGTGAGATTTAAAATAATATTTATCTAACAAGCGAAGTTGGGACTTCACCCGCCTAAATTATTTTTAAAGTATCACATTTGATGTTTTCGGGATTAGATCGTTTAATAAACCTACACATTGTATGAGTAAAGAAATATGTGAGATTGAAATTATTATTTAATAAACAGATGCTACAAATTATTCACTGAGCGAGCATATCATATGAAAACGCCACAACCTTGAAATTAAATGACTGCATCTAAAATCATAATGAAGTCTATAAATTTTTGATGTATGAATGTGTTTTTGTAACCGATTTCGAATGTGTTGGGCATTTATTCACGTTATAGTGAATTTTCTCTTAATTCTGTTTGAAAGTTTTCACTTTACGACAAATCAGAATGTGAACGAACCATTATTAATTGTATGCATACTCTGAATTTCAGAATGCTCTACCACAACTGACATGTTCATGTTGACTTCATTCTTCAGTTGTAGGCCGAAGATTTTGACGACGTTCAGACGACAAAAATAAAACATCTGGCTTATAGCAAAAGCACTAGTAAAAATTTATGCATGAAATGGTTTGATCTGTCTTATCTTATACAATAAATCAGTATACTTAACACTAAAGCAGTAAGTAGAAATTATGTATACGATAAACTGAAAGTAAATCCTAAATTCATAAGTTCTAATGAGATTTAAACAGGAGGAAACTAATACTAACAAATATCCAGTGTGTAGTGCAGATAAATGAAAGGAAGAGCTGGATAAACATTCATTCAATGAAGAACTTATGAATAATATCCTACCTTTGAAAATCGTTAAACTTGCAAGCTATACCCGTGGAAAGTGTAACAATCGACTGACACATTCCGTTGCTAATATTTCCCTAAACAACTGCCTGTTTCTTGTGCTCAGTAGCCTAGTTGTTTTTCCTACATTGGAACAAATGATTCTATCCTTGTGCCCTATGCAATAAATATTGACCTTAAGTTTTGAAATCGTAAATAGCTAATACTGACATAAAAAATCTCTTTTTCTTAGAAAAACAAAAACAACAATTCTAAATAATCCAGTCGTTTTACAAGGGAACCTTAGGTTTCGATATCACTAAATAGCACTTGTGCTGATCAGTCATTTTCACCAATAATGATTCGAAACCAACATTTTGTCAATAATTTTTAATGCTTCCCTGTCTAGCGCCTAGTTGACTGGTATTTACAATAATTCTTTGTTTGATTAAACACAAAATTCTCCGCACTGTCCATATTATGGACGCATGTCAATATGAAAAGTGATTGGAAAATTTCATCAATCAAAAATATCGTTGTTGATCATGAATAGTGGTTATATTATATAAAATTAAAAATGTGAACGAACAAACGATTAACTATTTAAACAATTGTTAAAATTTAAAAAAAAATACAAAGAACCAGATTAATTTCGATTACAACACAGTAGTGGCCATAACAGATTTCAAATGTTTACATGATTTCAAATTTTTTTATTTGGAGGATCTTGTGCTTTGGCTGATGGTTTAATTGGAGACCTGTAAGAATGAAATGATAATGTATTATTTGTTATCCACTTCAATTTATTCAATGTTTATACTGTAATGCAAATGATATATAAGTTGCACAGCAAACAATAAATCGTGAAAGATTAGTTCAGTCCTTATTAGTAGATTTTGAATAAGTGAAATGTATTCCAATCGAGAGCGAGTGTAGTATGGATGAACATGACCGACGAAACGTTAACAACAAATAATATGGATATTGAAAAGTACTTTTAAGACCTTGAAGAAGAAAATGTTCAAGGTAACTGATGTTGAATTATCTTACGTACACTATTTTGAATTGTGGAACTCCACTGTTGCGTGAGCCTGGAAGAAAACAATTTACAAAAGATGAAAGCGTGACACTTTTTATCAATCACAAAAAGATATTCAATTTTTAACTGAATAATTACCGACAATGAAAAGATCATCGATGTCTCATCGATCCATAATTGTTGACTTATTTTGGCCAATTGATTCCACGCCATTTTATGTATCGAATATTTGTACATCTTTTCACAAAGGTCGAAAAGTGAATATTAATAAGAGTAATATGTTTGCCGATAACAATAATCGTCGCTCGATTGAAATGTATTTACATTAACAATTAATTGTCAGTTTATTTGCAAAAACCGATGTCATCTCATGATATTCACAGAAAAGCAAGTTAAAATAAAACTTTAACAATTGATTAAGTTTTTTTCTAAACCTGATTTTTTTCGCTTTATATTCTTTTTTGTGCTTCCCACTAGAATGATAAGTATATATCAGTAACAAAACAAATGTCTGATTATTTGTGGACAATCTATTCTTCATAGTGATACAGAATCAAACGTAGAACATATCGACATTTACCTTTTATTGGTGCTACCAAGGAGAAATAGAACACAATAAGATAGGGCTCGATAACGATCTGTTAATCAATGTGCAGGCAATGAGATTGCAAGAATGAATCAAGACGAAGTTTTCCGTCAGCTTTTTCACTTAAAATTTATGTTTCTATCTCCGGCAGCACAACTGCTTAATCCTGGAGAACAGTTAATTATCATGGTTTCATATTTACAACAACTTCCATGCAAATACGCTATGAATGATTTCGCTGTACATATGCAAAGGTTTTATGACAAACGTTGATTATTTTCAGCTGATTCAAGTGATCTACACGGCACTATGCGTCAAATAATAATATAAATGTCGTTTAGCTTACAATTTTCGGGTTTCGGTGACGGCTCTGTAGTTGAAGAAATAGAACCCTTAGCAAAATTAGAGCAAAGAAGATTGTGATGACTTTTATGGTGATAACATTGACAGATATAATAAAACTGAAGACCCTAGGATTATGTGACAAATAAATCGTGACAAATCTAAGTAGCCTATTTACTTTACGTCAGGTAGGTCTCTTAACAATCGAAGGCATCAGACAATACATTCCAATACATGCTGTGCGTATGACATCTAATTAACTGTAGAGAGAGAAGAAAGAAGAACTTTCCTTCGAATATATTTCAATTAAACAAGCGTGGTGGATGGTTGATTGATCAGTTCGTTATCTGGCGAATAAATGATAAACCAGAAGGAGACCACAAAAGTTCTGCCTTCGTGCATTATGGAGTTCGCCTATGTTGGTTATTCATTTCGTTTACAATAACTTTCATTTTTGCTTGTTCATTTCACTTGCAAAGCAATGGAATTTTGAAATAAGGTTGTGACGATCATAATTTGAAAAATTTATCAGTTTTTTGTCATCAGTCATTCAAGTTTTTATTCTTTGTTGAATAAATCACATCCAAATCGTTCCAATTATTTAATTCTTTATTTCCAGTAAATTTGTTTATTTTAATAACTGTGTATCAATAAGAAAGTTTCACACACGGTTCATGAACCTGTATTTTTCCGCTCAAGGTTTTCTCATCTTCATATCTGTCGCCCAATCAATAGTTTCTTTTAAGAATGATTAAGAACATCACTTAACTAATTCATAGAAGCACTTATGACTTTTGTGTAAATCTCACTCACCTGAAGGATAGCACTGTGTGTAAAAGACGTCCTCTTCAACTTAAAATTGAACGAACAAGAATTAAACATTTCACTACTGTTTTGTATTACGAAATATTTCATTTCATGTAATAAAAAGCATGAATTTAGGAAATAAATTTATTCACATACTATCTACTGGTACTTTATATGCTATAAAAAAAATGCGTAGAAACATTAGACAAGAATACTCAGATGTAATGCAAAAAGGCTGATGGAAAAGTAATTGATTTCTTGCTGAATCTTCTTGAGAACTTGGATAATACTATACAATTTTGCGAAACCAAATTTAAAAAAGCATTCACTTTAACGAGTAATAAGATAACAAACAGAAAACACTCTTCTTAAATGACAGTTTAAGATAGATGATCAACAATTGAGGTTACAGATCAGTCTGGAAATAATGCAGTCTTTAATTTGATGTTATTCTACACAATATGTGAAACTTGTTAGTGATCATTTTTATTGCTCAATATCTCCAGGATATTTATGAATAAACGTCCGCTTGTCAGACAAACATTCTGCGCATGTTAAATAGTTTTCTTCGAAACAAAATGTTTCATGCATTATGTAATAATGTCCGGTTAGCGAAAAATTTTTCATTCACTGTAGTTTCTCACTGTTGATATTAAACTTTCTGTGTTGATGACACAGTTACTTTTTGAAGTAACCAATAAATCGCGCATAACGACGTTACCACTACTCCGACCATGTCATTAATAATAGACGAGGGCGAAATTGCAAATATAATAGGTTCATTGCAAGTAAACTGATCAATTCATGTATGTCAGCAATTTATAAACAATAGAAACCTAATATCAAAATGGTCTCTACTTAAACATTTGGATATGTGATTATGATGGTGTATTGGAACTCTAAATACAAGAATTTCTAAACAATAAAAATCAAAAATACATGATAAACATTATTCAACTTACAGAGATCTAACGATTGAGCAAAGACTATGCACAATGTACATATGATCAACACAAACAAATAATTTCTAGTCATTTTTTTTTGAATGAATTAGCACTAACACTCAACAATGAAAATTAGAACTGTAAACTGTTTTTATATAACTGATGAACAAGTGACGTTCATTACACCTGTCTGGATGTAAGATAATTAAACCAACCAATTAACCAACCATTGGTAGTAATAAGGTGGAGTCGTGGGTGTTATTAGCATGTAAAACGTAAAGTGGAGTGTGCGTTTCTTGGATAGTACTGACTGTCTCTGTGGGCTTGATATTTACAAACATTATGATCCCATTTGGAGAATCAGTTCATAGCGACAATATATGACAGCTTAAATTATGGTGAACCTATTATTTCAAGAGCTACATATTGTGTGGAGAGAGATAATATCATGAAATGCTGAATATTTTCAAAAAAACAAAATTAATTCTTGATCATTTTTGATATTTTGATAATATTTATTTATCAACAATATTAAATTGATCATTCACTGACAAATTATTTCTTAGCCATGCTTATGATTATTAATAATTTTTATTATATTGACAGGCTTCCGGAAGTCTCTAATAAAGTGCACTGTATAGCGCAAAATCATGCATCACTCGCTACAAATACATGATGACAAATGATCAAGAAATTTTGGACACTTATGCTTTCTTATAGATTCCAAACACTTCCATGTGGAATTTGATCAAACTAATTAGTTATATAGTTCCAAAATATTTTTGAATTACAAATAACTACTTTTCACTTTATGTCACTTAAATCAAATTGTAAGTTTTCAAAATAAAGATTAATTTTGATTAGGTCCTTTGAGTGCAACGTTTACAAATTAAATGAGCATCGAAAAATTATGACACTCATTGTGCTTTTATTTCCATCTTAGTTCAAGATTGACACTGTTATGTACATAGTACTCTGCATGTTGAGAAATATTTATTATCCGAACATGGGTAAAATTCAAATCATTTTATGCTCATCAATGCTGAATAAAATTAAGCGTGATAATCTAAGCAAATGGCATGACAACTGAAAAACCTGATTTGATAATACTTTTTCACATTTTTGACTTCTGAGGCGTAAATTGATGTTGCGACTGTATGTTGAGTTTGCATATTTCGCATTTTTACACTAATCTATAAATTTGCAATCAAATTTTGACCAATTATTTTAAAGTTAAACCAACTTCTGTTTTATTTGTTTTTTTCTCAGTTTTGGAGGTTGAGGAGACGATATTCGACGATTTCCTACGTTCGATATAAAGGATCCAGTGAGGATAAATATATATCTGTTGTCCACGGATATGACATAAAGACTGCAACACAATCGCGTTACAAGTTGACAACAACCATGATGGTTTCAACATTGCAACGTTGTTTCGAAGCAATGTTGCAGGAAAAAAAAGGGAAATCACATTCACAGATGAATACTATAATTTTCTGGGTACAACATAGGATGGAAAGATAGTCTTCAGCTAAAATAACTTTGTTTTTTGAAAACCGACCGTTTAGAAGGAAACATATAAACTCCAATAAAAGTACTAAAAAAAGGAATTATAACAAAATTCTAATATTAACATGCGAAATTTGAAGTAAACAGAGTACCAAAATATTGAACAGAAAGATTCAGCAAGATCATAACACAAATATAGACATGGATGAATTTTTCAAGAACGAAGACTTCAAAATGGATTCTACACCGGCCCGCAAAATCCCTCCATACAAAGCAAAGCTGTTCTAATGCCTCCGCTTATAGTTCACTCTTGCAACTCATGTTAGGAGAACGCGTGCACAGTACGCCTACTCGAAATCATGCATTAGTATGCGAAAGCCAGTTAGACCCTTTTAGGTGACATACATTTCTTATGTCTCTCCTCACTATTCCGTTATTCGTACGAACAGTTACCTTTTTGACCTTTCCATCTTTGTCAGTTTAACAGTCTTCTACTTTTCCTATAGACATTTTCATCGAGTAGAAATATCCGAGGCCACAATTACTACGTCCTCGTTTCGGAAATTATGATGTTCCTTAAACCATCTTTCACGAGTTTGTAAGGACGGCAAATATTCTTTAATCTACCACTTCGAAAATACATAAGCTAAATAATTTACCTGATTCGAACTTATCTCCGATGCTCCCTTCATCGGTTGTTCCATCATATTCAATAACAGTAAATTATTTGGCGATAAAGCTAGTCGATCGCTAACATCTCGGACAGTCCGGGTTAAGGGTTGGTCGTTCGGAATTCTCTCATTTTCAACCATATCGGTGCCTAAGGTTTCTTCAGTCAACGTCTGTCCTCTGGTGATCAATAATAACAGTCTGCGTATAGATCTAATCATCCGTTCCCAAACTCCACCTCGGTGGCTGGCCAGGGGAGGGTTGAAATGACATTGGATTTGCATCTCAGTATTTACTGCTCGTGTCTGTAGACAGGTAAATACACTTACTTACTTACTTTCGCCTGTTACCCCCAATGGAGCATAGGCCGCCCACCAGTTTCTCCAACCAACTCTGTCTTGGGCTTCCCTCTCCAGTTCTGTCCAATATTTGTTCATTCTTCTCATGTCTTTCTCTATTTCTCCCGTAGTGTGTCCTTGGCCTTCCTCTTTTCCTTTTGCCTTGAGGGTTCCATGTGAGGGCTTGTCTAGTGACGCAGTTGGGTGCTTTTCGTAGTGTATGTCCTATCCATTTCCACCGCTTCTTCCTGATTTCCTCCTCCATTGGAACCTGACTTGTTCTCTCCCACAGTTCGTTGTTGCTGATGGTGTCTGGCCAACGAATACGAAGTATTTGCGTAGACAACTGTTAATAAACACTTGTATCTTCTGGATGATGGCTTTCGTAGTTCTCCATGTTTCCGCTCCATACAGTAGAACTGTCTTGACATTTGTATTGAAGATCCTGATTTTGGTTTTGTTTGAAAGTTGTTTGGAGTTTAGGATCTCAAATAGTCTTACCGTATCCTCGAATTTTCGCACATTTCGTGTTCATAAGAAAGCAGTCGGTTGGAATGTGAGAAGGAGGATCGGCTTTGCGACTTCTTAAGAGACTTGGCTTTCATCGTGATACATCAAAATCATTCACATAGAAGACGTTCTAAATACCAGGACGAAGATGAAATCGTTTGAATTAATTTCTGTGGTCTGCAGTTTTTGCTAGGAATTTTTTGTGGAATAGATGCTTCAGCAACATGTTAAAAACTTCCACATTTACCACGCTTCCAAATCTAAACTACTCTGGCTGAAAACACACATAAACTTCATAATTCTTGGCTCGCTGAAAACGATTCAGTATAACTTAGAAAAATTAATTACCAATTAACAATGTAAATTTTGTCCTTTAAAACCGTGGAGAAAATAAATGCTGAGAAGAGAAATGTAATCGTTTATATATCAATAGGTATATAATTCATACGTATGAATAAAACTTGAACACGCATATCTTAATAGTACAGATTGATTTCGCTTGACGTTCGGAAATCCAATATTTCGGCGCAATTAGTATTCTATTATTTAACCCATATGGAAATCAGAATATAATACGGTTGATATAAGTTAAAGTTGTCATTGGAAAATTATTATAGTTGAAAATATTCGGATCAAGTTTGACTCATTTGTTCTGTTTGTGTCATCGCGTTGATATTAAGAACCTCAAATAGTCCAACTTTGTGAAAGGTATTTCAGTGTCATTTGAAACGATCAATATCCATGTTGAAAAACACAACAAGTTTTGTTTATTTAGTCCGCGAATTGTTTCCGAGAAGAAAACATATGAGATATAAGTTGACTCAAGGTATCTAAATATCCTGGTCTGGCTTAAAATCAATCTGATTTTCGTGACAAAATGATCGGTAGTGTTCAGCAACATGTCCTTCTGATAACCACTGTTTTTACTTTACCTCAAAATAAAGCACGCGTATTTCACCTTGTCATACAGATGGTCACACCACAACCGCATGTGATTAGTGTATACCGTTATCAAATTAGTCTAAATCTTCAACCAATGGGTTTTCGTGCTTGTGTAATTTTGTCCTTAGCACATAGCGCTTACCACAGCCTTTTGACAAGTTATTTGTTTTTAATCTTTGAACTAATGACTAAGTCTTTCCACAATGTCTATTATTCTGTCCTAAACTACTTAGCTTCTTCCACAAATAATGGTTGAATTTGTATGAAGTGAATTATTCGAGTATTTTAATTAGAATCAACGTTTTTTAATGACATCAGTAGTTTCGGAATAAAATTTCACATATAAAATGGAAATAGTCCGCTAGAGTTTACTCTTATTTTTACACTTGAGAATAAATTATTTCCAATTTACTGTAATACTACAACCAAGCTCACCAAGTTAACTTTCTTTGGCTAACAACATAACATGATTGGACCGTAGTTTTATCTCTTGTTCATAGTCTCGTATATCATTGGATAATTATTGATTACAATCTGTTGACAGACGAAAGTATGATTTGCATATTTTGATTTTATTAAACAGATACATTGGCTTTCAGTGAATCCTTGTAAATTATTTACTATTACGTTTCATATTTATTGGTAATTCTTATAGATTCAAAAACACAAGATCAATGTTGATTGGTTGGAAAAATATATTTAAGTCCTTGAGCAGAACTGTTATTTTACTGTAAACTAATCAAACCAAAAGATGGAGACAAAATGCTGGTTATTGTTAGCCTTCACAGCCATATTTTCAGTGGTCGTTCAGTGTTACAATGAAGGTATGTATAATATTGAGTATATAAGTTTACTGATCGTTTTCTTTTTTAACATATGTTTTTTATCATTTCCTAATTCGTTTATGATACTAATTGTTTTTTCCTGAAATAACGTTAAACGTTTAAATGCTGATAAACGAAGTTATTAGTGATTCAGTTCAACTCAGCTTTTTACTAAATGCTAAGCACCATTATAAATATTATTCCTCAATAAACATTTTATTTATATTCATATCAGTTTCATATTATTTTTGACATATTATTCATTATAAATGATAACCGCTCTATTCAAAATAATGCATCTCGTTGATTTAAGCCTACTTTCATGTCTATATTCGACCTGACAGAGGGCAGATTGAGATTATTTACATTTTCGTTCTCATGTATATAAACACATAAAATTCGATTATAATCACTGAATACTAATTATCATGAATCACTCGATTACTGTGGTACGGTGAATAATATATAATTACTCCTCAGTCCATTATAGCATACCGAAAGAAAAAAATGACTCCAACAGGTCTTGTATAAAAAACTTGATTGACCATTATTCACTAAGTGTGTTCACGTAGTATGGTGCACGGAACAATATAATGACTGTCGAAACACTGCACGAAATGCGTCTGCTCTGAGAACAGCTGAAAATATATCTTATGGAATGCATTCAAAATGTGGCATTAACCATTCCGACATTAGAACTGATTCATCCTACCGACGTTATTATTGCAAATGTTGGTGCTTGACTTATTTTATTGATTATAAATATTTTCGGATAATTAATGACGTAAAAAATGAGTGTTTTGATAGGTGAACTTGAGTGAAATATTTGTTGCTTGATGTGTTTTCGACATATGTCATTTATTTTTGTATTTATAAATTTAAAATATATCTACATATTACAAAGTGAATAATATGGAAGGTAAGCAATCATGTCAAATAAATGCGTCCTAACGTTTTAACAAATAAATAACTAAGCTTTGGAATAGGACGAAATTCAATATACGGTTAGTGATAGTGAATTGCTTACTCATAGAACATGATAATCTAACTCAAATAAAGAGCGCGCGCCTGAAGTTGCTGACAGTCAAATTATAAATGCTGTGTAAACGAAAGCCTAAATGCAATGCTTTCTACTTGTTATGATTGTTCTACTGCATAGTTTACATAATTTTACGCTGAAACCACATCATCAATTACTATACCTCGGCAAATCGTGATACTTCATAGAGCTTATCAAAACAGACTCTTGAGAAAACATTTCAGTTCGTAATGTTAATACACGTTTCATGGTAGTAAGACAGATAAGTATCTTCGAAACATTTGCACATGAGGGGACTAAGAGCAAGTAGTTGAGACTGAACTGGCTATAACATAATGAATTAAAGTAAAAATATCATGCTTCATGAATCTTTCAATTAAGTTGATGTTAATGAATCCTAAACTTATCTTTTTTAAACAATACAGAGGGATGTGAAGGTTAGTACGATTTTATTATGTAAAGATTTATAAGGTTTTAAGAAAAAAATTATGGTTTTCAAAATAAAGTACAGATAGTTGATTATGCTTATTAGCGGTTTGTGTTTTGAAAGCAAAATAACGAGTTGATTTTTACATTGTCAATCTTATCGATAACCGTTAGTCGTTTGTTCTTCTGAAAAAACAAGTCAGTATCTAAATGCTGCTAATTGAACACTCACAATGTTTAGCTTCAAATGACTTCTATTTACAATAAGTAATACACATCTTTTACGTTGTCACTCGCCTAATAGTGAAAGTCATTTATATTGATTACAGTATTTTTGAAATGAACCTACCAATTAGTGCAAGAATAATTTATATCTAAGTGATAGAACAGTTGTAGAGCGCGGAAAATGTTTAACAAAGTTCATTAGCAGCTAGTTTATTGGACCGTGAATAATTTGCATGTATAAAAATTGCAAAGCAGATTTATCCATGTCATAAATGTATGTGATTATATTTATAATTAACTTCTTTGAAAAAATTCAATAGGTGAAGAATTTTATGGTGGCATACGTGAGTAAATATTTTATCACTTGAGAAAATAATTTTCCTGTAATTTATTTTCTTTGATAAGAGGCTCAGAGTTGCTACTGTATGATTCTTGAGTGGAAAATAAGAAAGTTTCAGATTTACGGCTAATAATCCGGGGCTCTCTGAAGACTTATCATTCTTTTGTGACAGGTAGAAAAATCATATATGTAGCTATAGAAGTAGGTGCGAAATAATAGTTTCGCTTCTCTGCTGTGTGGTTGCCACCCACCTAAAATGATTTTACCGTTGAAGTCAAGTTTTCGAATTTGTTGACTGTCCATAGCTGAAGAGTCAAAATCAGGGTTGATTGGATGAAAAAAATGAAGGATGAACTCAGACTCTCGAACATAGAACATTTATTTAACGTGAATATGACAAATAGACTAAATTTGTAGCAGTTATGAATAGGCAAGCATACAGGACTGAAAATTCAAAATTATTAGAAATAAGTGATCAATATTATTATACATGTTCATAAAAGAGGTTCTTCGTTCATTGTCAATTAAATGTCATTATGATTAAAGATAAATGTACACGTAAGTAGTTTTTCAACGATTTTTACTTCAACGATAGACACGTTTTATTCAAAAATCTATGAATGACAGTGGAAGCTTTGTGACGAAGCGTAGTAGACCTTTGGGTATTCATTAAGATTTTTCTGGGCTTGTGTGAGCCTATGGATGCAAATTTTCCGTATTAAACATATCTATATTGCTAGATTACTAGCTGCAATGTAAAGCGATCGACCCAGTCAATTTGACTAGAGAGTGGTCGATAGGATCTTACATTGAAATTTCAACATCGCTTATTCTGACTTGTCAAATCGTGATAGTCAATAGTTCTGATCGAATGCACCTTTGAAGATCTTATTCAGACTGCTGTGAAATTATTGTCTGTAACGGGAGAAATATAGAGATAATATGTTTGGAATATTTATAAAATAAAATTATTATATTAAATTAGAGCGAATAAAAACACACATGATGTGCCGAAAGTTAATAACGACCTCTAGATTATATATAATTTCAAATGATCTATTTTTAACTTGAAAAATATCAACAAATGAAGATGTTAAATTAGAAGAAGGTAAGTGGCATTTCAAACTAATACGCTGAAATAATATACATAATTTTAAAGTAAATGAATATGCAGTTACCACTACTACAACTTGACTGCGAGAATTTAGAACTGGAGGTATATTCCATCCAAGTTTAAAATGTATGAATAGCGTGCTCCCCGAGCGTAATTGACATTCAAATTATTGTTGCTGTTGACTGAAACAAAATATATGATTTATTCGTCTCTTCTTGATTTAATTACTGCTGGATAAAGATGATTTAAGTAGCTGTGATAATTTTATTTTAAAAGACCCACTTTTTCGTGACAGTCGATATACATTAAACTGCCACTCTCTTGATCGAATACAATATTATTCAGGAAAAATTCACATGCATCGTTTCGAAGACTTTGTGACAGAAGCGACAGACAGCAGTTATTACAACCGATTATTCACAGCAGATTCTAACGAATGTACAATAAATTTAGATGACAAAATAGTTTTCAAAATTATGTCACTTATTCTCTTCGTAAATTCCATGCACAAAATTTGTACGTTTCATTGTAGATGATTGCGACGGTAAGTTAATTAGTTAAACTAACATACATATAAAACGCACTTGACTCCACAAGGTAAAGTATGTTTAAGGACTGTTTGCAGCCCAAGCATAATTACCTAGGGCGAAATCTGATGGATTCATGAATTAAAAACGTGACTCAAAGAGTATCAGTACATTTCATGTCTGGCATCGAAAGTAACCAAAGTATCTGCGCTACTAGAATGATCGCAACAATCAACTGCGATTACTACCACTATGTGACTACTGCCGAACCTTAATGTTTTATGTTGGAGGAACATTACGGTTTATTTTGGAACTCAAAGCAAAAGAATCGCTATTTAATTTGTAGACACTTTGAAGAAAACATTTGAACTTTTAAAAATAATGAACAATATCTTTTATTAAGAAGAGGTACTAATAGAGAAATTTGCTCAAATAAGACCAAAAACTGGTATTCGTCCCTGCAGGTTCACTGCAGGTGGAACAATCACATAATAGAAAACTGATAAGTCACTAATATTTCACTGGTATATTACCGGTTGTAACTCTCTATATATCTGACTATTTTACTTTTGAAGAAATTTACTGGGAAACAGGTTGGTAATTATTTAAACTCTACATGCAATACATATTTTCATATGAACAATCTACTGGTAATCGATGTCAGTAATGCGCAAGATTTTCAAGAGTGATAAGGTTTTGAGACACATAAGTACTCCTGGAATGATAAAGACATGATATGAGCCTATCTTATATTACAGTTTACTAGTAAATTGAAAGTGTATTATTGTTTGTCCTAGCTACTAGAATAATGGTCGCAGTATAATGCGATCGATCTGACATGATGTGAGCTTTTACCAGGTTATTTGATTTTCACTAAAATAGCGTAACTATTCCTCATGACTTGCGCAATCGTTTCTGAAGAGTTTTGCAGAACAATATATTTTCACTTGTAAGAAAGATGACTGACGACTAAGAAATTGCTGCACAGATGACTGAAATCGGGTAGTAATAACTAGGAATTCACTGTAGGTACCAATAATTACCATAGTAATCTAGTATTACTATAAATAGTCCTAAAACAAATAAATAATTATTAATTTCTGTTCTGAACATATTCTTGTAATTAAATAATGCAGATGATCGGGGTAAGTGAATAATGCAAGACAAAATCTTGTTTACTGTGATTAAATGAATGAACGGATTAAGTTCTAAATCGGATGAGCCGCAGCGCTTTTGAGGAAGACAGTAAATTGTGAAGATCTGATCTCGTATGAGATGCTATTGATCTTGTTGTGTCTACCAAATAGTTTTTAGTATGATTTGCTGCGACAATCTCATGCTATCTACTCAACATTCTTTAACTACTGACAAATATAGATGGTTGTATGTTTACGTCAATTCATCATCAATCCAATCTTTCTCAGTTGTAATAGTCGTTTTTAGGGCTGAACTTAGGGACTTTGAACAGAAAAGTAGGCAAAGTTATATTTGATATTGAGAGGTCAGAAGTCCAGCATGTGAAACGTTTTAACAAATATGATCAACATCATGTGGCTGTAACAGTGAATTCATTACATATGTCAGAAATTGGATATTGAATTGAAAATTGGTCAAGTTGATTTAGTTTACATGTTGTTTGTAATAATTATGAATTTTCTAAAATTTCTAATACAGATCAATGTAAAAGTTAGTATTAAATTGTATCAATGAATATGTTATTTCTTATGAATTTTACGTTTAAGAATTTTACGATGCGTCTAAACAATGAACAATAAAATTGAGAGCTTAGTGGGAACACCGTGTAATTTGTAGCATGTGTCAAGTGTTGCTTGTTATTTCTGCTGCCTGATTCAGAGCTACCAGTTATAATTTGGATTCATCGTCGTTAGAGTAATGGACAATGGAGAGAATTTTCCGCTCAAATAACTCAATGTTCTACCATGTTTCACTGAATTGTGATACATGACATTTTTGAGTGTTAGGTAGTTAGAAGTGCACATTTAGTATTGTGACAGAATAATATATTACACGGTGAAAATTGAATGTCAACCTACGATTAATTAGTAGGATTTACAACAGAAAGCAAATATTTCAGGATACTGAGTCATTTCACATATAAATATTTGCAAGTATAGGTTGTGATTTTTCCATATTTGTCTTTCCAACGACTCATTTTGTATCGCCTAATTTCATCCAAAACTTCAAAATATAATTTTAAGTTAATTTTATGGGTAAGTGTATATCACTTTATAACTTGGTTCAACTTATGAAAAAAATAAACTCAACAGTATTCTAAGTCAGATGGATCAGATGGCACTGTAAATAAATGTTATTCGGAGGCGATCTTTGTAGGTAATCAGTAGCGTAATCTTGTCAGCCGACATGTTTGGAATAAAATGCTTTGGACTAAATTATTTATTCTGAAAAGGAGGGACGTATATCATTTTTGGATATCTAATGGTGATCAATGATATCAAATGTTCATGACTGCGCATTCACCGCAGTTAACAACAATTGGATACAGAAATCGCTGATCGTACAAATTTCTTTCACAAATATTTGAATAGTTGTAATCATAAATTTATTCCGTTTACAGTTGAGAACCAAGTTGATGGTGAGTGAGGTTTCTGCGAACCTGAAACTGTAGAGTAAAATATATTACATATCAACAATTTTACACATAATTACCAGCTCATGTTTTATCGGTTGCCAAATGGTGAAACCGATAACTCATGCTAACGGCCGCAGACCGGATCTCAAGATCACTTGAGCTAACAAATTAGTCATTACTCTCAATAAAGTCACAGAACATTGTTCCTTGTTACGTATTACTCAAAGATCGTTCCTTCAAAGCACGAAATTCGTAATCCATTGATTTGTCTACTGTGGAAGAACAACACAAGCAACTGGATTAAATATTGTGACGAGGCGTTCTATTAATTGAAGCCCATAAACATCGCCAGATTGTTTGAAACGCACTACGTTACAGCCATGCCCAAAAATGTAGCAGCAGACGCTTCAGAGTACGGCTCACGTGGTGTTGCTTCATACCATTTTCCAAACGCTTCAGAAACATTTGTTACGCAAGCACTTCGCTTACTAATCACGCAATTAAAAAATTTTAGTTGGTCACATTTTACCCGAGTTTCTATGCAGTCGATGGCTTATGCTTCCCACAGATTTCAAGCCTCTGCTCGCAATAACGGAGTGAAAGTCTATCGTTTCAGCCCATTCTACAGATCGTCTCCAGCAAAGAGCCTTGATACTTTTGTGCTATGATTTGGAGACACAAAACTTAAGCATCTAACAGTTTGGTCACACAGATGCTTTATCACAAGTTATTAGTGATCAAGTGGCAGCTGATGAAAACCTGATAGTCGTATCTCTTTCAGTGGAGGACGACGGGTTATGTTATCTGACAACCACATTGCGAGCATTGCTTTTGTCTGCAACAGATATGCAAAACGCTTCTAGGAAAGACTCAATCATCAAGATGACGATGAGGTTTTTCACCAACGGTTGACTGTCTAAGAGGTTTGCTGATGACGTATCTACGAGGGGATTTTATATCCACTGTTACCAATTGCTTGATGTTTGGAGAAAGAGTGGTAGTGCCAAAGTGCCGAAATAATTACTAATTGGTAATCTAGTGATCAGGCGAATGAAACCTTGAACCAGAAATTAATGAAACTGGTCCCTCATTAATCAACATATAACTAAGCTAGTATCATTATGCGTAAGGTTTCAGCGGGAGTCAGAGAAGAATGATAAAGTATCAAAAGTTACATTGCCACAATCAGATGATTCAGGAAGAACTCGTAACAGCGCTAACCGATAAGAAGTATTTGAAAAAGTGAATTAACTTCATGCATCATCAGTCACATTAGTAATTACAGATTATTCTATTACAACAATCAATCATTTTAATCAATGTTGTGATGTTGTATTTTGAAACATCTTCACGTGACATTGAAGAAAAATGCATGGGTAAGTAATTGTTGCTTCGCAAGGTACTTTTTTAACTTGAATACACAATACTGATCTTGAAGTTTGTAGGTGATCAGTAAGAGCATGAAGTGTACCCACTGCCTCTTGTAACTAAGCAGTGGATTATAGGTATACAGTGTTGGTATTAGTTAGATTACCAGTACTTCTTGTAAAATTGTCACAATACAATGCTACCAACTCACCATGTTGAGAACGCTGTTTTACGCCAAAATCACATAATCGTTTATCCTGACTGCCGATAACTCAACAGTCATTTTTGCTGAAAGACAGAGACTTTGAGGAAATCATTTAGGCTGAAGATAAATGTTCTGTAAGAACATACTGTTAAAGCGTCAATGAATTTTAAACTGACTGATATCAAGCTGTTTATTCTGCAAATTAACATCAGGTAACATTGTTCGGTCTTTTCATATTATTTTTAAAACGTGTATTTAAATAACGGTAAATTTATACTGCATCATAACCACGTCCAAAGGAATATACAAAACTAGAGGTGAGTGATTATTTCTCCTGCTTTTCAAGATTTATCTGACATTCGAATTCTAACCGCTTATAACACAATGCTAGGTAATAGGTCTTGCAAGTGCTAAACATTTGTAAAGCGGTTATAGAGGCTATTTAGTGTAAACCAGCGGTAGTGTGTTTAACTAGCTTTGAAAGTAGTCTGATTGTTTATGGTGCTACGGTAATAGCTGAAATGAAGTTCTGTAGATTGACAAACATAATCGTTGATTGTAAGGAGATTTCAAGAACACGTTGAGACAAGTGTAGGGGATAAAATATAACTCTCATCAGTAGGACAAATGTCAAATAACTTGAAAGAGACAAGACGGAGAGCAAGCGAAATTCTTCCTTCAAAATTATTCTAGTGTATTTATTTATTGAAATATTCTTTCGAACTGTCGCTGCCTGAAATCTGCTTCGTTTCATTGAAACATATCTTCATACGAAATTTTGAATGAAGTCATAAGTAAGTTATTAGTTTGCAGTCGCTAATAATTCATAGTTTATTCAATAGCGTTTTATAATCATGTCATCGCTTATCGTATTTCTTTGCAAACTTCTTACATTTCAATTTATTGCAGACATAACTGGTAAGTTATTTTACACGTACACTTTTTTGTTTATTTCATATTCCATTTTTCATGATCGACATCGATTGCTCCTTGTTCTTCTCCTGCTATATATTCAAACTTACCGAGTACATACATGTTGACTTCAAGCAATTCTGAAGAGTAGAATACGGAATAAAACCGAACGTATTCAATACACGTCAAAAGGTTTCGATGTAGGTCCAGATGTCTTTCCTAGCTGACTTCACTGCAGCGTACAGAAATTTATTTACTTGCTAACAGAGCATTTGTTTACATTTTACGGTATCCATGCAAACAAATGTGCAGCTACAATTATATTTCAAGATAACTATTCAGCACGAACACATAGATAAATATCTTGCCAGCTCGTTGATAAAATTAGCGACTCTGCATTTGAATGTGTACCCTTCATGTATGCGACTAGCTCCGCTGTCATACTTCTGTACCTAGACAGTACTGGATGGTCATAATAAATCGACTGAGCCAGTTATTTTGATAGGCGTATACCGAGTAAAAAATCATTCGTGTAACAGTAGTAATAACAGTGACTTCATAGGTTCACTTTAAATAAAACTCTCTCTACATTTCTCAAATAAACCTACTTTATCCAGCGAAAAATCCGTCAATCTGACTAGATGAGTAACCATCTCTCATTGACAACATAATAGATACTACTGATTGTTGTGAACTCCTCATTACATATTATCATGACGGAGCGATATGTAGGTTTAATAAAGAAAAGTGGGCAAAAGTATGTTGAAGAATGGACAAAAATAAGTGGCAAATTACACACGCACTTCAATCTACAATTTGCGGCCTAAAACTCGAAAAAATCTGCAGTAGTTAGTATCGAAAAACTGGCTCACACTTTCTAAACTATTTTTTTGAATGAAAGATCAAGATCCTTGATTCACGAGTTCATGAAATGCCTCAGTTACAAATTGAAAATACTGGGTGATGAGCCTCAATAAATCAGAAGCTCGTTCCCAGCACGGGGACTGAAGATTTCAATCTCACTGCCATAGGCTGACAATGCAGTCAAAAGAAGTGTGCTTGTTTTTTCAACCGAAAGCATGTAACATTTACGAAGTGGCACTATAAGTGTATTCATGTATAAGCAAACATCTCAAAGTTAAATAGTACAATATTATAATTATGCAAATGTTGATTTAACGCAAACGGCTACGATATTGATTTCAGGGAATAAGGAGTTGTGGAAAACATATGAAAACAAAAGCAGTCCAAATATGTTTTTATGAACATTTTGCTCAACCTAACGCTGATGCTCTAGGTCGTCAGTGAGATTTCTCTCCGTAATGACAGCTGAGAGAGTGACCTTCGTTTATAACAACTAGTAACTTAGACACATGCTAGTACTGAATATATTATGGATGATGTCAGAGATCAAGCAATCATACACTGCCTGTGATGACAATATAGTGCACCTAATTGGAAGCTATTCTCATCATTGTTTAAAATGTTACTTAAGCCCACGTCATGATGTTTACGATGTTGTCACAATTTCTCCCTTTTAAAGAGACAAATACAGACTACAGACTAAGAAATAAAAATGTGATGGTTTTTGAGGTCAGATTGATTGAAGAAAAACTATATCCATTTAAATTATCCTCTGAGAGCCGGGGGATGGCGCGTAATATCATATGATACAAAAGTATGAACACGGACCTGTTTACGAGGCTCAACATTACCCCATCGTTGAATTAAAGTGCATCAAACGAAACATGTAGGTTCATGCACACGTCATATCATAAGGATTTGCGTTCCCAGGAATGCTTTTCAACAACAAGGTAACTACAAAAAATTCTGGTGTAGGCCTCGAAAAGAGACGCGAACTCAAACCAGCTGTGCCTGATATATGTCCAGAGATTTATATAGGGTTTTGAATAGCATTTGCTTTCACAAACATTTAATTCCTTCTAGCTTTTCATAGCAATTTCTTCTAACTTGCTACACTTCTGTCTTTTTAAAAAGTATCCAAAGCCAGTTGTTAAAACTGATAAAATATTTATCCATGAAATCTCATAGTCATTATTATTTCCTGTTAATAAGTGAATACATTCCAACTGACAAATCTCCAGGTGCATATTGTGAAAAGTGCTCATATTCTGGTCTCCTTCTCCTTCAAGTCATAATAATTCATTGAATGTATTTTAAAAAAAGTTTCTTCACTAATTGCATTCTGAGCATGGTTAGTATAGTCAAATGACTTGACTTTCATTTTTTGAACATCGCCGAATACCTCCAACCGTTGCAAAGAAACGAGAAACCAGCGCAAGCGGATGGATGAGATTAAACTATATAACTAATATTAGAACTCCGATCTCAGGAACTATATAAAAACTTGATGCAAAGGCTTTTCATTGGTTGGCCAGACAAGTCAACCATGTGGGTAAAGTTTATGTGTATTTAGAATTTTACGATGTCTTCCAAAGGTAAGTGAAATTTATTTGTTCAATTTGGTGTGTTATATTGTGAGCTAATTCACATGCTCTGAATTTCAAAACTTTCCATTCTACAGATCGGAAGCCACAAAATTGTAAGTTGTGAATGACTTTGAGTATCAACTTATTTCATGTTGAAAGGAATGCCACTGGCCTTGTCTGCCTACATGTGCATTAAACATAACATTGTTTTTAATTACGTAACTTTGAGACTGAAAAAAGTTTATCTAATTTTGTCAGTAAAGTTGAGCAGAGTAGAATAAATATTCATGCGTCAGGAAGTTTCAAATTTTGTATCTAAACAGAATAATGTGCAAAGAATTGCGAAGATGCGTAGTATTTGAACTGCTAGAAATGCGTCCGTGCAAGCAATTGCTGAAAACATATGCTATCGAGTACACAATAAACGTGACGTGGTATCTGGAAAGTACAAATGGTATATTCACTCGACTTTAAGGTGACGTAGGTTGAAATGTTGATTTACATCAATATTATAAATTATCGGTGGACGGAACTCAACGAGACTTAAGATTCGTTTCTTAGTGGCTATATTCATTTATAACTTATACGCGAACTCAGATTAAGGTGACCTACAGTTTAGCCGTATTGCAATCACTATATGTGAAACGAAAATCTATGCACTATCTCAACAAACAATGTGCGTATAAAAGGAACAGATACATTGTGAAAGCAAGAAACAAGTTGAATACAATGGCATGACGTAAGTGACAACTATTCATTAGGTGCTTGAAATTCTTGTCTCGTGAACCGACCGACATTTCAGGCATATCGAATCAAAAGATCGCAAATCAAACTTGCGGTGATACTTTGCATCAGATAAATGGCAGCAGACTGTATTGAGCTGTGTGTTATCGGTGTCTGAAATCAGAAAGCAACAAATAGTGGCTCGCGGTGTATACCATATTATTTTCTGAGTGTCAGTGTACTGTTATTCTGACCTCGATAGTATTCATTATATCCATGCAACTGTACTTATATTTACAATATAAAGCTATCGACTCACCATGACGTTAATACTGCCTTCGCAGGAGTCATGTCAAAAGGTGACCAAGGTTATTGTGTGTTGAAAGAGAATTTTGAGTAACTGTTTGAACTGGTGATAAATTACCATATTTCGCATCAGCAGAACAAAGACGTGGCTTCATATTTTTATCATTGATGACTAACGGCTGTTCTTTGCGACAAATAATTTACCGAAGGTGCCGACAATCACTGTGACTTTGTAGCACATGAAGGTTCGTGTATAACTAATTAAATATTGTTGCGCTGAATTTTGTTATATTCTCAGCTGAACATTTGAAAGAAATCAAAGGTAACTGTTTGTTTTCACAGTTAACAGTTCTGTAATTGAAACAAATACAATGAAATTGGAAATACAAATCAAAACTATGTGAAAGAATTTGCAATCCCGGTGCTCGAAATAAAAATGCGATATCTGAGTGCTTGATGAGTGCAAATCTTGATTTTCAGTGTACTTGTATGATGTGTGCCTAGCGTTGATTGTAGTCTTTGCATTTATTCTGTAAGAGTGACGATCACAAGATAGCACTAACTACTAAGCTTGATAAGAATATTGCTCAGTCTTTATGATTTTACGCTCAGTTCATATGATTTCACAGTAGTAGGATAGATATTGTCCCTTTGGAAATTAATTATTATATAGAAGACTAGAAGCAAGCAATCATTGACTAGAAACTCATACAATTGGATAGCGATAATAGATTTTGCAATAACGTTTTTTCAAATATATGATTTTTTTTTGTAATAAATTATTTTCCGTTTATTGAAAGATGCATTCATGCAGTTCGCAAAAGGTAAGCGAATACTATCAAATTGCATAGTTTTCAGTTACGCTAAATGAATCAGCTCTATTGATAAGGAACTTTTCGATTGGTACATAGGGCTGGGTGAATATGGAAATGGTCATTTACGGTTTAAAGTGTACATCACATTATTCCTGTTTTATTGGTAGCGCATATCTTTAGGTTTAGTGATAATCACTTGTTCTAAACTCATAGACAAATAATCAGAATGTATCGCTGTCGAATCGAAACGAAGCGACTGCTTGAAATAACGTTTAGATTTAGATCACAGACACACCAAGGCTTATACTGACTTGCTCATTCAGGACTGTAATTATCATCACAGAACACATTCAGCATGATGATTGAGTGACCACTTTCACAGACAAAATACAGATATAGTGTTAAAGAATTTGGTGCTGCTAAACTGACCTACTGAACTTGTTCACGAATAAGAATTAATAGCTGGTGCCAACGTTGAAATGGTAAATAAACTATAGTGTGACAATTTATATATTTCAAACCTGGGATTATGAAACCGTATTAATAACTTTAAAAATAACTTGATTCCAAGATTCAAGAAGAATTAAGCGTAAGTTAATAATTTACTCTATTGCACATATTTATAAGAATAATTAGATACACACTACGGAAGTTCAATATGAGATATTTAGCGTACAGGGTGCCTGAATTCAGACAAGTTTCCGGAAATTGATAGTCGCCACTCCTTATGATGAGAATTTGGCCCAATATAAATGATAATAAGTGAAATCCGCATTTTTTTCATGCGGAGAAGTTCAACGGCGATTTTAAATATTTTTGAGTGTAGGTGGCTCTACGTGGTTTTTAAAACGTTTGATTTTATATTAACTTCTATTCGTTTCAAATTATATATCTAATGTTATATGAATAAAAAGAGAGAGGTATGTCAGAAGTTCATTCTTTTTTTCCCTTCCAATTTCCTTACATAAATCTCTATTAAGCAGGCGCATTACTTCCACATATGAATACGTAGATAATCACGAAATCCATTATTGAAAGATTCGTGTATGCGCGTTTATCTAAATTCCATATTGTTGAGCTCATATATTCTCTTATCGGGATGTCAGCAATCTAAAGCTTTTAATAATCCACTGCCGAATCGAAATGATTTTTTTTGTTGGAGACATATGTTGCATATGTTACACTGAGAACTGACATCAAGAACTAAGTTCGTTTTAGAGAATACACCCGCACGGATGACAGATAAGCATGTATCATAGTTAAAAGACAAAGAATCAGCGGAAGGATTAGTACCTTGGGTGAACGATAACATGTAGTTGTTTCTGCAAATTAAGTACATCTACTAGAAATTATGAAGTGAATTACAGACTTTCAATCTGTTTTTATGAACAAGTTAAACATTATCAAAATTTTATATTGCATAACTTCATCATGTGCAGATTCGGATAGAAAATTCCGTAAGATCATATTTTCAATGTTACAATTTATTCATGATATTGAACAATATTCAAAAAATATTGAACTGCAAACTATACATCAATTTAGAATTGCTTGAAATTAAAGACTTTATTGCAATAAAATTGAGGTCAACACCAAGTTGTCTTTTAGAAACCGTTTGCGTTGGAGTCTTCACCTAATTGCAATTAGCTCATCGATTCCGCTTAACTGATAAGATTAATGTAATGAATGCTCAGTCTTTTCGCTTAGATGTAGTCATTGCAGAATTTACAGAGAGAAAAAATTTGTGAATGAGAATTCTCAGCAGCAGTCACTCATGACAAAGTTAACTACTGTGTATATAATGCTTTTTTTCAAATGTCCCACTAAATGATAAATGATTTGAATAAAAATATATTCATGTGATATTTCAGTGAAGTGTATACGTAAGCCGATTACTCAATACAGTTAATTTCCAATTTTGGAATTTATTGATCTCCTTGATACGCGAACATCTTATCGACTCTGCGTTGCGTAGTCTGAATGATCTTCACGCACCAACTAAGTGCGTAAAATGCACATCATAGAATTTTCATATTACTTGTACTACTACTGTTTGTAGGAGTGAGAGCATCTCTGCCCCAGGACTAGAGTAATGTCGTTACTTTTGCTCAACGAACTTCATTTACAGGAGAAATCACATCATTGTATATCCTGATTCATCAAATCTGGCCGGTCGACATCTTTGATTTAAAGAAGTTATAAAGAAAACCTATGTTATGATAGAATTTTTATAGTTCAAGGTAAAATAGTAGTGAAACAGAGTCGATGGATGTTTACAACCAAGTCTTCTATCAATTGTTTTCGGCTAGTGATCCAGTTGTAACGAACTTGGTTGTGTAAGAAAAGAACTTATAGTTTAGTTTACAAATGTGATAATAATTATCATAACACGATCGTTCAAAATGTTCGCCTTTTATATTCTAGGTGATTGCGACCGTAGGTTATATTTTTATTTCTTTTCACTTATAATACTAAGCACTCATATGACATCCCATAGCTCAAGTTGTTTGAATAAAATTCGCTGTGCGATATTGTGCTCTGCATTCAGTTGAAGTTCAATTGTGACAATTATTATCGTAAGGTAAACTCCAATTCACTTGTAGTGTGACCGCATCATGTAGTGCAAACGGTTAGTTGATAATAGACTAATAGACGTATAGGTATGCTATCGACGACGTAATGATACTTCTGCTCAATCTATACGATTTTTACTTGGCAGTCACATTAATTTCGAACACGATTAGCTTACATTAGAGGTATGAATGACAAGATTTTGAGATGCTTTGAAGAAAACATTCAATATGGTGATCACCAATATATTTCACGAGGCGAACAAATCGATTGTGTTGCAGAATTTTTAACAAGGATTATGGACAACAAGTTGCTGTGACTATGAGTTCACTGAGAGTGCTCAAGATCACATTGTAAATTATATATTATGCAATACTGATTTATGAAAACAAAATCAGGTTCGCGAATATTTTATTGTCATTTACTCACTTTTACTTCCGAAGAGTGCAAAGGTGAGTTTTCATTTGCTGAAATGTACCTTTAACTACGAATGGATGAATCACCTGTATTCACAACGGAAGAAACATAGAAACATTGTATGATTTTGTTCATTGTAGGCGCATGAAATTTAAAAGCACTAATTCACATCTCCTGGTGACAATCAAATAAACTGGAGGTCGTGTCTATAGGCTATTCTCTGCGACTAGACAAATAGACTTGATGCGATGCAATCGACTCAGCAAGGCATAACTGCTGAAAAATCCTGATAGTTTTGCAAATATGGCATATCGTCGTATTGGCCAACTATGTCATTACAGTCTGTGTATTCGATGATCAGCACTCTCGACGGAGAAATTCCTTCTGACTATAAAATATATTTTGCATGAGCGCGTCAGATACATGGCGTTTAAGAGTTATTATCAGAGATCACCGAATGATTAGTTTTCAAGATTTCAGTGCAACAGTAACATAATTGAGTAAATAGCATAAATTGAATTTCATTAGTCGAGTTATAAAATATTCTATACATGTCTTTGAGCATTCCCTGTACGTCCTGTTTTAGTTAAATGCATTAGTAAGTTATCACCTTATTACAATTCAGTATTCAATGAAATTTAGTTTTAACTATTCCATTTCGACTGAACGACAACGCATTGTGTGAGTTTTTGCACTGGATGCGACCATTTAAGCTACAGATGAACTTCACTTAGTTTGCTCTTTGCAGCTAGCATATGAGTTCAGTGGGAGCGTTAGTCAGCTCTTCTATGTTGCAATACTAATATCCACATTGTAAAGTTATTTACTCACCATGATCTGACTGTTGACAATCTCTACAACCTTTCGGTGAATTCACACCATCCTTTGTGCTCACTCTATACTTCGTGAGTGACGAAGTTTTTGATTTTTTTCTACCTTGAAAAAATTCCTTCTGGAAAAATTACCAAATATTTTCAATGAGGATCAGAAATGTCAAAGAATTTTTAACTGTGATGGCATACAACAGGTAGTTGTACCGTTGATTTCATTGCAGGTGCTAAAACTGATGTTTTGGACAACAGACTGTGCAATATAGTTTTTTGTACATATTATAAAATATTCTACTCAATTCCTAATGAAAAGTGTTTATGTGTTTCTTAAGAAAACTGTGAACGTGAGTTATTATTTTTTTTACTTCCGTTTTTAATTTCAAACTATTATTGAGTGCTTGGAGTTTACATCATGTTGTTTACAGTGCATTAGTAGTGTATTCCTTCATTGATTTGTATTAGTCAAGTTATCTCTCCTCATAGATGAAGAGTCACCGTGAAATGCTGCCTGCCTACTCTGCATGCTATATCGTCAACGTCACTTCATAGTTCATCCTGAATAGACAAAGCTGCACTGTCCATATTTTTCATAAAAATACTTATGAAGAGGAATTTATTACAGACATGTTTGATAACTTTCATTCAAGGTAGTTGTCAGAATCATCGTAGTGATTACTGAATTTACAACACTATTTTACAATCTGAACATGTATAGTAAAAAACTAACCACGCTTAAATGTAATTTTTACTTTCCTTAAATTCTACTTAACATCTAGCTTTCTCAGATTTTGTTTTGCTGTTCGCGTTTCAGTTTGTTTCTACTTACATTTTTGCCTTTTTCAGACTTATACATTCGATTTTGAAGTTGGATTCGTCGATGCACAAGAAACTATTATGGAAACATTTTGCTTTTGCTTACTTTTTGATTTATAATCGACTTGGATTGTTTTTTTCCAAAACATTGATTGATTGATTATCCCAATAAATATTATCATCATGCATACTAATATTGCCAATCTAACTGTTTGAAGTGCACTGTATTGTTTTAAATGCTGTTTTTTAATCGAAAGTGTATTCGGTGTTTGTAAAATAAAGGATGTGTCATTATTTCTTGAATTCACTTACAGTTAAATTCTCTTTCGGAATGATTTTTAGATTTTAGTGAACAGCTTAAGCTGATGCATCAAAAGCATAAAAGACAAACCAAAAAAATTACATGAGCTAAGATATTTTTTCCTAAATACATCTTCATTGCTTCTATATGGTAATATATATGTATGTATCGAGAATTTACGGTTCGAATGTTAGTGAAATTGAATTTTGAAGCTGGTAAAAGCATGTTTATAAACCTGTAATATTATCGGTATCAATGTCTAGGGTTGTGTAGGAGATTATACAAATTTTTCCAGTTTGAAAAATTTATTTTTCTGTTGTCTATTCTCATGGCTTTATCTATAAATGCACGTTTGATTTCAAAATTATAAGATAAATTTGCAGAGTTGTCTTAATTAGTTATAGTTGCTAATGGTTTATCTAAAAGTTTATCGTTTGTCATCTCATCATATATTCCCTCTAATAGACGAACGAATGATGGTACTTAAATTACTTACTCGAATATAATAAGGATACCATATAATCGATATCATTAAAAGAAATTTATTTTAAAACTTGTAATTGTATATACTCATAGATCTCAAGCCTTGTTCTCTGTGTTTATTGCCTAGTAAAATCTCGAAATCGCTAACTGAAATTTCCATTACTTCGATCTTCCTTCATTCTTCGCAAAGCTATCCTTAAGCACCATGTTGAACTAAGTAGATAATAAGGAACTTAAAATTTTTAACAATGCCCACTTTGAGGATTTGTTTGCTTATTATTCAATAGATTGTCAGTTTTTCGCTTGTTGCTCTGCAGAAAATACATTCTTCAATGAGCTGAATAACGAAACGTTTTTCTAAATGAAGATGGATTTTCACTGTTTACATCCCAATTTTTATTACTTGAAGGCTTTCGGACCAGAGAAATAAATTTATACAAGAAGTACAAGACATTATTATGCAAGTTAAGAGCTCTTAATTTTTCGAAAATATACATGTGATGCATCTGCCTTCTTGGATATAACAGTGAAACATACTATTTCAAGTCAGTCAAAATATTAATCACTCTAATATGAACAGAACAAAATCCACCTCGAAAGTTGACCTACTACAATAGTCAAAGATTGCAAGAACTAGTGCCTTGAATTATTTCTTTAGCCTCTACTTTTTTCCTGCATACTTGTCCCTCAAAAACCATCGTCCGTCGAGTCAGTATATTGGGAGACGTAGTTTACTTATTTCTCAACCACCTGGGTTCATAAACAATCATCGAGTCATCAAATGATTTTGGGTGTTATCGTTTTCCTAATATATGAATAGCTCAGTCGATTACTAAAAGATATATGAACAGTGATTTATAGACCCATTTCACAAAAACATCGAAACTTAAGAACATCCTCTTGTCTTACTGGGCGGATCGATCTTAAAACTGAACAGAGTCAACTCCTGTACCTTCACCGCTGAACATTTGTTGCTACGCAGTCTGTTGTTTGTCTGCTCATGTTATTGTTTAGTAGCGACCGAGTTAGAACTAACTATGATCACCAGCTAATACTTATAGCGATCACAACACTGAGAAGAATAACTATTCCACAGTAAAAAGTTAATTTGCTGGCGATTTCGTGGTATCGAGAGAATACCGGAATCAAGCGAAAATAGTGAGGCAAAATTAGAAAGACAAAGAAGCCAAAAATGGCAGCAACATAAACGGAAGCATATACGTGAATAGTGTTGAAGACAAAAAGTTAAGTTTACCACTTACTTGTTTGATATATTGTTTTTATTCAGTGTTTCTATCAAACCAGTTGTATTTTCTTCATAAAAGTAGATCTTCTAAAATGTATTAAATTCATCATACCCTGGTCGTTCTGTGACGGAATACGGAAAATATCAGAAACAAAGTTTTGTATATTCTGTCTTTTTTTCAACTTGGAGTCATATACCATGTCGTAATACTTCTCTCTCAGCGTGTTCAGAATAATAAGTTTGATGATACTTGTCAGTTGAAAAAAGCTGTCGAAAAGCTCAATTTGTGATTCTTGTTAACCAGTTAAGTAGTCTACGAAAGCCAATACTTAGGCATCATCAAATATCCCGGCTGTCATATTTAGGAACAATCAAAAACCCTGCATTCGTAAGTGGCTTCACCGAATAACTGTCTGTTGTCTGCATATCGTCCTGAAGATGATATATCCGCAGGCAGATGATCAAACATATGGAATCCAAACAATTAAACTCATGACTCCGGACGTATGTTGATGAAAGTGATTGAACCGACCAGTTTCAGCCTTAGATTATTCAAGGTGTTGACTTTTGGTTCATATTTCCAAACAAATTCTTGAATCAGTCAAGCGTTGTCAATTAGGCATCTCGAAAACTCTAGCTTGGTTTCTTACAACATAAATATAATTATTCACTTGAACTGACTCCTGTAGGTTGTCAAACAAATACGTTTATTCTTACTTGGAGACCAGGACGGTTACCGATTAGTATCGGCCAAGTGGCTTCATGTCTATTCTCCTGATTTCAGCTAAGATTTTGACAAATCTTAAGACTAAAGCTGCAGGTCGACCGATAGGAACAGAGATATTTATCGTCATCCGAAGACTAACATACACGAGCCAGTTTAGATGGTTATAGATGTTCCGTAGTTGTAGCGTGACGGTCGGCCAGGCGAACTGATTCGCATCGACAATTCAATATCCATCATTAAAAATGAATCACATTTTCACTCTGTTTCCAATAGAGTATTGCAAACGGTTAGATTCCAATCACCATATATTTAGATAACTCTGAACTGTTGTCTACTTACACCTATTGCTGCCATCTTTCGTGATCATTGCGTAGGCTTTATAATAACCAGTATTAAAATCACTTCCACATCTAATCAACTTCAGACTCATAAGTGATTTTCTAAAACGTATGTCAGTTCGCTAGATACAATAGAAATCTATTGTCTCGTTCAAACCGTAGGATATGGATGGTTTAATTGAAGTTCGCAGTTGAACTGCGACGATTTTATATTTTAACAAAGCGAGGTAGAATGAATGACTTCACATTTGAAGGGGCGGGATTCACTATTGCATACAGGGTTTTTTAGGTTATTTCTAATGAAGGTTGTTGTCCCTTATGGCACACTGTTTAAACCCTAACTACTCGGACATATTGCTTAAAACCATGTGAAGAGAAAAGTAATAAAATTTAAAACGTAAGCAACGTTTACCGGAGGTCATAAAAATATGGGGAAAATCATTATTCATTATGATAAGGAAAATATAACGAAACCAGAATAACTTATGACTATCTTCACACAGGCCGGTGAGAACACCGCATCGTCAAAGTGATTTTCACATCACCTACAGTGTGTATATAAAAGTATTATCGAGTAATGATATTCCGTTCTACAAAAAAATACCATGATGGGTAAGAAAGCAATATTATGCTGACATTTCAAATTTGACTGCACATACAGATGTTTAGCGTGTTTATATTTGTGCAATGGGGAAAAGTATTCGTCGGAATGTACTGAAGCGACAATAAAGCATCAGTTTGTTTCAACATTTTGTATCTCTCACTCATATTTCTTACATTTAACATAGCCTATGAATCAATTAATATATCTTGCAGTACCAGATCATCTCTCAGTTATTTCTGTCAAATTACGAGTTTCACAAATGAAGCTTCAAATGACCACCTCTATAATTCGTTTGCTCATAGTACAAACAATCATTAAAAGGTGATCCTCTACCCGAAATTCGCCCATCACACTTCGCTGTCAAGTGATAGTGAATGTGAGTACTACGAATAACGTAACGGTATTTGATTGGTACGATGGTAAATCTCTCAATCATCTCCAGATTGATCACCATTTGAACGTATGAGGTCAAGAACACATTTTTCGTTAGTTTCCCAGCCATTTACCTTTAAAAATGTTTTCGTGCTACAAGACAGTAATGTCATTCCACAGGAACTGATCATTTGATACTCATTGATCTACGTTTATCGAATTTCAATATTTGGCCCATCTGGTGGCACTGCACAAATGTGCTGGCAGTAACGAACATTAGGTGACTAGATCATATCGTTCATCGGTAAACCCATAAGGTCGTACCGCAGCTGCAAAAATTTAGATGTGAAAAACTGTATTTTCTCACCTTAAGTTTTTGATCAGAACCAAGTCCTTACGTGAACATCAATATTATTTTATTTCTGAATGTCTATTGCCACGCTCGTCTGTAGGTATCCTTAAACTATTACGAGTTCACCTTAGACGAATAACAAGAACGAAAAAAATCAACCAGTTTCCAGGTAGGCTACTGTGATCCCTTGACCAAATTGAATCAGTAAGATGTCTTGATATAGCGTAGAAATTGTATTCTACAAACAGCCTGCCAGCAGACAATGAATCCAGACACTCTAATTGCGTTTATTCGTACTCTATAGAGACGTCCTTGGGACAGTCACAAAAATTGCACACTAAAATGACAAAGTAAACATTCAAGAGTGAAGGTCTTCTGTTCAAATACTGCGAGCCGTAACAGTCGTTCAGGCGTTCAGCTGATGAATCTTGTATAACGACGAGACGAATATTCAGTTTTTCAGTCTTTATAATCGTCTCGCGATGATTGCTTGTTCATTTTCAGGACTTAAAATGAAGGAAAAGACGAAATGAGACACAAAATAAATTTCATAGAGTGTTTAATTACTCTCAAAATTTACGGTTTGTTACCGAGAAAGATGACGTCATTATCCATATGACTTTTTGTTTTGTGTATGAACGTCCCGGTCTGAAACTGTTCAAGTTCAAGGTTGGATTCTACTGATTTATCTAAATTTAGCTGAGAATCTAGTCAGTGTGCATGTTCAAATCTGCAAGCACTCCACAATCATCCGATCGGAACCAGATAACTCGCACTTTAGGCTGCTTTCAACCTGGTGAGCTACAGTCATTTTCGAGAGACTCATGTACACCTTCTGAGAAGGTTGACTAGAAATAGTTATGCACACGAATATGGCTGAACATCAGCTGAACTTCTCCAAGTGTTCTGAATGTCGATCTGTCGCTCTTCGGAATAAATAGTTTTTGATATTCTCGTTATTCAGTAAACTGTTTGCATCAGGTCAAACGCACACAGATGTAGGCTTGTACTGGATTGCGTTTTTATTTCGAACATCCGCACCGAAGTGTGCAGCACTTTTTTATCGACCAGCAATCACAACGACCAGCAGAATAGTGCTCTAGGTGGATCAAACGTCGAGTTGATTTCGGGAGACTGCTTGATGTTTGGTGAAAAATTACAAGCAGTTATTGTTTACTGTTCTTAGATAAGCATTCAGTATCCTGATTTATTGAAAAAAATTTCATCAAAGTATACAATTCTATAAGAATATTTAAGGACGGAATAACTTGACACACAGAAAACTTTATAAGTGAACGTGATGGCTAAGAAACGTTTGGATGAAACATTTTCAAACTGGTCAGCAATTGTTCACACAATAATTTATACGGTATTGCTGAGACTTCAATAGTCTTCGTTGTTCCTAATCATGTTTGTAATACAGGTTTATCGACGCTTTATATATATTCTTCTCACCCTACTCATATTTTTCCAAAACTATAGCATTTTCTTCTAACGACCGAACAACCAATAATGTAGACTCTCAGAATTTTGTGAGTCAGGGTTATCGACAATGTCTGTTCAACGTCAAATCAGTCAGATTGGCAACTTGTAATTCCTCGATAAATGCATTGTAAATTCTTTGGTCTACGAATCTAGAGTCATCGTTATATGGGCAGCTTGCATCAAATTCTCACTTTCATCTCCCGCCATATTTTCACATTCAAAGGTTTTCTGTTGGAAAGGAAACTAAATTAGTTTGCATGTTACTAAAACGTGAATCTAACTAGCAATGCCTTGAATGCAATCAACTTTCAGTCTCATGTTTTGCCTTCATTGTTTTATGGACTATTCACTGTTCAGTTTATTGCAAATAACTTGGAGATCGTCTCAAACTCTCTGTCATCGTTATTGAAATTCATGCATCGTTGACAGGTAAACTCTCAAGATGAATTACTGATAAACTGATTTCCGATTCGATTGTTTGACTCACACAAAATACAACATGCCGTATCAGAAAATATTCACTCACACAATCGCTCTTCTGTGAAACCAACAACGAGCTTAAACATTTTCATTGTTTATCAGTATGTCAATGTGTTTTTCTGAAATCTGAGCAATCAACAATTCCGACTTAAAGAATCTAGCTAGTCAGAATGAACGATGATGATAATTCGGTGTAAGAGTTTCATGTTCAGCTGCATGGATAATTTGAGCACTTCCTGTGCTTCAATGGCTCATCATCACACAATAACATATTATTTGATTTACATCTCATGATCTCGGTGTATGTCATCAAATTCAGGGCGCGGAAGCAAATAAAGCCACACCGTATCTTCATTTTTTTCCTGAGTATTAGTGAAACTGTAATTCATTTATACTAAATTCTGACTATTCATGAGAAGAATTATAGTCTCTTTCTTAATAAACATAACAATAAAACACTGCGCTATTTTATCCTGCGATTGTGAATGATCGTTTAACAATTTGAAGTTAAATATGAATTTGCTAGTGAGGAGACTGAGGCAGGTGAGGAAGATTGCAGAAAGAATAGTTTTCACTACATAAATTTTTAAAATACATGCACTAGTTTTAGGCTCTATTGTGTATAAAATGATTATATTACTCTTCCAGTCCACTTTTAACCCCAATGGTGTAGGTTCATACGCGTCCCGCCCAGTCCAAGTCCAAATTCTGGGAGAATAAGGTTCTGAATTTAATCAAAAAAAAGAATGCAGACAATTACCAAAACAATATTACACCTTCGAGTTTCCAATCACCACAATAGGTTCCGTTACTGGAAGAATAAGTGCTTCGAGTCAGTTACTGCTAGAGTATCAAATCCAAATATGGCTGTAGCCATATTAAATATCAATTTTTAACCACACATATATAGTTCAGAAGGAAACATAAAAACTTCAATATAAGTACAAGATATAGAAATAATAACAAGATACAAATGATAAAACCTCAAAATGGAATCAAATAAAGTACTAAAATATCGAACAGAAGAGTTAGTCAGATCATAACACAAATATATATACATGGAGGGATTTTCCGAAAACAAAGCCTTCAAAATAGATTCTACACCACCGCGCAAAATCCTTCCATGCAAAACAAGCCCTTCTGACATTTCAACTTAGGGTTCACTCTCATCCCCCAATCCACACCGGAAAAACAAGTAGGACTTACAGCAGTACGCCTACCCGCCCTCCAACATGGATATGACCTATCAAACTAACTGTGTACCTGAACCTTCCCATCAGGTTCTTGAACCCCCTATCTATCGTAGCATGACCTAACAGTAGTATAAACTTCATCCAATTAACCCGCATGAATATGTATGACACGTCGTAGGGCTGGTTATATCCCATTCGGGATTTACATTCCACATCATGGGGATGAGTGGTAAATCTACCACCACTTGCTCCGAACGGCAGATAAGATGAAGTCAAAGGTGCCAACTTATCAACAGAAGTTCTAGACCCATAGATATTATGCAAGGGTGGGATCTCCAATTTTGAAATTTCCCCTTCTCCCGAAGACTCTAAGTGGCATAACATAGGAACAATATTTAACCCTCCATCTCCTGTTACAGAGGAGGTTTGATCAGCATTCGTCATGGTCGACAACTCATTTGCCATATCAGTGACATCCAGATTGTTATGATCGTCATCATGATTCCATTCTGTCAGACAAGTCACGTTGTTTCTAGCTACACTAGCATCCGTAGAGTGAAACTCTTCCATTGTTGTGCAACTCATCTCGCTACATGAAATAACAGCATTAGTATTGCAATTCAAAACTGATAAACTCACTCGTTGTTCTTCATGTTCCGTTTCAGAGACACAAGACATGTGCATATCAATAGCATCGTTATTCTACAACACTGTAGACTGGATGTTACCATCAGACGCTTTCTTCTCACCATCACTCGACTGACAGTCATCCGGAGTAGAAACAGTTATAGTTGCAAAACCTTGTGCATCTTCAATCAACTTTACATTTGCGGCAGGGTTCGATGATGTCAAAACTTTAGAAGGTTCACTCAATGAAGTAGGTCGACTAGTCACTATAAATGGATTGCTCTAACTTTCTGTCTCTTTACTATCGCTGCCACTACTACTATTCTAATGACTACTATCTCCATTGCTAGCCACAGCATCCGAAAGAGAACGAAGTTTACGTTTCTTAATAATAGTAGCATCATGTTGTTTCTCCTCCTTCTCGACATAAGTAGCAGTATGTGAGCGTGATGGACGCCCAGCTCGACGTCGATGGGTGTCTTTCGATGTACTGCGATCACTATTACCCGGAGTATTATCAACATTAACGTCTTTAGGAGTCACAGTTGTAGAAGTAGTAGTGAGAAGACTGAGGCAGGTGAGGAAGATTGTATTATGCAGATTTACACTCTGAGTCAATTAAAAACGAAAACATTACATTGAGTACTCTGTTTGCACACCATCTTTGATTCGTGACTTCCAACGCTCCACCCTTCTTCCATTCCTGTTGTTGCTTCCTTTCCTTCCTGTTGGTACTCCATTTACTTCTTGCTTTTGCTCCATTTGCTTTCCGTTTTCCTCTTCTGACCGTGAGACTTCTTCTTTCATATCCCTTCTTATACTACTTATATCGTTCGTATAAGTAGCACACACCACACTCGTCCCCCCTTTAACAAGTCGGTCTCTCAGTTTTTCTGATCGCCGTACAGCCGTTTTCTTTATCATTATTTGTGGCTCGCCCTCTTGGCGCACCTGGAACCACCTTTGGAGTTCACTGGCATTCACGCGTTTCTGCTTTTTCCTTTCTGGATCGTATACACTGCGCCTCGGTGACTACGTACGGTCCTTCCCACTTTGGGATCGGCTTACCTGATCATGGCCCTCTTCCTGTGGTATATTTCCGTTCTCTACACTTCACTTGGTCTCCCACTTTGAACGGTCTCCAGTTCTTTCCCTCCTGTTCTGACTTCTCCATGTCCGATGTTTGTTTCTCTCTTACATTCCTGATTGCTTGTCTCCGCTCTGTTCTCAACCTTGTTGTATTCCATCTCTGTTGTTGCGGCCAAGTTTTATCATGCGTTGGTAGTCTCGGCCGTCTGCCAGACATCAGCTGGAACGGTGACTTCCTAGTTGTTCCCTGTGCCGAGGCACGATGTGCCAGCAAGATTAATGGTAATTCTTTCTCCCAGTTACCCCCTATCTACTACTGCCGCGACCCCCCAGTTTCACTGGACATAAAGAATACCATGCATATGGTCTGAAATGTTTACGTTTTCGTCTTGTTGGGAAATTCCTCTTCCAATGCCCGGTTCCTCCGCAAATATAGCATTTATTATTTCTTCCACCCTTTATTCGTAACGCTGCCACCTCACGTTGTAATTCTTCTATCTTCTTCGCGACATCATCAGCCTGTCTTTCATACGCCACCGAGGCGACTATTGAGTTCATCAGCTGTCTTGTTACTTTAGCCAGCTCGGTAACGTCCGTTGGTTGTGCCGCGTTCACCAGTCTCAACTGTTGGGCAAACTCTGCAGGCACACTTTCAAGGAATTGCGACGCTAGCAGCTGTGCTTGCGCCTCCCCATCCAAATTCGTCAGACCCCGGCGAAGCAATCTTGTCAACTCCACAGCCAGCACGAGCGGATCGCCGTCCACCGTCAGTCTCGTCTCTCGGAAACTTCTGCAGCGGCTGCAGATGTCGTTGATAGAATGGTCTGTTAATTTTAATGCATCTATGAGATCCAACCCCAATAACTCAAGGTCTAGGTTCTTAGTTAAATATACAGTTGCACTCGTGGTTGCCTCATTTTTTGAAACGGTGCACAATATTTCTCCAACAATATTTAACTTGCCACCAGATGCGCTGTGTGCTAGTTGCTTCTTTGGGTGAACTGTAGGTCTTCCAATTTTCTCCCAAGTTTTTGGACTGATAAGGGTGATATCAGATGCTGTGTCAAGTTGAAGACGTATACGGTGTGAATTCATATCCAAAGTCACATACTTTCTTCTTTGGTGAATTCTTGTCTGATTATGAGACACCAATACTTTGTTTATTGGCTTACCAGAACTGTATTTCTTGGAATCGACTTTCGCGGAGTAATGTCTGCTAGTTTTTATCCTACATCGAGATTCTTTGTGACCCTTTTTGTGACATTTAGTGCAAACATAATCTTTGTATGGACAAAACTTATTGTAGTGCCAACCTCCACATGACCAGCATGGAGATGAGGGCTGGTTGTCTGTGCTCTTGTGATGCTTTTGTGAGCCGGAAATTTTCTTTTCACTAACGGCATGCACGTATGATGGACGGCCATTGTTTTCGACCATGGAGGTATCATGCTTCAAATTTACCAATCTCTGGCACTCTGCAGTTATTTCTTGAAGCGAGATGTTTGGGCACTGTTCAATTTTACTTAGGATTCTGGTTCTTATATCAGCATCTTCGGGAGATTGTAAGCTGCACACAAACACGAGGCACTTAAACTGATCTTCCGTCATTGATGATAATTTAAATCGTTCGTATTCACGATTTACTAAGCCGGCGTGCTTTACCCAGTCATCTTCATTTGACTTGGTTATTTTGAAGCATTGATAACGAATATTGAAGAGAGATGACTGTTCAGAGAAGATTTGCGACAGCGTTTCAATTGTGGCCTCAAAAGAGAAATCTCGTGGGTTCTTTGGCAGGATGAAATTACTATAACGTTCGTGTTCGATTGTGCCGAGCTTTCTCAAGAGGATTCTGACTTTGGTGGCGTCATCAAGTTTGTTGAGGTCAACCTTGAAGAAATCCTCATACTTCTTGAACCAAGACTCGAAAGTCACACCCGCAAGACCATCAAAATGAAATTCACGAATAGAATTAACTATCGAGTCTGTATGTGGATTATATGAGTCGTTGGTGATTCAAATTCATTTGTTTCATTAACAACTTCAACATACGTTCCTGGAACTGTTCATATCGTTTTCCTTGACGTTCCAGTAAAGATTCTATCTGTTCAAGGGTAATTGACATTGTGAATTATAAGCCCCGTCGCCACTTTTATGTTTTGTGGATCTGGTTTTCTCCCGTAGCCACTTTTATGTTCTGTGGATATGGTTTTTTTCCCCGTCGCCACTTTTATGTTTTGTACTTGATGTAACGCCAAAACACTGTACTAATGACGCATCGAACGTTAGACCCCTCCGTTCAAAAATAAGAAGACGGAAGACGTTGGATAACACTTATTATCAGAATCAAAAACGTACAATCAAACATGCGTATTTATACAATTATATAAATGTCGTCAAATATTTTGAACATGAATCAAATAGTTCATCATGAACATTAATCATATAGTTCATCATTAATGAAATAGTTTATCATGAACATTACTCATATAGTTCATCATTATTGAAATAGTTTATCCTGAACATTAATCAAATAGTTCATCAATCCACAATATGTGTGGCTTTCTTCTCGACTGGCTATCCCAACAGACTTCCAACGCTCCATCCTTCTTCCATTCCTGTTGTTGCTTCCTTTCCTTCCTGTTGGTACTCCATTTACTTCTTGCTTTTGCTTTCCGTTTTCCTCTTCTGACCGTGAGACTTCTTCTTTCATATCCCTTCTTATACTACTTATATTGTTCGTATACTTAGCACTCACCGCATTAGTACACTTCTCATGACATCCAGTCGTCTCATACACAGTGTTCAACATTACTTTCCTTACTAGGTATGCTCTTATCCTCATCTATCTTATCACTGTTGGTATTGCTCATCCCGATACTTGTAGTGCTCGTCAATGATGGTGGAGTGCGTCAGGTGGACAATTCCATGTTCGATTCCTCATGCTGCATATTCAACACAACAGCATGTCCATTTAATCTAGATGACTCCTTATTGCACCTAGGGCACTGAATGTTAGCCCTCCCAGTAGTTCCCTCACTGTGGCTGACGCTACTGCCACCGACGCTTACATTCTCCGCACTTAAACATCCAATTTCGTCTTGATCTGAAGTACTCGAAGAAGCTACATTAGCTAGAGCAACCGAAGAAACTGCTCTACCTATATTGATTCCACTCTCGTTACCATCCTGTTTATTATTCATATCTACCACACTAGTAATAGACACATTAGGTTTTACCTCAACCTTGATGTTGTTGTCCACATTGATGACCAAAAAGCTGCTTCAAAATGTCTTTAGCCCTTTTGTAGCCTGACGAAGCTTCCATCATTAGACACCCTTCAATGGCAGCCTTTGCCTTACCCTTGCAGTAACGGATTAAATATAATAGACGCAGATTGTCATCAATAACTCTAGGTTCCATAAACGTATCGAACCGTCTAATGAACCTAAAGTAATCACGTTGTCGACCGTCGAAGTAACTGAGTTCAACCTTTGGCAATTTTAAGCCAACTACCGGTATCCTAGACATCAAATCTTTCCCAGGTATCTCAAAGTTCTCGTCCAAACCATGTCCTTTAGTACCCTCTAACGATGGCTTACGATAATAAGTACTAAACATAGTATCATCCTTATCAGAGAGTGAACCCTTTAAACATGAAGTATCATAAGGCACTTACCTTGCATTCCGCGATTCTCCATAGGCTCCATCCCTCTGCGTGTTTGGCTTCTTACGAGAATTCTTTACAGCAAGCGAAATTCAACGGAAAAGAAACAACAAAGACCAGACCAGTTCTGTTTCTTCAATTATTGTGGACAATAAGATATCCAAAGTATTCTTCTCCAAATATCGTTAAGAATCAGTTGACAGTAAAATATTCAAAAGATCCTCTTCCAAATATTGTTCACTGTTGGGGATGTTAGATCCCGAAAATTCGCTTGATAATGCCGTATTTTGGTTTTCACGTTTCGCCAGCATGGGCTGATCAGACGACCTTGAGATTTCAATTCCCACCAGCAAAATCAATGGCTGTGATTGGCTGCAGTGTATTTTAGTATGCTATTTTCTCAACTGTCTCAAGGACGTTCTTATGTTGTATAAATAAACGAGAGTTGTATGCTTGATTGTACTGTGATTGCTGGGTGTTTGTAGAATATACTTCCTACGCTTACAAAGCCTTCTATTCCGATTTTGGGTATTCAAGGTAGCCTCCCTGGAAGCTGGTAAAAGTCTCGTTCGCGTTTATCGACTAAGGTAAACTCGTAATAGCCTCAAGCATACTAAGTGACGAACTTATCATTCACAAATAGTAAACCCTAAGAAATCCAAAGGACACTCCTCGAAATATTGTTTTGAACTATAAAATGATTATATTACTCTTCCAGTCCACTTTTAACCCCAATGGTGTAGGTTCATACGCGTCCCGCCCAGTCCAAGTCCAAATTCTGGGAGAATAAGGTTCTGAATTTAATCAAAAAAAAGAATGCAGACAATTACCAAAACAATATTACACCTTCGAGTTTCCAATCACCACAATAGGTTCCGTTACTGGAAGAATAAGTGCTTCGAGTCAGTTACTGCTAGAGTATCAAATCCAAATATGGCTGTAGCCATATTAAATATCAATTTTTAACCACACATATATAGTTCAGAAGGAAACATAAAAACTTCAATATAAGTACAAGATATAGAAATAATAACAAGATACAAATGATAAAACCTCAAAATGGAATCAAATAAAGTACTAAAATATCGAACAGAAGAGTTAGTCAGATCATAATACAAATATATTGTAGTGTGCCGTTTTATTGCGCGTTCTTAAGCTCGGTTTATAAATCAGAAGATGAACTCGTATTGATGAATACGTTTATTCGAGGCACACCACAAAGCGAAGCGGAGAAGCGAATTGGAGAAGGCTAAGAGCCAACTCTTTGGATTACAATGCAAACGAATGAGCGAAGTGAATTGGAGAAGGCTGTTGAGCCAACTCAAAGAGATAGAACATGACTAAGAATATATAGTCAGACCAAAAATAAGACAGACATATGACAGGCGAAATAGGCATGCACAGACATGAATAAAAGCGACGAATGATTGACAAGGTCAAATAACAAGCGATACAAATCATGTGAGTTCATGGGAATATTAAGAGAATAACATTAAAGCGAAAAGGATGAGTAAGCGCGTAGGCGTAAGCAATGCTCAGTCGTACAAGCTCATGCAAACCAGATAATAAAAAATACCAATGGCACATATAAGTTGTTGCTATACAAATGGCTTGGTTAAATAAATTAATCGAAGGGGCTTAAGCAAATTAAATGTAAGCGGATGCCAATAAATGTGGAGGCACTACAATATATACATGGAGGGATTTTCTGAAAACAAAGCCTTCAAAATAGACTCTACACTTTGATAATGCACTTTTTATGCAGTTTTTTCTTTTTAACTCGGTATTAGTTTTTTCTGGACATAAACTTGTGGACATGGCATGACAAACTTATTTTGTAAACAGTTTTTGATACTATTTGTATCTGTTCTGTTAATTTTCATAGCCTGTACATACACTATGAAATTGTTGTACATTTTGTTTAAGTGTGTGTCCTTGATTATATCAGGCGCTTTAACTGCTCCATGTTTCCGTCCTTTGTACACAGCACGGCACTCACTGCCTGATCCTATCAAATACAGTTCGTACGCACGTCTCATGTTCTCAGTTGCTCATTAATGCTATAACTGGATCCTAATACGTATATTGTCTACATTTATAGACTGCAGTCATACTCTACGGATAGTTACACTATTTGGATTACTAACATTTCTATAATTGTGGATTTATAATACCAAACACAACCGAACACGTACAAGCAGCCGTATAAAGTAACGTCCTTATATTTACATTATGTTTATTACATTTAACCGATATTTTTCGCTATACATCTGTTTTTATTCAATAACTTTGTTAATATTTTGAAATATTATATCGTTTGGTCCATCACAAACACCTCTTGGTTCCCTACGCGTTTATCTGAGCTTATTATTGCCATACTGTCCCTAATTTTTGAAACATGATGAAGTAAACAGCCGACAGGAGAGATAATTAGTTCGCAACTGTTATGAAGTTTTCTTTTGCGACGAGATTTGAGTTTTACAGTCAGAACTCTAACTATTTGATTTTCAGCAAACTTACCATTTTGTATGTAATTGCCACCTATTCCTTACTTATTTTGGCCTATGGTCTCTCAGTAACCTTATGATCCTGTCACAGAACAAGGCTGCTAAACTGTATATGTCTATTCTAGGTTCATCTAGTAGAAAATAAAACAGTTTCTTTTAATCACCTAACATGAGCCTAACAACACAAAAGGAGGGAGGGCGGAGTTACTGACTAGCAAACATTGATGGTGTGGGCGATGACTTCCAACCACCCATGTTTGTGGGGCAGAACATTTTGTTTGCTTTCGGCTCTTTTGATTGATGAGGCGACTAATCAGTAATACTGAGGTTGCTCTTATACGCTTGCTAATTTTGAGGCTCGTGTTTCCAAAACCATACTGAGGTCGCTATTATGCCAAGACACCCGCAACATGCTTACTTAGGCGCTTACAGTATGACTTAGAGGTTGGCATTCAATAATAGAAAAACCTTTGAACAGTAAGAACTTTTACTCATCAATGTTTTCTTTGTACAAACTATACTATTTTAACTGAGATTTCGATTTCAACGCACATAAATCCAGCTTCTTACTTCAAATTCTCTTCTATCCTCTTGACACTCCACAGCTCATCCTTCTTAATTGCTGTGCTCCTTCATTTGTAGGTTATATTCTTATATTCCCATAGTTTACTTTAATTTTAGTGGTCAGTATGAATTTTACCTTGACTCACCACTGTATTGACTACTTCAACATCACAGGTTAAGTAGTGCTTTGGTTATATATATGCACTTGCCACGCTGTTGCCTTTTTTCAGTTTTTCTTTTCTCCCTTTTCAGAACCCCATTCACGGTGGGAAATCCATGGAGCCTTTAGGGAACATGCACCCTACGTACATGCATGTCTGGATCACAGCTTAAATCAAGCGCGTTCCAGTTGAGCTTTCCCGACAAATTCACTACTGGTCTCAGCAAACCGCCAAAGAAACCTACTAAGCACCTTCCTTATTTGTACGCTCCTATTGGAAATGTGGCTGTATCATACTGTTTCTGTCAGTGACATGGTGTAAATGTGCTATCAGAAGCTGACTCTTATACTTAATTTAACTTCCGTAACTTTTACAGTAAATGTTTGATCTAGCCTGTAAACTGGCATGCCTCTTGTGACGTAGTATTTTGAGGATAAATATTATTATTGTAACGACTTGTTAGTCACTGTTAGCTTTCTGGCATTGATTTACGCAGACGACGCAAAGATCTGGTAGCCCATTAGTAGAGAAAAGGGTTTGTTTGAGCTTCGAAAACACTTTACATCCATCGAAGAATTATCCGTGGATAACGGTTTAAAACCATACTAACAGAAATGTCACGTCATATACATTCTGCCTCACACGACGCTAACGATTCACACCCGCAATGGAAGCACGCTCACTAATGTCTCCTCGGGGCACGATCCCGGTTTATTAACCATTAGAAGCCTACACACCACTCCAAGCTATTTCTGAAAAGCCGATTTTTCGCCTTTACCCCAGAATTATTATTTACGTTGATTAAGTCATTTGCATGCCCACATCTTGATTTTTAGTACTTTGTCGCACCCTTTCTCCTTAAAACATAAATCTCCTAGATTTAGAGCAGATAGGTTTGATAGGTCTGAAAAATGAAACCTACGGTCAAAGACTGCGGAATTCAGTATTATTCTCCTCGAGTTACAGGAGACTCAGAGGTGGTCTGATTATGGCGCTCAACATATTGGTCACGCCGAAAAATCTCAGTGTGAGCACCTTACCGATGCATGACCACCACTACTCTGGAAGCAATTTCCGAAAACTTGCGCATCCAGGAGCGAACACTCAGGTTCGCACACTCTTTTTCTCAATAGGAGTTGTTGCAACTTGGAATGCACTCTTAGACGAAGTGACCATATTCAGCTCGGCAGATACTCGTGGTTGGCATCTCCACGTAAACCTGGACCCTTTAAATCGCAGCATTATCGATCTGATATTTTGTCATGATATCACATAAACATCAGTGACGGTCTGCCTAACTTTCCCAGCAGTATTCATAGGAAAGTCCTCTACGCCTTTCTGTTTCCTGCAAACTGTAACTAATGCAAGAAAGTAACGTGCTTTCGACACGAAGACAGTAAGCACGCCGATTTTGGTAGCTTCTGATTTAGTATTCAGCAGTCCGAGCAGCCAACCTACGCACCGTCCTTCAGCGATTTGTTCCAATGAATGAATTCAGGATCACCATCAAATATACTGTCACCTCGAAAACGTCAACCGAAGTTCAAAGCTAACCTAAATCAACTAAAATTGCCATAGTGAATACCAAAAGATGTCAAACTCCCGCAACAAACGTACTCTGTTTTTGAGAGTAAAAATCAGTATGAAAGGATAACGAATGGAGGAACGTAACGCATTCGCTACTGGATGTAACACTCAAAATATATGCTCGATAAAAGCATAATAGAGGGCGGCGCCCCGAATTTTATACTGTATGACGAAGAGAGTAATGACGAATAAATTAATGTTTGTGAATTGTTCACTACATGCTTTCCCTTCAAACAGAACACATCCCCTATCTCATATATTAATCCTAACAGCCATCTGCAGCAATTATCTCGATGCCATTAACTTTGATCCTCCACGGGCTATTGAGAAGGTATAAAATCAAGTTTCTGATGATTAACTCAAAGGACATCATATCTAACCTTTACAACCTGACTTCAATAGAATTAGGTCATGCACTACACGTCTGATAGATTTATTTACTGGAGGTACAAGCATGAGCAATCGGAAGCGACCAGTTGTCGAGTTGCATTTCTATATCTAGGGGGCGTTTTGAAAAGATACTTCACAATCTCCTAATAAACAGACTTTACTCTATGGAAACAAAATCAATGGATTAGGTCTTTTTAAACAAATAGACATCAAATTATTACAGCTAGCTTTAAACATCTACACTTCGACCAATAACCATTGGTGTTGTTCAGAGCACTGATTTTCATAATCTTCATCAACAGCATATGCAGTTGCTTTACAACAGGAAAAACGTACTACTTTTCTGATGACTAACAAATGATCTACAGAGCTAACAACCGTGACGAAAGAAGTTTGATGCAAACAATTCAGTTTTAAATCAATAATTTGTGTAACTAGTGCAAGCGTTGAAACCTAGAAGTCAAACTGGCACAGTCGAGTAAGCAATGCCGTCGTTGGGAAGTGAGTACTAGTTATATATGGCAGATTAATTGATGAAGTAGTGAAACTTCATCAGTTGGGATGGTTAGGACATGTGTTAACAATGAGCAAACACTGACTACCTCGACGAGCTATGTTTTCTAGTGTGGGAGTAGGTTGGTAGAAAGCTAGGGACGGCCAGACCAAAACATGGCAGATATGCATGATGTCATTGGCAGGTGGACCGAGCCATGTCTGTAGGTGTCGACTACCTGGTCAGGGTCCGCGAGATGTGGATAATCGATTATTACAGACCCCGAATGACATGGCTGTAGATGGTTTGACGCAGATGCACTCATTCATCGCGTCCTATCAAGTTCTAACCTTTCGATTTACTCATAATCTCCATCTTTCACTTCTTAAATATATTTGACTGAATTATACTTCTTGAATAATATCTTCGATCTCCAATCTCTACTCTACCTATCACTATGCGGTTTGGAGTGACAATTGAGTCTCCGTGCTAATATGGTATGGCAACCTAACGTTATGTACGTACGAACGAAGTATGACTTTGTAACTGACTGAATGACTGACAACAAACGTCGGAATCCAATTGTATCTGTTCTAAAACTAGACGAAATGTGTATATTTGGTCTCTACATCCACGACCATGTATGCAACAAGCCTGGTTTTCCCGAGTCTGTTCTTCGTGATTTCTAGTTCAGCTTTCAAATATTATCGACGCTAACATTCTAGACACTGTATTAGTTTAAGTGATCCCCTGTGATTCTTACAGGTGGATGTTTGTCGTTTTTTTCTAAGCTGGAACTATCAGTAATCAAAACCAGTCGAACTGGGTTACATTTACTCCTCAGAATCTAACTCAGATTTCAATCAACAAAACTGCTAAGGCTGGACCACCATCATTAAAAATTTCAGGCGGTTATTCCATCAGAACCTGCTGCTTTGCCTCATTCAAGATTGCCTATAGCCTTTTCAACCCTACTAAAAGTTCAAAAACTTACATCACTTCACATCTTCGACTTCTGAGAGGTGGAGGTGAGTGAGTAACTGAGGCGCGATCAGTCAGTAGAACTGCTTTTTGAACTGTCCTGTTAACCGGTCGAACTGGTGGATTGAGAGCGAATAATAGTCCCATCTTCTTTCGAGGAAATAGTCGGCTTTCTCGTGATGTTTTATTAGTTGTCGGCTATTGCTTATGGCCGCTACCTTTTCCATCTGTCTTGCTTTCGCTAACCATACTATTCTCGATGGTTGTGTAGGCTTCTTATCAGCCTTCGTTTAGGCTGAATCCGACCCTCATCCTGTTCACAGCCAGATAGGATTACTTACTTACTTACTTTCGCCTTTCACCCCCAATGGAACATAGGCCGCCGATCAGTTTTCTCCAACCAACTCTGTCCTGGGCTTCCCTTCCCAATTTTGTCAAATGTTTGTTCATTCGTCTCATGTCCTTCTCTATTTCTCGTCGTAATGTGTTCCTTGGCCTTTCTCTTTTCCTTTTGCCTTCCGGCTTCCATGTGAGGTTTTGTCTTGTGACGCAGTTAGGTGCTTTTCGTAGTGTGTGTCCTATCCACTTACGCCGCTTCTACCTGATTTCCTCCTCCACTGTTATCTGGTTTGCTCTCTTCCACAGTACGTTGTTGTTGATCGTGTCTGGCCAACGAATCCGAAGTATTTTGCGTAGACAACTGTTATTAAACACTTGTATCTTCTGGATGATGGCTTTCGTAGTTCTCCAAGTTTCCGCTCCATACAGTAGAACTGTCTTGACATTTGTATTGAAAATCCTGATTTTAGTTTTGGTTGAGAGTTGTTTGCAGTCCCAGATATTTTTCAACTGTAGAAATGCAGCCCCTGCTTTGCCAATCCGCGCCCTCACATCTGCATCGGATCCACCTTTCTCGTCGACGATGCTGCCCAGATATGGAAAGATGTTAACGTCCTCCTAGGCATCTCCATCAAGAATGATTTGGTTGGTGCATGTTGTGTTACATCGGAGAATTTCGCTTTTTCCTTTATGTGTGTTGAGACCTACTGCTGCAGAGGCTGCTGCTACACTGGTCGTCTTCTCTTGCATTTGTTGTTGCGTGTACGATAGAAGAGCCAAGTCATCTGCGAAGTCCAGATCGTCCATCTGCATCTTAGCCATTCACTGAATACCGTGCTTCCCTCCAGATGCTGACGTCTTAATAATCCAGTCGATCACCAGGAGAAAGAGAAAGGGTGAGAGTAAGCAACCTTGCCTGACACCGGTCTTCAACTCGAACGAGTCTGTCAGCTGTCCTCCGTGCACAATTTTGCAGTTGAATCCATCATAAGAATTCCGTATGATGTTAACTATTTTCTCAGGCACATCATAATGTCGAAGAAGCCTCCAAGGTGTTTTCCTGTCCATGCTATCGAATGCTTTCTCGTAGTCGATGAAGTTGATGTACAGTGGTGGGTTCCATTCTATTGATTGTTCCACAATAATCCGTAAGGTAGCAATTTGGTCAGTACACGATCGATCCTTACGAAATCCGGCCTGTTGATCTCGAAGTTGGGTGTCTACAAAGTCCTTCATTCTGTTTAAAAATACCCTATTGAAGACTGTGCCTGGAAGTGAGAGAAGAGTGATGCCTCTGTAGTTCTCACATTGCTGAGGTCGTTCTTCTTTGGTATTTTGATCAGTTATCCTTCTTTCCAATCTGATGGTACTTGTTCCTCATCCCAAATCTTCTTGTAGAGGATGTAAAATATTTTCGCAGTTGCTTCTACATCTGCTTTCATTGCCTCTGCTGGAATGTTGTCTGGTCCTGCTGCTTTGCCGCTCTTGATTTGTCTGATGGCCATACTGATCTCCTCATTCGTAGGTGCGCCAATATTAATTGGGAGGTCCGTGGATGCTGCTTCGATGATGGGTGGGTTCAGTGGAGCTGGTCGATTCAAGAGTTCTTGAAAGTGCTCTATCCACCTATTTCGCTGTTCTTCAGTGTTGCTAAATACTTTGCCTTCCTTGCTTTTCACTGGTTGTTCAGCTTTTCGATAGTTTCCAGCGAGCTTCTTTATTGTTTCGTACACTTGCCTCATGTTTCCCTCTCTTGCAGCCTTTTCCGCCATCATTGCTAGACCTTCCACATATTTTTATTTGTCAGCTCTGATGCTCTTCTTCGCTTCCCCGTTTGCTTCTATGTATGCAGCTTGTGCCTTAAGTTTCTCTGCTCTTGTTCGGCTGACATTGATTGCTACCTTCTCGCTCCTCCTTTCTTCAATTTTTGCAAGAGTACCAACAGACATTCAATCCTTGTGATGGTACTTCTTGTGACCCAGAAGTCCATGACATGTTGAAGTGATTGCCTCCTTGATCCTCTTTCAATCCTACTCCAATGTTGCTTCCTCTCCATTGAGTATATTGTGCAAGGCCTGGAACCAATTGCTGAGGGCCATCTTGAATTCGTTGAGTTTTACGGTATCCCGAAGAAAGGCTGTATTAAACTTGTGTGATGATGTCTGCTCTCTTTCCCAGTGTTTCTCAAGTTTCAGTTTCATTTTGACGGCAAGCAAGTGGTGATCTGATGCTTTATCAGCTCCTCTCTTGGTACTCACATCCTCCATGGTCCTTCTGAACTATTTATTGGTACAGATACGGTCGATTTGGTTCTGAGTAGTGTGGTCCAGTGAAATCCATATTGCTTTGTGAATGCATTTGTGTGGGAATATTGTGCCGCCAATGACCAGTTTTTTGGAGGCACATAGGTTTGCAAATCTCTCACCATTTTTGTTCCTTTCTCCCAGTCCATGTCGTCCAATGATTTCTTCATACCCAGTGTTGTCCATGCCAACTTTTGCTTTCAGGTCTCCCGACAGAATCGTCAAAACCTTTGGTGAACATTTCTCGACGATTGGCTGCAGCCTTTCGTAGAATTGATCTTTAACGTCGTCATTATAGTCATTGGTAGGCGCATAGCATTTGATGAAGTTCATTGCAATGTCCTATTTCTTTGTTTTGAAGGATGCTTTAATGATCCTGGGTCCATGAGATTTCTATCCTATCAGTGCCCTTTGTGCTTGTTTGGACAGCATCAGTGCAACTCCTTGCGCATGTGAAGCATTTTCCTCTTCATGACCAGAGTATAACAGCAGTTCCCCTGAAGCTAGTCCCACTTGTCCTACCTTTGTCCAATGCGTTTCACTGATGTCGAAAACCTCGAAATTTTGTCTTTTCATTTCTGCTGCAACTTGAAATAGTCTTCCTCAATGTTCGAACGTTCCATGTACCTAAAAGAATGGTCTCTCTGTTTGTCAGAAGGGGCATGAGTCTCGTGACTTTCGAGGGAACTCGGATTTCATCACTCGAAGTCATAATTCTTCTGCCAACTCCCAGGGCAGAGTGAAATGGTTTGAATTATTTTTTTCTGGTTAGCGTTTTTTGGCAAGTTAGCTTCATTTGGAATGAGGGCGCCAACCACATCTCCAACCCCAACTTTTTATACGGGCTCAGGACCTGCAGTAGCCCCGAAGGGTCTACAGGCGAAGTTCAGATGGGATTATACATATATATATATATGTAATGACGTTGATACAAAATTTCATGCAAATAGATCTCTCTATCATCTTAAGTGTTAGTTATTTTATGACTAATTGTAATTATGTCATAACTGACCAATCAGATTGGTTAAGCGAATCACCACGTTATCTAGTCTGACCGGTCTATAAACTTTCTTTGTCGTGAATGACCTATCGATTGAAGGATGTTGTTATTTTATTTTATATAGATGTGACTCATGTTTTTTATTCATTTCTATATTTTCTATATATATATATATTTTTCTATACTGGCCGGTACGTTTGCTCATCTTACTTGATAATTGTGATTTCCTTATTTATTGTACTAATTTAATCTTTTTTTTTGTTTAGAAACAGATAAAGTTTAAAACCACGTTTTCATTGTTCTGGTTTTATCGTCCATTCCGTGAGCACCAGTATTGCGTTTACTGTTTTAAAATTACATCTGTAGGCCAAATTACATCCTACAATACGCTGAATTTATTTTATTTCGTTTGGTTCTTGTCAGCTGCTTATAAACTGTAATATTTTAAATCAGAATTGATGAGTTTCCAAGCATCTGTTATTTCAGTGGATGCTACTGAAATCCACTGACCTAAAGGAACATATGTTGCAGACAATATAGCTCGGTTCAGTCAACAAGATGTGCAAACCTGACCACCACATCAAGGTAACAGCTACGATCAGACCGTCTTCATTGTCGGCCAAATTTAGTAAATCGCCAACAGTCTTGTTTCTCGACATCAGGGTGGTCTTCAGTTTATTGAACAGGACTGTCCCCTGTGACGAAAGAAGGATGTGACTAAGAAATTATAAACATCCTGAAGGCTCTTTTTTACAAACACCTCAGGCAGAGTAAGAACATACAGTCGCCCATTTCTTCCTTGATTTATTCCAGCATTGATGTTAGGCGGGGTAGCCCGACAACCGTTCACCTCCAATTTTACCATTGATGCAGATAGATGTGGTCAAAAATTTCGTGTAGCTGTGTAGTTGTGTATGTGCTGCTGGTGGTGGCGTGGGTGATGAGATTGATTCGTATATAATGAATGCCAGAACAACTTATGCCAGTTTGAATCCTCCTTTGCTCGCTGTAATAGCTCAGGTACACAATCTGTCGACGAGAGCAGTTTTGCTGTATGCTTGTGAAACCTGGTCTCTGAGCTGAAGATGCTAGAAAGCTTTTTGTGTTCGATCACCATTATCTCCGAAGGATTGCTAGCATTCAGTGGCAACACAATGTTAGTAAGCGGAAGTTCGGTAACATGTGTTCCGGCTCAGTAACGATCATTCATTTGGTGTCATCATCTTGAAACACCGACTTCGGTGGTCTAGACATGTACTACGAGTGTTATCTCAGTGCGTTTCACATCGCATACTATTTTCATGGCTGGGACGTGTTGGAAAAAGCGAAGAGATGGCAAGTGTTTGACGTGGCGTCGTGGTATGAAAGAAAGCTGTCCAGAAATGGCATCTGTCGGTCCTTCACAACTTCCTGTTTGGGGTCCTGGAATTGGTTCAACTTAGTGCCTTGAGACATCATTAGATATCACTCAGAATAAAAAGCAGTGGCGGTCTTGCTGTAGCTTCCTTTTATTTTCCTCCTATAAGCAAGAGGAACATCTGTGACTGACTGGATTCCTTATCCTTGTATTTTCTTTATATTGAATTATTTTGCTCACTATTTCTGCTATTTCATTCATGCACTAGTTTCTATCTACTTTTTTGTTATCTTTCATAACCTTATTTTTGTGTGCACCAAGTCAGTCTTCTCTAGTCAACGGGGAAAATTAACCTTCAGGATCATTCGCTTTGAAATTGAGTTAACACGGATGATTTTGTACCATCAGCTTCTAAGATCTTCAGTCAGTCAATCAGTAGCAACGTAGAACTTCGTACGTATATCAGTTTATGTTTTCAAACCACAATAGGACAGAAATGTTATCGTCAATTCAAAATTCAATTTTAGTTCCACTTTTCTTTCAAATATGTGGTAATGGCGTACTAGATAAAATCAGTTCAGCAACATCGATTACAAGAGACAATGGAAGAATCTGGAGATTCATAAGAGACGAAAGATAATCCATTTAGCTACGAGTTCACAATCAGTTAACTAAAGGAACAGTAGGAAGAGAACGGATTCAACCTATTCCAGTCACGAAAAGAACACTCTAACCCACCTAACGCAAACATCTAACATCCTCGATAGGAGTATACACTGTAACGTCTCCTCAGAGGATGATCTCGATCTGATAATAACAGAAAACCTGAAACACCTCCTCAAACTACATAGAAATAGAGTCACGTTAACGTAACTCTCCAGTGTAGGCGAATAAAACTTGAAGCTTGTCCAATCAATTTTGGAAGGCTATGTTTGGGAAATTCCCTCCATGTATACATTTGTAACATTTTCTTATTGATTCTCACACTTCTACATTTCGGTAATCTCTCCAGTTTCACTTGGGGATGATAATATTCGCATTTTGTTATGGTCTCTATTTTTTGTGCCTCTTTTAAGTTTCTATGTTTCTGTCCGAACTGTATTACATTGTTTAAGCTGATACTTAGATATATATCAACAGCGGTTGGTAAGCTCATATAGACTGGAAGTGTGCAATTCGGATTGGAATTTGGAGCATTCTTCCAAAATTGGAAACACTCTGAGTTCTTATCGAAGGAATAACAATAGTAATATTGTTTAAGTAATGATGTTTATTTATATTTATGATTATTGATAGAACCATTACTTACCATATCACTTGTTTTGGATTCCAGCTGGGCAAGACGCGTATCTAAACTTCTCGGGCAGTTATTCCTAAATCCAAACCTCAGTTTCGATACTACAGTGCAGCCAAAGGGATTGTAGGATCAAAGAGTAAACCTAACGAAGGCAGGCCTCAACGCTTCTAGTTTTTCTTTCCGAGGTACAAGAAAATCAGAGGTGACCTGATAACATCTTACAGTAGATCAGGTATACTATATCATATCAACATAGGCAGCTTGCCAAAACATCACCACCGCATCTCTTGAGGTCAACGTTGACAAAATCGTAAAGTCAGATCCGAGTATACATATTCTAATAAGTTTTGAAACTCGATAACCTCTGCCAGGCAGGGTGAATGATGAACAGGTTGGATCCCTAGGACTCTCTTCAGAACAGTTATTATTTTAGATATATTCATGTTTTAACACAGTAGTTGGGCAATTGACATTTAGATGACATTTCCCTTTTGGAGAATCGCCGAATGTAATTAGTTGACTGAACAATTTTATAAGCTATTTTTGTGGGTCCCGAATCAAGATGATGCTTTGAAGGTTCGGCTTCTACTTCGTAAGTTGGGTGCAAGTGAGCTAGACTGGTATTCTAATTTGATCCTGCCTTTGAACCAACGTGATCGCTTATTCACAGACACAGTCCAGACATTAGATAAACATTTCGGCGACAACTCGTTATCGATATTTGACGCTAATTATGAACGAACACGAAGATTTCCGCACGCGTGTGGTCATCGTCAACAATGAATGCAAAAGCTTCCGGTTGAAGTGTGTATTGCGACTGAGTCGCAGTTGGCAATCATCACCACTACAGATAAATTACGAGCCCTTCACAGAGAAAACGGGTTATTCCATACTGAAGAATATATTTGCGGGCGATTTCGTGATACCGAAAGATTTCCAAAATCGTGACAGCAATGAGCAGCAAATATACAGACATAGTGGAGCCATAATCTCAGCAACTCAAACAGAACGTTTGTGAATACAGAAGTGGTTCAGTAAAACAATCAATGGTACAACTGGTCATAGTAATATATGTTTCTATTAAAGCACTCGTGGAATCACCACAAGTCTTTGACTAAAGAACATTTTAACGCACCGATCCAAAATTGCAGCCTCCAGTCCCAAAAGATCAGTGACATGAGAAAATGGCTATCTGACCGCAGTGAATGTGCCACTGCTACACTCTCCTTTCCACTCCAACTCAGTTCGAAAGACGAAAACGAATCTCCGTGCTCCTTGTCGACATTACAGCTCATGGCACTATGTACGAAACTGCCCATTTAGGCAATATCGATGCAAGAAGTCTAAGGTTATCGGTCATAAAGATGGTTTTTGCCTAAAGAGAAAACCAAACCGATCCAGGAGTACCAAGAAGTCTGTTCCTGGATCAGGTACCGATTCATTGAGCCTAATATCTTCCTGTCAAAACCCATCACCAGGTGACAGGAAATTCATTACTCTTAATATTAACGAGCATCCGTTTAGATTGCAAACAGATACCGCATCTGATGTCACCATCCTCTTACGCAAGAATCGAACCAAATTGGGTAGCCCAAGCCTGCAACACACAACTCAGAATCCTCGTACAGCATGTGGTAATTACCTTCGTCTGCTATGAAAATTGGAATGTAAAGTTACCTTCCGAGACTTGTCATTTACTGGGGTGTGTTATATAACGCCAGCTGATCTAAATTTACTTGGTTTAGATTGGTTCGACCAGAGAAAATTGGCTGATGTCCCGTTAAATACCATATGCCACCTGGTATCACGATCACATGACCCCGAAGCATATACGAGAAATCTGATGACGCAGTTTTCAACCATCTTTCAGCCTGGATTAAGTCGGTGCAGTGTCATGAAAGCAACACTTCGGTTGAAACTTGTGGCTAAATCTGTTTTCCGTCCAAAGAGACCCGTGCCTTATGCAACATTAGTAAGAACAGTAGATGAAGAATTGAATCGCCTTCATCAATAAGGAGTTATTGCTCCCATTTCTTACACTCATTGTGCGGCACCTATGGTTGCTATCAAGAAGGCCAACGGCACAATACTTATATGCGCTGACTTTTCTACAGGTCTCAATGCAGCTCTGCAACAGCATCATCATCCTCTACCGATTTCCGCAGATCTGTTCACTATGCTGAATAGGGGAACGTTTTTCACAAAGCTCAATCTAGTTGATGCTTATTTGCAAGCGGGAGTAGATGAAGCATCAAGTAATCTTCTCAATATCAATACTCATCGCGGTTTCTTCCAGTACAACCGTCTGCGTTTTGGAGTTAAGACTACCCCATCTATCTTCCAGCAACTAATTGATACTATCCTATCTGATATCTCAAGGGGTTCAGCTGATCTCGATGATATCTTAATCGTTGCGAAGACATTAGAACAGCTACGGGAACGCTGATCATTCTTACTACAACGCATCAGTGACTACAGTTCCCGGTTACGCCCAGAGAAATGCCAGATTTTATGTAGGTCTCTAAAATATTTGGGATTCATTTTTGATGCCGACGGTCGCAGACCAGATCGTGGAAACATCAGAGTTGTCAAACTGATGCCCACTCCCACTAATGACTTGTAATTACGATATTTTCTCGGACTAATCAGTTATATTTAGTGTTTGTTCGTTCGATGCATGATGTTTTGTGGTGTAGGAGTAGGTTGGAAGAAAGCTAGAGGCGGCCAAACCCAAACATGGCACAAATCCATCAAGTCACTGACAAGTGGACTGAGTCATGTTGGTAGATGTAGGCCATCTGGTTGGGGTGCGTGAGACGAAAGTCACCAATGGTTAGAGACTTTAAACGACATGGCTCAAAATCGTTTGCAATGGCGCAAGTGCATCCATTCGTTGTGCCCTCTCAAATCCTAATCTTCTGGATTCGTCAGCAACCCTACCTTTGTCTTTCTAACCTTATCTCACTGAATTATACTTCTCGAATTATATCTTCGCTCCTTAATCTTCTTCATTACCATTACTACCTCTACTATCTGTATCACTATGGGATTTGATTTGACATTTGCGTCTCTGTGCTGATGTGGTATGGCAACATGAACTGATGTACTTACGTACGAAGTTCTGCGTTACAACTGACTGACTGACTGACTGACGATGCATGATGTTTGCGCTCCATTGAATTGTCTATTGCAGAAGAACAGCACTTGGAATTGGACTAAGGAGTATGACACGGCTTTTGGTAAACTGAAGTCCATAATCAACTCGGAAAGGTTATTAACGCACTACGATCCATCCACGCCAATCATCGTAGAAGCAGCATATGGACTAGGTGCTGTTACTTCACTTCAGTTTCCAGATGCGTCAGAAAAAGCCGTTATGCAAGCATCCCGTACACTAACTCCAGCAGAAAAGAACAGCACTTATAACTGGACTAAAGAGTGACGTGGAGTTTTGCAAACTCTTTTTCATTCTGCAAATTGTCTTCATGGATGGACCCAGGTACTTTTGAGATGTGATTTCGAAATCCAATACCGACAAACATAACAATCAGGTCAGGCAAATGCTTCGTCACGAATCATTAATGCCGGAATGCCTTCGCTAAGAATCGCTGAAACAGTTCCACCATTGCCATCTGTGTTAAAGGAATGAAATCCATAGCCAGAAATAACGCATAATGGCCGCTAATGGATCAACATATCACCAAGTTGGTTCGTGCTAATCATCAACAAGCTGATCTACATTCCAGAAAATATCAGTTCCGAAAGAGGCGAAAAGTCAACATGCAAGTCGATCCCAGGAACGTATGCTAATAAAAAGGGGGGGGAGAGTTGGGGACGTTAGACCACCACTTGGAAACGGTCCAAATTTTAGATACATTTATGTTTTCGTGGAAAAAATTGCTCATTTTGAGAAGACTGAAGCAGGCTCGATAGATTGTATTTGGCAAATTTACACTCTTAGTCAATTAAAAAAGAAAACACCACATTGAACACTCTATTTGCACACCATCTTTGAGTCCAGACTTCCAACGCTCCAGCCTTCTTCCATTCCTGCTGATGCTTCCTTCCTGTCGATGCTCTATTTATTTCTTGTTTTTGCTCTATTTGCTTTCCGTTTTCCTCTTCTGACCGTGAGACTTCTTATTTCACGTCCATTCTTATACTACTTATATCGTTCGTATAAGTAGCACACACCACAATTTTACTTTGGGATCACTATAGTTTCCAAACAGCATCCTCGTTGAATCTTACTGTCATCTCAAGTTTCCTTTTCCTGCAGCCTTTCCGCCGTCTGCTACATCCTCCACATACTTACGTTTATCGTCTATGATACTACTCTTCACTTGCTTAAGTGTATTCAGATCGCGCCAAGGTTGCGTGCTGCCCTCTTTTTCCTCCTTTTTTTCAATTTCTTAAGGAGAACCAATAGAGATTCACTTTTCGGGGAAGTACTTCTAATGGCCCAGAACTTCCTGACATGTTAGTCATTGCCTTCCTGTTCTTCGACCTCTTTGTTCTCTATGGTAGTTTTATTTCCATCGAGTCGATCGTGAAAAGCCTATTGCCTGTTAGAGACGAATCACAATGCATCATGCGATCAAAGCGTTCGAATTAAAATATACTTTATTGCACTGAACGATCTGTGCTACTTTCAAGAGCGAACACACTCAACATCGTTTCAGTTCATGTCATACTGACAGATGGTTACATTCGAATCATCATAATCCTAATCTGTAAAACAAACATCAGACACATTTATCGTATATTTGTCAGTTTTTCTAGCGAAAATTGATTCTGTACAAAAAATTCATCAACCAAAGAGTAAGTAGTGACAAAATATAAAACCACAAACAGACAAATAAGACGTTATCAATCTATTGATAAAAATAAGAACAATAAGGCAAAAAGACAAGATTAATCGTAACAATAAAAAAACACGTGTAGACAAGTTTTGTTTAAAAAACCGGTAAGTAGTATGTGCGAACTTATAAAAACTATAACACATGAAATATACGGTCTTATTTTGTTTTATAAGCAAAATAAATCAGACAAACTGAGATCAACCGTAAAATTATGAAAAGAGTAAATATATCACATGATTTTGTAGAAACATTGGACCATAGTAAAATCATACAAAGCAAACGCTGAACACAATTATTGGCACATATTATAGGTAGGCCTCAATTTCATTTGTAAGCAACAAATAATTTTCACTGAGAACTACGTTATCATTAAAAACATGAGGGTTCGATGTGTTCCAAACATAAAACTATGATGAAGTATGTCAATAGTACAGAGAAGAGGAGAGAAACAGTGAAGGTTCCAATTTTTCTTACGTTGAAGAACACAATTATTTATTATTATCAATAATATTTGCTGATCGATTTGTATGTACACCGATCATAGGAGCACTTAGTACCCTTGGAGTAAATTTAAATGCTGGCGCAATTACACTGTGACTGGTATCCAATTTTTCAACTTTTGCATAACCATCCCAATGATTACCATGAAAGTGAACTAAATCACCAGGAGAAAAACCAGTTTCATTATTTGATATTACTACCTCATACGGTGAAGCCTGTTGTCCACCATAATAATATACATCATCTAATGAACGAAATTGTTGACTTGCATCACCGAATTCTAAATGATTAGATTGCATCAATTCGTAAGCTAATCGACAAACCTGTCACAAGGTAGAATAGAGGAGAATAAAATAAAGCAAGCTTCAAAACAATTTAATAATATCACTGAATAATGTGAGGTTATAATCACAAAAACAACTGATGATAATATAGGCAGATTGATGATTAGAAGAAAATTTTAAATGGCAATTTCACACAAAGTGAACAGGCTTGGAACTTATCTCGAGTGTTTCGTTGTCAGAATTCTCACACAAAACGGCTATTGGTTGGTCCGCATACTTCTATGGAAAATATCATGACATTTGTGAAAAGAACTTACAGACCAACTATAAATAATCAGTTCAGTGTCACAAATTAACAGGTGATCGCGAATATTGCTCAGACTAAATCGATGCACAATATTTTGTAGGTTGTAACAAACAATAATTTTTCCAACTCCAAGAAAATTTCACTCACAATAAGGGATAACTAACTAGTTAGTATAATCATCATTATTGTGAAACAACAAAACATAAACTTCAACCTACCTGAGAAGAAAAAGTACAAACAAGAAAATTGGTTTTTGATAGCAATAATATGTCAGTGACTATGCCCATAATAGAATCATCATCGTGTCTCTTGAAGACAGAAGCTGAATCAGCACGTCTACGATCACCATAAAATGTATAATTAGGATACTTCAATCTGGCTTCATCAAATAAACTAGGTTCATCAGTAGCTAAATACACACGTCGTTTTACTGGTTTCAATTGACGTTGTACATTATGATGAAACGGTGATCTGATGTCGCTTCTCCATTCCTAAACAAGAAAATTGGTGCTATAGATTTCGTATCATGATTGCATAAACGAAATATTCTTTATTAAAAATAAAAAGCTAACAGCTACAACGTAGAATTTCGTACGCACGTACATCATTCAGTCAGTTACAACGTAGAACTTCGTACGTACGTACATCAGATCAAGTTGCCATACCACATAAGCACAGAGATGTTATTGTCAATTCAAATCTCATAGTAGTAGAGGCTTTAGATAAATGAGCAGTAATCGGGAAGACTACGGTTTAGAGATGTTATACAACAAGTATAATTCAGTGAAATAAACTTAAAGGTGAGCAAGTATAGATATGATTATAATTTGAGGGAACATAGAGTGGATGCAAACGGTTATAAGTCATGTCATTCAGGATATCTAACCATCCGTTACTATCGTCTCGTTAACGCCAATTTCGTTGGTGACATTTACCAACATGACTCAGTCCACTTGTCGGTGACGTCATGGATTTATGCCACGTTTCAGTCTCGCCGCTCCTAGCTTACTTCACCCTACGCCCACACCACAAAACATAGCTCGTCTAGGCAGCTGCTGAGATTTCTTCACACACACGGCCATCAGCACTGATGAGACTCCTGAGATAAGTGAAGCGGTCAACAGGTTCAACTTCTTCACTCACCAGTTCAAGTGCAAACACAAGCCAATGTTGAAGCAACATTTTTCATTTCGAGGGAGAGAATCGTATCCTGAATACGTTTGCATCGTGGCCTCAGGTGTGGAGGATACTCTACATTTTGTCAGTGTCTTCAGCAATTGAAACTATTTTATCGGCAAATGCTAGGACAAAAAACGAATCATATAACAAAACTACAATTCCCGAAATTCAGATAATGAATGTTTTATCTGACGTCAAACATGAATGAAACTGTTAATAGCCCAGACGAACATCACATGAAGAAATCAGTTCTGATGTCAGTTCGCCATAAGCTCTATATCGACCAGTAGTGTTCGACCAGAGAGCTTGTATAAGGTTAATGCACTTCTCTGGTACATCCCCAATCACTAGTGTAAGTGCCAACGCAACCTAGTCTTGAAGCAACATTTTGCATTTCGAGGGGAAAACCGCATCCCGAACATGCTCGCATTGTTGCTTAGTGTGGTCACAAGACTCTGAATTTTGTCAGCGTCTTCACCAAATAGAATAATGTCATCAGCATGCTTTAAGTCAGCAAGCATTTCTCCTGGTAAAAGGTCCACTCCTGAAAATTCAGATGATGATAATGTTAACTCTAAGAGCAAGTCTACGACAAAGTTAAACGAGAACGGGGAGAGTGGACATCCCTGATGGACAACACTTGAAGAAAAGAATTCCGATGACAGTTCGCCATAAGCTCTCACTCGACCTGTAGTGTTCGAGTAGAGCGCTTGTATAAGGTTAATGTACTTCTTTGGTACACCTTTCAATGACAGACACTGCCACAGAACATCACGATCCACAGAGTCGAATTCCGCTTTTAGGTTCAGGAACACAACTATTGTTGGACGTTCAAATGTGTATCTGTGTTCCAGGACCTCTTAGTGTGAAGATGTGGTCTATGCAGCCACGTCCATGTATGAAACCAGACTGGTTTTCTCTAGTCTGCTCTTCACGAGCTCTAGTTAGGCATCTGAGCATTATCGAGGCTAACAATTCAGAAACTATATTAGTTATACTTATTTCCCTGTGACTGTCATAAGGGGACAGTTGCCCTTTCGTGTAAATTGGGACACTTAGCGACTGAGACCAGTCCGATGAGATTACGTCTAGTTTCCAGATCCTACCTTAGATCTCGGTCAGTCTAACTGTTAAAACTGAACCACCATCCTTAAACATCTCAGGCGGAGGCATGTCAGGACCTGCTGCACAACACCCCTTTTTTCTGAGATAGTCTCACTCACATTCGGGTTCCTAATTCCGTTTTCTTTGATAAGGCGGAAAAGTTGTCTAGTAATGCCTATCGCCGCTGCCTTTTCCATCGCTTTTGCTTTCGACACCCACCACTGTTCGCGGTCATTACATAGACTTTTTATCAGCTTGCGCCTTAGCTGACTTCGCTCTTTATCATGTTCAGAGTCAGGTGGGATGAGTTTTCGAGCATCCATCAGTTCGGTGGATGCTACTGAAATCCACCCTAGCCTTATGGTTTACCTTACTATCAGATATCACTGCTGTTTCCACAGCCTTTTGGATATCATTCCAAGCTGCCTCCGGAAGGGAATCACTTACGTGGTCGCCTAACTGTTTTTTCTAGAAGCTTGTTGCCCTATTTGACACAATGTTCGTACATCAAATGCTCCAATATGTAATTTAAAAAGAGGTTTCAGGAGACCAGGAATAACGTTTCGGGAACTCGCATCGTTTCCATTAGCTGCGCAGTGAGATAAAGGAATGTGAGTAGTTAGTCGTGGAGATAATAGAGATATTAGGGTGAGTAGGAAGGATTTGATTATGACCGATTTGCTCTCGTGTGCTGTTACGGATATGAAAGCGGTTATAAATTCCCGGCTGCCCACACCGTGGAAGGGTGTTTCTTGAGGAACTGACAAGGTAGATTAAAGTCGTCCTTAGAGACTTGGGAGCGTGACCGCAGAGCCCACGGGACAACGCACGGCCCTTTTAAAAAAGTTTATTTGAGTATTAGCTCCATTCCTTAAAAATCTCAGAAACACAAGTTCTCAACCATAACAAACAAGCTAAATGGATTGAGTGTTTTTTCGTACGCAGGAATATAGAGAACCATATTGAAGTTGAACATAATGTTTGTGTAAAGATTAACAGATAAAAAAACAAGTATGTTATAAACTTCAATTTCAATAATCACAATTAGTTTATGAGTTGAACAACATGGTTGCGATGTTTCGATTCAATAAGATGACTGGTTGATTGAATGATTACCTAACTCAAGAGGAACATTCCATACCAATGAATCATAGATCTAACCTACTACTTGGGCAACCTCATGAGATATGTTTCCATATCAATAAAAAGTAGACAATATGAAGTCATTGATTGTGTGATCTAGTTACAACTGAACAAAGTCAATGTACACGCGACAGGCAATGCTCCAACACTTACTTCAGTTCTAGACATCATTTGACGTTTGGCATCTATGAATTGGAAATAATTTTCAACTTCAGTGATGTATTCTTCTAAACTATGAAAACTTGCTTCAGTATTTATCTGAACACGTAAAAAGGTAAGAGAATAAAGCGAAATAGTTCATAAAAGTCTTATTAACTTATTCACATTCACATAAATTATGAAAGAATTCAAACAAAATATCCCATTCATGAGTTATGGTAGATACTGATCAATGATTAGGCCGATTAAGATCAAGTAGAGAGCCTTTACATGGTTAATTTAATTCTCTGGTACTCTTTTCAAAAGCAAACACCTCGTGGTTTCCGAAGAAACTCAGTTTTCATCACTATGCGTTATGACTCTTTTAAATGAAGACCTTCTAACTCTCAGGTCAGAGTTCAAATGGTTTGAAGAATGAGGCCACTACTCAATTTAGTCAGTTTTTTTTAACAGATGAATTCCACAATCACCAAACTAAAAGGGTGTTTCCTTTCCGCTAGACGTGTTCCGATAGTTCAGTGAGCATCTACTCCATCAAATCCAATCAAGACTTCTACTCGGTTACATGGAAACCTTAAGAGCGTTATACCGATAAAACGTCACCACCGTCCCTACCGTCGCTCATTTGGAAGATCTGAATCATTGATTTGATAATCCTTTGATTATATATGCCCTATTAATCGGCACAGACACAATGTCGTCTGAATAAAATAACACTAAGTTGACTTCCAATCATTCATAAGAAGTAATAGTATTCGGAATCGTTATGTTTATCGACGATTTTCTACTGTCCACACCCAACTAATTAATTATATCTTCGAATACAAGCGAACAGTCAAATTCACTATCTAAAAAGATGTAAATTCCCATTTCCCCTTTGATCCCAAGTTCCGTGGACCTGCTGAACTGCGAGCGAACAATAGTTCTATTTAGTTTAGTTTAGTTCATTTAGTTGAAATATGATTGCTAATTTAAAAGACAATCAGAATAAAAACGTAATGACGTAATTGGTGGAAAAAAGTCGTTCAACAAAATTTTATCATGTAAAACATGAGTATTTATGGATATTGGAATTCGGACAAACAATATCAGCAGTTTCAAGGAGTGGCATTTTCGTCAACAAGGATTTTATGTCGAAAGATTTTATGAACCTCATATCAACATTTATTCAATTTAGTCTGTCAATGCATTTAACTGCATCTTTTATTGTATATGCTGCTAATCTTTTATGGACTGGTTTTAACTTATACACTAGCCACTATTCGACTTTGTGATATGCCGAATCCATCACTGACAGGATAGGTTTAAGGCGATCGCTGTGTTTGTGAACCTTCGTTAGACCATATAAATGAAGTAGACATGAGTCATGAGGTCTTAAATCATTGTAAGTAGCATTAGTTATCAGTTTCTTTTTTACAAGTTCAGTAAACATGTTCTCGATTCGCCTTATGTGAAATCACTTCAATCCTTGTTGCGCTTTTCTATCTCAGCCGGACGTTGAGGATTAATTTCATCTTTGTGATATAATCAGTGCTGTTCATGATGATTCAAATATCTTTAAAATACGTACAAGAATCTGTACATGGATGTGAGTTGTACTAAAGTTTTATTCAATAATATAAGTAATTTTACTCACATATCCAATCAGTCAATAATCAAACCTGATCAAATTACTTTCAGTAAAACAGTATGAACAACTATTCAATAAGAATACATAAAAACTCACTTTATCCGTACGTCGAACATGAATACCAACAATCGGATTCTCAGTTTGATCAGTGAATATTTCAGATGCTTCACTTAGATCAAATGTAGGACGCATTAAAAATTTAGCCAATTGACCAATGAACCAAACAAATGGGGCACCATGTAAATGTGAAAGTACTTTGCTCAAATGGCTAGGCACAGCTGGAGGGATCCAATCGAATGAAGAACTCACTGAAGCGATGTACGGACATCTAATTGCTTGATAAGTATCAAACGATTTTTTATCCAAAGCTACATTTGAGAAAAGTTTAGACAATTTACTGTGAACACTCTCAATCCATTCGAATTTTTGAAAAGCCATACATACAGCTGATCTAACCAACAATAGATAACTCATCTTGACAAATAATTGATAACCATTTGTATCTAGATCAACAAACAATACACATACATCCTACACCTACATACCCCCACTTGTCCATTCAACCAAACTGGAGTTATATCGCGAGCTACTAAAGTGTTGAGCCTCACTTTGAATTTAACGCAGCACTCTAACAACAAAAATCATGATGCATAATGATGTCTTCTAGATAGTGAATTCTTATACTATAAAAGTGGGTAATATCTAGTTTCTCGATTGTAATTAGTCAACCTATTTCAATTTACGGATCCGTTTAAAAGAAATAAAATACTAGATCTAATGAATGTTTGACAAGTTACTCTAAGAATTGCCACCATCTTGTATTGCTGTACAGATGCAAGATCTTTTCATAATCAATAGGAAAAAACATGATTTGGTTCCTTAGTTGATCAACATTTCGAAAAGCATTTTATTTGCGATTTGTGAGAAAGACGGCTCACTCTTCAGCTCTTTCAAGACTGCTGACAGTCCTGATTTCAGGTAAAGGATGGTTGGATGTAGGGTAAGCAACCCCAACTTGTGAAAAAAACAGACAAAATTAACTAAACCAATAAAACTCTTCTTTGGAAGCTTAACAGCCTTCATATAAAAGGATAGTGAAAGATAAAACATTGGAAGACACGAGTAGTGTTTCTCTGGCGACGACATCAACAATAAACATGGAGACACAAAATGTCCAAACGACATGAGAGACCGAGAGGTTCATTCAAATAAATGCATAAATGAGAAAATACATCTTGTCAGTACTTGAACTTAGTGAAGTTCAACAAACATAATGTGGACAGGAACGGCTAACTTTAGGAGAGATGTTTCCGTCTCGTCATTAAGAAGATCGATTACAGTGTTACGCTTGGAAGACGCATTGAAAGTGTTCTTAGAATGAGATACTCCTACCGTCAGGATCATCAACGCATTCTTGAAAACAAAGAATGAAAATATTAAAACAAATCTCATCTAGTTCACCTACCAATGGTCGCAGCGCAGATAATAAACAACGACTTTATGGTCGGCTTAAATCCACCTGCAAAATGACGTGTACATCTCAATAGGAGACCTCCATAGACACCAAAGATGAGGTAGACAATCGTGCGTATGAAGACATGATTAGACGATATGGACCGACAGAAATAAAGGAGCATGACATATTGATAGCTGTATGTACTTCCCAAAATTTGGTCCTAAATAGTAGCAACTACCCCTATTAAATGAATACAAAATGTCGCTTAGGATTCTCTGGAAGACACTAAGTATAACGAAATCGATCACCGACATCAATTTATTAAAGCTAGATTTAGAGCTAACTAAAAAGATGTTTTATGTCCCTTCCTGAAAGATCTGAGAAGAACATGTTCAACAAAGCCGGAAAGAGGGAAACTTCATTATGATTACACAGGAAAACTTACTGATGGTCAAAACTACTGGGGGATCACTATGTTGTCAGTACTAGGCGAAGTTTACAACAGTGCTTCTGAACCGAAAGAGAGACACAGTAGATACCCTACTTAGAGATCAACCAAAGAATATATGGCACTCAGAATCGGAAGCAGACACTACGATCAGCAATATACTATGGGAACGTCTGAAATTTGGAGGTCTCTGCTCAGACATCTAGAGTCCATCAGAGGTAGCAGGCTTAATTTAGTAAGTAACAAGAAAAATGTCAATAGTAAACCAATAAGTTGCTTAAACAGAAGAATCTCATTTGTGCTGATACCACACATCATGCCAGAACTATTCGTCAGGTAATTGAAAACCTAGAAGATTACAGTGAAACGATGAATATTCTTTTATGATGTGCTTACAACCAGAATGAATGCTTGACTGAATGTCAGTTATATTGCATTTCTCAGATAATGGTAGGAAATTTTTTATCCACCATTGCGAGTATGATTGCCCATCCTTAGGATCTAGGAGTAATGTACGTCCAGTTGCATACGCCATTTGGAAACAATACATCAAATGATGTGCATTACAACCAAATGCACACGGTCTTTCTAACGACGCAACCACATATTTTGCTTCTTTACAATTTGGAGGATTCTATTCAAAATAAGACAATTACAAAATAAACGAAATCAAATATGAATAAATCTTCATTGATCAATATCATATATAAGTATCAATCAATCATATATAAGTATGCGTTATGCTCGTCACTAGGTATGCTTGAAACTATTACTGATTCACCTTAGTCGATAAACGAGAACGAGACAATGAACCAGCGTCCGGGTAGGCTACTCAGATCCGTTGGTCCAATGGAACTAACAAGTCTAGATATAGCGTAGAAAGTGTATTCTACAAACACCCAACAAGGACAATGAATCAAGAACACGAATCGCGTTTATTTATACGTCAAAGTAACGTCCTTGGAAGAGTCTCAAAAATAGCATGCTAAAATAACACAGCAATCAATCACAGTCAAGGTCAACGGATCAGCCCATAAATAAAATCCAAAACAAAGACATTTATCAAGCGAGTTAAGGGTATCGAACACCCCAACACTCCTGCTCTTTTTAACAGCGTGCGCTCCTAGGGTCGACCTGTATCTTGACTGTTGTTCGCCGCTGTCTGAGAAGATACCTTCGGTAATAGAGATTAGCTAGCAGCTGAGTTTCTTATCCTGGTGCGGATGCTGGTAGGATGAAGGTATCTAGCAGGATGTCAAAGGGAAGATTTTCTGCTCTGAATGGACGATCTGGGGCTAGCCGTTTGAGTATCTGATTTCGATGGCGTGACCATTTATCGCCTCCTACCTCTACTTCGTACACAACTAGCCCAAATTGTATGACCAGTCGCGCTTTTGTCCAAGGATTGTGGTTTGTTCTGTAGACACCGGCAAACACAGGACATCCTACTTCGTACGTGGATCTCCTTTTCGTCTGTACTGGTGTTGATGCATTACATGTATGCATCAGGCTGTGGATCGTTTTCAGTCTTCATCCTATCAAGTTTTCTGCTTGAGTTTACCAAAAGCCGCGTCATACTCCTTAGTCCAATTCCAAGTGCTGTTCTTCTGCAATAGACAATTCAATGGAGCGCAAACATCATGCATCGTCAGTCAGTCAGTCAGTCAGTTGTAACGCAGAACTTCGTACGTAAGTACATCAGTTCATGTTGCCATACCACATCAGCACAGAGACGCAAATGTCAAATCAAATCCCATAGTGATACAGATAGTAGAGGTAGTAATGGTAATGAAGAAGATTAAGGAGCGAAGATATAATTCGAGAAGTATAATTCAGTGAGATAAGGTTAGAAAGACAAAGGTAGGGTTGCTGACGAATCCAGAAGATTAGGATTTGAGAGGGCACAACGAATGGATGCACTTGCGCCATTGCAAACGATTTTGAGCCATGTCGTTCAAAGTCTCTAACCATTGGTGACTTTCGTCTCACGCACACCAACCAGGTGGCCTACATCTACAAACATGACTCAGTCCACTTGTCAGTGACTTCATGGATTTGTGCCATGTTTCGTTCTGGCCGCCCCTAGCTTTCTTCCAACCTACTCCTACACCACAAAACATCATGCATCGAACGAACAAACACTAAATATAACTGATTAGTCCGAGAAAATGAAAATGCATATGAATATAAGGGATTTGAATTGGTTATCATTCAGGGATCTGAGTTTGAACCGTTCGCACTCACGGTTGACAATGCCAACATGGGTCAAAAAGTCGTCCGACTCATTCACGACCAGTTTTAAGCAGCGGTGAGTAGTATTGAGAAGAGAGTGCTGATCACAAAATATTTTGCTGAGAGACTGAACAGTAGCATTGAATGAACGGTATCGTGGGTTCTGCGGTATGATGCAATACTTGCAATACTTGTCCAGTTCTGAAGGACCAAGTTTTCGAAGGAGAAGACGCACCTTCCAGGAATCATCTGTCAGCAAAATCAACTTTGAAGAGATCTTCATAACGCCTGAACCAAGTATCAAATGTAATATTGGCGTCAGGATCATAAAGAAACTCTGAAATACCACTGGTCATACCATCGACTGACTGGGGAATCGTCGGTGTAGATGAGACTTGAGAAGAGGTGTGAGTCTGAGTAAGCATCTCCATCAACTTCAGCTGTTGTGCCAACAATTTTTCTAATTTATCTGGATCTATAATTAGTCACCAACTCGTCCTTTTGTCCTCTCCTATCGACTCAGGCAGTCAGTGATCGAAACCAATTAGATGGGATTATGCCCATTACCCAGATTCTACCTAAGATCTCAGTCACTTCAACTACTAGAAACAGACCACCATCCTCAAAAATCGCGAATATAAAATTGTCAAGGTCTGCTGCTTCCCATCGCTCTCGATTTCTAACAGCCTTTTCAGCATTCTTAATAGCCACAGGACTTACACCACACAGGCATTGAATACAGATAACATACCTTACATCAAAAAAACATGTTAACATACACTCATGAGTTCAGTAGAAATTCGAACGGGAGCTCTTGTGCAATTTCATCCTTCAAAGCGCTCCCGTTTGTTATTCCTAATTTTGTTGACGAACCAGATGCTTCTAACTCCTATGATTTTAAATCTCTTGCATTGTTTAGCTCTGATAAGAGTGTCCTATTCTATGGTTTACATTTCACGCAATCCTAACAAGTTAAAAAGATTACATGAACTTTGCTTACTGTAATCAAAAAGATTTTGCGTGTCAATCATAGTCTGCTGTCGATTCTCACGTATATTCACCAAATACCTAAGAATGTTTATTTACAGAAAAGTTGCACTGCAATCGAAGCATTCACAAATTCCAACAGCACAAGGCATAACTGCCATCAACAACTATCTTATGAACAGGCTATTCGTTTACTCGTTAGTTCGGATCATGTTGCACAAATCAAAGATAAGCATCATTTCAATAGATTTAATACAATCACCATACATTGAACAGCCCACTATCACAGTCATAAAAATCCTTGAGATATAAAACTAACAAGATTATACAACATATAACTAACTTGTAACTTGAATAATTCATTTTGGAGTTCAGTTGATAAATAATCCAGATACTTTATTCGTGATTCCAACATACCGTCAACTCGTCCAATTCCATCAATATTAACTTGTAAATGTATAGAAATTTCGTGTAATTGACGTTTTAATTGTTCCACTGAGACTTTTATTTCTTCCAATGGTTTAATTAAAGAGTAGTTTTTGATTGTATTTATTTTCTCATTTACATTATCAAGTTGAACAAGATTGTACTTGACCTCACGAGCATACTGTAAAGCACGACGGCGTAAAATCTCAGACGACACACGACGTATGCCTAAAGTGAAGGTGAATATAATAATACAGTGATAAAAAAACACTAAACAGCTTTAAAATGGATGAATTATTCTCCTTTTATTGATGTTCCAACCGCAGTTGCTACCTTGACATGGTGATCGGGCTTGCCCATCTTGATGACCCAAACGAGCTATATTGGTTGAAACATATGTTACTGAAGGTTCTACCATGCCAGGCACATCGATCGAATAACGACAAGACTAAAAGCAGCTACTCAAGGTCTGAGGGCGAAGTCGTACTGACGACTGCAGAGGGGTGTGACAGAAGTAAGGTGTTTCCCTCGGACAACCAGCATCTGCAGCGATGCCGCCGTCCAGACGATATCAAACATGAGATTTATAGAAAGCTTACGGACCTACTACAAAATGTTAGGCACTCTGAAATAGTAATAATGGCTGATGACTTTAGTATTCAAGTAGGTAGACTCAGTGCCAAGGAAAGATACCTGGGTGGATCTTATGGCGTCGCTGCTCAAAGAGCATATAATGGCGATCGTCTGCTGCTCAGATAATCGCCTATTCCTAGCAAACACTAACTTTAAGCATAAGGAGAAACTGGCGACCCCAAAAGTCGTCCCAACGCTGAACCCAACTAGATCACATCGCTATTAGCCACCAATGAAGGGCTTCGATAGAGGAAAGTCGCTCGTTCTGAAGAAGATATTTAGATTCATATCATGCTCTAGTGCGAGCGTGTACTTGCTTGCGACTTACTGGACGAAGGAGACACCGCAAGGAAAACTCTTAGGGTTTTTCTTAGTGGGACACTGTCAATCATTAAAAGGTGAGCCGAAGTACATCAACCTTATACAAGCTTTCTACTCGAACACTAAAGGTCAAGTGAGAGCTCATGGCGAACTGTCATCGGAATTCTTCACTTCAAATGATGTCCGTCAGGGCTGTCCACTCTCTCCATTACTGTTTAGCTTTTTCGTAAACATGCTTTTAGAGTTAACTTTATATTGGTCTAAATTTTCAGGAGTGGACCTTCTACCAGGAGATTCACTGGTTGACTTAGAATATGCTGATGACATAGTTCTCTTCAGTGAAGATGTAATGTGAACGCTCGAACAATGTTTAGGCCTATGGACCTATTCCTTTAATTACAACCAATTTAACAGTTTAGTACGTGGCTGTTTTTAGTTTTTGTCATACTGTTTGATTCACCTCTAAATGGCAAAGCGACATAAACACTATTAAAAGTTCCTTGAATTGCTTTGTCCAACTTTAGCATCAACAACTCCGTTACTTTACATAAAATTCTGAAATCACGTGTAATAATTTTAAACGATATAATTGTTCTAAACCAGGCCATATTTTGTATTGAATAATTTTGACACACAATTGAACAATCCGAATAAAATTTACTCGAGAAAATATTCTTCGTTCTTATATTTGCTTTTTGCTCAAATCATTTAAAATAAAACCGGAATATAGCAATAACTATATCATGATATATTGACACATTATATATTGAATATTTCCAACACACGAAGTATTTTCAGATGATTTGATGGAAAGGGCCCAATAAAAACAGTAGCTACTATATGATTAAGCCATTCAATAAACAATTCAGAGTTTATAGTGCTCTACCTGGAATATATTTAGTCATGTACACATACAAATTACCACATAAAACTTACCTCTGTCAACATTGCTTTTTTCATTTTTATATCTATAGCAAAAAAAATTGAATTGGTTGGAAAAATATGTTACTGTTATTACTGACAACTTTTTAAACATAATAATGTATTGCAGCATTTAAAGGAAAATATTTTAAACAGAATTACTGAATACTTATTATTAGTAGTATTCATCAGTTATTCACTCATCAGTAACGTATAGTTTGATGAATATTTCTACGCTTAGATCTGAAACCAGACTGGTTTTGTATCATGAAATTTACCATAATTAAGAATCAGATGATAATGGAGGCCAGTATTTTTGACAATCCATCAGTTGAATTGATTCAGCTATGGTTGTCAAAAAGTGATTTTGTCTTTTCTCACATTAACCACGACGACCAGTTATCGAGACCAGAAAGATGGGATAAAGTTCAACTCCTAACTGACTGAATATCTATAGGTGTTGCACCATACAGATTTTGACACGGTCAAGAGTTTACATTTGCATTTACTATATAGTAAGTCATTGGGACTAACGAAATACATCTAGTCAACTGATAGCTCCTACAGTTGAGCAGAAGAACAACGTGAAACAACTCCCTGGTCATTATTGTACCACATTTTACATATCATAACCAAATACGAAATACACAACAATAAGGTAGCTTCATTCCCATATGTAAATAAAAATGATATATCAATGGTAAACTAGTCACTCTTAAAAACGCACTAACTTACTGAGCATCATACGACGTAAGAAATACCCTTAAGTTCGTTGACCCGATATCCACTTGTTCTCTTAAACCAGTAATTATTTCCAGTAAAGATTGACAGGCTAAATTTTGTTGATTATTACTTTCCAGATTGAAGAAACTGAAACTTAGATAGATGATCACACAAATCCATAAGGCAACTGCTGTAGTTATTAAAGGACGTACATGAAAGAAATTTTGAAAACCTATAAATCCATAACAAGTTAGATGAAGATACATACTTGTGACGACCATTTATCAGAAGAATACAGATCGAATATTCAGAGTCTAAAACCGGGAGGAAAACAATGAATTCTCTAACCAGAATAATTATATAACATTTAATAAATTTTATTTTCATTTGAAATAACACTACCGTTAAATTGCAGGCGTCCATTGATTAATCAAATTATGTGCTAAAAATAATTCACCGTTCGACCGAGAGGTTAAAAATAAGAAACTTATAAGCGACTAACTAAAATACCTTCCTAGCATACAGTTGTAACCAGTAAGTATGCAGTGTGAATAGCACAAACGAAATGCCTTATCCGTAATTTATACCAAGCAATATTAAGACTACTACAAAACATCAAACAACTCTGAGACATTCGGGTTTAAATACTACCCCATCATTCTTAATGTTACAAATCCAGGTTCCATATCAGTTCCACAAAGCTGTTACACCAACATAAATTGGTAACCCAACTAGGTCTGCAACTGCGTTCATACAGGCTTCAGAGCTGATAAACCGAATTCCGGTAGAATATCTTGACAATTTTCAACAGTGTCAGTGATATCTTAATTACATACCAAGCACGATCTGATGCGATGCCAACCTTAAAATTGACTATCTGCTCAAAGTGTGACATACCGACGACCCCGAATGACTTATCAGCTACTCATAAGACGTAGACTATTTATGAAATACTTGACAACAAACAGCAGCTAAACAAAGGTGAAATAATGACTTTGAGCTGGAAAACCAACCTCCACACATCACAATATTCATTATAGTGAAAGAACAAAGGTTCAGTCTACATATTATGAGTCGGGTTAATGTTATGAGTTGGACTAATTGCAAGATCAACTTCTCGTAATTGGGTGATACTAGCTAAAATCCAAAGCTATTGAGGATAGATGTTAGCAGATAACCTGTACATCTGAATCAGGTAAAAAAAAATCACATTTAGTATCGCCATTACGAGATGACAATAGTTAGCTGTTGTATGACAGTAACTTAGTCAAACAAGAATTGGAGAATCAAGTTTGTTTTGCATACAAACTAAGCGAAACTTATCATAGCGATTTGGAATAAGAGTTGGAGAATACTATGCAGCTTCGTAAAGCACTTCATTACATGCAGATTCATGTGAGGGATTTGAAAGCACAAGCTGCCTTAGCACCATCTTGGATCCATTTTCGTTTCGGGATAAATATTTATGTCAATTTCAAGCATTTTCCAGGATCACTGTCAATTTCTACCTTGATAACAACAACACACAACTCAACCAACACCGTAACACATTCCGAGACTAAACAATATTAAATTCTGGTTCCGAGAATCAGATTGTCTAATCCTCAAGCTTGTGAATAGTCTGTTGTCGAATGCCTTTTATTTAAAAGCAAGTGCATGCTAAGTAATAATTAGGTCACAGCATAACTGAATTTTCTTTATCTGGATAACTTTACATACTACTTCTCAAACTCCCTCAGCACATAAGATGACTTCAGGACAAATGCAAACTAGCAAAAGACAGAAGGCACACCACTGTAACTTTAGCCTTTGGTTGGTTTGCGTTCAGCCAGGAGGTACGCTGTGAGCGTACAGCAGCGTTTGAGGTTATCTGAAAGAACAGGTGAATAAGGTTAGCCGACGACTCAGTAAACACATAGAATGTAGTTAAAGACAGTAGAGAAATCAGTATGCAGAAACCAGAAGTAAAGCCAGCATGAGATCAAGACGAACTGAATAATGAAGCTAGAAGTTATAAGAGTAAGGTTCCTAAAGCGTATACAGAACCGACGATTGAACTTTGCGCGATATTCATGAGACGTAACCAAAATCCAATCCAAAATGCAATCCAATATCCAATATCTGTTTCAAGAGCTAGTATAAACCAATCCATTTCTTTGGGCTCGATTCTTGTTCTTTCAGTACGGTTACTGCTGTTTGGTAGTGTCCAATGAATGCGGGTCTAGCCACTATACTGTCTAATTCCAGTCAGCTGGTAGTTGGTTGTGAGTTTGTATGTCTGGGGATTTGAATGAAAACGTTTGTTTCAGGGCAGGAGGAATTCTGGATACCAGAAGCCATCACATTATCAGACTGGAGATCAGTTAGTTGCAATGTGGAGAATAAGAAGGATGATAAGGATAAAATTGTAATGCTAATGTGAATAAGATTCCAGAACTGAGTAATATATAGACAATTTAGTTTATTAATTAGTAGTGAAGATTGTGAGAGAGGACCAAATTGTAAGCAAGGGAGAGGAAGCAGAGATAGTAGGAGAGATAGTTTACTTGGGTGATAAACGATAGAGGGGATCGATGATTCGGCGACACGATAGCTACTCTAATCTGAGCGTTACAAGCCCCCACTGATGGTATCCAAATCTCGATATGGCGTTGAAAGCGCATTCTACAAGCACCCGGAAATTCGTAGTTTTGTGGAGAAAAAGAAGAGAAGCATAATACTTTGAAGACAAGGCATATTTATACAGTTGAGTCGAACGTGAATACTAATCAATAGGAAAAAACCATTTAAAAGTATGTGAACTTGGTAGTTTAGGACGACCTTATTTATTGACCAATATGAAATGACAAATAGATTTAGACTCACAGAATAATTTCTTTAGGATATTTGATGATATAATAACAATCTGTTGATTCCCTAAGTGCGGATCCATCTAGAACTAGCTTACGAGTATCACCAAGATGTACAAGGGTAAGAGGTCGTGAAATTAACCACACTCAGGAATGCTGTCAGGTCTTTGAGTGCAGATGGTTAAGTGTATTCCATTACAGCAAGTACATGATCATTGAAAGGTAAATTTCTGTCTTGTTCATTGCAGTGGCTAGAGAATTTAAATTCAGACTTGCAAAGTTAACTTTTTCTTTGTAAATGGCAATACGTCGGAATAACAGTGCAGATGATGTACCTCTACGTTTGATGATGCTATGGCAGGTCATCAATACAGAGGTGAACGAAATCTAAGTCCTGTAACACTGAAACCACTACAGCCTTCTAGTTCTTACCTGTATGTATAATCAAACACGCCCTTACTACACCTATTTCGCTTCAAATTCACGCATCTATGTAAGAAGGCAAATGCATATTAGGAGAAAGCAGTATCAAAAATGTTTAAATTTAAAGGAATTTTCAAAACAGTTATACCATTGGAACTTCCCTGTAACTAGTCAGAATGGGAAAGCCTGTCATATGAATTTTTGAATATAAAGAAAGCATTTCCATCAATGTTTAGCTGCTTATATTTCTTCGAAAATCTTCCAACAAGAATTGCAACATACTGTAATCTTTTTTACCATAAGGCACTCGACCCCTAGGACGGCAACAAAATGTTTTTTAAAATTACTACTTACATTATCGGATTTCCTTTAACGGTGCTTTTGTATTCCGCCTTCCACGTGAACACTATTGCCTTTCAGTATCATACAATTTATGAGCATTTTATTGTTTGAGAGCCTAGGTACCAATCTACCTTTAAATTATGAATAAAACATTTCTTAAGAGCAGTTGAAAAGTTCTACTAACAATTTTACCAAAAACGAGCTTTATGTTTACTGGTAGCAGATTTTCTTGAAAAGCAGTTTTGTTAAAGTTAGCTGGAGATTTTAGATAATGAAGTATTAAGACTCCTAGATTTTTTACAACTTACGACACCCCTAGAAGAGTGTTAACTAAGATGTACACATAGTTTGCAGCTCATCTCACGTTAGCCACTTGTCACTTTGAATTGTTAAAAGTAACTGTGAAGTTGACTCAGATGCTATTCAAGAGCCAGCTTACTGTTTTGGCTAAACACTTTTCCCCAGTGTTAATCGACTTAAGAAAAAAGTAATAACTTATACGACATCTGTTGAGGTAGGTTATATACAGAAATTAAAAATCGAAATGTTCCTGGTTATAGATCTTGAGGAATTCCACTAGGACATTCTGTAACCTGAGAAACAATGAAGTGGATACTGATCTGAAATGGTGGATTATTAAAATATGAAGTTAACCGATCGATTGATGAAGACTTGATACCTAACAGTTTGAGCTTAGCCTATCAAATGTTTGTGAGCGATATATCGCATCAGTCTTCTCCTCGCGATCAGGCATGGCTATCCATCTATGCCTTGTAGTCAGCACGTTATTAATACTGATGTATTCCATCCTGAAGCCTTGTTGCTGAGGTGAGAATAATTTAATAGACAATAAGTAGTCTGACAGATCGTCAAATACCAAGAACTCCATAACTTTAGAGAGAACTCATACCAGTCGATTGCTTGAAGATTCATTCAAATTATTAAATTATCCTAATGGGAAGAGCATACCCTTTTTATCTTCATGGACCAGCATCATGACGACATTTGCAGGATCATCAAATATTCGGGAAAAAAGGCTCTCAAAATTTCTTCATCTTCTAAAGCTTCTTCATCAAGCTTTATTTGGTTGGCGCATGTTGTGTTGCATTGGAAAATCTTGCTTTTTCCCTTGTATATATTAAGGTGTAATGCTGTAGAAACTGTTGCTAAACTGGCCGTCTTCTCATGCATTCTTTGATGTATGTGCGATATAAAACGTAGGTCATCTGCGAAGTCCAAATCATGCAGCTGCTTCCGGGCTGTACACCGTACAACACTCTTCCAGTGAGTCGCTGACGTCTTCATAATCCAATCAGCCGCCAGAAGAAAACGAAACCATGAGAAGGGTAAGCCACTCTGTCTGACACCGATCCACATTTGGAACGGGTCTGTGCTCTGTCCTCTATCCACGGTTTTCCACTTTAATATGTCACTACAATTTCCTACTTCTTCTGGTACACCATAGTGTTGAGGAAGCCGTCATAGTGTCATCCTGTCAATGCAGTCTAGAGCTTTCTCTTTGCCATGGGGGTTGGTGTGTAGTGGTGGATTTCGCTCAAGTGATTGTTCCACAGTGATCTATAATGTTGCAAACTGTTCGGTACACGATCTATCTGCACGGAATCGAGACAGTATTTTATATTTTGGGCGTCTACAGAGTCCTTCATATTGTTTAAAAACACCCTCTTCAAGACTTTGTCTGGTACTGAGAGGAGAGTGATACATCTGCAGTTCTCCCACTTGCTGACATCTTCCAAATTTAGTGCCACGATGAGGCGTCCTTCTTTTCAGTTTGCCGGTTATTGTTCTTTCCACTAAATTTTTGCTGAACAGAGAGTGCAACATCACTGCGATAACTACTATTTCTGATTTCTGTGTCTCAACCGGAAGGTTAACTAATCGTTCTTCCTTATCACTCTGGATTTGTCACATGTCAATGTTTGCATCTTTAGTTAACGGTGAAGTGAGACTAAATGAACTCCATCTGACGCCCCTCTGGGTTACTGCCGATCTCAAGTTAGGATAAAGTAGTAGGGTTAGGCGACTGGTTAGAAAACTAACTCAATGAAATAGCGCTGAATAGAAAAAATAATTCAAACCATCTTACCTATGCCCCGAGAGTTAAAATGTGTTCGTTTAGAGGAGTCCTCACATCTCATGATGAAAGCTAGGTATCTAAGGAAGCCCAGATTATCGACAAAGTACCGTTTTCTCTGATCCGCGCTCCTTGTAACTCAAAAGCTCACGAAATGATGAGGTCTATTTTCTTTGATCAATTTCCAGATGTTTCTCATGGTAGTTTCTTCTCCATTGTGTATATCGTGAGTGGTGCGGAACTTGTTGCTGTGAGATATCTTAAATTTGATGAGTTTCCCGGTATTCTGAAGATGAAACTTTTGTGATGCTGTTTGCTCTGCTTATCCAGGGTTTTTCATTCCTAACTAAGCGTTTAGGTCTCCCATCCTTATTGTTATTGTTCGTAGGTACCCCACAATATATGTGCATTCCATGAACCTGTATTAGTGGTTGCTCTGTCTGTAAGAAGTAGCATCGACCTCGTTGATTCCGAAGAAACTCGGTTTTCATCATTTGGCGTTACGACTTTCCTAAATGAAGAAGCATGTCGAGCTCCAATTTTTGCAAAGGTCTTCAATTAGAAAATCCAACACGTTCATGGTTGAATAAACGCGTAATTAGTTCACGAGCAACCAAATGTTCCCCTCGAAATAAATCATACAGAACTTGTTTTTCTCTGACGTATTTCACAACGCGGGACGAAATATTTGATCCGAAAACATAATCAGATGGAAAATCTTTCTTAGCTGTAGCAGAACTTGATAGAACGGTAGGCGACTTAGTTAATTCTTTTGATGCTTCAAGTGTTGCAACATAAGCCTCTGTGAGAGAAACAGGATGATTAGAAAGGGAACTAGAAAAATCCTGATCTGTCGACTTAGTCTGATGAAGGTTTATTCCATTCAGGTTTATCTCAATTTCATCACGTTCATTTAACCTTTGCACTGTGCTTGATATAGCGTTGAATGCTATACGATCTTCCATGGACATAGATGGGGTATGAATAATGGGTCTTTGGATTCAGTTGAGTACAACTTCTCAAACTTATCTTCCAGTTCCTCCTTAGCCGAGAGTTGATTAAGTGCACGGTTGTTATCACTGAATTCCCCGTAAGGACTGAACAGCGTCCAACCCAATAAAATCCTCACAGCAGACGGCTCATCTGTCTTTCCAGTTCTTGTCTCTTTCGTCTTGTGTACTCTCGGTGCATTACACCCGATCAACAACTTAACATTCTCATCTTCTACTCTCGGAAAACTTACGTCCTTTAAATAGGACCAGGATGCCATTTGACGCGCCGTTGGGACAGTTCTGTGAACTGCTGGTAGTTTTCTGACTGTCAATACCTTCTGGATCTTAACGGATGGTGAGAAGTCTACAGCGTGCAACTCTACATCTACCTCTTTAGACACCAATGACGATTCGTTATTTATAGTCTTTAGAGACACTGTTCTCGGCTTTCCCTCGAGGCCTAACTTATCAGCTAGACTTCTACTATTAAAAAGGTGTCTGACCCACTATCTAGAAAGGCGCACATCTGCATGATTCTCTCACCGTTTTTTATCCACACGGGAACTACTGCAAATGCCACCGGCCTTTGTATGCCCTTATCGTCTTCCTCTGTACAAATCTGATAATTAATGCAGGCATCACTAATAGTATCTCTTCGTTCTTCCCGCTTCTCATGTAACAGAGTATGGTGTCTCCAGCCACATCCTTCAACAATACACGACCTCGGCGATTGACAGTTCTTTGCTATATGGTTTGCTTTCAGACAATTATTACACAACTTATGCTTAAAGACGAATTCTTTCCTTTCTTTAACATTTTTGTCCTTAAACTTCTGGCATTGATCTAAGGGATGATTGCTTGAGCAATCTGGACAAGGTGAACTATGTAAGGAGGTATTGCCGTCAGTAATGCTTGCATGTGCTACCGTTGCTATGTTGTAACTGGCGACAGCTTTCCCTTTCATAAATAATAAATAAATAAAGAATAATAAATGTCTATTTTTCACCAATTGCGTTTTCTTCGTAGAAGTGTTCCGCTACAAATTCTTATGATCAGTTTCTCCTCATTACCGTAGTATATCCCAGTTCAAGGCACATCCGGATTATCCTAAAAGAAGTAATCTGATGATATCAATCATTAAGATTGAATGAAACGTTCAAGTCAACGTTTTTAGTACAAGTTGATTTTTAGGCTGTGATTCAGATGTTTAATTTTACCCACCCGAGGAAACTCAGATAAGTTTTAGCAATGAATTGCAGTTTCAGAGATATGCTTCTAAAAACTACAAAAAGAAGTAAGGCATATGTCGATGGCACTTTCTACCCTCAGAAGCTACAAGTAGACCACTTTTCTACCAGAAACTACTCGGTTAGCACGTTAGCTGAGTTATCCGAAAGAAGGCTCGATGATTACTTTAGTTTTGCAGGTATCGAGGTGGATAATACTAAATCCTAATCCTCGATCAATTCTCTTAACAATGAACCTGATTTCACCCTCGACATCCAAGGGGAATACTACAAGAATCAGATCTTCCCGTGAATACATCGCCTTCCCACCGTCCAAAGTCGGATCCAAAGGGGCAAAAAGTTAGCTTATCCTGCTTAGCAAGGTCTGGGTAAAATGTTTAATTCTTCTCGACACTTTTGTGATTATCCAAGGTAACGTAAATGATATGGAAAAATATGTATTGTAACATTGAATTTTTTTAAACAGTTAATAACACATTGGAAATGTTTTACATGCTGGAAGGCGGTGTGGGATATTCGTTTCAAATGCTTGTATGCAGTAAGTTTCCTCGTAACTTGTTTTACTCAAACTTACGCGTATATTTCTTTTAATAATAAACTGTCCCTAGTCCTTTTGAACTGTTTAGCTTGTGCTTTCATGATCGAGTAGTCGTTTAAGTGACTTCTGTATGGGTTTTAAAATTTGAACCGCGTTGTAATCTAATGGCGCTTAAGACAGACTGCGTTCCTCTTTGAAATATAGAGCAAAATTCTTTTAAACTACATTTGAGCCTAATTATGCTGATATTCTACCTTATTTGATCGCAACATAAACATAAAAGGTGAACAGGTCTCTGGTGTTCGCCTAGTGATTAAAAGTAATCGCCAATAAACATTTTAATGCATTAGAACTCTTTTATGAGATATTTTTAACTGACAAAATAGTTCTTTGCAGGCAGTTGAGTCTTAATGATGTTTCAGAATGGCAGTAGTATCCAGAAGAATTGCGTCCATAGCTTGCATCTATATTAGCAGTGAAGACGAGCGTTTTTAGAGTAAAGCATTTGTAGTTTAATGTAATATACTTCAGATTATTATTAATGACAAGTGTCATCGGTCCACCGCAAAGCCGTAGATTATTGTCGCCGATGCATATATTATCCCATACTATTGTAACACAAACTAGTTTCTGCAGTACCGAGTTAATATCAATCAACAACCATAGTTCTCTAGGCAACTAGGTTCTTAGTCGGAGTAGTGGTAACGCATGCTGCCCGGTGTACATGCTGTGCGTCAATGGTTCTGTTGCCGGAGATGGACTTAATCACCAGTTAAAGAATTCGAAATCCACCCATTTAAAGTCTTAATATTAAATCTCGTTTGTGTTTACCGCAGCAGTGTAAACCAAACACTTTTTTGACCGGTAGTGAGGATAGTCCTTTCTCCCTCTCAAAATGCTCTCATATAGCCGTCTGTGTATAGTCAGTGTCAGTGAAATCCTACTCACAGTCTTCTCGCGGTTGGGTTGTTTGCGAAACCGCCATGACAAAGCGAATGTTCGGCACTTTAACCAGTTGGCGGATATGGCAGAGTCACCTATGGTAACCGGATAGCTTTTATTTCAAAGCATTCTTGCACATGGGTTTCAGGATCTTGATAAAACGAAGGGCGCATAAATCCATTATCGGCTACTATCAACCGTAGGGCTGTAACTTTGTATATTATGTCGGTATGCCAAAGGCTCGAAGAGTGACTTCCTAAAAAAAACTGACTTCCGTTTCAACAACCGTGCAGTGTCTTAGCCCACACAAACTAAATGAAAACACTAACTGAAAGTTTTTATGTTCGTTTCAACCCTCACTCTTGCAAATCGTACTGACAATGACTCGATAACAGTCGTTTTTATTTGACATGGCGTCAAATTTCCATTCCCTTATATTTTGGGTGTTCTTTTATCTTCAACTCAAACAGCAGCTTGCATACTGTGGGAAATCTTGCCCTGTGTAAACGATCTCATGCCATGGGTTGGTCAAAATTTGAATGCTATCGCCGAAAACGAATTCTGAAACCATATATGTTATTGAAACCGGCGTACAATGTTCGCACATTAACGCATGTCGGTCAATAGATAAGTTTGGTTGTTTCTTTAGAAAGATCTGTCTATCCGAGTCCCGTATTCAAGACAGATGATGTACTTGTTATGATGATGTACATGTTATCTGAGACCCTGTGACATCATCTGGTCCTGCTTGGGTTGATCGCGCTAAGCACCAGGACCGAGACCGCACTAGTCGACTGGATGCTGACTAACAGTTGATTTAGTGCTGTTGGATTAGATACTTTCATCAAAGTAGCGAAGAATCGTTTCGAGAAACAATGCCTGTTCATTATTTCCGCCTACGCATAGCCCGGATACATTTAAGAATGAGCTTTACCACCAGTCGAGTGATCTCCAGTTAGTGCATCTGACAGATTCGATTTGAACAACACATATATAAGCGAACAATATATTTTTCGACTGGATGTCATCAGGCTTTACTCTAATATACAGACAGATATAACGCAGAACTTCGTACGTAAGTACATCAGCTCATGTTGCCATACCACATCAGCATAGAGACGCAGCTGTCAGTTCAAATCCAAAAGTGTTAGCGACAGTAGAAGTATTAGCAGTTATGGAGATGATTAAGGAGAGAAGATATAATTCGAGAAGTATAATTCAGTGAGATAAATATATAGAGAGAAAGAGATGATGAGGAATTCAGAAACTTAGAATTTGAGAGAACACAACGAATGGATGCACTTGTGCCATTGCAAACGATTTTGAGCCATGTCGTTCAAGGTCTATAACCATCGGTGACTTTCCTCTCGCGGACCCCAACCAGGTAGTCTACATTTACCAACATGACTCAGTCCACTTGTCAGTGACTTCATGGATTTGTGCCATGTTTGGGTTTGGCCGCCCCTAGCTTTCTTCCAACCTACTCCTACACCACAAAACATAGCTCGTTGTGGCAGTCGGTGGTTAGGCATTCGTAACACATATCCCAACCTCCTCAACTGGTGAAGTTTCATTACTTCATCTGTTGATCTACCATCCTTACCTAGTACTTGTTTCCAAACGACAGCATTGCTTACTCGGTTGTCCCACGATATACGACCGATGCTCCTAAGACATCTATGATCGAATACTAGTAATCTACGAAAGTCCTCTACTCTTAACGGCCATGTTTCGTGAATATAAGAGAGATATTAGTGTGCTGTTACGGGTATGAGGGCGGTTGTCACTTCCCGGCTGCCCACATCGTGGAAGGTTGTTTCTCGAGGGACCTGAAAAGGAAGGTAGATTAGTGTTGGTCCTAACGACCTGGGAGCGTGCCCACAGAGCCCAAGGGACAACTGCTTGAGGCCGGTCATGCACGGTCATTTTATGAGAGGTTTTTTGAGTATTAGCTCCGCTCTTAAAAGCCCTTAGTATCTAAAATATTGGCATCAGTAATACTTCGACGCTTAACGAAAGCTCGTGAAGAGCAAACTCGAGAAAACCAGTCTGGTTTTCGACCTGGACGTGGTTGTATAGACCACATCTTCACACTACGACAGGTCCTGGAACACAGACACACATTTAGACGTCCGACAATAGTTGTTTTCCTGGACCTAAAAGCGGTATTTGACTCTGTGGATCGCGAGGTTCTGTGGCAGCGTCTGTCATTGAAAGGTATACCAAAGAAGTACATTAACCTCATACAAGCTCTCTGGTCAAACACTACTGGTCGGGTGAGAGCCTTTGGCGAACTGTCATCTGAATTCTCTACATCAAGTGGTGTCCGTCAGGGATATCCAATTTCTCCATTTTTGTTTAATTTTATCATAGACATGCTGCTAGAAATAACTTTATCCTCGTCTGAATTTTCTGTAGTAGACCTTCTACCAGGTGGCTCGCTTATTGACTTAGAATATGCCGATGACATAGTCCTACTTGTTGAAGACGCTGACAAAATTCAGAGTCTTCCGACCATCCTAAGCAACAATGCAAGCATGTTCGGGATGTGGTTTTCCCCGTCGAAATGCAAAATGTTGCTTCAAGACTGGGTTTCATCGGCACCTGAACTAGTGATAGGGAGTGAAGTAGTCGGGCGTTTAGACCGCTTCACTTATCTTGGGAGTCTCATCAGTGCCGATCGCCTGGTGACTGACGAAATCTCAGCTCGGATACAGAAGGCTCTATTGGCTTTTGCCAACCTGCGTCACTTATGGCGTAGGCGAGATATCCGTTTGCTGACTAAAGGACGAGTGTACTGCGCAGTAGTTCGCTCCGTCTTACTTTATGGCCGTGAAACATGGCCAGTGAGAGTAGAAGATATTCGTAGGTTACTGGTTTTCGATCATAGGTGTCTTCGAAACATTGCTCGTATACCGTGGGACAACCGAGTAAGCAATGCTGTCGTTAGGAAACGAGTACTAGGTAAGGATGGCAGATCAATAGATGAAGTGGTGAAACTTCATCAGTTGAGGTGGTTGGGACACGTGTTGCGTATGCCTAACCACCGAATGCCTCGTCGAGCTTTGTTTTGTAGTGTAGGAGTAGGTTAGAAGAAAGTTAGGGGCGGCCAAACCAAAACATGTCAGAAATCCATGAAGTCATTGACTAGTGGACTGAGCCATGTCGGTGATTGTCGACTACCTGGTTGGGGTCCGCGAGATGATAATAATCGATGGTTAGAGACCTTGAATGACATGGCTCAAAATCGTTCGCAATGGCGCCGGCGCATTTATTCTTTGTGTTCTCTCAAATCCTAATCTTCTGGATTCTTCAACACCTCTAGTTTCGACCCTCTAAACTTTTCTCACTGAATCATACTTCTTGAATAGTATCTCCTAACCCTAACCTCTCCGATTACTTCTAATTCCCTTATTACCTTTACTACTATTGGATTTGAATTGACAATTATATCTCTGTGCTTATGTGGTATGGCAACATGAACTGATGTACTAACGTACCAAGTTCTACGTTGCATCTAATTGACTGACTGACCTAAGCAACAATGCAAGCATGTTCGGGATGCGGTTCCCCCCCCTCGAAATGCAAAATGTTGCTTCAAGATTGGGTCGAATCAGCACCTGAACTAGTGATAGGGAGTGAAGTAGTCGGGCGTTTAGACCGCTTCACTTATCTGGGGAGTCTCATCAGTGCTGATGGCCTGTTGACTGATGAAATCTCAGCTCGGATACAGAAGGCTCTATTGGCTTTTGCCAACCTGCGTCACCTGTGGTGCATGCGAGATATCCGTCTGCTAACCAAAGGACAAGTGTACTGCGTAGCAGTTCGCTCCGTGCTCCTATATGTATGCGAAACATGTCCGTTAAGGGTAGCAGATGTTCGTAGATTACTAGTATTCGATCATAGATGTCTTAGGAGCATCGGTCGTATATCGTGGGACAACCGAGTAAGCAATGCTGTCGTTTGGAAACAAGTACTAGGTAAGGATGGTAGATCAACAGATGAAGTAATGAAACTTCACCAGTTGAGGAGGTTGGGATATGTGTTACGAATGCCTAACCACCGACTGCCACAACGAGCTATGTTTTGTGGTGTAGGAGTAGGTTGGAAGAAAGCTAGGGGCGGCCAAACCCAAACATGGCACAAATCCATGAAGTCACTGACAAGTGGACTGAGTCATGTTGGTAAATGTAGACTACCTGGTTGGGGTCCGCGAGAGGAATGTCACCGATGGTTATAGACCTTGAACGACATGGCTCAAAATCGTTTGCAATGGCACAAGTGCATCCATTCGTTGTGTTCTCTCAAATCCTAATCTTCTGGATTCGTCAGCAACCCTACCCTTGTCTTTCTTAGCTTATCTCACTGAATTATACTTCTTGAATAATATCTTCAAACCCTAGTCTTCTTCATTACCATTACTACCTCTACTATCTGTATCACTATGGGATTTGATTTGATATTTGCGTCTCTGTGCTGATGTGGTATGGCAACCTGAACTTATGTAAATACGTCCGAGGTTCTACGTTGCAACTGACTAACTGACCCTGTGTAAATTGATGTGTTGAAATTCAAATAAATTTGCAATTGTCACAAACATGGTGAACGCTTGGTTTGGGTTCAAAAGTGGCGTTTACTTCTTTGAATTAATTTACACTGATCACGGTATATTTAGGGGGAATTTTCACGAGGTAAGGTTACCAATCCTGCCTCTAATCCTCCACTTTTATAGAATCAGGGACTGTCAACTGCTTCAGAGCATCTCCAGGTTGTGTAATTTCAAGTCTATTTTATTATAAGTTAACTAGACTGATCACTTACCTTTTTTTGATGAATTATATAGTTGTCAACACTTGGTTGTCTTTGTCTAGACCACAGAATTTTTTTAGGCGCATACGTTAACTTTTCCAATTTGTTTTTTCTTCAACTGTCTGACAGGCGATTCATAGTCAATTATTCATGTTATATCTGTAAACCTGTTGGTCGTGTGGTATCAGAAACACTGTTTTGATGAATACGAATTGTTTAATAAATTGTGAATTTAGCGGAAAATTTAATTTGCAGCACAATTCGAACTAAGTGCTCATTATCTAGTTTTTTTTTTCTGCACTTGAAATCAATTCGATTTAAAATTTTTGCTAATGTTAGTGATTAGTAGACGTGAAATCACTGGACACTGTAATCGTGAAACGACTAGGAAGGCAAAACACTGCTTTCACTGACTCTGTGTAAACCCAACCGTTTGCAGCTAGGCTAACATTATGACATCGCCTCGACGAAGATAGCTCGAACTGACTTAGGCCAGTCTGGTTTTCATTCCTTGTCGATTGATTTTATCATCCACACTACCACAAACACTGGAAAGTTAATCAAAACAAATAACCCTTTTTGACTATTAGAAGATTACTATACAAACTCAAGTATCTGTCAATTTTAATCTTGTTCAATTTATTACCACTGTTAATGAAACCGAAGGTATACTTCATTGTCGACTAATCGCTTTACTTATTATATGCTTTTGAATTTTCATTGCAGATGAATGTTGGTGAGGAAATACCAGCTAGGTGCCTTGGTGAAACGGGAGCTCTCAGCTTCAATAAACCCACGGAACAAGATTTAAAAGATACACAAGAATTAGAAGCTAGCCTTGCTCAGTTGAATATTTTTGAAACTCAAGAAGAGATATCACAGAGACGTGAAGCTCTTGTTAGGTTACAAGAGATTTCAAATGCATGGATTCGTCGTAAAGCCCTGGAACAAAACCTTCCCCCACATGTCGCTAATTCTACAACTGGGAAAATTTTCACTTTTGGTTCATATCGTTTAGGTGTCAATTTCAGGGGTGCAGATATTGATTCTTTACTAGTTGTTCCACGGTTTATAACACGTGAAGAGTTTTTCAGTGATTTTCAGGCTGTATTAGCAGAAAATCCCAATGTAGAAGATTTGCATGCTGTGGTGGATGCTTTTGTTCCTGTTCTTAAGATGAAATTCATGGGAGTTGAAGTATGTGTATTACATAATATATAAAATAAATTTTTTTATAGATTGATCTACTATTTGCTCAAGTTGATCAAATGTCTATACCGGAAAATTTTAGTCTTTGTGAAAACACTGAAGTACTCATGAGAAATATGGATGAACGTGATGTACGCAGTATTAACGGTGTTCGTGTTACAGAAGATATTCTCAATTTAGTGTACAATAAAAATTCTTTTAAAGTAGCTTTAAAGGTAAATCATTATTATTATTATTATGTGTTGAATAACAATGGTTATTCCTTCCTTTTTTTTCAATTATTCTAATCATTTATTTTATTTAAGGTGATACGAATCTGGGCTAAACGTCGTAATGTCTATTCCAATGCATTGGGTTTTTTGGGTGGTGTATCATGGGCAATTTTAGTTTCACGAATTTGTCAACTTTATCCATATGCTACACCATCAATGATTGTTTATCTATTCTTTACAATATTCAGTCAATGGCCTTGGCCAAAACCTGTACGATTGCGTGAATGTGAATATATTGCAAGTTTATGCTTACCTGTTTGGGATCCGAGAGTAAGTGAACAAAAAAAGTATATATATATATTTATATACTCAGAATTCTTTTTAGTTTGCTTTCCGTTTACAACTATTGTTCTTTACGTTGTAATTTATTTAGTTGAGTTATCTTCTTTTATTAAAAACAAACAAAACTTGTTCAATTATTCATGTGCCAGACAGTGCCAATCTTTTTCATAATAGAAAAATCTACATGAATATTACTAATGATAAATATGATGAAAAGAGGAATTCTATGGAATAAATGGCTTCTAATGGAGAAAAACTTTAAACATTCCACCATTGGTATCATTGGTTCAAACTTGAGTTTACTTATTTTGATCGAAGAATTTCGGATAATCAGTAGTAGTTACTTATGATCGAAAACTAGCAACCTACAAATATCTCCTACTCTCACTGGTCATGTTTCACAGCCATAAAGTAGGACGGAGCAAACTGCTGCGTGGTAGACTCGTCCTTTAATCAGCTAACGGTTATCTCACCTACGCCATAAGTGACGCAGGTTGGCGAAAGCTAATCGAGCTTTCTTTATCCGTGCTAAGATTTCGTCACAGCAGGTCATCAGCACTGGTGAGACTCTCAAGATAAGTAAAGCGGTCAACTGTGGTTGATTAAAAATAATCTTGGGACAAACCCTTGAAAAAATATAAATCAGGACAAGTTTAAATTGAGTAAAATCATCATTACAGTTGTCTGCTGTCAAAATTCTAGTCTTCCTCGCGACTGTTTTTTTCTCTTTTTAAATTTATTTCATTGTGCTATACTTTCTAACTCATCAGTCTCGATTATTGCTAATACTTCTGCTACCCCAATCATTATAGAATTTGAACTGACAGTTCCATATCTCCGTGCTTATGTGATATGGCAGCTTGAATGGATGTGAATTCGTACCATGTAGCTGACCGACTGACCATAAGATCAATACATCCTCAACTAGAATGGAAACCTGCGTGCTCCTCTTCGGTTTTGAATAATCTACGATGTGTGACGGCAGCCAGTAATTTTGTCACAATCGATAACTAACTTATTCTTTAATAAATCTCATATAGATGACAGTAGCACGTTTGAAAGATAGGGACAACTATCGACTCATTTCACAATGTTGTGACTCTCTAAATGCTAGACATCGGCAAACAACTCAAAAATTTCCTTAAATACAATGTTGCTATCATCTTTGGAAAGAGCTAGAGGTAAGTCATGTAGACCTGGTGGCGTGACTGACAAAATCAATCGACAAGGAGTGAAAACCAGAGTACACCTATCTTCGTCGAGGTGATGTCATAATGTTAGTCTAGCTGTAACCGGTTGGGTTTACAATGCGTCAGTGAAAGCAGCATACTTATCAAACGTGATCTGTAAATTGAGAATGTTCCATGACTGTGTTCCATCGTCGTTCTTTCTAGAGAGTTGTTGTGATCCAGTAGCAACACTATGTCAGTAATGCTGAAACTGGGGGATGTTTGTTCAAACGCTGCGGCAACATCTTCAATGACTTGGACATGTGTTACGAATCTGAACTCAGCGACTTCTACATTGGCCGTTATTTGCTGTCGTGGGAACCGGGTAAAAAATAGATGTAGTTTATGACATGAGCCCATAGTATGAAAAAATCACGGAGCTGTATTATGCCTTAGATTTCGACCGTCAAGTCATGAATGGATTATCAATAAAATTTCTAAATCACAAAACGACGTGACTGTGCTAACTGTATCAGAAGAAAAATCAGTGTAATATTGTAATGTAATTATAAACTTATGTCGAAAACTTATGTATAACCCATTATGTGTTATGAAGTGTAATTAATTCAAGCTAATAAATTCCTGCAACTCTCTTTTCGATTATCAGTCTCCTAAAGTTGATTATCATTCAGTCAATGTCACTTAAAAAGTTGGTGATTTATTACTGAAAGACTGATTTCAGCATTCATCCTACGAATCAAATTGAATTTAGTTCAGCAGTCATAAAAGTAGTTCTTGGATTATTGTTTGAATAGTGAATATGTTTTATACCGAAAATCATACGGTCCATTTTTCTCTGCTCAGTAAGATTTCACTCGCTCCGCTGTGATCTTAGACTTGACAGTGTGTTACTCCAAAAAAAGGTAATGGGGTTTTGATTGAAGCCCCAGATTTTCAACCAATATATCACTGGTTTACATCTTATCCAAAAAATCACTTTGGTTTCACGTCTCCACTAGTAATATCATTCACTCCCTACACCAACTACAACTCAAAGATATGCGTATTTAAATTTACTGGCAACGCTTTTGAAATTTATTCTTGTCATTTTACCTCGACTAAAAAATAATTGTCAGTTCTATGACATAATTAGAATTTAGTTTTGACTCATAGTTTTTCTTTATTACAAATAATATCACTATTTTTCTAGTTGCTGGTGAATGATGACCTTATGATGCTATATCTTTTGCATATTTGAAATCATCAATCAATTATCATTAGACGAACATTAGAAAAATCTGAAAGCACCACTGGACGGGCAGTTTTATCCTAGTATTGGGACTCATAATCTCAATACTACACTAAATTATTGGCTTGTAAATCTGTATATCCTTGTCTTGATATTATACTCTTTGTGTATTCTAAATAATTTTCTTTGTTTATTTTTTCTTCTAAAACATCTCACATTCTCCCCCCCCCTACTAGCTTAATCCTTCTGATCAATATCATTTAATGCCTATATTGACTCCCAGTTATCCATCTCAAAATTCAACATACAATGTACAACGAAGTAATCGTATTATTATTGAAAGAGAATTAAAACTAGGTAAGTAAGCAATGTATTGATGCTTTCTCTCTCTCTCTCTCTCTCATTTTTTTTAAAATTTTGTTGTTGTTGTCTGTTTTAGGAGAAAGTTCGTTATCTCTTTCATAATACTGTCACATGACTATTCATATATTTATATATATATATATATATATAGCCACTGTCGGAAAAGTCCTACTTACTACCTTCTCGTAGTGTAAATGTTGATACGAAATTGACAGGATAAAAAGCAAGTGTTAAGCGGAGGCTTAAATATGTTAGTGATTATGAAGAATCTATCAATATTGGTGTTGGGAAGCCATAATTTCAAACGTTTGGTACACATGAGCCATAGGAGCCTAATAGAATAATTGACATGTGAACTTATTGTTTGTTTCTGCCTACCATCAGATGCCATTTGCTGACGTTGTTTTGCTGTCTTGTGAATTATACCTGTAAGTCAAATGTTTGAGGAGTGACCTCGCGTAGTAGTAGCTCAGTGCACACATACAAATTTATTGATTTCTGCATCTCATGTCAGTCAGGCAATCAGTTACAACATAGAACTTCGTATGTACGTACATAAATCAGTTCAAGTTGCCATACTACATTACCATACACAGATCCAATGGTCGATTCAAATCCCATAGTAGTACAGTTACTAGAATTATGAGCAGTAATCGGAATGTTTAGGGTTTGAAGATGTTATTCAAAGAGTGTAATGTAGTGAAGTAAGTTTGAGAGGGTAAAGATAAAATTGATGTAGAATCCAGAGGGTTAGGATTTGTGAGAAGCCAAATAATCAATGCATCTGCGTCATTCTAAACGATTTTGAGCCATGTCGTCCAATGTCTGTAACCATAGGTGAGTATCGTCTCATGGACTCCAACCAGGTAGTCTACACCTAACAACCTGACTCAGTCCACCTGTCAGTGACCTCACAGATTTGTGCCATATTTTGGTCTGGCCGCCCCTAGCTTTCTTCCAACCTATTCCTACACCACAAAACAAAGCTTGACGAGACAGTCTGTAATTGGGTATACGTAACACATGTCCCATAATTTGTTGCCTTCTGTATATCAATGTTCAAGTTTTTAAAATAAATAAATCAAGTATGTTTAAATGTGTTATCCTGTTAGGCTATTATTATTCATTGTCTCATGTGAATTGGGCTCAGTTGTGTGGCGCAATCATACACATACACACACACACACACCTTGGTCGGTACTTGACACTTTGGTGAACCATGAAGCTTTCAAATCTACATAAGCGCACATAAAGATTTTGATTTGCATAAATTTCATTTCATTTTATAACAAATCTATCGAAATTTTCAATACATCATCCTCTAATGATTAGATTGCATGTATTATTATATAAAGTTAATTATATTTCTATTGTTTAGCTTAAACTTTTAATTCAATAAACATGTTTATATAAAGGATTTTGTCAATCAATCAACCAACCAACCAACCATTGCTTAACTAATATATAACAATTAGTAGTAGTAGTAGTAGTAAGCAACAATGTATTACTTAATTTCAATATTCACTATTTTTTTGTCGAGATAGTTTCCGTTGACAATGATTATTTTTATTTTTTATTTTTTTTTTCTATCCATAACACTTATCAATTCATTCATTCATTGTATTTTTTTTTAATCCAAAAATAAAAGGTTTAAATATTGTCAGAGCTTCAATGATGCATAAAAGTTCATGGTCTAATTTATTTGAAGCAGCATTTTTCTTTCAATATCGTCATTATGTAGTTGTTATTGTAGTTGGAAATATTAAACATACTTTTATTGAATTATGCGGTTTAGTTGAATCTAGATTACGTGTACTTGTTAGTAATTTTGAAGTGAATCGTTATGTTAAAATGGCACATGTGAATTGTCATGCTTATGGTAAAGGTCCAAATGATGTTGATGTGAATTTTGTACGTAAATGGTTTATTGGTATGGAATTTGATCGTAATACTACTTCAACTACTACTACTACAACTACAACTACTTCTAGTAATACTACTCATTCACTAAACAATACTCTACATAATAATTCGAATGTTTCTAATGAAAAACCTACATTGAATGTAGATCTGAGTGAGAATATTAGCTCTTTTGAAAAATCCATTGAACGTGGTCTTTCAAGTGAAGATTTATCAGTTACTGTGAAATATGTTAAAAAGTAAGTTGAATAATTATTCCTCACTGGTTAATCTATTATACGAAAAACCACTTCATAAGGTCATTAAAATATCTGAACAAGAATGAGTTACAATAAAAACCCACTTTTGATAATGTTGTGTAAATGAATGAACTAGTTGAGGTCAGATTATGAAAGAATAATCTGAATTGAAATCAGTCAATTCCAATCGGTATTGGGAATTCTACACACACACACACACACAGAGCTATGAAAATGATGTCATCAAAGCAGGAGAAACAGTTCAAATCAATGATGATGTAATAGAAATGGATGTGAATGGAGAAACATTTTATTGCTGTTTCTTTTTGATGATTAGTTATTTTTTTGTCGGATGGGGTCTCCAACTCTCCTCCTTTATCTGGACTTGGGACCGGCAGTAGCTCTAGCGGGGGGTTTCAGGCGAAGTTTTGATGGCTATAGCTCTGGCAAACGCCTAGAACATGAGAACTCGATTGCTCGATTAATAATCATTTTAAAACATTTCAGTCTCTCGTCCCTAAATGTCGAGGAGAGATCTATGACAGGTGTATGTGAGTGATAACATATCATGGATAACTGTCATCTTTTTATCTAGTTGAAAAGTGTATGTTCATCTTCGAAATTCATTTCAATTAGCCTAGCTCATAAAATACTTACTGTTGATCTAATTATTATTATCAGTACTATCATTATTCTGTTGTGAAACAACCGATTAAGCAGATATGCTGGTATATTAATGGTAAATTTTCACAAAAAGTCTTACTCGTCTCTGTGAAAGCCCACAATTTGCAATACGAATAAATGGAATGTCGTGCATACGTCATGGTAAACACCAGATTGTCACCGTAGCTTCATTTTAAAAAAAAGAGTGACAAAATGCCGTCCAGATTTTAGATATGGATAATATATCATACTACGATGCCGAAATTTCCATCTATCTATGAGTCTTTTAGGGAGACTTGATTTTAGTCTTTACAAGTATTATAGGATAAGTTATGTTCGCAGTATTCTCTGTGGTTGTTATGTTTGAGCTAGATTTCTTCTGGTTTTACAGTTAATCAGTCAGCTACAACGCAGAACTCCGTACGTACATCAGTTCAAGTTGCTGTACCACAATAGCATAGAGATACAAATGCCGATTCAAATCCCCCTAGTTACAAAGTCGCAAAACCTCGATTACTATCATCTCACGGACTCCAACCAGGTAGTCTACACCTGCTTACATGACTCAATCCACTTGTCAGTAGTGACTTCATGGATTTGTGTCATTGGTTTTGGTTTTGCCGATGCTAGCTTTCTTCCAATCTTACCCTAAACCACCACCATTTCGTGGATTTAATTAACCCGCCTAAACCACTGAACTACTAAATTATTATATTCTTGTAAAATATAATCTTTTCTATTCTTTTAGATCACAACTAGCTCAATTCATTTCTGCTGAAGATATGGATGAGATTAAACGTCAAGCTGCTGCTGCAGCTTTATCCAATGTAAATAATTCTGCGGAAAATCAAAAAACCAGTCGTTTACATTCTACTGCTACTACTGCTAGTGCTACTAGCAGTAATAGTAGTAGTAATACAACACTCAACACTATGTCTAGTCCAGCAAGTAGTATTGAACTGTCTACTTGTGAGGAAATTAATTCCTCTCCAGCGAATACTCCTCTTCTACACAATTCCATGTCTACCAATTCATTAAACAATGCAGCGCCGACTACTGCAAATTCATCTGCCAGCAACATAAAATGTCCTCCTTCATCTCCGACATTCGGATGCTGTGCAAGAACGGTATGTGATACTAGTGTTGTTATTGTATCTGACAGTCAACGAAATGAATTATCACCTACACATGTAGGCTGTTCATAATGAAGGGTTGGTCATCTTGAAAAATTGTTGTATAAATATATCTATCTATCTATATATATTTTTGAAATTGTTTATGCCCCTTTTTTTGTGCTGGTTATCGCACCAACATACACACACACACTCTCAAAGACAAATCATAGTATAATTCAAATTTGTAAAATTTGTTTAAGGAATATAACTATATTACACAAACCTATTACACTATCCTCCTTTATGTATTTAGCGCAAATTTAAAAAAAAAATAGTGTTATTATCACACTTCTATGTGTGTGTGTACGTAAAGTAGTATGCTTTATTTGTTGACATTTCAATGTGTGCGTGTGCGTGTGTCAATGCAAAGTTTTTGCTTGTTTCATCTCAGGATACTGTGAAGGTCGACGGGGAGGGAGAGGAGGAGGAGGAGGCTACATCATCTTTATTATTGTCGTCGGATCATTCATCATTGTGCAATAATAATAATAATAATAGTAATAATAATGCACTCAATCCAATGGATTCGATTATTGTCGGTACTGGTCCTGGTACAACCGGTGTTGGTAGAGTTTCGTCGAAACGTGTTGGTTCAATGGATGCTAGTTTGGAGAAAATCTCCATTGATATTCATACGGATTCTAGAAATACCATTATTAATCCTATTACTAATACAAATACTACAACTCATACTACTAATATTAATACTATTACTACTACCACACCTATTAATAATAACAATAACAATAATAATAATGCTGACACACAACAACTACATGATTCAGAAGATTTTCGAAAACGTGCTCGTATTTCAACAGAAACACCGCGACCTATTGTTTTTACTTCATCTGCCCAATAATCATAATAATTAAATTATGCATTGATGACAACGAATAATTTGTTTCTTGTTCTCAGAAATAACACGGAAAACAAAACCACAACAAACAAACAACCTTTCACTAGTCCCCTTGTAATTATTCCTATTTCTGTTTTCTATTGTGGTTGGCGTATATATATATATATATATATATATATATATACAGACAGACACAATTAGTGTATTCACGTCAATTGTTCACTGTTCTCATCACACACACACACACACACCGATACATTTTTACATGGCTTCGGTTTATAATGCTGTTTACTTTTTTTTGATTGATAAAATACCCTGTCATCATCCGTCACTATTCTCACTTATTTATATATATATATATATATGCATTTAAAATGGACGTTTGTTTTCTCTCATTTGGAAAATTTTGTATTTTACTCGGTGACCTGCTGCTGCTACTACTACTACTATTACTACTACTGTTGTCATTATATATTGGTAAGTTCCAAGAAAACAGCTTTTGTTTTAAACACATTTCATTCATTTTTACTTGTTGTATTTATATATTATATTTATGAATCGATTCATATTAGATCAGTGTTAAAAAGAAGTCTTAGAAGTAGTGGACGGCGATTTCGTCCCGGTTTGTCACTCATCAGCAGCAGTGCGAATTTTCAGAATTCAAAACAAGGACCTTTAGTCTTGTGTGCGCGTGAACGCCAAATCGCTCGACCACTCATTGAGCCCATTATCGAATGTTTAATTTTTATACAATTCACAACATTGTACAATCTTATCCATTGTCTTCGATGAGCACATTGCTTCATATCGTCACAGGGATTGAACTTTTCTGGTTTAAAAATTAGTCAAGGTTTCTACAAATCATAGAATTGATGATATGCATACATACTATATTCAGTGTAGTTTTCACTCATTAATTTAATAGTTTTATTTATTCAATAAAATATTATTCTTAAGTCATTGAGAAATTCTCTGTCACATTACCATAATTGCCGATTATCATCTAATTTGTTTGTCTTTTTTTCGAGTAGAGTTGATGTTTGTTTTTGCCACTCTTAATTTAACTAGGGATTCTTGTATTATGGCTGATTATGTAGTGTTTATTAAATCCATAAATCCGTACTGTAATGTCTATATATATGTACATATACTCTGTTGGTTTGTGTTTTGGTGTGTGTATATTTGTAATGCTCTCAATGATTTCAGATTAACAATTGTTTTTCCTGTTTTTGCTTGGAGGAGAAGAAGACAAAGACTCTGAAGTATTCTTTGTCACCACATCATCGTCAGTGTTTTGATCATTTTCTTGCGAATGAAATCCCCACTTTTTGACCCCCCCTCCACTTTCAAACCAAACAAAGAAAATGTGTATGCAAATGTTGCCTTCTTCTTTACATCTATTACAAATTAGATAAATTTGTGTAAGTTTCGATTAATTTTATATTTGTATTTTCATTTATCAAACTATATATGTACAGTAGGTGTCGACTACCACCACTTGGTCGGTACTCGCGAAATGATGATGAGTACTCGATGGTTAGATACCCTGAATGACATGGCTCAAAACCCTTTTGCGATAGCGCAAATGTATTCATTTCTTGTGTTCTCTCAAAACCTGACCTTCTGAGTTTGTCATCACCTTTATCCTTTACTTTTTAAGTTTATCTCACTGAATTATACTTCTTGAATAATATCGTCAAACTACAATCTTTCCGATTGCTGCTAATATTTTTACTACCTTTACTACTATAGGATTTGAATCGATAATTACATCTCTATGTTAATGTGATATGGCAACTTGAACTGATGCACTTACGTACGTACGAAGTTTCTACGTTGCTCTTGATTATTGATTGATTGTATAGACAGTAACAAATTAATTCATCAATTTGTTGTATATATCGATTTGACCGATTTTACCTATTACGGTTTTCTGAAATCTCTTGTAAATGATTCGTGTAATTTATGATTATGATTACTCACTACATGTTTATATATAAACTCATCTTTGTGTACATATTGGTTTGTAGTAGATTACGACTTGGCCATTTGTGCAACTCAATCTAATTAGGTGCATCATTATAAAAATGGTGAAATGAAATTGGCTCAAAAATCACTATTTGTCTGAAATTCATATGCCAGCGATACAAATAATAATAATGTCTTCTCCATTACTATTCACATTTGTCATATTCATTCATTTAGAGATCACTACCTTCTACCAGAAGATTTGTTTATTGACTTTAGAGTATGCCTATGACATAGTTATACTTGGTGAATACTGTAACAAAATGCTGAGTCTTCCGATTACCCTAAGCAACAATACGACCATGTTTGGTATGCGGTTTTCCCCCCGAAATGTTGCTTCAAGATTGGGTTGCATCGCTATCTGAACTATTGATAGGAAGTTAGATGAAGTAGTGAGGTGGTTGGGACATGTGTTACGTATGCCTAACCTCCGACTGCCACGACGAGCTATGTTTTGTGGTGTAGGAGTAGGTTGGAAGAAAGTTAGGGGTGGCCAGACCAAAACATGGCACAAATCTATGACATCACTGACTAGTGGACTGAGTCATGTTGGTAAATGTAGACTACCTGGTTGGGGTCCGCGAGAGGAAAGTCACCGATGGTTAGAGACCTTGAACGACATGGCTCAAAATCGTTTGCAATGGCACAAGTGCATCCATTCATGGTGCTCTCTCAAATCCTAATCTTCTGGATTCGTCAGCAACCCTACCTTTGTCTTTCTAAGCTTACCTCACTGAATTATAATTCTTGAATAATATCTTCAAACCCTAGTCTTCTTCATTACCATTACTACCTCTACTATCTTTATCACAATGGGATTTGATTTGACATTTGCGTCTCTGTGCTGATGTGGTATGGTAACCTGAACTTATGTAAATACGTACGAAGTTCTGCGTTGTATATATCTGTCTGTCTGATAGGGAGTGAAGTAGTTGACTGTGTTGACTGCTTCACTTATCTGTGCACTCACATTAGTTATGATGGCTTAGTATGTGACCGGAATCTTAGCAGGGATACAGATGGCTCAACTGGTATGAATTATGGTGTAGGCGAGATATCTGTCAGCTAACCAAGGGATGAGTGTACTGCTCTGCAGTTCGCTCTGTTCAACTATATGGATGCGAAACATGGCCAGTAAGGGTAAAGAATATTCTTAGGTTACCGGTTTTCGATCTTAAGTGTCTCCGAAGCATTGCTCGACTATCCTGGGACAACCGAGTAAGCAATGCTATCGTTAGGAAACGAGTACTAGGTAGGGATGTGATATCGATAGATAAGGTTATTAAAGTTTATCAGTTGTAGTGTTTAGAACATGTGTTACGAATGCCCAACTACATCCGCATCAGTATGTAGTACGAGGTTTTTTCTCATGTCACGTGGAGTTTCGTAGCGTCAAATAATAATTTTTTATCCCAAAATGAACCATTTTAGTTTATGCATGATTTGACCCCACGTGCAACGAATAACTGTGTAGCCACTTAAGTATGCTAAAAAGATGTTGTGTTTTTCGTAAAGAAGGTTTCGTTTATAACTTATTTCAGTTTGCCAGCGTTCAGCTGGATGAAACTACCCTCCCCCCCCCACCGAAAAAAAAATGTAACTCTGGTTTCTGTGTTGTTCTTTTTCCTCGAATTTCAGATTGACATACATACCCAACGACGATTGTCAATATGGCAGGTTTTACTGGAAAAGTGTTCATTCTGTTCGACTCTTTATCCTACTATGCATTCGAATAATTTGTTTGTGTGTGTGTGTGAGAGTGAATACTGTCTCCCTATCTATCTGTCTTTTTGTAGGAAGGTATGTAATTGTGAATGGTTTTTTTATTTGGTTTGTTTGTGGTTGTCTGTGTGGTCGTGTGCGTGCGTGAGTGCGTGCATGCGAAAATCTGTATGTTTGCGTTTGCTCTGTTTTGTTTGTCGTTTCTTTGTTCTTGAATTATTTTATTTCGTATATATATATATATATGCTGCCACCGCTCCTTTTCTATTAACCTTGAACCAGCCTACATTATGTATAATGATTGGGTTTTATTCGTTCACTAAATTATAATGAAACATTTTTGTGTTTTGCTTATTCGGTTCTTGTTTTTTTTACTTTCTAGAAAATTATTTTCGTTTTGTGTTCTGTTCAGTTCTGTTCTGTTTTTCGTTTAACAAAATTGTTTATTATTATTATTATTACTATTGTAATGTCCATATATATATATATATATATATATATATATATATATATATATATATATATACAGACACACACACACATTTATACACTGTGTATATCTCTTTCTCGCTCACTATCCAACGCTCTCTCTCTCTCTTTGTGTGTGTATCTCTAAATATTAGATGGATTTCTTTGATTGTTTAGTTCTACGAACTTGTTCTCTATGTAGCACGGAAGGAAGAATGGAAAGGAATGAATAGTGTGTTCAGTTGCAAAGTATCACCGTTGTGTTGTTGTTGCGAAACTTGATATGTTGCGCGCTAGTGGTTGTGAAATGATTCATAATAAAAATACCACTACTACTACTACTACGAATAATAATAGTAATAATAAATTATATATTAACAAAGAAAATTACCATGGACATTTTACACTTCAATGGATTTCAATGGATGATCCATGTCATGGTTGTTCAAACCGAATGAAATGATGATGTGATGTAGTATGATTGTTGCTGATTGCTGTTCACGTTTCTCTTCTATTCCTTTATCAGCTTTAACTTAAATCTCTTTGAATTAGTTAAAGAAGATGATGATTATCTGTACTGCATATATTGTTGTATTTAGAATTGTTTAATTTTTTCTTTTTCTTAAAAAAAACGATGAAGAAGCAAACATTGAAATTCAATTGTTCACGTTGAACTTAGAATATTGGAGATTGAACAAAATCAAATCAATGACAAGTAGTAGCGCATATCGACTCAAAAGGGTTGTTTGTGTCTATGTATGCATGTATGTGTGTGTGTATGTGATTCATTTTCCCTGTAACACATGAAGAGACTAATTGGAATTCATGTTGTGGTTGTTACGTGTTTCAGTGTTCTTCAGTAGAGTTGAATGAAGAAACTGTGTACACATGTCTCTCTGGCTTTGGTTACCCTTGGTCTACAAAAATTCACAATTGTAAGCGATTTCTAAAACAGGGCAACAATGAATATTACTCATATATTTAATGTTGTTCTTTCTGTCTTGTGTTTTTTTTCAACTAAAAACAAGCTAAGACTAAGCGAAAACATTGTTAACCAAAAGAGAATTAAGTTGTTTCATTTACCACTGAAAGTCTGCACTATATCTATAAATCTGTTTCAATCGTTGTAAGCGTTACATTCTAGCGCTCTGTGCCTTGAATTTAATCTGAATTCAAATCTACTACAATAGCTATTCAGATGGTGTGAGTCTTTTGCTTGTATCACAAATTCTAGATTAATGACTATTGTCGAACTGTCAATAGCGATATATATATATATATATAGGGTTGAGCGAATATTGTTCAGTTAAAAGAAATGACCAAATACAGGGTAATCATCTTGAGTCTCAAAATTATCAATCATTGTTTTTGAATCATCGAAACACTCCGCAAGATGTGTGATATCCATTCTGTAATAGTTGGTCATAGCATTTTATGGAAGTATTTCTTATTTGATATAAGAATGAGTGAACGAATCGGTTATGCACATGTTGTCTTTCAAACATTACTTATTGATCGTATAAACAAACTATCCAAGGATACCTATAATATTATTGTAAAAAATGAAAATTTACTTGTTCAACTTAGTTGAACTAGGATCTTGTAAAGCCCAGTCTGATTTACGTTCGAATTGATAAAGGTCCCGTTCATTCTAGGGTGGATAATTTATTCTGTCCCAAAGGTGTGTGCGTGTGTGTAGGTGCTCTGGTTCATGTTTATGCTAAGTTTATCAATCGTAATTGCGAGAACGTCAACACTCTGTTAGAAACAGTAATGTAGCTAAATAGCACAATAAGAAAATGAAGCCACCAATTGCTGTACAGTGTACATCCTGCTGCGTTGGCAAGTGTTACTCAAGTTAGCAGATAGGATGAGTGTTGTCTGTGAATCCGTTCAGCGAATCCGCCAGATCGAATCGTAAGGGCTGATAAAACTCACAACTATTGTTAGGCTGTCGAAACAAATCAGTCGTGGGAATGATTTGTTTTTAGTAAAAAAAAAGTGATATCCTGAAAACAACTATATTGTTACTGATTGCGCAGAAAACGAGTTTTTTCGACGTTATCATCAAACTTAACTATGATATTTAACTCGATAAGTCAACCTCTTATCAAGACAAGTTAATGAATACTTTTTCGTGTTAGCGATTCTAAGGCATTGAGTCTGTCACAACTGGTAGAATTGCAGGCCTTTACACGGTGTACGTATTTATTTGGTTGTACTTTGAAAGAAAATCGGTTCTCAAACCCAGGTAAATAAATCAAATGCCGCTTTAAGTTCGACAAATATGGTGTCGTTTGAGCGTCCGTGTTTACGTATGCGTCAGAATCTGTAGCAGGTAGTGATCGTTATCTATTCTTTCTTAATTAGTGTACATTAAGACCCATCTAAATGATTTTCAGATTGGTTTTGACTAACCTAACATCATAGTCAATCTATCATTTTGAAAGTCAGAAAGCCTTTTATGATCATTATAGTATATAAAACCTCAGCGCTTATAGATTCATGATAAAAATAATAACTTGAATGGTCAAGCAAGTTAACTTATTCAGCATTACTATCTACCGGTGTGTCCATCAACGATTGAAGAATACAGTGGTTTTTTGTGTCGGTGTTACTAATTGATTTTTTTTCTAATTTTAAATTTATTGATCGATTGCGAAGAGTTATTTAAGTAGAAATTCAATCATCATTCCTTTTCTAATTGATTCTTGTTTATAATAGGATTGATATTTCAATCATTAAATTATTTTGACCAATAAAATATCGAGTAAATTGATAGGGGATTTATAACTTGCATTATAAGGTTGTGGAGATTGTTATTGACTTACATTTTGAAATCATGAATCGATCGATTGACTATTGGTAACCTGGAATTATTGAACGGCCATTTCGTCTTTGTTTGCGACTCATCATCGGCAGTGTGCACCGACGACTTCTGCTATTAGCAGGATTTGAAACTAACATCTTCGGTCTTGCACTGGGACGCTTAGTCGCTGGACTGCTTAGCCGACATTCAACGTTGTTGATATCACTCCACTCTATTGGTCAACCCGATCCAATTCCTTCGGTGAGCGAGACCGGAGGTCATGGATTCGAATTTTGCGAACAGCAGATGTCATAGATGTGCACTGGTGTTGACGAGTCGCATACCAGGACGGAGCGGTTATTCAAGGCTTCCAATGGTAGTCTAACACATCGGTTCTTGATTTTTAGTTGGATAATTTTCAACAATTTATTCCACTTATTAATAATGATGTAATAATTGTATTTATACCCTCATTGAGAGAGACATTGGAAATGTCGTTGTTAATCTACTCGACTTGGAACAATAATGTGTTTTTGGAAATGTCAGTATCGGGAAGAAGATTAATGAAATAGTAACTTCTTAGACGGATTTATGAATGATAGATATTCCTGTTGTTTAAATAAGAAATAGATAACCATACATATTTCACCACAATTCACAAATTTTAAGTTAATCAAAATTAAACCTTACAGTTTGTTCAATGTGTAATGCATGTTAAATAAGCATCTTGATCTTTGAATTGCGTACGGAACATGCATGCATTGTTACTTAAGACGGTCAGAAGACTTTGAATTTTGTTAACTTCTTCACTGATCAGAAATATATCATCGACTTATTCTATCTAAATAAGGGAATCTCATGGTAAAAGTTCAGCTCCTAAAAAGTTAGACAAGGAGTGCTATTCATAAGAGCATGTCTATGACAAAGTTGAATAGGAATGGAATGGATCGCATTCAGTCACACTGAATTTATTTAATCTCTTCTTATTCTAAATTTTAAAGGTGAATTCATTTTTGCTGATTTCAACGATTCACACGTAAATTACCAACTTTAACTGAAATAAGTATTTTTAATTCAAGAATAAATAATACGGTATTATTCCTATTCGAAAAGATCGGCTTGAAAAACTATTTGGAGTTTGATAATTGCTAATTTATATGCTCTTTTTTAGTTTTATGGAATTATTGATATTACTAATGAGTAGAAATAATGATTCGTGTGTGCGAAAGTTTGAACGTATTTAGATTGAAAATTTCACTGTGCCCACAGTCGCTAGCTTGACGAACGACATCTGACTCTGAAGTAGTCAGGGAATGGTGCCTCGAAGTAATATCGGTTCACCTAAAGCCTACGATAAAGTAACTGCTTGATGATATGCCGCTTACCAAGGCTGACCACATAACAGAAAAAATGGTTTCGGGGACTAGCCTTCAGGAGAAATATATAGTTACCCCAAAGTCACATCCGAACACGGACTCTGACGCTAGTCGCCCTTCAGTTCAATGGGGTCTGGGTTGTGGTATCCCTAGTCGTCTCAAGTTTCGATACAGTAGTGAAATCCCAAGACTCATTTAGGGTTGTGGCTTCTCCACTCCTCAAGCGAGCCAAAGGCAGGAATCAAAAGCTTGCCTTTGCTGGTTTCGCCGTACCTTCTGCCCGGTGCCTGTCGTTATTGACAGCCCTGCTGAACTATATACTGGAGCTTTTATTTTCCGGACATTGTATCGAATAGGAAATCAATGATCATTAGCTACGTCTTCAGAATCTGGAGCCTCCGAAAAACATACAAAGTTCCTATCAAAATCAATAATTCCATCTCACCTTGTCCAGAGAGGGAAAGCTCATTCGTTCGACCTCAGGTACTAAGGCCTGTAAAGAAAAACTTACTTAGGCGACACTGCCAAAGCCACTCCTGGGATTTGATCAAATACTGTTAGACTGGAGACTTCAATTTCTCACCTCTAAATCTCAGCGATACTCCAACGTGCCCGATAGACATGGGAGTGGTGCAGGGCTGACAGTAGATGATCGCTTTCAAACAGTGGGAGATATCGTTCAAAATGCTGTCGTATACAATGTACCTCAGTCAAACCACACACCCGAGAATAGAAGAACATGAGTCAGGCGCGGCATTGAACCCTTGCTACAGACAAAGAGGAGAGCCTGGCACAAGTGCAAGGACTCCTTGAAAAATTCTGATCATGTTTCTTACTTGGCTCTGAATCAACAGTTCACTTTCAAATGAAGCTAGCTGAGAAAATACAGGCAAATCCGGAGCATCTGTTTAGGTTCATGACTAAAAGCAAACCTACCAATCAAGGGTTGTGTTCTCTCAAAGGACAGAACAGGGAAGACCGCGCCAACCTTGAGATGACTGAGATTGTCAGCACCAACTTCACTGATCAGTTAAACCAGGCGTCCACATGTTCAGAGTACTACGCAAACCCAGAGCCATCTGACGTCTTAGTGAAATCCATATTACCCATTACCAAGTAATAATGAAACGAAGGTCCTTATGTCCTGGAAAGTCACCATGTGTGACGATATTCGCACCCTAGTCTCGAAACAATGTTCAGAATCCCTCTGTTCACCGATATGTAGCCTGTCCAGGCATCCACTGGAGTCACTGCAACTCCAAGCTGAATGGAAGCAAGCTACTCTCTCTCCAATCTTCAAGGGAGGAGATAGAATGGACCCGTCCTGTTCAAAAGACTAGTGGCATTACTACCAATACCATGAAAGGTAATCGAAGGGCTGGTATACAAACAAATGCGGGAGTACACAGATAAGAATAAAATACTCCATGAAGCTGAACACGGGTTTCGGAATGGCAGGTCTTGAGCATCTAATCTTCTAATAGCAGGGGACAGTTGCACATACCTGATTGCGACGGTTGGAGAACGCCTTCGATGACCCACTCCCATCTTGGCACAGAAACTATCTCGGGGATAGAAAGTTTCGTGCCAGGGTCTATAGAGTACTCGCGAATCGGCGAGTCTCAACATCAGTAGTTTACCATAGGACAGTCTACGGCTCACTTCCCTTCCTGAGTTTAGTAACGACCAGTTAGTCACAGTTAGCTCACCGGAATCGATCTACACAGACAATGCGAAGAGGATTTGATTGAGCTTCAAAAGTGCCTTTAATGCGATGAGGGAAGGTCAGTGAGAGATAGTTTAATGCTAAACCTTCCAAAATGTCATATCATGTACATTCTGCCCCACAAAAAGCAAACAATTCAAACCGTCTATGGAATTCAGCTCCACAATGTCTCAGAGCGGAATCTCGGTTTAATAAACACAGAAGGCCTTAACACGGGCCCGATCTACATAGAGGACGCAGCCTAGGCTAAAGCGAATCTTCACTCCATAGGAAGACAACTTGGTGCTATCGTACCACAATTATTCTTCTCAGGTCCCTGCACCACCTCTGCTTAGAAGATACATAAATCTCTTGAATCGAGTGAAAAGATGAGCGACGAAATGGGTGATAGGGTTGAAAATCAAACTTACAAAGCTAGAATTTAGCACTTGGGATCAATCACCCTGAGTTACAGAGGCATGCCAAACCATCCGGACTTGAATATGGTACTGATGCATCACCGCCACTCTCCTCGAATAAGGCGTCGAAAAATTGTGCGCGAAAAAGAGAAAAATCCGGTTCGAGACTAAGTTTTCTAACAAGGAGTCGTCGCAACAAAATGATTAAAGGGTGACCAAAGGCCCCTCAAAGGACAGCTTTAAGAAGAGATTCGATAAACACGTACTCACACATGTATTACCAACTTCCTCATACACAAGCTGTACCCGATGCATGACTTGAGACTTGATAGTCGTTATTACTGCCATCTCGTCAGATCACTAAAATAATTTATCTCGCCTATTATCTCTGTTTCCTGTCCCTTGCTTACACTTCAGTCCTCTCACACAATCTTCACTACTAATTAATAAACTAAATTATGCACCTATTACTTAGTCCTTATAATTAGAATTTTCTCCTTATTGTTCTCCATATTGAACTAACTGATCTCCGATCTGGTAATGTGATAGCTGCTGGTATCCAGAGATATTACTACCCTGAAACAAACGAATTCATTCAAAACACGCGAAAAACGAACTCACAAACAGCTGCCAAGCAACTAAGATTAGACAGTCGAGTAGCTAGACCGCTATCCATTGGACACTAACAATCACTTTGAACCCTACTGAAAGAACAAGAATCGAGTGAGAAGAAATTAATTCGTTTATACTATATCGTGTAAAAGATAAAGGATATATTGGATATTGAAACAGTTGTTCTTATACAAACATTCGAAAGGCCAAATCGCGGAATATCAGATTTGGCGTCCTGTAACGGAGTCAAAATCACTATGTGTGATGTTGCTAACTTGTTCTGTTTTCTTTCTGTTTCAGGGCGATCAAACACAAATGCTTTGGAAGCCGAAGAGCAAGCCCTGAGTGCTCTAAACCTACAAGATGACTCATAAGACATTGGTACTACCCCCACCCTCTTCCTGTAAGAACCCCCGCGTTTTTGATTTTGAAAATAAAGAGTGCCGTGACAACAACCTTGTGTTCTCTCTTGGTGTGAGGTGTCGAATTAACCTTGTGTGTTGCGATTTTTAGATTTCTTCTGCCTTTCACTGACTGCCAATTACGCGTGTTACAATTGGTGATGGAGGTGCCTACCGGAAAACTCAAATCAAACCCAGAGGAACCCCCAATACTGCCACCCAAGGCAACAACTCCCTCAAGTGCTCGACAGCCACCGCTACTGGAAACGTCGTCTGAGTATTCAGTGTGGAAATTCAGAGTCGAAGCATACCTGCGTAGAGTACCTGCTTCAGAACACTTCGACTACCTAGTATCGTTTTTAAGCGACGAGGCTGTAAAAAGGGTAACAGCATATGGATTCTCGATAAATAACTCTCTATCTAAAAACTGGAATATATTGGACGAGTGTTTTTCACTACCTGTGGACACCCAGCAGGTGACGATTCAATTTCTGTCACGTCACCAGAAAGCTGATGAGAATCCTCTTGAGTACCTGGACTCCCTACAACAAATTGCAGTCAAAGCATTTCCTGAGTTAGATATCGCCGGGCGAGAAGAGTTGGTACGCTCTCGTTTCGTGGAAGGACTGCTGCATAACCCATTAAGGGAACATTTAATTCGAACGCCACCAACAAATACCATCGATTTAAAGAAGATTACTCTCCGATTTATTACAGCAGATAGGCTGTCCCGTCCATCAGCAGCCCAACAACATTCAGTGCTGACAGTGAACCAAACCGTAGACCCGAGTCATCTAGATTGTCTTCCGGCAGCCACAGCGGTCGCACGCATCCCCAGCTGGGCGGTTGGTCGTGGAGCCTCAAATCCAACTTGGAACAAACGACCACCGTATAACAATTACAGTAGTGGTCAAACGGATTGTATATATTGCAGACGGTTTGGTAAGAATGCGTGGAGATGTGGACATAACCGACCGCGAAAGCCAGGTGAGCCATACATTTAATATTTATCTTCTTGTCATGTTAAGCATATCAGCCCGATCACCTTTAAAGGAAGAGTACAAGAAGTGGTGATTGACATACTGCTAGACACTGGAGCTTCCGCATCCCTCATCAAGGAAGCTCTATTAAAGAGAATGCACCATCAAGTCCAGCCGAAAAGATGCAGCTCAGCATTGATAACAGCTAGTGGGGACCCGTTTAAAGTGTGTTACAAGACAGTATTAGACTTAACAATAGAGAAGTGTTCGGTGTAGAACCCTTTTTGGATGTTTTGTTTTTTGGAAAATCCCTCCATGTTTACATATTTTTGTTATGACATGACGGACTTTTTCTGTTGACATTTTTGGTATTTTATTTGATTCCAATTTGAGATTTTATCATTGTATATTGTTATTATTTTTATATTTTGTACTTATATTGAAGTTTTTGTGTTTGCTTCTGATCTGTATATATGTTGTTTAAACTTGATCTTTAATATGGCTACAGCCATATTTGGATTGATGCAGTGGCCGCTGGACTTAGCGTCACTTATCTATCACTGTTTCTGATACTCTTCGGAGTAATTGTATCCTGGAAGGAGCATTAATTCCAGGTAATGCTTTGTATTTCCATGTTTTTATTTAAATAAGACGCTTTCTCCTAGAATTTTTGTCCTTTTTTGATTTGTTTGGACCTGGGACTGGGAGAATCGAGTACAGGAGTGCACCTATTGGAACCCATTGGAACGGCCACCGTAGAAATTCATTTACAGTCTGGAATTATTCCTAAGAACGTTTATATTCTGGAATTATCTATTACTTTTGATTAGAAGACCAATTACAGTTGGATTATTAAGAATTATAAAGAAACATTTGGAAATTTAATCGTTTATCACACTAAACTTTCTTGAAAGAAGAATTTTGGATTATTTATCGTATTTTCGTATTCGAATTGTATCTTGGATGAAGAAATTTTGATTTTGGACATATCTTATCGAACTTATCTGTGGAATTACTATATTTTGTATTTGTTATTTTTCTTCCATTGAACTTTGTAGATTTTATTTCGACGGCGGCTGTCCTAATTGTCTCCAATAGAAACACTCCTGTACGTTCCTCCTAGATCCAGGTCCCAGCCAAATCAAAAGGTCAAAATTCTAGGAGAAAACGTCTCTTATTAATATAAAATGGAAATACAGAGTCTTACGGTATTTTTGTTTCTTCCAGGACTAAATTACTCCGTAGAGTATCCAGTACAATAGCTAGTAAGTGACACTAAGTCCAGCAGCCACCGCGTCCATCCAAAAATGTGGCGGCAGCCATATTATATCAAATTTAAACAATATATGTAAAATTCAGAAGCAAACCCAAAAACTTCAATATAAGTACAAAATATAGAAAGAAAAACAATATACAATGGTAAAAATATCAAATTGGAATCAAATAAAATACCCAAAAATGTCAAGAGAAAAAGTCCATCAGGTCATAGCAAAGAAATGTAAACATGGAGGGATTTTCCAAAACACAAAACATTCAAAAAGAATTCTACAAACTTCATTTATAATGTTTCTATATTTATGGATAAGGCAGAAGCAAAAATTGGCGCGGCTACGGTACACTTACACCAGTTAGCAGGGGCGCATATGCCTATAGCTCACGTTGGAATTTCTGAGTTAGTACGTCAGGTGGAAAGCAACCGAATGATACAGGAAATTGATCGTCGGACAACCGTGGCTGTGCTCCGACAGTTTAGTTCTGTGTTTGAGGAAAGCATTTCTGGAAATCGTACGAATACAGTGCAACACTCTATTGTCACAGGAGACCATATGCCCCTCCGGCAACCCCCTCGGAGAGTACCCATACACTACCGACCACAACTAGAGTCGATGATAAAGGATATGTTAGACAAAAAGATCATAGTCCCTTCATCATCCCCCTGGGCGTCCCCTATTGTTCTTGTGAAGAAGAAGGACTCCTCTCTCCGACTCTGTGTAGACTACCGACGCCTTAATGCCATAACTAAACGAGATTCCTTTCCACTTCCGCGCATTGATGCTACGCTGGACGCCCTAAACGGTGCTTGTTGGTTTTCCACCTTAGATCTAGCATCTGGGTACTGGCAAGTAGAAGTTCGACCGCAGGATAGAAAGAAAACTGCATTTATAGTACCAAATGGTTTATATGAATTCCAGGTTATGCCTTTCGGGCTAACGAACGCCCCGGCTACTTTCCAGCGACTGATGCAAACAGTGTTACAAGATATAGTGCCCCATAAATGTTTGATTTATCTTGATGATATTATCGTACACGGTAGTACACCCGAACAGCACAATGCTAACCTGAAAGCTGTCCTGCAACGTCTTAGACAACACAACCTAAAAGTAAAACCATCCAAATGCCGACTGCTACAGAAGGAAGTAGTATTCCTAGGACATCGTATCACCCCGGATGGCGTTTGTACAGATAATGAAAAGACGCGTGCCATTGTTACTTGGCCGCAACCAAAAACACCTGAAGACGTTCGCAGTTTCCTGGGTCTCGCGTCCTATTACAGACGTTTTGTTCGCGACTTTGCATCTTTGGCAGCACCTTTGCACAGGCTGACACATAAGGGACGAAAATTCTTATGGACCAACGAATGTCAACAGGCATTTGATATGTTAAAGGCACGGCTAACCTCACCACCTATATTAGCCTTTCCCGACACCTCAGCAGATGGAGGTCAGTTCATACTCGATACAGATGCTAGTTCTTCAGCTATCGGAGCGGTTCTTTCACAGGTAGGCCGAGATGGCCAGGAGAGAGTCATAGCTTACGCCAGCCGACGACTAGACAAGTGTGAAACACGGTATTCCACAACGCGTCGAGAAATGCTAGCATTAGTTAAATTCTTACAGCACTTCCGTCATTATCTACTGGGTAGACCTTTTCGCGTGCGCACGGATCACCGTGCATTACAGTGGCTTCGATCTTTTCGCGAACCAGAGGGACAAGTAGCACGCTGGCAGGAACGACTGCAAGAATTTGACTTCACATGCGAGTACCGTCCGGGAAATAGACATGCCAATGCAGATGCACTCTCTCGCCTCCCCTTGTCTACAGATACCGTTGCTGCAATTCTGAGTACGGCAACAGAGACTGACTGGCCCTCATTGCAAGCAGCAGATCCAGATTTGCAGATTATTTACCAAAGACAATTGCACGGGAACAATAGGCCGTCCATGAAGGAGTTAAGAGACCAAACCCTCGCCACGCGTCGGATTTGTAACAAATGGAGCAGTTTAAAGCTATATGGTAACACGCTATTCCTAATTAATGAGTCCAGACAACCCCTGCTTATAGTACCGCAAGTAAAGACACAGAGTATTGTAGAGCAAGTTCATCGTGAACTCGGCCATGCAGGAGAACGAAGAACTGAGCATGCTGTTCGACAGCGCTTTTGGTGGCCATCTATTCATGAAGATGTAACCGACTTCTGCAAAAATTGTAACACGTGCTGTCGTATAAAATCGCCCAAGCAAACACCACGCGCACCGTTAATGCCAATGAGGACGACTGGACCGCACCAGCGCGTTGGTATTGATATTATGGGACCATTGATGACGACTAAGAAAGGAAATCGCTACATATTAGTTATGGTAGACTATTTCACTAAATGGTGCGAAGCAGTACCCATTCTACAACAAGACGCCCTAACTGTCTCACGGGCTTTCATTGATCATTGGGTATCCCGTTATGGTGCCCCATTATCACTCCACTCCGACCAAGGTCCGGCCTTCGAAAGCCATCTGATTGCTGAAATATGCAAGCTATTGGGGATACGGAAAACACATACTACCGCATATCATCCAGAAGGTAACGGCCTAGTTGAGTGGACAAATAGAACCATTAAAGCTATTTTACAATCGTTCGTCAGCAGATCGTCATCTGAGTTGTGGGACGAGGTGCTCCCTCAATGCATGCTAGCTTATCGAACATCGGTACATGGGTCTACGGGATTCTCACCTGCTGTCCTACTATTCGGGCATGAGCTACGCCTCCCGGTTGAGATTCAGTCGCCTTTACTACCGTACGAAGAACAAGAACATGTCCCGTACATCCGCACTCTCCGTAACCGTCTGGCCGATGCATACCGTTTAGTCAACGTCAACTCGCGCAGGGCTAGCGGCCATCAAAAAGATATGTATGATCGCCAAGTGCAAGGACCGGTGTATAAAGTTGGAGACCGTGTCTGGTTACGCCGCCCCATGACATCAACAGGAAGTTGCAGTAAATTTCACCAACCTTGGCATGGCCCCTTCGAAATCGTCATCATCCGATCCCCCACGAGGTTTGTGTTACGTAATCCGCAACGACCTCAGGACGATGTAATAACGGTGCACTACAATCAAATCAAGCCAGATCGAACAACCGTACCTGCTGATGCCCGATTCACAGACCCACCACCTGCTACTAGTTTTTATGAGATACCGGCTGAAGGAGGAGCAGCGTAACCTTGTCCGAGACCAGGCACTGAGGACAGTGCCTCATTGAGAGAGGGGGTGGTGTAACGGAGTCAAAATCACTATGTAGGATGTTGCTAACTTGTTCTGTTTTCTTTCTGTTTCAGGGCGATCAAACACAAATGCTTTGGAAGCCGAAGAGCAAGCCCTGAGTGCTCTAAACCTACAAGATGACTCATAAGACCTTGGTACTACCCCCCACCCTCTTCCTGTAAGAACCCCCGCGTTTTTGATTTTCAAAATAAAGAGTACCGTGACAAAAGCCTTGTGATCTCTCTTGGTGTGAGGTGTCTAATTAAACTTGTGTGTTGCGACTTTAGATTTCTTCTT
>OX103972.1:40342276-40361369 GCA_944470395.2 Schistosoma turkestanicum | reverse complement strand
GTAGGCCGAGATGGCCAGGAGAGAGTCATAGCTTACGCCAGCCGACGACTAGAAAGTGTGAAACACGGTATTCCACAACGCGTCGAGAAATGCTAGCATTAGTTAAATTCTTACAGCACTTCCGTCATTACCTACTGGGTAGACCTTTTCGCGTGCGCACGGATCACCGTGCATTACAGTGGCTTCGATCTTTTCGCGAACCAGAGGGACAAGTAGCACGCTGGCAGGAACGACTGCAAGAATTTGACTTCACATGCGAGTACCGTCCGGGAAATAGACATGCCAATGCAGATGCACTCTCTCGCCTCCCCTTGTCCACAGATACCGTTGCTGCAATTCTGAGTACGGCAACAGAGATTGACTGGCCCTCATTGCAAGCAGCAGATCCAGATTTGCAGATCATTTACCAAAGACAATTGCACGGGAACAATAGGCCGTCCATGAAGGAGTTAAGAGACCAACCCCCTCGCCACGCGTGGACAACGGGAGGCGAGAGAGTGCATCTGCATTGGCATGTCTATTTCCCGGACGGTACTCACATGTGAAGTCAAATTCTTGCAGTCGTTCCTGCCAGCGTGCTACTTGTCCCTCTGGTTCGCGAAAAGATCGAAGCCACTGTAATGCACGGTGATCCGTGCGCACGCGAAAAGGCCTACCCAGTAGGTAATGACGGAAGTGCTGTAAGAATTTAACTAATGCTAGCATTTCTCGACGCGTTGTGGAATACCGTGTTTCACACTTGTCTAGTCGTCGGCTGGCGTAAGCTATGACTCTCTCCTGGCCATCTCGGCCTACCTGTGAAAGAACCGCTCCGATAGCTGAAGAACTAGCATCTGTATTGAGTATGAACTGACCTCCATCTGCTGAGGTGTCGGGAAAGGCTAATATAGGTGGTGAGGTTAGCCGTGCCTTTAACATATCAAATGCCTGTTGACATTCGTTGGTCCATAAGAATTTTCGTCCCTTATGTGTCAGCCTGTGCAAAGGTGCTGCCAAAGATGCAAAGTCGCAAACAAAACGTCTGTAATAGGACGCGAGACCCAGGAAACTGCGAACGTCTTCAGGTGTTTTTGGTTGCGGCCAAGTAACAATGGCACGCGTCTTTTCATTACCTGTACAAACGCCATCCGGGGTGATACGTGTAGCATCAATGCGCGGAAGTGGAAAGGAATCTCGTTTAGTTATGGCATTAAGGCGTCGGTAGTCTACACAGAGTCGGAGAGAGGAGTCCTTCTTCTTCACAAGAACAATAGGGGACGCCCAGGGAGACGATGAAGGGACTATGATCTTTTTGTCTAACATATCCTTTATCATCGACTCTAGTTGTGGTCGGTAGTGTATGGGTACTCTCCGAGGGGGTTGCCGGAGGGGCATATGGTCTCCTGTGACAATAGAGTGTTGTACTGTATTCGTACGATTTCCAGAAACGCTTTCCTCAAACACAGAACTAAACTGTCGGAGCACAGCCATGGTTGCCCGACGATCAATTTCCTGTATCATTCGGTTGCTTTCCACCTGACGTACTATGAAATTCCAACGTGAGCTATAGGCTTATGCGCCCCTGCTAACTGGTGTAAGTGTACCGTAGCCTCGTCAATTTTTGCTTCTGCCTTATCCGTAAATATAGAAACGTGGTGTTTTAACATAAAATCTACGCCCAGTATCATGTCCCAGGTTAATGTAGGGCAAACTAAAAACTCGTGACGAACCGAACACTACTCTATTGTTAAGTCTAATACTGTCTTATAACACACTTTAAGTGGGTGCCCACTAGCTGTTATCAATGCTGAGGTGCATCTTTTCGGCTGGACCTGATGGTGCAGTCTCTTTAATAGCGCTTCCTTGATGAGGGGTGCGGAAGCTCCAGTGTCTAGCAGTATGTCAATCACCACCCCTTGTACTCTACCTTTAAGGGTGATCGGGCTGATATGCTTAACATGACAAGAAGATAAATAGTAAATGTATGGCTCACCTGGCTTTCGCGGTCGGTTACGTCCACATCTCCACGCATTCTTACCAAACCGTCTGCAATATATACAATCCGTTTGACGACTACTGTAATTGTTATACGGTGGTCGTTTGTTCCAAGTTGGATTTGAGGCTCCACGACCAACCGACCGGCTGGGGATGCGTGCGACCGCTGTGGCTGCCGGAAGACAATCTAGATGACTCGGGTCTACGGTTTGGTTCACTGTCAGCACTGAGTGTTGTTGGGCTGCTGATGGACGGGACAGCCTATCTGCTGTAATAAATCGGAGAGTAATCTTCTTTAAATCGATGGTATTTGTTGGTGGCGTTCGAAGTAAATGTTCCCTTAATGGGTTATGCAGCAGTCCTTCCACGAAACGAGAGCGTACCAACTCTTCTCGCCCGGCGATATCTAACTCAGGAAATGCTTTGACTGCAATTTGTTGTAGGGAGTCCAGGTACTCAAGAGGATTCTCATCAGCTTTCTGGTGACGTGACAGAAATTGAATCGTCACCTGCTGGGTGTCCACAGGTAGTGAAAAACACTCGTCCAATATATTCCAGTTTTTAGATAGAGAGTTATTTATCGAGAATCCATATGCTGTTACCCTTTTTACAGCCTCGTCGCTTAAAAACGATACTAGGTAGTCGAAGTGTTCTGAAACAGGTACTCTACGCAGGTATGCTTCGACTCTGAATTTCCACACTGAATACTCAGACGACGTTTCCAGTAGCGGTGGCTGTCGAGCACTTGAGGGAGTTGTTGCCTTGGGTGGCAGTATTGGGGGTTCCTCTGGGTTTGATTTGAGTTTTTCGGTAGGCACCTCCATCACCAATTGTAACACGCGTAATTGGCAGTCAGTGAAAGGCAGAAGAAATCTAAAAATCGCAACACACAAGGTTAATTCGACACCTCACACCAAGAGAGAACACAAGGTTGTTGTCACGGCACTCTTTATTTTCAAAATCAAAAACGCGGGGGTTCTTACAGGAAGAGGGTGGGGGTAGTACCAATGTCTTATGAGTCATCTTGTAGGTTTAGAGCACTCAGGGCTTGCTCTTCGGCTTCCAAAGCATTTGTGTTTGATCGCCCTGAAACAGAAAGAAAACAGAACAAGTTAGCAACATCACACATAGTGATTTTGACTCCGTTACACCACCTCCCCTCTCAATGAGGCACTGTCCTCAGTGCCTGGTCTCGGACAAGGGTACGCTGCTCCTCCTTCAGCCGGTATCTCATAAAAACTAGTAGCAGGTGGTGGGTCTGTGAATCGGGCATCAGCAGGTACGGTTGTCCGATCTGGCTTTATTTGATTGTAGTGCACCGTTATCACATCGTCCTGAGGTTGTTGCGGATTACGTAACACAAACGTCGTGGGGGATCGGATGAGGACGATTTCGAAGGGGCCATGCCAAGGCTGGTGAAATTTACTGCAACTTCCTGTTGATGTCATGGGGCGGCGTAACCAGACACGGTCTCCAACTTTATACACCGGTCCTTGCACTTGGCGATCATACATATTTTTTTTTGATGGCCGCTAGCCCTGCGCGAGTTGACTTTTGACTAAACGGTATGCATCGGCCAGGCGGTTACGGAGAGCGCGGATGTACGGAACATGTTCTTGTTCTTCGTACGGTAGTAAAGGCGACTGAATCTCAACCGGGAGGCGTAGCTCATGCCCGAATAGTAGGACAGCAGGTGAGAATCCCGTAGACCCATGTACCGATGTTCGATAAGCCAGCATGCATTGAGGGAGCACCTCGTCCCACAACTCAGATGACGATCTGCTGACGAACGATTGTAAAATAGCTTTAATGGTTCTATTTGTCCTCTCAACTAGGCCGTTACCTTCTGGATGATATGCGGTAGTATGTGTCTTCCGTATCCCCAATAGCTTGCATATTTCAGCAATGAGATGACTTTCGAAGGCCGGACCTTGGTCGGAGTGGAGTGAGAATGGGGCACCATAACGGGATACCCAATGATCAATGAAAGCCCGTGAGACAGTTAGGGCGTCTTGTTGTGGGATGGGTACTGCTTCGCACCGTTTAGTGAAATAGTCTACCATAACTAATATGTAACGATTTCCTTTCTTCGTCGTCGTCAATGGTCCCATAATATCAATACCAACGCGCTGGTGAGATCCAGTCGTTCTCATCGGCATTAACGGTGCGCGTGGTGTTTGCTTGGGCGATTTTATACGACAGCACGTGTTGCAGTTTTTGCAGAAGTCGGTTACATCTTCATGAATAGACGGCCACCAAAAGCGCTGTCGAACAGCATGCTCAGTTCTTCGTTCTCCTGCATGGCCGAGTTCACGATGAACTTGCCCTACAATACTCTGTGTCTTTACTTGCGGTACTATAAGCAGGGGTTGTCTGGACTCATTAATTAGGAATAGCGTGTTACCATATAGCTTTAAACTGCTCCATTTACAAATCCGACGCGTGGCGAGGGTTTGGTCTCTTAACTCCTTCATGGACGGCCTATTGTTCCCGTGCAATTGTCTTTGGTAAATAATCTGCAAATCTGGATCTGCTGCTTGCAATGAGGGCCAGTCAATCTCTGTTGCCGTACTCAGAATTGCAGCAACGGTATCTGTGGACAAGGGGAGGCGAGAGAGTGCATCTGCATTGGCATGTCTATTTCCCGGACGGTACTCGCATGTGAAGTCAAATTCTTGCAGTCGTTCCTGCCAGCGTGCTACTTGTCCCTCTGGTTCGCGAAAAGATCGAAGCCACTGTAATGCACGGTGATCCGTGCGCACGCGAAAAGGTCTACCCAGTAGGTAATGACGGAAGTGCTGTAAGAATTTAACTAATGCTAGCATTTCTCGACGCGTTGTGGAATACCGTGTTTCACACTTGTCTAGTCGTCGGCTCATCTTTTTCTATTGTTCTTTCTTCTTCCAGATAATCTCATACACCGCTCCTCACATCCCCCCCAGCACACAAGGTACCTTCGGTTTAGACGCAAACTAACCAAAGGCTGACGTTACATTTGGTGATGGAGGTGGGATTCAGTTTGCTCACATTCAGACGCATCACACAGCAACTATCCCACTCCATGTAACTCAGCATAGCGGCTATTCCACATCATGTAACTCAGCCTCATAGAAACACAGGTACCGCAAGCACTGAGGACAGTGCTTTTCTATCGGGGGAGCCATGTAACGCATTCGAAACCGAACCCTATTATCTCTTAGTTTCGTTTATCAGTTTGTCGTAATCTCGCGCTGGCTTTATTCGTATATTGTATGTAAGTGCATTCTATGTGCTTACTGAGTCGTCGGCTCATCTTTTTCTATTGTTCTTTCTTCTTCCAGATAATCTCATACACCGCTCCTCACATCCCCCCCAGCACACAAGGTACCTTCGGTTTAGACGCAAACTAACCAAAGGCTGAAGTTACAATTGTATTATGATTATTGGGTGTTTGTTTCTACGCTTATCAAGTCTTCTGTTCTACAGCTTGGGATTCAAGGTAGCCTACCTGGATGCAGGTAATTGTCTCGCTCTCGTTTATCGACTATGGTGAACTCGTAATAGCTTCAAGCGTACCAAGTGACGGACATAACATTAACACTCTAACAGGCTTCTGTCAAAAACAACTAGGCACACAGGTTTTTATTTCCAGACTCATTGAGCTTATGTATAACTCCACCAGATGGAATAAGGATGGTAAACCCTCAAACGTGGGTTGTTTACCTACAAACGATCAGCTCCTGGTAGAGAATGTCCGCGTCCAAACTTTAGCAGGAAGTAGTGACCAAAGCAGATTCGTATTTAACATATTCACAAACAAAATATGAATAATGCTCTTACGAACAATGCACTTCAGGGATATCACACACAGGAAGAGAGAACTTCGTTTGTGTGAGGCGCTGAACACATGCTACAGTGAAAAAGGTTGGCCTGGAACAGGTGGAAGTTCGCTCTGAAGGACTACCTTGGTGGATACAGGCAATGCTAACACAACTCCTCATTTTATGCAGTGACAAACGCACTCACTGAAATCATAGAATAAACAAATTCCTAATTCACTGTCTACTGACTGGAATTAGTGCAACCGAGTGACTGGCTAGACTACCACCCACGGGACAATACCAAATACCTGGAACCGTGATTGAGTTCCTTTGCGTGCTTACCGAAAATCCGGTGGGCACTAAAATTATATTGAAACTAATTTCGAGTTTAGTCATCTGTATTTATTTGGTAACTATTCAATTTCTTATACACAACGATGCATTTGGGATCTGAAAACACCAACCAAATATTTACACGCCGTTAGATTAATAACTCATAGAGTAACTGTCTTTCGTAATTACAGCTTAGCCTTTCAACTTCTTTACTGATCCAGTGTGACATGGAGATGGCTGTAAAACTGAACGTTTTGTGACTTCTCAGAGTCTCTCACTTTAAGAATACTTTACAAGTCTTCAAATTACTGATCTACGTAAACTTTCATAGTCAGAAGCACACTGAAATGATCAATAAATCATTATTATACCACCATTAGAAACCTGGTATGGGACTCATCAGCAGTGCACATCCACGACTCCTGCGCCTAGCAGGATTCAAACCCAGGACCTTCGGCCTTGCTCACGAACATCTAACCTCCAGCCCACTGAGCCGGTACACAACGGTTTTGATGTCTAACTCCGAAACAGCCGTCTTTCAGTGCTTCCAGGTTTCTAATGATGGTCTAACAATGACTAATTGACAATTTCAGTCAGTCAGTCAGTCAGATGCAACGTAGAAGTTCGTACATAAGTACGTCACTTCATGTCGCCATACCACATCAGCACAGAGACAGGAATGTCAAATCAAAACCCATAGTGATAAAGATAGTAGAGGTATTAATGGTAATGAAGAAGACTATGGTTCAAAGATATTATTCAAGAAGTATGATTCAGTGAGAAACGTTTAGGAAATCAAAACTAGAGGGGTTGAAGAATCCAGAAGATTAGGATTTGAGAGAACACAATGAATAAATGCACCGGTGCCATTGCAAACGATTTTGAGCCATGTCATTCAGGGTATCTAACCATCGATTATTATCATCTCGCGGACCCCAACCAGGTAGTCGACAATTACCGACATGGCTAAGTCCACTCATCAATGACTTCATGGATTTCTGCCATGTTTTGATTTGGCCGTCCCTAACTTTCTTCCAACCTACTCCTACACCACAAAGCATAGCTCTTCGAGGCAGTCGGTGGTTGGGCATACGCAACACATGTCCCAACCACCTCAAATGATAAAGTGTCACTACTGCGTCTATTGATCTGCCATTCTTACCTAGCACCCGATTCCTAATAACAGCGTTGCAAAATTGACAATTTCACAGTGCAACAAACGCTAATCTTCATAACTCCTAATTGAAAAATAGTTAGAATCGCATTCAACTAAACATTTGCTATCATCTTTAGTTACCAACTACGGTAAAAAGTAAATGTCTGCATTACCAACCGATGCTAAATATATATATATATATATACATAATCGTCAGTTTCTTTCCATCCAAAACTATTTTTAACTGGTCGGGATTGCTTCCTAATGCAACATGTTTCACATAGAAAGCTTAATCGTCTCAATTCAAAAAGACCTACATTGTGAATATATATAAATATTTTAATATTGAGATAAAATCATACTACATTCATGTGAAAATCAATAAATAATTTGAAGAAAATGAATTTTTATATCAGTTCACAGTAGTAGTAGTAGTAGTAGCAGCAGCAACCAATGATTCGCTTATCAAATTGAAATGCTTTGATTGATATATAAGAATAGAATTTTTTTAGAAAAAAAAGGGTATAACAAAGTAAAATATGAGGTAGAAATACCAAAAAAAAAGGGAAAAGCCAATGAGGATTCGTTTTACAAAAAAAAATTGGAATATACTTGATTGTACTTGTGCTTGTATTATCATATTAAATCAGTCTAATAATGTTTTTTACAATTAATTAAAAACTGCATTAAAATAAAAAAATTATATTAGCTGATTTGTTTTACCGCATCAAAAGAAACAGGAAAGTGTGAGCAGTACGAAGAAGGAACGTTTTTTGTTTTAACGAACAAAAAAAAATGCACAGTGTGTTGTAAATTAAAGGAAGAGGGAAAATTTCTAAGAACAAACAAATGAGAAAAAACAGTAAAAGGCTATGTATGATATGTTGTGGGGGATTTTTAGAAAAAAAACTTTCAATCAGATGTTTTATTATAGGGAGATTGTTTTTCACGTGCGAAAAAGCCTAAAAAAAAAATGAAAAACAGAAACCGTATTTATTGACACCTTGACACTTGGAGATTTTTATTGCTTTTACAAAAAAAGTTGTTTCATTGTGAGAAGAATAATCAATGACAACTGTGTACATGACACAGTGGATGTACTTTGAATGTATGATAATAGGGGGTACATTGAATTGATGCTTAATTATAGTTTCAGTGGTTTAACATCTTCACTTATCTTGGGAAACTTATCAGTGAAACAAGCAAACATGTTCGGAATGCGGTTCTCACACTCGAAATACAAAATGTTGCTTCAAGACTGGGTTGCATCGGCACCTGGACTAGTGATAGGGAGTAAAGCAGTGGAGCGTGTTGACCGATTCACTTATATCGGGAGTCTCATCAGTGGCGATGGCCTGGTGACTGACGAAATCTCAGAATGGATACAAAAGGCTCCGTTGGCTTTCGCCAACTTACGTCACTTATGGCGTAGACGAGATATCTGTTTGCTAACCAAAGGACGAGTCTACTGCGCAACAGTTCACCCCGTCTTACTTTACGGCTGTGAAACATGGCCGTTAAGAGTAGAGGACATTCGTAGGTTAGTGGTTTTCAATCATAGGTGTCTCCAAAGCATTGCTTGTAAATCATGGGACAACCGAGTAAACAATGCTGTCGTTAGGAAACGGGTGCTAGGTAAGAATGGCAGATCAATAGATGAAGTAATGAAACTTCATCAGTTGAGTTGGTTAGGACATGTGCTGCGTATGCCTAACCACCAACTGCCTCGTCGAGCTATGCTTTGCGATGTAGGAATAGGTTGGAAGAAAGTTAGGGGCGGCCAGACCAAAACACGGCAGCAATCCACGAAGTCACTCACAAGCGGACTGAGTCATGTCGGTGGGTGTCGACTACCTGGTTGGGGTCCGCGAGATGTTATTAATCGATGGTTAGATACCCTGAATTACATGGCTCAAAACCGTTTGCAATGGAGCAGGTGCATTTACTCTTTGTGTTCTATGAAATTCTAACCTGAATTAATCAACATCTCTATCTTTCTCTTTATAAATTTACCTCATTGAATTATACTTCTTGAATAACATCTTCGAACCCTAATCTCTCCGATTACATCTAACACTTTTACTATCTCTACTACTCTAGGATTTGAATTGACAATTATATCTCTGTGCTCATGTGGTATGGCAACATGAACTGCTGTTCGTACGTGCAAAATTCTACGTTGCTATTGATGATGATGATCAAATGGCTTTACAGAAAGATGATTCTTTTATGTTATCAGAGAAGAGAAACTCACGAGTCAAAGTTTATTGAAAAAAAAACAACTTGGAGGAATCTGTGTTTCAAAGCTATTTTATCAGTGAGAATACATGATTATTGTATGATTCGATAGTATGTGGATATTTATTAAACGCGGTGTAGATTCGTTCTTTTACAGATTGATAATTTTTTTAGTAATGGTGAGAAAAGTTGACTTACAACTTGAAGGAGTCTAAAAAACTAACTAGAATTGTGACCATACCAATAATTCCTACGTACAACACTCTAATAACCAGATACTATAACAACTATTTGCGCCACTAGTTCCAACTACACCAAACAAAAATCTTTCAAGAAAGAAGCAGGAATAAGGAAAATTATGCATTATATGCGTTGAGATACTTATGCAATGTGACATTTAAATGAGAATGATAATTTGATCTGTTAAAGAACCTCTAATTCACTTTATGATTGATAAATATTATTTCGCGATCAAAGTGGCAACTGCGCTTAACTAGGACTAAAATTGTCTTCTAATTGGTAAGTTACAAAGAAATCTGATTCTCATAATTTTTATTGTGAATAAGAAGTCAAGTCAAGTCAACTTTATCCACTTAACTAACAGTTCGCAGTTTGAAGAAAACATCAGAAATGAAATCATTTCCATAGTAGGATTACGTCTCATAAAAAAAGAACACTGTTAGGTTTGCGAACTAGACTGAAGAGATTGAATTAGACAGAATGAATGGAAATGATACCAAGAGGAATATTTTCAACGGTTGATAGATAATCAGAGAGCGCTATGACATATTAGATATGCCTTGTAGCACATTCACAAGTGTGACCATTCATGTTTAATCAGTTATCATTGGAAATAGCAGTCAATGGAATGTTGATTTTAAGATTAAAGTATATAGTGCAAATCATAATATGAATATACCTAAACACAAGGTGAGATCAGAGAGAACCAAAGTCGAATTACCAACAACTTCTACACATTAATTATCATCACATTGTTATGCTCGTCACTTGATATGCTTGAAACTATTACGGGTTCACCTTAGTCGATAAACGAGAACAAGACAATGACTCACAGTCCGAATAGGCTACTCTGATCCTTCGATCCAAAAGAACTAACGTAAAAGTCTTGATATGGTGTAGAAAGTGTATTCCACAAACACTCTGCAAACACAATAATTATCTGAAGCACACAAATTGCGTTTATTTATGCATCATAGAAACGTCCTTGAAGGAGTCACAAAAATAGCACACTAAAATGACACAGTTACCAATCACAGTCAACGATTTTCCTGGTGGGAAACGTGATCTCAAGGTCAGTGGTCAGCCCATAAATAAAACCCAAAATTAAAACATTTATCAAGCGAGTTCTGCGGTTCTAACGTCCCCAACACATATCCAGTTACGTATGAAATTAAAATAGTAGACGGACGTAAAAGAAAACAGGTTTATATGAATCCTGGTAATTTGATGAGATCTACTTATTATTCATTATAAATGTTATGCTTGTCAATTGATCTACTTGGAACGAGGACAATTGATACAGTGACACGATAGGCTATTCTGATTCGATTGTCTCCGGCCATGCTAACTAAATAAGGAGAAGAAGCCTTGATATGGAGTAGAAAGTGTATTCTACAAGCACCCAGAAAATATGTGGTTCCCAAGCACACAAATTGAGTTTATTTATACATCACAGAAACGTCCTTGGGAGAACCACAGAAATAGAATACTAAAATAACACAGTCAAGGATTTTCCGAGTGGGGAGTGTAAGTTGAAGGTCAACTAGGCGACTTATGCGCGAAAACATGAGGAAAATCGAAATTAGGGGATCTAACGTCCCCAATACATCACCAGAAGCTTACTCGATTGTTGATATCTTTCGAGGTTTCACTGAGTAACTTGATCAGATAGAGAATATGAAATCCTACAAGATCCTACAGGAAAATACGTATTTCGTTTCCAAACTTAATGATATTTTACAGCTACAATCTTGTATAGCACACAAGAAGTGTGTGTGGTACACTGTTGTAATATTAAATAAGTGGACATAACACCTACCATACATAATCTTAAACCAAGATATCAAGATACAAGTTTGTGAAGCTACTATTTATTGGACTAAGTCCAATTGTTGGAGCTACTAATCAAAAATAACATCTCAACGAATATAATTCACGAGAAGAAACACTTCGAGTAACAAATTTATTTTTATGTTTAGGCTGTATATATTACCTAAATTATTTTAAGAAGTAGTATAGTTATGTAGAATTTAACTGAACATAGTTTATCTAAGAAGTTGTGTGGAGATTGTTTTAATTCGTAAGTTGAACTGTTGGGGATGTTAGAACCCTACAACTCGCTTGATAAATTTTGGATTTTACGTTTCCGAGCATGGACTGGTCAGTTGACCTTGAGATCACATTTCCCACCAGGAAAATCCTTGGTCGTGATTGGTTACTGTGTTATTTTAGTGTGCTATTTTTGTGACTCTCCAAAGGACGTTTCTGTGATGTATAAATAAACGCGATTTGTGTGCTTGAGATGACTGTGCTTCCTGTTTGTTTGCACAATACACCTACGCTATATCAAGACTTATCGTTAGCTGTTTTGAGTCAATGAATCAGAGTAGCCTACCTGGACGCTGGTTGATTGTCTCGTTCACGTTTATCGACTAAGGTGAACCTAGTGACGATCCTAACATGGACATAAATGAATGATTTGTAAAATATAAATTAATTCTTCAATGAGATAATGAAAAGTTGTATTTTAAACAAGAGAACATTTATTTTTGTACACATTGAACAAAGCGATAATGATAATACACCATTACGATACACTTATGGTGGCCCATATCACGTCGGGCTCACCAGATTTGTCGTTGAGTGCGTAAGATTCAACGGCGGGCTCACCAAAGTAATGGTGGCCGATTTCGACGTGTTCTTAATCTTCGTGATTAGCTCGTCCAGACAATCGTTACTAGATGGCGTCTGACGGTTACTAAACCCGAAGGTGAACACAAAGTGTTGAATATGTTTATATTTGGTACACGACAAATAGAACAGCAGACTACAAGCGTTAAAGGTAAAATCGTCATGAGAGCGCCGGAAAGCAAGCAAGCGAGTGAATAGGGGAATGAACGGATGAAATAATGTGGAGAAGGCTAATGAGCCAACTCACGGAGATAGAGCGTGACTAAGAATATATAGTCAGACAAAAATAAGACAGACATGTGACCAACGAGATAGGCATGTACACACATGAATAAAAGCGACGAACGGTTGACACAGTCAAAGGACAAGTGGGGACAAGTCACGTGAGCTCATCATACAAACCAGACAATAATAAGGATGAATGGTACACATAAATTGTTGCAATACAAATTATGGCTTGGCTAAATAAATTAATCGAAAGGGCTTCTTAATAAAATTAAATGTAAGCGAACTGGAATAAATATGGAGGCACTACACACTTACGTGTACTTGTGTTAGCTGCTTCTTTAGCCAGTTGTTCTTTCATTGTCAACAGTCGAACTCGTTCAGCTAAGACAGTGTTTGTTTCTTGCAATTGATTCCCACTATATAAACGATCATCATTCTGTTGATAAACTGATGAATCTGTTAAACTGAGAAGAGAAACGCAGATATTTTTATAGATTAAAATTATTGAAAAGAAAATCATAGTTTCTGATATAAGTAAATTTGTAGTCAATCAGTGGATTTTTTTCTGCTAAAAAATTGGACTTGATCGGATTTCGTAATTTTACATCATGAACACCGACTTCTGTTAGACAACCCCATTGAAAATAACCAACTGTATCTTACACTAGCATAGGAATCCTTAAGAGTGAGGACATTTGGTTGGAATTGATGATTTCTGGTGGATTAGGATAAGGCATTACCGAGCGTCAAGATATGAGACTTTGGGGCTAAGCTGTTTGCATTTGTTGAGCAGAAAGTACTGCCATATTTGTTCAATTCTTCTGGAAGCATCGTGTTTTATTGGCTGTGAGACCGGGTGACAAGAATTTGAATCTCATAGAGAGTAGAATTTCAGTCATTATTATAGGTACACATTAATAATGAATCGTAACATAGATTTAAGATCCTACTTTTCTTGCCGACTAATTCTAACCATCCAACCTCAAGACTTAGTAAATAAGATATTGAGTTACCCAGATCAACGGCTACACTGAAACAATATCGATAGGCCTCGATCAGCACTAACAACTAGACGGATATAACACTGGTTGTTACTCAGTGACTAATCAGTTAAGTTGCCCTTCGACCAGTGAATTAAGACCCAATCGATAATAATGCTTACTTCAGTCGGTGAGATCTGTAACATCTCTCCACACGGCTGGATTCTACAGGTTACGCTTTTTTTTTATCATAACTCTTGGAGTAGATCTTCGAATTTAGTCAGTGATATGCAAACGGTCACCGCAAAGATAGCACTCCATTGGGATAGCTGAGTTTAAATTTAAATTCACCTAAAGGTTGACATCAGCTGAAGATGATGAGTTTGATCCTATATATGGAGTGGTAGGAGCTGTAAAACGCAGAAACATAATCAGAACCGTAGAGTGCATCCTAATTTTTGGTGGTTGTTGTGTTTTATGAAGACAGGCTCTTTAGTTCATTAAAATGAACTTTTACAAACCTTTATCCCAATAATCTATGAACAGAACGTTACCACAAGAATCTGTGTTGGCACGTACAAACAACCTTGTTGAGGTCCGTAACCAGTGGCTGAAGACGCTGGATAGTGTAACTTAGAACTTTGCTTATGTTTTATCTTTTTTCATTACCGCTGTTATTATTACTACTCCAACTGCCTCGGCATTAGTTCTGATAATTTTATGTCATTGTGCTAACGTGGTGTGACAACTTGAACTGATGCACATATATATCAAATCCTATAGGTTGAGTGATGTTATGTTCGTCACTTGGTGCGCTTGAAGTTATTACGAGTTCACCTTAGTCGATAAACGCGAATGAGACAGTTACCAGATATGCTACCTTGAATCCCAAGCTGAATATAGAAGTCTTGGTAAGCGTAGAAAGTATATTCTACAAACACCCAGCAGTCACACAATACAATCAAGCACACAACTCTCGTTTATTTATACATCATAGAAACGTCCTTGGGACAGTTATGAAAATAGCACACTAATAAAATACACAGCAGTCAATCACAGCCATGGATTTTCCTGGTGGGAAATGAAATCTCAAGGTCAACTGATCAGCCCATGCTCGCAAACGTGAAATCCAAAATAAGGCATTTTTATCAAGCGAGTTCTGGGGGATCTAACATCCCCAACAACTGATTAGCTGATTAGAATTTTAATGATTACGAATAGAAAAATGAATTTTTTTTTAATAAAAGTCGTATCTATCGATTATGTTCATTTCACGAAACCGGTTACGTGAGACTATAATTTACGGATGACCTTCAGGCGATGCTAGCGTGGTGACCTTAACGTTAGGCATAAATGAATATGAGAAATCAGTGAATAGCATTCACAACTGGATGTCACACGTAGGAATCAAAAGTAGGAAGAGGTTCTCACCCCACCAAATGACATCAACTGTAAAGCACTAAAATATTATCACACCATAAGAATGAATACATTTTTGTGCCAAACTCCAACAAGTAAATTGCAGTCTCGTCCTCATCATCAAAAAACGAGTTATCGACTCACCTTTGACGTAGTAGAACATTTCTAAGTGAATTAATTTTATCTTCTTTATTTCTTGGTAGAATAATATTATCTTCATTATTTTCAATATCACTGTTTATGCCAACTTCTTTACGTGTAAACCATTTAGGTGTGGTAGTAGTAGCAGTAGTGAAATATTCATCTGGTGTAGTTAACTCTTGATTAGTGAACTAAAATTGAAAAAATATTGATCAAAAAATGAAAATTTTAGTGATTTTTTGAAATATCCGTTTGCTAAACAAAGGACGATTGTACTGCACAGCAGTTCACTTTGTCCTACTATACGGATGCGAAACATTGCCGTTAAGAGTAGAGCACTATCTTAGGTCACTAGTCTTCGATCATAGGTGTATCGAAAGCATTGCTCGTATATCGTGGGACAGCCGAGTAAGCAATGCTGTTATTAGGGAACGAGTACTGGGTAAAGATGGCAGATCAATTGATGAAGTATTGAAACTTCATTAGTTGAGGTGGTTGGAACATGTGTTACGAATGCCTAACCACCGACTACCTCAACGAGCTATGTTTTGTGGTGTAGGACTAGGTTGGAAGAAATTTAGGGGCGGTCAAACCAAAACATAGCAGAAATCCATGAAGTCATTGACAAGTGGACTGAGTCATGGTGGTAGATGTAGGCTACCTGGTTAGAGTCGGCGAGACGAAAGTCACCAGTGGTTAGAGACCTTGAGTGACATGGCTCAGAATCGTTTGCAATGGCGCAGGTGCATCCACTCTTTGTGTTTTATGAAATTCTAACCTTTTGAATTCCTCATAATCTTTACCTTTCTCCTTCTAAATTTATTTTACTGAATTATACTTTTCGAATAATATCTTTGTTCCCTAATCTTCTCCATTACTGCTAATACTTCTACTATCGCTATGACTCTTGGATTTGAAGTGACAGTTGCGTCTCTGTGCTGATGAGGCATGGCAACCTGAATTAATGTACTTACGTAAGAAGTTCTGAGTTGAATCTGTTTCTGTCTGTCTGTCTGTAGACACTGATTGATATCTGTTACCTTTGTCTTGACTAATTACATGTCCGCAGCGCACTAATAATCTTTAGTTCATATTTCTTTCGCTTCTCTCTGCCCTTACTGTTGAATCCCAAAGTTCGCAAGCAGCCTTCACTGGATTTAAAAAAAATCATGAATTGACAAATGTTAGACCAGCATTAAAAACCTGGAAGCACTGGACGGTCGTTTCGTCCCGGCATGGGACTAGTCAGCAATGCACATCCATAACTCCCGCAATTCACAGGATTCTCGAAACAAAGGACCTTCGTTCTGGCGCTCAAACGCCTAACCTTTGGACCGCTAAGCCGGTTTCTGACGATGTTAATGCCTAACTCTGATCAATCCATGGTCTTGTGCATCCTCATCCACTACCTTCGGTGAGCAGGGCTTCACGCTTGAACAGGGTTGAACTCCACCGGTCATAACTCCTCACTAGAACTCGAAAAAACCTCCTGATGGAACTAGAGACATGCAGACTAGACCACATTATCCAGTATATTAAGAATATACGTAATAATAATTCGTAGATCAGTCCTTTAAGTTACCGTGCCTTTAATATTCATTCTAACATAACAATATCATATTTTGGTTGAGAACAAACATGTGAAGAACATAGATATCACAATGTGCTCCGCTACTTCGCCTCCACATGTTAACTGTTGCTTCAGGACTAGTCCAAGTCATCTGCTAGATTAAACATAAGGTGTGAAATAGTTGAGTATCTTCATAACTTTACTTATCACGGAAATCCTACCAGATCTGACGTCTGACTAAGTCTGAGCGTAGATTAAAACAATCGGTTTGGCTTTTGTGGAAATATGTTGCTTGTGGAGTTGGCGAGATTTCTGCACACCAACTAAAGAGGCAATATTCTTCAAAATAGTTTGATTTGTGTTACTTCATGGTACATAAATGTAAGAGACATGCATAGGTTATAGTCGGGGGTACAACGTAGAACTTTGTACATACGTACATCAGTTTAAGTTGCCATACCACATTAGCACAGAGATGCAATTGTCAATCCAAATCCCATTGTGGAAGAGGTAGTAGAACCATTAGCGGTAATGGTGAAGATTAGATTCCAAAGATATTATTCAAGGAGTATAATCAGTCAGTCATAGGTTATAGGGTGTGCATCATGCTTTTTTTCGAAAAACTGCTTATATTTTAGTAGAATTAGTGGGTGAGCAATGCAGAGGTTGAAAAAAATAGTACCAGACAGCGATGACAGAGATGGTTAATAAGATTCCAAATTTCATCAACGAAGGTGACAATGATGCATATCACGGTATGCTCAACCAGTGACTATCGGGACGTGGAATGGTCAGTGATATAGGGTTGCTACAATCAAACGAAGGCTTATTAGCGTCAAACTATAAAGTCAATAACTGCTTTTGAGCAATTTCCATCGGTTCATATCACCTGGTTAGAAAAACAAGTTGATCATAGTGATCAGTGGTTAAATACATTGAGCAACATGGTCAAACCTAGACATGACAGTAAGAAAGAATTTACTGTTGATCATAATCCAAATCACATAAGCTTCAGTTTGCCGTTACACCAACCTTTTTTATTCTACACGTTTGAAATCATCAATCAATCATTGTTAGACAACCATTAGAAACCTGGAAGCACTGGAAGGCCGTTTCGTCTCAATCAGCAGTATGCATCCACGACTCCTGTTCCTAGCAGGATTCAAACCCGGGACCTTCGGAATTGTAGGCGAACGCCTTAGCATCCGACCACTGGGCCGGCATCCAACGGTGTTAATGTCTAACTCTGATTGATCTAGGGATTTTGCGCGACCTCACCCATTTGTCTTTGGTAGTTACTGCCTACCTGCACTCGACAGGGTTGAACTCCATTGGTCACGTCTTCTCAACTAGAACTCCGAGAATTTCCTCACGAAGCTAGTCACTAGTGAGCACTGTTACGATATTTTGGGGCAGAGTTTTGGAGGTTTGCGTTTTTACACATTTATTCTGTCTTCAAAGAAAAACATATTTATAATGTTTGAAATTTTTAATGATCAATACTACTAAAAATTATTCTAACTCTCTAAGAATTAATTTTGCTAACTTCATCTCGTCGTTATAATTTTTAGTATGAGCTACGTAAGGCCAACACATATTTGTGCCACAAGCCCTGCCTTGATTACGACAACCAAATGATTGGATGATTATTCACACGAAATTCACAAAACGTGATCAACTTCACTTAAACAACTATGATTTATTTTCAATTAGAGTTATGGAGATTAGTGAGTGTTTTTACACATTTGAAATCATCAATCAATCATTGTTAGACCACCATTAGAAACCTGGAAGCACTGAAAATCGGCTGTTTCGTCCTGGTATGGGACTACTCACCAGCTGTGCGCATCCACGACTCCTGCATCTCGCAGGATTCGAACAAGAACGGAGCTAATCCTCAAAAAACATTTGATAAAAAGGCCATGCGTGACTGGCCTCAAGCAGTTGTCCCTTGGGCTCTGCGGTCACGCACCAACACTAATCTATCTTCCTTTTCAGGTTCCTCAAGAAACAACCTTCCACGGTGTGGGCAGCCGGGAAGTGACAGCCGCCCTCATACCCATAACAGCACCAGAGACCGAATTGGTCAAAATCAAATCCTTCCTACACCCCCTAGTACCTCTCTTATCTCCATGACTAACTCTTCTCACATTCATTCATCACAGTGTACAGCTAATGCAGACGATACGAGTTCGCGAAACGTCGTTCCTGGTCTCCTTAAACCTCGCTCTAGACTACATGTTGGAGCATTTAATGTACGGACATTGTGTCAAATAGGGCAACAGGCTTCCTTAGCTAGGACTTTAGAATCTCGTGCCATCCT
>OX103972.1:40251165-40341778 GCA_944470395.2 Schistosoma turkestanicum | reverse complement strand
TGATGAATTAAATCAATAGGATGTTAACTGATACTTGAAATACAAACTATGAAATGTGGAGTTTAATTGATGAAAGATACGTAAAACAAAAAAAAATAACCACAGGACTTTGGTGTTTGTTTAAATGTTTACGAATAGTTTCAAAAGTGAATGTTGTTACAGTTTTAATGTCGAAAGTTGACAATAATTTTTAGATCAGTTTAAAATTACAATAATGTAGTTAAGTGTTTTGAATTATTTACATTGTGTTAAAAAAAAGGCTCTAATTAAATATCATCAAATGATGCTTATCTGTAAACTCGTTTCATTAAAATAGTAAAATTCCTTAGGTTACAGGATCTTATCATGTAAAACGATTTTATTTTCATGACTTGAGTATTTCACTCGCAGTTTCTAAAGTATTTTCTGACTAAAGAATACAATATTAGTCAGTTATTTCAGCTATTATTGTCAGTCGTCGTCAGTTGCAACGTAGAACTTCGTACGTAAGTACATCAGTTCATGTCGCCATACCACATCAGCACAGAGATGTAATTGTCAGTTCAAATCCAATAGTAGAAGAGTTAGTAAGGGTATTAGAAGTAATCGGAGAGATTAGGAACATATGTTCCTGCAGGTCCTACCATGCCAGGCAGGTCGATTGGAGAACGATGAGACTAAAAGCAGATACTCAAGGTCTGAGGGCGAAGTCGTACTGCTGACTGCAGAGGGGTGTGACAGCAGTAAGTTGTTTCCCTCGGACAACCAGCATCTGCAGCGACGATGCCTTCTCACAAGGATGGGAGGGTTAGAAAAGGTCGACAATAAAAATGTCACACCTCCCCTAACTCACGGATTTCCGTCTCCGTCGGTAAGGGTGCCCACTAAGGGCCTTTAAGAACGGAGCTAATCCTCAAAAAATGTTTCATAAAATGTCCGTGCTTGACCGGCCTCAAGCAGTTGTCCCTTGGGCTCTGCTGTCACGCGCCCAGGTCTCTAAGACCAACACTAATCTATTTTCCTTTACAGGTTCCTCAAGAAACAACCTTCCACGGTGTGGGCAGCCGGGAAGTGACAACCGTCCTCATACCCGTAACAGCACGCGAGACCAAATTGGTCAAAATCAAATCCGTCCTACACCCCCTAGTACCTCTCTTATCTCCACGACTAACTCTTGTCATATTCATTTATCACAGTGCACAGCTAATGCAGTCAACTATTATTAAGATTCATTTAATCAGGCGTTGGAATGAAGTTCATTGAGTATGCCTTTTTTAGTGAAGAATATGGTAACGTTCAGTAAAATAATTAGCATTGTAGGGTCATTGTATGCGATATGACATTTGAAAAAAATGTATCAAGCAACTTATCAGTTATTATTTTATCATTGGAATTTTTCTTAAAATACTCTTTTTAGAAACACCATTACAAATAACTCGAAACTATTTAATGAATGGGTTGTTCAACATTGTGTCCCGTCTCTTGCTTGAAATAATCAACGTTCTTCCGGAGTCATTTATCGAAAATAGGGAATAATCATGAAAACGTCATTGATTTATGTTAACATTTGATAAATTGTGTATTTCATTGTAATCAAAACAAGACTATTTCATATTCACTAATAATCTAAGAATACTCCGACTGCAATCAATCTGTAATGAATACTTCTTAAGACGTAATTCCGACAAAGATATTACGGTCAAAATGAAGCAAAGATTCTTCCAGAAACCAATTATTCGGTAGTGAATTTTAACTAAGATGATACCAGCCAGTATGAAATCGATGAAAGTTATGGTGAACATGCAATTAAATTAGTCCCATACCAAGACGAAACGGCAGTCCAGTGCTTCCAGCTTTCTAATGGTGGTCTAACAATGATTAATTGATGATTTCAAATGTGTAAAAAACACACATCTACTAAGGTCTAACTAAAAATATCGTAAAAGTGCTCACTAGTGATTAGGTTTGTGAGGAAATTCTCTGAGTTCAAGTCGAGAAGACGTGACCAATGGAGTTCAACCCTGTCTGGTGTAGGCAGTAACTATCGAAGACAAATGTGTGAATTCGCGCGAAATCCATAGATCAATCAGAGTTAGACATTAACACCGTTGGATGTCGGCCCAGTGGTCCGATATTAAGGCGTTCGCCTACAATGCCGAAGGTCCTTGGTTCGAATCCTGTAAGGGGCAGAAGTCGTGGATGCGCACTACTAATGAGTAGTCCCATACCAGGACGAAACGGCAGTCCAGTGCTTCCAGGTTACTAGTGGTATGGTCTAACAATGATTGACTGATGATTTCAGATGTGTAAAAACGCAAACCTCCAAAACTAAACTAGTATTTATTTGCAGCTAGTTAGTTAATCAAAAATAAAACATTTAGTTGCACAAATTATAAATAATTTTAAAATTATTTCCACATACGGTCATTTGTTTGTGATGATCTTCCAGATTCTGTGTTTTCGAAATTCTCCCAACCGATATAGAAGAAGGTATCTGTAAATTTGAAAATTCGTACAACGAATATTATATGACTGTAACTAACATTCAAGTGGTACTACTATTCACGTAGGAAAATAAAATTTAAGTAATACGGTCAAAGTGAAATAAACATTAGTTGATTAACTGATTATGATATCAGAAAACTTATTAATGATTTTACTAAAGTGTAACTAACACACATAACCAAGAATGTCCATACATAAATGGAAATGTCGAAGAGATTCAATAAAACAATTGAAGAAATATTCAATCATTGTTTTCATAAAGAAGTATATTTTTCTAATTGTTTTAAAATAAACATTTTTAGCAATACTTAGTGTGTGATTGTGTTCAAGCATGAATTAGTTTTGTACTTAAAAGAAGAATTCAAAACTTACTAATTGAATATATCGATACTGTATTATATTTTAATTTTACATTGAGAATTTCAAATTTTCTCACAGGAGTTCCATGTTTAAAGTAATTAGTCAAACATAATGCACCTAAGGAATTATTAAAGGAATAAACATATGCAACTCATCCATTTTGATACATTTGAATAACAAGTATTTCATATGCACAAATCAATTTAAATAAGATAGTAGCTATCATTGATAGGTTGTTAACTAAGTTGATACATTAAAAATGGAGGTATACGATAGATCACCCGAAAAGATTTAGATTTATCTACAATGTGACCACTATCTACCAGGTGTGCTAAGATAGAACTGAGTATTGTTTTTGACTGACCCTTCGTAAACCATGCTGGGAGATGTTCACTCATTCGTTGTGTAAGTTGACTGAATCAGTCAAAAACAATACTCAGTTCTATCTTAGCACACCTGGTAGATAGTGGTCACATTGTAGATAAATCTAGATCTTTTTGGGGTGATCTATCATATACCTCCATCGATTCCCAACGGAGTTCGATCCCGTCTCCTACACATTGCAGAAGTCATAGGAATACGTACATTCAACCCTAATTTATGTGTTCAGAAGACATTAAAAATGTATGCCCTAAGAGGACAGATAAAGTTGGAGTATTCTGGTCGATAATATGTACTGTATTAGGATTAAGAGGCTTAAGTAAGTAAGTATGTGTCGCAAGATTTAGATCAATCATAGAAATCAGCTGGAAAAATTTCAATCAACATCAATTTATGTGATTAAAACACAGAAATTGTCACTTACCATCGGACATTACACCGACTGATGTGAATTTCATTTGATGAACTCTCATTTGAAATTTTAGATTTCTTTTCTGAAAAAAAGAAAAACAATTCATTATCATGATTTATTGAAAATGAACTTTTAAAAACCTACCAACCAATATTTTGGATTACTTTCCATTTCATTATTATAAATGGATGAAAATGGATTTTCTGCTAATTGGAATGAATACTGAAAGTTAAGTTAAGAAAACTAAATCTCCTCAGCACTCTTACATATGGATAAGTTTCTTCGATAACTTGATCAGCCAAAAGAAAGATAGGATAGTGAAGAAATAACACTATCAAATAAGTAGGTGTCATGATCATTTTAATAGTGAAAGTTAATAGATTTAACACACTGAACTAAATGAAACTTGTTACTGAATAATAAACATTATATAGCCGATAAGCTTTTATTACAAAAAATCGATTACGTATACTAACTGACCAATTAAAATTTAAAAAAAAATGAAGAATATAAAAAATTTTCATTTGTGAATTAAAAATGCATTTTATTGTATGGAGAAATTCACATAATTGAGAAACATTTTTTATCGAAAATGAATCATATGCTCATAAGAAACCAACAAATAACAATTTTAAGATTAAAATTCAAATAAATTGTCACTTATGTGTTTTAATGATAAGAAAGGTCAAAGTAATCGAATTAAATGTCCAAAATGATTTGTTGCATTGAGTGATTTTTCGCCACTTGGATGCTGGCTAAGTGGTCCGACGTGGTCCGGCGTTCGCGCACAATACCGAAGGTCCTGGGTTCGAGTCCTGCGAGGTACAGGAGTCGTGGATGCGTAATGCTGATGAGTCACATACTAGGACGAAGAGGCCGTCCAGTCGTTTCAGGTTTATTGTTGTACTCGACGGTGTGAATATATATGAATGAGACAAATTATTATGTTTAAAATATCATAATGGTGAGATCTGAAAAATTATTTAACCTGTTAAATTCACTATCGAATATGATGCATATTAATAAAAGTAATGATTAAGGCGGATAATTAAGTCAATGCATTTCATACTACAATCTTCATAAATTCACTTTCTTGGTATTACGTGATACTGATACTAAATTTCTTGTTTCGCACTTGAATTTCAATAATCTCTGTCCATATGTAACATTCATTCGCCTTTTCTCAAGTGACAAATTAGGTTCACTGAATATTGTGATATTAGAACTTGTGCTACCTGAACGGTGAGTGAATATTCACAGAACGAGTTACTGTTTTGCCATAACTACGAGAATACTGTTAATAGATGAACATTTGAGACGTCTGAATTGACAGCTTTTATTTAATATACGTGATGCCTGAATATTTCACCTTCATTGGGTTTTTTCTAATCATTTTCATCAATTTTCCTTAGAAAACTTCGTTTATCGTGGCGTAAGTAATGAGGGAAACGTTTTTGAAATATGTATCTAGCAGTGCATAACTTTTATTAGTCTAACCTGACCATCTAATATACGATTTTGTTCTCAAGATTATCAAGTTCAGCCGAGCTCATAATGCAAGATGAAGGGACTGTTCATGTTAGAAAATTAAAGCAATCAGTACATTCCATTTTAAATTTTGTGAATATGTAATAGACATGAAGAATATGACGTATATTTGTGGTAAACGTTTCGAACAATTTTGTCATAAATATACTTTTCAAGACAATTTGTGAGTGAACAAATCACGGTCAAATTATTAACAGTGAAAATAAATACTAGTTAATAATTCTAATTGTCAGCCGGAGAGAAAATGAATATCGTATTTTCAAAGTAGGTGATGTTTGCATTACTAGAGTAACTAGGATGTTACAGAATATTGTCAACGTATATATTAGATGGTTTTAAACTACCGAATAGTCAAAGCTTCTATAAATCTGAGAAACATATTCTCGACACTTTTTATCCAATGTTATAAAAGCTGTATTTACATCAAACACAAGCAACGTTGATTGATTCAGTCAAGTGAAATATGAAAGAGTGAAGAGCTTCTAGGCTGATCTATCATTGTTTGTCACGTTTTTCTACACAATCAGGCTCGAAATGTCAACTTGGCAATATATTGATCATCAATCAATCCATGATGCTAACAGCAATCACATGCAGATTTAACACCATAAGTTGATCAAAACATATGTTTTATCAATTGTTGGACGGCCAGCTTCACCAGAAAGTGTCTCAGTCTCCACTCATCACACTCATTGCACATACGCTAACTTTGGCCAAATAAGAGCTTTGACAATCCGTTGTGCAAACTGTAGACATGAATAAATGAAGATTTCACTGCGGTGACACACTGAATTGAGACAAGATCATTCAAAGCTATTTCATAACCTGCTTACTCGCAACTAGATTTTGCAAAGTCATTTATTTGTCAACAAAATGCGAAAATAAATAGTCCTGTGGATCACTCAGATCGCAATAGCTTATTTGGACACACATTCGTTTGTGAAATTTGTTGACGAGTCCACGTCAGATTGCAATGGAGCAGATCAATTTCGTCTAACAGAACATGACACAAATGCATCAGAATCCATGTACAGAAGTAAAAGTATACAATTGTCGATTATTTGTTAAAACTTGTTTCCATACAATTCAAATTACCCATTATAACAGTGAGCATTTTATTTCATCTCAAGAACAGTCCTCAATTCACGTTTGATAATTTTAAATGACGTTCTCAAACATAAAGCTTACCAATTTCTAGATTATTAATTTCGATACAAAATTATAGAAACTGATGAGAAATTTTGAGTCGAGAATAATATTCTTCAGCGATAGATAAATGTGTGTTTTATTATGATGAGAATTTTCCACAGATTATAGAAAACTTGTTGAAATACGCGTGTGATGAGAATGCCATATTTCACCTCAAGTACAATATTTGAATGAGGTTCTTATTTATGAGAGAATCGATTATTACACGTAGTATACACCATTGCAAATTCAACTAATACTAAAAATTGAGATGAAATTATCAAGAACTGCTGAAGTAAGAAGATTCAAGACAAGTGTCCGAGTACTTGAGACACATTTACCTCCCACAATTGATGATTTATAACACATTAGGCATATTTCAGTGGTTCTCTTTATATAACATACATCACAACATGTGTCTCCACAATTAAACGTGGAACTAAATCTTTTCTGTTAGTAAATATATTTAAGACTTTGTATTTTACGTGAGTCTGTGCCGATCAACAGAAAAAAGACTGATGCATTTCTAAATCATAAAACCATTTGCAACCGAATCCAGTCTTATGTTTTCGATAGATTTACATTATTGTGCAGAAACACGAAGAACAGCGAGATTCATAAACCAGTGTTTGTCATCATATGTGTTAGAGATGTTAGTTCCTCAAAACTCTCTTGATAAATGTCATTATTTTGCATTTTATTCATCGGCTGATCAGATGACCTTAAGATCACATTCTCCACCACGAAAAAACTTGGTTGTGATTTGTTACTGTGTTATTTCAGTGTTCTATTTTGTGACTCTCCAAAGGATATTGGACTCTCCCGAGGTCATCTCTACGGTTTATAAATAAATGAGATTTGTGTGCTTGCTGAAAGTTTGTAGGATACACATTCTACGCTATATCAAGACTACTCGTTTGTTCCTTTGAGTCAACGGATCAGAGTGTAGTGAAGGAGAACACAGGTGAGGGCAACCAACTTGTATTTAACGAAAATTACAGAGTTACTCAGTAAAATAGGAAAACCATATCGTAACCAACGTTAATTTGCAAATCTTCAATCCATCATCAATCAATTGTTTGACATTTCACTATTCATGCGTTTCATACAAATTCCATTGTGTTCCCACTGTTCCTTTCTTGATCTTCCCGCATCTTCTGCTGCCAGACATTACGTTTACACTCGCGTCATATACTACTTATAAGTAGCGCGCACCACAATAGTAGCCAACCTAGGACACTGGTTTATTGTTTCATTCTCGTTTATCGACTAAGGTGAACCCGTAATATTTTCAAGCTTATCATGTAATCAACATAGCGATTTTCAGTGCAAATTCTGCCAACTCGTTTTTCCAATGACTTGAATAGTTTTGAATTTGTAGCTATCGATGATTACTTTTCAGTGAAAGTTCTTTCTATATTCTCATTTATTCTTAGACGTGAAACTTAAGAGCTTACGCAATACTATCTGATTGTTTAAAATAATATCACGCTCGAATTGTTCAAGACAACCACTAATGTACTAGTCTCTAGTCATTCGAAACAACAAAGAGGAGACTTCGATACGTTGTTGGTTGTAAGTAGGCGGTAATAGATGAAAACCGACTTATTTTTTATGCGATTGGACATTCTTTAGGAAGTGGGTCCTATGCAAGAGTGACAAATCAATAGATGAAGCTGTGAATTTTCGTCATTTGATGTGGTTGGTACATGTGTTACGTATGTAGTGAAGGAGAACACAGGTGAGGGCAACCAACTTGTATTTAACGAAAATTACAGAGTTACTCAGTAAATTAGGAAAACCATATCGGTACCGTTAATTTTGCCATGTAGGACATAGGTTCGACGAAAGCTAGGGGCGGTGAAAGACCAAAATACTGCACAAATCCATGAAATCACTGACAAATGGACTGAATCATGTCGGTAGGTGTCGACTACCTGGCTGGGGTTCGCGAGATGATAATAATCGATGGTTAGAGACCCTGAATGTCATAGCTCAAAATCGTTTGCATTTGCGCAGATGCATCCAGTCTATGTGTTCTATGAAATTCTTACCTTCGAAGTTCCTCATCGGCTTTATCTTTCTCTTTCTAAATTCACCTCATTGAATTATACTTCTTGTATAACATCTTCGAATCCTAAACTCTCTGATAACTTCTCATATTTTTACTACCTCTACTACAATGGGATTTGAATGAACTATTTTATCTCTGTGCTAATGTGAAATGGCAACTTGAACTGATGTACGTATGTACGTACGAATTTCCACGTTTTTGTTGGCTGACTGACTAACTGACTTATGTTTGAGAATGTCTAATTTATTCATTTTTGTTTTGTTATTCTGATGTGCACATCAGACTTGGCGAATTCGTTATATTCTTTTTGTATTGATAGTAAATCGTATAAATTTATGCTCATTTACTGATACTATTTCAAGGATACACTTATAGCATCGTTTAGTTCTTGTGTGCGTGGAGTACCGCGAAGTAAGTTGGTTAATGATCGTAACTGCTCTGTCCGGTGGGCCACAAAACGTGAGTAGAAGCTAACCGAATCGAGAAAAGCCTTCGGTTCCTTGAGTGAGGACGGTACAGTGTACTTCATGATTGTACGTACTTTATCTTCACAAGGTAGAATACCCTCATGCTTAATGCTGTGAACCAAAAGTTTTATTTCTGCCCTGTCCAGTTCACACTTGTCTGGGTTAACTACTATTCCATTATCCGAAAGGCGTTGGAATAAGAGCGTAAGATGTGAAAAATATTCATCTACGTTTGATGATGAGATTAGCAGATCATCAATATAGATGTGAACAAAAGCAAAGTCTCGTACTACGCAATCGATAAACATTTGAAAAGTTTGAGCAGCATTCCGTAATCCAAATGGCATTCATAGGAACTCAAAAATACCGTTTACGTGGGGGATGGGATAGCTGTTAAAACGTGTTACTACTCTTAGTGCTTGGTAGTCGCCACATGGTTGCCAACTTATCCCATCCTTTTTGCGAACCTTGTGGAGTGGTGGGGCCCAAGGACTGTGAGAAGGATGAATAATACCTGTAACTAGTAAACTGTCAAACTCACGTTTAGCGAAAACTAATTTGTCCGGTGCCAGTCGGCGAAGTCGTGCCGTGACTGGTGGTCCGCGGTTGACAATGTGGTGTACCTCATGACGAGTCACCAATAGGTTCTCCTCGAGTGGTTTATTTAACTGGAGAAGTTTTCGAGTAAAGCGTAGAAAATGTCACCACGTAAATGAAATACCCCTGTAATTCGATACGCACTTGTTTCAGCTCAAAAGCACATAAATTTGCAGTTCGACATAGTATCGATTAGCTGCAGCCTACGTGAATCGACTAGCAATTCACAGTGCTATAGGAAATCGATACCGAGTATGGCTGCGGGAACACCAGCAATGATGAACGTCCACAGATACTGTCATCGGTTGCTCAGGTTGACCGTCAGCTGTCGTGTACCATAGGTAGGAGTGATAGAGCCACTCGCAGCGCGTTGACGAATCATCATAAGTTGAGACTTGCTGATACCATTGTAAATTTCGATCAAAATTTATGAAAGGGACTAATTGTTTGAAATATTGTCAACAAAGATCTTGCAACTGAAAGAACAGAGTTTGAATGGTTGGAATTAGTTTTTCAGGTTAGTGTATATTTTCAGCAAATAAATATATACCACCTATCTGAATTCTATTCAATAGTATAACACCGTAGATGTTTAGTAAAATAAATCTTTATCCGGTCATATGATTTACTGAATTAACATTCAGCCTTAATTAAATTTTGAAATTTTGGAAGTAGTATACACTTAACTACGAATAACTATGTACTGTATGCCACGGAATCTTTCGAGAACTAGCCTCATGTGCAATGAAATTTGAGGGTACAGCTCATAAATGGTCAGTCAGTTCAATGATTCGCTGAAATGCAAATGGCAGAAGTGCAGTTATCGATAAACTATACAGGTTTTGTTGTCAATCTTATGAAATATTTCATCCCCATCATAATGGATCTGGCATTCTTTTGCTAATGCATACGACGCTATTGCTTCTAAATTCTTCAGATCAACAAAAGTTTGATAAATATGTATTAAACACTGTTTGTGTGCCTTCGACCCCACTCTCAACTATTTAGATGTTTCATACAAATAAAGTGCACTGCACGTCCGTTAAGTAATTTCATATACACCGTTTTGTTGTTCATCATTTTGAAGCCTACATGTAAACTACCGATCATATGTTCTTACTGGCACGAAAATAAACTCTTCTATTATGTTTGTTTAGAATGTGCTTGACCTATTTTACGACTTTTCTGCACGGTATGGGATGAGAATAGTGTTCTCTTATTCTCGCTGTTTATACTCTAATTCAGCTCTTCTTCCTGAAGTCCAGCAAAGAGTACAGCTTCCCATTCTGGCCCGTTAATGGTGAAAGACCTATGAGAACAGAGACCAAGTGTGACAGTGCGGCTCACAGCTACCCTCGGAGTCAGGTTGTTTGTAAATGCAGACCAAAGTGTGTAGTACAATCCATTGAAGGCTGAATACTCACACTAGTCCGATAGCAAATACGCGCCACGAGGGAAACTGAAAAGTAATTTGGAGAGAGTAAACCGTGGGTGGAATCATTCAAATGTATCCGAATAACTTCGGTTGTCCATCTTTTCGTGAATGTGTGAGCCATTCGCATACAACGTAGGCACTGTGTGCACACCTGACTCGCCTTCTGGAAACACTTTGACCCATCTTTGAAGTTGACTGGCGTCTACGTGCTTCTGGTAGTCTCCTTTCTGGAGATAGTCTAAAAACCGCCGACTCTCCTTGACAAGGTATCGTTCCATTCTCTACACTTCATTTTATCTCTTCTTCTTTGTTCCTCCTATGCTACTTGTCTCACGTTCCGACTGCCTGGGTCAGCTCTTTATTTCACCACCACGATCGTTGGTGTGGTAGTCGTGTCTACCATACATTAGTCGGATAGATGACTTACTGGCTGTTCTTTGTAGACGGCATGATGAACCGGAAAAACTAGTGGTAACTACCGATCCCTCCCCTCTTGGAGAATAACCATTCATTTGTCGTCTGACTGTTCCCTTCAGTCAAGCCATTCGTTCGTATCCACTTGGTACCTAACTGCTATACATAGGATTTAAATACGAAAGTCTAGAAGGGAGCATGGTTGGTTAATAACATATACTCAATATTCCATGGTGCGCTACAGTGTTCCGAATTATTAATTTCGTCACTATTCCTGACTGCCTGCGTGCGATCGGCACGAAGCCTATCCAACGTGTAGTACATGTATTATGAAAGTTTGGTCAGTGATTAAACTTATTATTTTGTACAACCAGAGACTAAGTGACATAGCAGCTAACTATCAGTTTGACTTACTAATTTCTCACAGAAGTTTGATACTTATCCAAAAAAGTATAAATGTCATTGCAAATTTAGTTTGTATAATGTAAGGCTATCACAAGTCTCAGCGATTTCTAGATCCCAATCATCAACAACACTGTTGAATATCGAGTGTAATTTTCACTTAGAATTGTTTTAATAAAATGAAAAACATCGACATCCAGAGATAACGTCTGTATAGCGGAAGAGACATGCGAGACAAATAAGTCATCTAAATTACTGAAAAAAAGGAAACCACAGCCGAATTCTTTCTTATTCACTTATCAGCTGTAAAATTTGAAGCGAATAGTGCAGTCCTCTATCATGTCACCTGATGTTTGTCTATGTTAGAATATTCACCAAATGTCCTAGGAGGATTATTTGTAACTCCAATTCTATTGGTCAATTTCTAATGGTCGTCCTAACTATCAATGTCACATAAATCAGAGTTGTTTCCAATTCGACCTAACTGTAAAAATACGCATTATCCGTAACGTTTTATGACCCGGATCCTTAACTTCTTCTGGACTCGGACCTCGTAATTTCTGGATGTTTGTAAAATACACGTTCTACTTCATATCAAGTCTTTTCAATCTTTTTTCAATGGGGGTTTGAGAAGCTCGGATTACAGAAGCCTGTCGTGTCTCGCTTTCGTTTACTGACTAGGGTGAACTCGTAATAGTTCAAGCATATCAAATGATCTGGTCACGCACATGTATAACAGTCTTCTAATTTCAACAATACCCTTCTATTGAAAATGATAGGTTTACTTTACAGGTGACAACTTGAAGATATTGTGTCTCAGTTTATCTGCATAGGGCACTAAATTTCACAATATCAGTTCACAGGCTTAAAACATCATTTCGGGGCGTTCATTTTAACATGTCTTGTAAATTGGGATTAAGTGAAACTTCCAAATACTCTCTTTCGCCAAATAGTACTTAATGTATAATTGTACTCTATCAGCTTTATTTGCACTACTAGTCAAATAGACAAAGAATTCTCGACAATAAATAAGAAGCAGACAGTAATTTTATGAATAAGGTGTAGTATATATATATATATATATATATATATATATTAATTTATTCAACAGAATAAACACACTGGAGCTACTACTACAATCGATAATATGAAGTTGAGATTTAATTTTCAATAGCGTCATAATAATCAGTAAGGAAAATAGAATAAGAATAATACAAGAATGATATATAAATATGCATATCATATATGAAAAAAAGTCAATATAAATCCTCAGTTAAAATCTATTCAAATCTTCAGCGGTCAATTGAGGAATTTCTATTTCTATAAAATTAAATTAAAACATAAAAACAATATTCAATGTTAAATAAATAAAAATTTTCAAAAAAAGTAAAAAAAAACAACGTAAAAGTAAATAGAAAAAGCAACTACATATGACATAATGTGTATTGAATAATCGTATCATGTAATTTGACAATTACTATTCAATACTTGCATGTCATTAGACATCCTTTGTATATTGGCATGATTTGATCCTCTTTATCATGGTTTATTTTATTTTTGAAAAAATAGACTGCTGATTAAATACAGACAGACACAGCGCAGAACTTCGTACATAAATACATCAGTTCAGGTTGCCATACCATATCAGCACAGATACGTAACTGTCAGTTCAAATCCAAGGGTGATAGCAATAGTAGGATTATTAGCAGCAATGGAGAAGATTAGAGAGCGAAGATATGATTCGAAAAGGATAATTCAGTGAGATAAATTTAGGAGATAGAGATGATGAAGAATTCAGAAGGTTAGAATTAAAAAGCACACAAAGAGTAGATGCACTTTCCCCATTGCAAACGATTCTGAGCCATATCGTTCAACGTCTCTAACCATTGGTGACTTTCGTCTCGCGAACCCGAACCAGATAGCCTACATCTACCAACATGACTCAGTCCACTTGTCAGTGATTTCATGGATTTCTGCCATGTTTTAGTTTGGCCGCCGCTAACTTTCTTCCAACCTACTCTTACCCATAACAGCTGATTAAAGGTCAACCATAATGTCTATTTACTACTTAAAGTTACAATATTATTGTATGAAATAGATTGAAAAAGTATATTAATTAATTCAGTCAACTATAAACTATCACAGTTTCATGATAACTCTAGATAACTAGTCACATATTGTTTGACAGTATGTTGTTCATGTATAATAGACAGAAAGTGAGCAGATATTGAAATTGTTTCATGTAATAATTGTTTTGTCAACTGTTCACTTTGGCGTTTTTCAGTTTGCACGAATTGAAAATACATGATATTCAGGTGAATTTTTGATCACACCTACAACAAATTGGACGCTTTTTTATCAATCCAATAATGAATCAATCATGTATCCACACTTTGATGAGCATATATAATTATGGTAGCTGCCACAGTCGTTGTCTTTCACAATAAGAACAATAACACAGGACACGATTCAGACAATGGGATACATATGAGAAAAATGGGGTGTAGGAAGGATTTGATTTCGAACAATTTGGTCTCGTGTGCTGTTACTGGTATGAAGGCGGTTGTCACTTCCCGGCTGCCCACACCATGGAAGGTTGTTTCTTGAGGAACCTGAAAAAGAGGGTAGATTAGTGTTGGTCTTAGCGACCTGGGTGCGTGACCGCAGAGCCCAAAGGACTACTGCTTGAGGCCCGTCACGCACGGCCTTTTTATGAGAAGTCTTTTGAGTGTTAGCTCTGCTCTTGAAAGCCCTTAGTGGGCACCCTTACCGACGGAGACGGAAATCCGTGAGGTAGGGTGAAGTGTGATATTTTTAGGGTAGACCGTTTCTAACCTTTCCTTCCTTGTGAGAAGGCAGCATTGCTGCAGATGCTGGTAGTCTGAGGGAAACACCTTATCGCTGTCACGCCCCTCTGCAGCCAGCCGTATGACTTCGCCCTCAGACCTTGAGTAGCTGCTTTTAGTCTCATCGCTCTCCAGTCGACCTGTCTGGCATGGTAGAACCTTCAGGAACATATGTTCTAGCCAATATAGCTCGGTTGGGGCGGCCAGACCAAAACATGGCAGAAATCCATGAAGTCACTGACAAGTGGACTGAGTCATGTCGGTAGCTGTCGACTACCTGGTTGGGGTCCGCAAGACGAAAGTCACCAATGGTTAGAGACCTGGAACGACATGGCTCAGAATCGTTTATAATGGCGCAAGTGCATCCATTCGCTGTGCTCTCACAAATCCTAATCTTCTGGATTCGGCAGCAACTCTACTTTTGTCTTTCTAACTTTATCTCACTGAATTATACTTTTTGAATCAGATCTTTAAACCCTAGTCTTCTTCATTACCATTAATACCTCTACTATCTTTATCACTATGGGATTTGATTTGACATTTGCGTCTCTGTGCTAATGTGGTATGGCAACATGAACTTATGTACATACGTACGAAGTTCTATGTTGCAACTGACTGACTGGCTGACCGATATGAGAAAAATAAAAGGCACGAACCTGGATACTTTTCTGCTTTTTAAAGATTATCTATAGATATTTCAGATTATGAGGTTATGAAGATTGTTAAGTTACACCTTAGAAATCATGAGTCGATCAATGTGAGACCACCATTAGAAACCTGGAAGCACTGAAAGACGGCCGTTTCGTCCTGGTATTGGGGCTCATCAGCAGTGCGCATCCACGACTCCTGCACCCTGCACGATTCAAGTCCCATACTAGTAAGAAACAGCCGTCCAGTGTTTCCAGGTTTCTAATGGTGGTCTAACAATGATTGATTCATGATTTAAAATAAATATTTCAAACATGACGTCTTCGGTGAGAATATAATTAGTGAAAATCATCAATCAATCAATCAATCAATCAATTAATTAATCCGTGAATAACCGAAAACAAAAAAGGCATGCAAAGCTTTACAACTTTGAGACAATCATATTGTTTTCGTGTATCCTATGACAATCGGTTAAGTAATGCTGTCGTCGTTAAGAAACGAGTACTAGGTATAGATAGATAGGGATGGCAAATCAATATAGATGAAGTATTGAAATGTCATCAGTTCTAAGTTGTAACTGACTTGCAAAAGAAAAAACAATGACAAATAATAAATTTCAAAAGTTCCATGTGATTTTCATTAAAATAGTTAGTTAACACAAAAAAAAAGAAATATTTAACAAAATAATTTCATGTCTAACCAAAATGTGATTCCAATTCTTTGATTAAGTACATTTCATCATTTGTGATAAAATTCACTGCTACACCTTCTTTCCCGAAACGACCAGATCTACCGATACGATGTAAATAAGTTTCCCAATCTGCCCTACCAGTTCGTGTTGTTGGCATATTCCAATTTATAATTAAATTCACTTGTGGAATATCTAAACCTTTATAAGGAGGTGGATTAAAAAAAATATTTATTCATTTTTTTAGGGAAAAATCTAAATGGAATATTCAAACTGTTTAAAATTTAACAAATATCAGATTACGTTAACTTCCGTGATGTGGGGGCAGCCGTGAAGTGACATCCACCCACATACCCGCAACTTGTTACATAATAAACAGACTGGTAGATATTTGTTAAATTCATGGCATTGAAGACAACTCGACAGTAATGCGTACGAAGAGCAAACTAATTCTCAATGAGATTTTATACACACAGAACCCTTCCACGATGTGAACAGCCAGGGAGTTGCATCCACCCTCATACCCATAAAAGCACATAAAACCAAAATTGGTCACAATCAAATCGTTTCTACACCTCATATTAACCTTCTTATCTCCTCGACCAACTTTTCCTTCGATCGTTTGTCAACTCGCGCCACTGAAGCAAACGGTTAGAGCTGATGAAACAGTATTTCGGGTCTCCTGAAACCCCGTACTAAATTACAGACTGGAGCTTTTAATGTTCGGACCCTATGCCAAATACAGCAACAGGTTTCATTAACTAGAACTCTGGAATCCTGGGAGATCAATGTATGTTGCGTCTCCAAAATGAGCATACAAGATCTAAGTAAAATCATCCATTTGATTTCACTTAGTGCAGAGGGACATAGAGCAGTTGACGTTTTGTCTCTCAGTTAGCTCTGATGCTGCTTCCCATGATCTCGCCGGCGTAGGTATAGAGTATGAAGTCCTAGGGCAGAACTAACTCTTTTAGAAATCTAAAATAAAACAGTTGAAGTTGTAAGCAGAAAAAAACAAATTAAAAGTCTATAATAAAAGAAACCAACCTCGTGAACACACATTAGTGGTAATTAAAACTCGAAAATTGGATGAACGAAAATCTTCAATGACTTTTTCACGTTGACAAACATCTAAATCACCGGAAAGTATGAACACTTTATGACCGTCTAAATTCATTTTCCCATCTAACCAACTAGCTTCTTGTCTTGTCTAGACAATAAAAAAAATACAACCAACCAATTCAGAAATTCGACTAGATCGACAAAGCAGAAAGTTCAATTTGTCTATGGATATTGTGTAATGATAATTTTTTTGCATAGACTGTGAAAGGCACGTGTACAACATGATGTAAAAGAATGGAGGATTAAGCAGTTCTATGAATTTGTATATCATGCGACCAAGAGTCAGTCAGTCAGTCAGATGCATCGTAGAACTTCGTACGTAAGTACATCAGTTCATGTCGCCATACCACATCAGCACCGAGGTATAATTGTCAATTCAAATCCAATAGTAGAAGAGGTAGTAAAGGTATTAGAAGTAATCGAAGAGGTTAGGATCAGAAGATATTATTCAAGAAGTATGATTCAGTGAGAAACGTGTAGAAAATCAAAAGTAGAGGGGTTGAAGTATCCAGATTAGGATTTGAGAGAACACAAAGAATAAATGCACCCGCGCCATTGCAAACAGTTTCGACCCACGTCATTTAGGGTCGTTAACCATCAATTACTATCATCTCGCAGTCCCTAACCAGGTTAGCCTACATCTACCAACATGACTCAGTCCACTTGTCAGTGACCTCATGGATTTGCTTCATGTTTCGGTCTGGTAACCCCTAGCTTTCTTCCCAACTATTCCTACATACAACACAAAACATAGCTCGACGAGGCAGTTGGTGGTTAGGCATATGTAACACATGTCCTAACCATGTCAAGTGATGATGTTTCACCACTTTATCTATTGATATCCCATATCTACCTAGGAGCCATTTCCTAACGGCAGCATTGCCTACTCGGTTGTCCCAGGATACACGAGTGATGCTTCGGAGACACCTATGGTCAAAAACCAGCAACAAAAGAAGATGCTGTACTCTGAGTGGCCATGTTAAGCAGCCATAAAGTTGGACGGAGCGAACTACTGCACAGTACACTCATCCTTTGATCAGCAAACGGATATCTCGTCTATGCCATAAGTGACGCAGGTTGGGAAAAGCCAATCAAGCTTTCTGTATCCGTGCTGGGATTTAGTCAGTCACTAGGCCATCAGCACTGATGAGAATACCCAGATAAGTGAAGTGGTCAACATACTCAACTGCTTCACTCTCTATCACTAGTTCAGGTGCCAATACAAGCCAATCCTCCAAGCAACATTTTGTATTTCGACGGGGAGAATTGCATCCCGAGCATGCTTGCATTGTTGCTTAAGGTAGTTAGGAGACACTGCATTTTATCAGTGTCCTCACTAAATGGAACTATGTCATCGGTATATTCTAAGTAAACCAGTGAATCTCCTGGTAGAAGATCCATTACGGAAAATTCAGACGAAGATATAAATAAGTAAGAAATCATGTCAAAGAAAGTTAACATGATCAGTTGATTTTTGATACTTCCCCGAGTGATGTTCTTACTGGAAAAAGCGAACATGTATTCATAAATCTAAAGAGACCATCCTACAGGTTTCCCTTAAAAACAAGAACTAGGTCGTTTGTCTTCCACTACCTTGAAGACAACCAGTAGATGACAAGCTTTCATTAAATACACAATAAACTTCCAATCTAACTTTTAAAACTGCTACTAAGATGTTCACTTTTGTTGCATTTTCGTGATAAAATAATCGCAACAGTATTGAACTGGTGACTAAAATTACAGACTTCTGTTAATTACTGTTCGTTACTGTAAAAGCAGAAAGCCAATGTTCACAGTGATTAATTTCGTAGATCTAAATATTAGTAGCAATAGTTTACAGTCTGTTAATAATGTGAACTGATGCTTAAAGGTCATGATGTTATGAAACTTGTTTACTGCATAAATTATAAACACACAGCTTACTTTTTCATATGCTATATATCCTGTATATTCACATAGGTATGGATAAATTTAAGATAACTGTAACAATGTTATAGCTTGAAGTAGTAAATGAGGTTTAAGCAGATTAAAGTGGGTAAGTAAACAGTTGAACAAGTATATTCAAACATTAAACTACAAACAAGTATGAGTATTCTGTAATGGATACCATAGAAATAATGAAATATAGTTCGAACTACTTATAACTACTAATAAGTAGCAAAGAAGTAACACCAAAAATAAGTAAGTTAGGAATGTAATTATAAACGGTGAACAAATAGGATATAAACTACTCATTCAGCGAAATATCAACATGATATCGAGTTATTAGTAAAACTAAGCAGGTCGAATATTCTCAATTACAAATGTACAACCTGAAAAAAATTTCAACTTAATGAATAAGGTCACATAGTTTTTAACGTCACCTAAATATATTAAGGAACTGTCATCCGTTTTGAACAGATAGAAATTACAAACAACTACATACCAATCGCTTTATATTATCAATGAATCTAGTTTTTGGTGTAGTTACAACAATATACAATCATGAAACATCTCAGTGACGTAAGAGAAGAAATACATGGATTGAGTATCGGTCAGTCAATGAGTCAATTACAACGTAGAACTTCGTACGTACGTACGTACGTACATCAGTCCACGTTGACATACCAAATTCACACACAAATACAAATCTTATAGTAGTAGATGTATTATAAGTATTAGTGGTAATGGAGAAGATTAGGCTTTGAAGATATTATTCACGAAGTATAATTCAGTGAAATAAGTTTCAAAAATGAAACCATAAAGGTGATGAGGAATTCAAAAGATTAGAATTTGAGAGAACACAAAAATTGGATGCACTTGCGTTTGATAGCATAACAAATATAACAACCTTGATAATAATTTATCAACTGAAATTTAAGCATTACAGTATTATAGAGATCATTGGTTTTACACAATGAAATCACGAATGAACCATTGTTAGAGTGCTATTAGCAACCGAGAAGAACTGGAAGACGACCGTTTCGTCCTGGTATGAGATTCATCAGTGGTAGTGCGCATCGACTACTCCTGATACTCGCAGGATTCGAACAAAAGACCTCCGGTCTTACACGCGAACGGCTAACCTCTGGACTACTGTGCCGGCAACTAACGGTGTCGACGTCTAACTTTGAATAATCTACGGATTTTGCGCAACCTCACTAATTTATCTTCGATAGTAACTGCCTACACCTGATAGGGTGATTCCAGGTTTTGAATGACAGTCTAACAATCTATGATTCATCTATGATTTCAACGTGTAAAAATTTAAACAAAATATAATACTTACTTACTGCACAAAATATAATCGCTTGACCAACTTCAAAACCTCCATAAATATCTTTTAATGCTTGATACTTTTCAATCCAATCATTGAAACACATATAAAATTGTTTAATATTCTTCAAAGGAAGTTGTGTACGCTTTACACGAAATTCTATTGGATTAGGAACAAATTCATGTGCGAAATCAATGACAGAATCTTCATAAGTAGCTGAGAACAATAGGATTTGACAATTTTTCGATAACTTCCTACAGAGTTTGCAGAGGTGAAACAGTAAAAAAAAAGTACATTCTAGTAATACTAATCATGTAAAATATTTTACTAATTTAAAAGCAGTTAAATAGTGACCGACCGAAGCTGCTACCTTGACGTGATGGTTGGGCTTGCCTATCGTGATGACCCAACCCAGCTATATTGGCTGGAACATATGTTCCTGAAGGTTCTACCATGCCAGACAGGTCAACTGGAGAGCGATGAGACTAAAAGCAGCTACTCAAGGTCTGAGGGCGAAGTCGTACTGCTGACTGCAGAGGAGTGTGACAGCAGTAAGGTGTTTCCCTCAGACTACCAGCATCTGCAGCGATGCTGCCTTCTCACAAGGAAGGAAGGGTTAGCAACGGTCTACCCTAAAAATGTCACACCTCACCCTACCTCACGGATTTCCGTCTCCGTCGGTAGGGGTGTCCACTAAGGGCTTTCAAGAACGGAGCTAATCCTCGAAAAACTCCTCATAAAAAGGCCGTGCGTGACCGGCCTCAAGCAGTTGTGCCTTGGTCTCTGCGGTCACGCACCAACACTAATCTATCTTCCTTTTCAGGTCCCTCAAGAATCAACCTTCCATGGTGTGGGCAGCCGGGAAGTGATAACCGCCCTCATACCCATAACAGCACACGAGACCAAAGTCAAATCCTTCCTACACCCCCTAATACCTCTCTTATTTCCACGACTAACTATTCTCACATTCATTTATCACAGTGCACAGCTAATGAAAATGATGCGAGTTCGCAAAACGTCGTTCCTGGTCTACTTAAACCCCGTTCTAAACTACATGTACGAACACTGTGTCAAACAGGGCAACAGAGTTCATTAGCTAGGACTTTAGAATCTCGCGCCATCGATGTGTGCTGCGTCTCGGAAACGCGCATACAGGATCCGATTAGCATCATTAACTTGACCTCAGTATCTCAAGATAAAGAAGCAGCTCGATTTACCCTTTCTGTATCCGGTAGTCCTGATTCTGCATCCCGGGGTCTCGCTGCTGTAGGTACAGCATTGAGTCGTAGGGCAGAACAATCTCTGCCTGACTGGATCCCAGTAGATAGTCGCTTGTAAGCCGTCCGACTAAACGGGACAGTAAGGATTCGAAAGGATAGGGACACTCGTCATTGCCTCTTCGTCATATCAGCCTACGCCCCCCCCCACTGACTGCAGTCCAGACGATATGAAAGATGAGTTAAGCGCTCTGCTTTAGTTATAATGGCTGGTGACATCAATGCTCAAGTAGGTAGACTAAGTGAAAATGGAAGACACCTAGTTGGATGTTATGGTGTCGCGGCTCAGAGAACAGATAATGGCGACCGTCTGTTGCAACTGTGCTCAAATAACCGCCTATTTTTAGCAAACACTAATTTTAAGCACAAGGAAAAACATCTTTTGACCTGGCGACCCCCAAGGTCGTCTTAACGTTGGACGCAACTAGATCATATCGCCATCAGCCACCGATGGAGAGGTTCGATAGAGGACTGCCGATCGATCTGGGGCACATGCTTAGATTCAGATCATGCCCTAGTTCGAGCTCGTATTTATTTGAGGCTTACTGGACGTAGGAAAGACACTGTTAGGGCTTTACTTGATGATAATCAAGCTAAGGAAATATTTCAAGAGGAACTAGAAAGACAGTTAGGCGACCATGGAAGTGATTCCCATCCGGAGTCGGGTTGGAATCATATTAAGAAGGCTGTGGAAACAGCAGTGATATCTGCTAGTAAGGTTGACCATAAGGCTAGGATGAAGCCGTGGATTTCAGTCGCATCCACGGAACTGATGGATGCTCGAAAACGCATCCCACCTGACTCTAAACATGATGAAGAGCATAGTCAGCTTAGGCGCAGACTTATAAAAAGCCTACGTAACGACCGTGAACAGTGATGGGTGGCGAAAGCAAAAGCGATGGAAGAGGCAGCGGCGAGAGGCAACACTAGACAACTTTTCCGCCTTATTAAAGAAACCGGTATTAGGAACCCGTATGTGAGTGAGACTATCTCGGAAAAGGATGGTCTTATTATCCATTCTCAATCCAGGAGACTGGATCGATGGGCAGAACACTTTAGGGATCAGTTCAACTGGCCTCGAGCCACTCTTCGGTTACCCACGATCTCCAGTCATCCTGAATGGAAAATCGACGTAAGTCCCCTAGTCTTAATGAAGTTGAAAAAGCGTTAGGAAACCTGAAGCGAGGGCGAGCTGCAGGTCCTCATAGACTTACCCCTAAGATATTTAAGGATGGTGGTGCAGTTTTAGCAGCTAGGTTGACCGATATCTTAGATAGAATCTGGGAACTGGACGTAATCCCATCTGACCGGTCTCAGTCGCTAATTGTCCCAATCTACAAGAAAGGACAAAAGTCCTCTTGTGACAATCACAGGGGAATCAGTCTAACTAATGTAGTTTCTAAATTGTTAGCCTCCATTATACTTAGACGTCTAACTAGAGCTCGTGAAGAGCAGATTAGAGAAAACCAGGCTGGTTTTCGACCTGGACGTGGTTGTATAGACCACATTTTCACACTACGACAGGTCCTGGAACACAGACACACATTTAGACATCCGACAAAAGTCGTGTTCCTGGACATAAAAGCGGCATTTGACTCTGTTGATCGTGAGGTTCTTTGGCAGTCTATCATTGAAAGGTGTACTAAAGAAGTACATTAACCTTATACAAGCTTTCTACTCGAACACCACTGGTCGAGTGAGAGCATATGGCGAACTGCCATCTGAATTCTCTACATCAAGTGGTGCCCGTCAGGGCTGTTCACTCTCTCCATTCTTGTTTAACTTTGTCGTAGATATCCTCTTGGAGTTAACATTAAGCTCGTCAGATTTTACAGGGGTTGACGTTCTACCAGGAAAGTCGCTTACTGATCTAGAATATGCCGATGACATAGTTCTATTTGGTGAAGACGCTGATAAAATGCAGTCTTCTGACTACCATAAGCAACAATGCAAGCATGTTCGGGATGCGGTTCTCACCCTCGAAATGCTAAATTTTGCTTAATATTGGCTTGCGACTTCACCGGAACTAATGATAGGGAGTGAAGTAGTCGAGCGTGTTGATCACTTCACTTGGCGCAATGGCGCCGGTGCACTTATTCTTTGTGTTCTCTCAAATCCTAATCTGGATTCTTCAACACCTCTACTTTTGATTTTCTACACGTTTCTCACTGAATCATACTTCTTGAATAATATCTTCTAATCCTAACCTCTCCGATTACTTCTAATACCTTTACTACCTCTTCTACTATTGGATTTGAATTGACAATTATACCTCGGTGCTGATGTGGTATGGCAACATGAACTGATGTACTTGCGTACGAAGTTTTACGTTGCATCTGATTGACTGTCTGCAGTAGGGGTAGGCTGGAATAAAGCTGAGGCGGCCAAATCAAAACAGGGCACAAAGCCATCAAGTCATTGACAGCTAAACTGACCCATTTGAGTAGGTGTAAGCTACATGGTTGGGATCCGCAGGACAATCGTAACTCGTCATTAGAGATTTTGAATGACATGAATCACGATCGCTTGCAATCGCGTAGACGCATCCATTCTTTGTATTCTCCCAAATTCTAGTCTCCTAAGTTCTTTATGACTGGCTTTGCTTTTTCAATTTATTTCCCTTTTGAATCACATCTTCGATCCCTAATCTTTCTGATTACCGCTAATAAGGCTACAACCTTGACTACTATGGGATTTGAACCGATGACTCCGTATATCTGTGCTCATGTGATATGATGACTTGAACTGATGTACGTACGTACCAAGTTCTACGTTGTAACGGGCTGGCTGGCTGACTGACTTCCAATCAGAATAATAGGGTTTTAGCAATGCCACTGATATTCAATTATTATCTAAGAACAGATTCAATTACTGAGCAAACGTACAAACTACCAATTAATAATCTCTAAACGCTTAATCTTCTATGCATGACTTTTGATTTGAAATCAAAAACTCAATTACCTCATAGTTATTACCACCATTTTCTTAATGTTACACAAATTCTTAGAAAGTTCAGTTTATGTATTTGTCGTAATAACTATGTTAACAAACATTTAACTGGCTTTTGCTGTAGTTATAAGTTTACTGGTCAATAAAAAAAATAATTTAAGCCTTTTTACTTCTGCTTAAATTTTAGCTGTTAGTGACTATTAGGAAAAAATCAGTATCATAGCAGGAATCCGAATCGATAACAACAGTATTGTACATTGTCCACATGGAATATATCATAACAAAACTTAGTTCTGATCATAAAATCATGACTAAAATCTCAGACAGATGATGATGTATTCTTTAAGGTTAATGGGAAGAAGCTCATGAATGGTAAAATTTACTCGAATATTCCAGGAAACCCAATAAATTGACGGTCAAAATTTAAAAACAAGTACAAGCATGTTAGTAAACCGTTGTGGAAATATTTTTTAATTCCCGAAAACCATGAACCCATCTAAATTATACCACCATTGAAAACCTGGAAGAACTGAAAAGCCATTTTGTCCTAGTATGGTACTCCTTAGAAATGCACATTCACAACACCGTACACCTAATCTTGCGTTCAAGCTGAAGACCAAAGGTCCCGAGCTCCATCCTCATGTACGGAGTCGTGGTTCCACATTACTGAAGAGTATCATACAAGGAAGAAATCGGTGTTCAGTGCTTGCAGGTTCCCAATGGTGTTCTAACTTAGATCTGTTCGTGGTTTCAATGACATACACGTTAAATGGAATAAATTTTCAAAGTCAAAGCAATGTTTTACTTCTCATACTTTCTATTCCAGTCAGATATTAGTTTACTGTTGTTGAAAAATGAATCTAACAAAGTAAGCAACCAATAGTAAAGCACAAAATATCCCGTTTACTTGTCTTAGAAGCAATTGTGAAAACCATTTATTATAGAAAATGACCCATTAGAATAATTCCATAAATGAAAAACAATAAATTCAATGATTTACTTTTTAACTCGCATGCATATATTCAAGAAACCTTCTTCTTCTATCATTATATCAGCTTCATCAAGTACAAACATTACAACTTTAGATGGATCAATACAATAGTCTCCTGTACCACGAAACCAATTGGCTATTGTACCAGGAGTACCAATAACAATCTGATCAGTTACATATCTATTCGAATCAACTTTGGCTAAAACATCAATTTTGAAAATCAAAAACTACTGTCATAAACAAATTCATTGAATATAAAGTTATCATGTCACTTACACTTACATTTGACTGAAGAAACCTAATGACATTACTAGTCAACACTTATATCACAGTTACAAGCATCCAAATTTGATGTTTATACTTATCTTAAACTCTTTGCTGATGAATGTTATCTTGGTCAAACAATCTCTCAACAATGCTCAAAAATTTATTTTTCCCACAACTGAAAGGTGAAAAAAGAGTGAATAAAGATAGAAACTTAGTTGAACTCCAAAGGTTAAATCTTTTGACAAGTCAAGAAACCAATGACCCGATGTAGTCTACTCTCCCTCCAAGTTTGAAGACATGTTGTCTCAATTTTTACTAAAATTGATGCTTAAAAATTTCTAGATTCACTTATTTTTACTTGCTTTTTAATCCTATACTCCAGTCACGTTCGTCTTGTTGTATATTTTACGTATAAACAGACAGAGATACATTCAAATCCATGCATGCAAACAAAAGTGCAAAAGCTTTCAAGTACAATATCTAGCACACTTACTATATGAAGAACAGATAACAAGAGCTGGCCTGACCAGAGTTAAACTCTTGAAGCGTTATATAGAGTTTTTCCATACAAAAGTTTGACTTGATTGTAAATACTTTTTTTCTATTTATATCACGTACATGTACATGTATATACATTTTTTACAGCCTAACTAATATTACTTTTATGCTGTGACACTGTGAAATGCATCACACTTCTCAAATACTGAAGTGAGACTGGGATGTAAGTAACTATTTCTAAGGTTCTCACACAGAGAATACTCACGTATTTGTCTCAATAATGTGAAAAATAAAGCAATATATAAAATTTATCATACCACGTGGAGAACGGACTGCTGTGGCAAAAGATACTTCTGTCATGAACTGTGCCATCTGTCGACCAACTGATTCTATCTGCAAGGCCAATTCACGTGTAGGTGCCATACACAGACACTGACAGTAATGTACGTCTGGATTAATACGTGACAACATAGCAAGAAGAAATGTAGCTGTTTTTCCAGTACCAGATTGAGACTGAGCAATCATATTTTGTGGACTAGGTAATCAAATAGAAAGGAAATCAATTATCAAGATAGGTTACCATGAGGTGATGAAGCAGTGATTTACTGATTGAAGTATTCAGCTTTCAACTAATACGTCTGAAACAGATGTCATGTCTTTTAGAAGAATATAAACAATCATAACATCGATGTTTATACTTACAATACACTGTGCAAACTATTATCGGGTATTTCTCGTGGAAATTACATACTGCTTATGAACGGGTGTCAATTGTAAGCGTCAACTGTAAGGCTTAAGTGAAGCCAAAAAGTAAAGTGTCGAATAACGTCAGCACAATCAATCAAAGACTACTTTAGTGCTAGGCTGTATAAGTTTTGATTTAAACGCGTTTTCCCTACACTAGGCCTGCAAAACGCGTTGAGCTAATCCCAGGCAAACAAACTATCACCACTTACTTGTCAGATATAAGGCTGCTTAACGCTTGTTCTTGTATAGTGGACGGCTTGTAAAACCCCATCGCTGCAATGCCCTTCAGAAGAGGTTCCTTTCTATTGTCATAATTAAAGTGAAACATTAAAACCTACAAGTTCAGTTCCTGAAATGTGCGAACGGAATGAAGAGGATGATTGGGGTCAGACCTCAAGATCTCAAAATCCAAGTCATGCGTTTCAAAAAGCCTGGAATTCAGTAACTTGTTGATGTATGATATCTCCGCCCTTGTGAAAGCTTAAAAATAGAAAAATACTAAACCACCTACGTTTCTCATCACACACTTCTTGACTGAGTTCAGCGTCCGTGCATTTGCTGATTCGTGACACACTTTCGAAAAGCGCTAACCAGTTTTCACCATCCGTAAATGACATATTGATGTAGTGTAGGGTTGTTGGATTGAAGGAAATGTTCTAGAAGTGGAAGAGATAAATGAGACTGTAGCTGTTCGCGTCTAGCCAAAGAATACCCTGTGTACTAGAGGAGCATGTATAGTAGTGGGGAGAACTGAAAAAGAGAGAGACGAAAGAGGTGAACTGATGACCCGGCACGTACATAAAATACACACACTATTGCTAAGGATAGTAACGAACAACAATTGGTAGTAAAATTACAATATACTGACAACCTTAAGAGGTCCATCAACCAATCGCAAAACGGCGCCTAGCGATAGAAAAATTGACAGCTAAAAGCCAAAAATATACATTTATTTGAACGATCGAAGCTCACATATTGGATTATTTCTTGCAGAGGGCTAACGTTATGATTTACGACTATCACCTTATAGACTTTTCGTAGCGAATCGATACCAGCTATGATGAGTTATGAGTTCAGTTCTTCATATTACTGTTACGGTTTGCATCATCAATCGAAGTCAGATATTACGAAATGCTTCAAAATTCCACTGTTCACAAACTTGAACTCAAGTTTGCGAACAAAATGATGTGAATGAAGACGAAAGACTACCTGGTGATTATAAAAACGATGAAACATTAACGCGAAATGTTTCATTTTGCAAGCCTAGACGAAAAAGACAATATTTCGAATCAACCTGTATTTTCCGGGGTCTTGATCGTATTTTCTCTAAATCCCACAAACACCTACCAAGAAAGCATTCCAAGGATTGATCTATTTATACCAAAATACAACACCCAAGCAAACATAAAAGTGGAAAAAATAGGAAAACCTGAAAAGAATTAGGAGAAACTGCATACAAAGTTAACTTTTCAAGATAGGCGCTTATTTCTCCAATATCCAATATCTTTTGCATGAGCTAGTGTAAACCAATTTGATTTCTTTGCTGTCGATTCTTGTTCTTTCGGTACGGTTCCAAGTGTTCGGTAATGTCCAATGGATGGAGGTCTAGCCACTCGACTGTCTAAATCTAGTCAATTGTCAGTTGATTGTGAGTTTGTATATCTCGGGATTTGAATGGAAACGTGACGTTAAAATGGTCTGGTGAATTTAATGTGATGTAGGCTATAATCAGATTACCCCCTCCTGTAACTCAGGGGGAAAAATCCCGAATGCTGGAGTCTGTTTCTGTAAGTGTTATCTTTAAACCCTATCACCCGTTCCGTTGCTCGTCTCTGCACTCGATCCAAGAAATTTGCGTCTGCTTTAATGAGTCGGGGTGCAGTGACGTTGCAAACCTCGAACTGTGGGCCAGCATATGTCCTGAATAATGTTGAGAATAATATAGCAGTGATAGCTCTAAGTTGTCTTCGCAAAAAGTGATGAGTCGCATTTTCCTTGGCTGCGTCCCTCATATCGTTCCAGATGATATGGAGTCTTCTAGTGGTTATCAGATCAGATCAGATGAGACATTACGGAACGGACTTCCGTTGATGGTGTAGATCGTTTGAGTCGTGTGAGGTAGAAAATGCATGATGTGGTACTTTAGTTGGTTTAGTTTTAAACGGTTTTTCACTACCCGTTCCTCAACGGGTTTAAGGTCTTTTAGGATGTTGGGGATGTTAGATCCCAAGAACTCGCTTGAGAAATATTTTTATTTTGGATTTAATTCATGGCCCGATCAGTTGACCTTGAGATTGTAGCATCTCATCATTCATTATTGTACTTTCGCTTGTATTTGAATAATTCGATTACAGTATCGATTATACCATGTATATATTTTTTTCATTGTGTGCTGGCTGTTGTTGTAGAATACAATTCGTACGCTTAACAAGACTTCTGTTTTGCAGTTTCGGATTCAAGGTAGCCTACCTGGACGCTGGTAATCGTCTCGTTTACGTTATCGACTAGGGTGAACTCGTAATAGATTCAAGCGCTAATTCTTGTGCGCTTGACTTGCCTTGGTACGAAACTTTCTATTCTGAGGGTAGTTTCTAAGCCTAGATAGGAGTGAGTCAGTGAAGGCCATTTTCGAAAACTTAACGATCAGGTGTGAGGCTTTTTCAAAGTCTAGAAATATTGTACTAATCGATATTTCTCGGCATCATCAGGATTTCCAACTGTTCCATGCTATGAGAAGGTTGCATGTGCACGACCTACCTTTCCGAAGCTTGTGTTCGGCTTCATGGAAAATTTATTTCTAATCAATGTATTGCATCAACTGTTCATCCTCCAGCCCCTCATTTACTTTTGATAGTAATGGTAGAAATACTACTGGTCTGTAATGAGGTGTGTCCTTCCTATCTCTACCTTTGAAGATTGGAGTGGTACTTGAGTGGCACTTTGAACTTATGGATGCCTGATTAACTGGTCGATGAAGTTTCTGTTCAAGATCCTAGTCATCTCCAGGTTGGTGTGGTCTTCCCCATGCGAACATTTGCGTGAAAACAAACCGCGAGTCGTTGGTATTTTGTTGTGAACCAGAAGAGATGCTCAGTGTTTGCCTGTATTTGGACAACCAGCATCATCTGAAAGCCTCTCCGTTCACTTCGAAACTGCACCTAGTCCTCAATAGCAAGTAAGAACTATGATTGTAGTCCTTAAAGGAGACCTTCCACTTATGCCATGCTCTCCTCTTCGCCTGTTCCAGAGGTAGTAAAAACCTATTAATTTCTCTCCTTTCACTAAATGTTGTTTCAGTACGGTTTCAAGTATTCGTTAATGTTCAATGGATGGTAGTCCAACTGTTACGTCCAAGTTTTTGCTCTTTGATCCTTAGAAGCACAGTTGTCGATCTATTTGCAATTCACGATCCCAAATATTAAATAAGAACGAAACTCCAAAGTAGATATCAAAGTTTATTGCCAATTTACAATGATCGACCAAAATGTGTTTATTACAAATAGACGACCAATGTCGTTCTAACAACAATAATTATAATAATTACAATTACCTTCTATTTTATAGGTTTCTAGGAGCAAAAAACTGCAAACGAACAACCAAGACAAACAGGAAACCAAAAATGGCCGGAAATAATAATTCAAACAAGTTCATAAGTTAAGTAAAACAAATGTACCCAAAAAACACAGTGAAATTAATGATATTTATATATAAAGGTTTTGATCAGCAAAATGTCTTCATTCCTCCCGTAACATTCCCGACCAAGAGAACCTTGGTTCATTCTCATCCCCTAATCCACACCGGAAGAACGAGCAGGACTTACAGCAGTACGCCTACGCGCCCTCCAACATGGATATGACTTATCAAACTAACTATGTACCTGTACATTCCCATCAGGTCTTTGATTCCCCTATCTATTGTAGCATGACCTAACGGTAGTATAAACCTTATCCAATTAACCCACACGAACATGTACAACACGTCGTAAAGCTGGTCATATCCTCTTAGAGATTTACCTTCCACCTCATGGGGATGAGTCGTCAATCCACCACCCATTGCTCCGAACAGCAGATACGATGAAGCCCGTGATGCTGACTTATCAACAGAAGATCTTGACCCATTGATTATATGCAAGGGTGGGATCTGCAATTTTGACATTTCCTCATTTCCCGAAGACTCTAGGTGGCATAACATAGGAACAATATTCAACTCTCCATCTCCTGGTAAAGAGGTTTCATCGTCATCGTCGGCAACTCATTTGCCACATCAGTGGCATCTAGATTATTACCATCGTCATCATGATTCCGTTCTGTCAGACAAGTAGCGTCGTTTCTGGCTACACTAGCATCCGTAGAGTGAAACTCTTCCTTTGTTGTATAACTCATCTCGCTATATGAAAGAACAGCATTAGTGTCACAATTCGAAACCGATGAACTCACTTGTTGTTCTTCGTGTTCCGTTTCACAGACACAAGACATATGCACTTCAATAGCATCGTTATCATGCAACATTGTAGACTGGCTGTTACCATCAGACGCTTTCTTCTCATTTCTAATATAGTGTAAGACAATCATGGAATCCGTCCAAAACACAACTTCTGCAAACTTGATATCTAACTCGGACTGCAGCTGGGACCCCATACGCGCTGCTAACACTGCTGCCGTAAGTTCCAAGCGGGGTATAGTTTGAATCTTTAAGGGGGTTACTCTTGCCTTAGCCGTAATAAGACGAGAACATATTTCAGTGTCATCGATGTAAGAACGGATGTATGCCACTGCCCCATATCCAATTTCCGAGGCGTCACAGAAAATATGAAGTTCCAGGAGCGAGCGATCTGATTGTGGGAATAATACACAGCGTGGAAAACTAACGTTCTCAACCCTCTGAAATCCACTTAGAATCTCTAACCAGCGTTTGCCTTCCTCACTTGGAATCTCTTCGTCCCATCCTAGTCCCAATTTACTCAAACGTTGAAGTAACTGCTTCGTAGGAAGTATGTATGGCGCTAACAATCCCAAGGGGTCGTATAATGAAGCTACACTCGACAATATACCTCGCCTAGTGAGAGCGCGTTTCGGTATGCGAACTTTAAATTCAAACGCGTCAACCATAGTATTCCAAAATAATCCCAATGTGCGTTCCGTAGGAAGTCTCTCAAAGTCAATCTCTTTTACGGCTTCTGCTCTCTCTTCTGGATGAATTGATTCGAGAACCTGTAAACAGTTAATTATCCATTTGGTACGTCTGAACCCACCTTTTCTGAGTAGTAAACCAAGGGTTTTTGCAAGCTCGATTGCATCCTGCACATTATCAATTGAAGTTAAATAGTCGTCGACATAGAAACTCTTATCTACAACTTCCTGGACATCTTTATTCAATTCCTTTCCGAATATATCTACCGTCTTCCGAAGTGCGAAATAAGCGCAAAAAGGAGAGGACACGGCTCCAAGCGGATGAACTGTCAAACAATATTCTTTAGTCTTTCGTCCCATATCACCGTCTTCCCACCATAATAGTCGAAACGCTCCCCTATCTCGTCTCGGGATCTTTACTTGAAGGAACATCTCCTCGATGTCAGCGGCTAATGCTACGTTGCATAATCTGAATCATAGAAGTATACCAATTAAACTATTTACAGTATTTGGTCCTCTCAAAAGCTGATCGTTAAGAGAACAACCTTGATAGACAGCTGCACAATCAAAAACAATTCTTAATTTTCCAGGCTTTTTAGGGTTGATAACAGGATGATGAGGAATATACCAACAAACAGCATCACGGTCGAATTCCTCCTTACTAGCTTCAATGATGTAGCCTTTGCTTAAATGTTTACTCATTACAAGTTGATATTTCTCCAGAAGACTATTATCCTTCATAAACCTCTTCCTTAAACACTCTAGTCTACGTTCAGCTAGTTCCAAATTATTCAGTAGCCTTGGCTTATCATACTTCCAGGGTAGACCAACTTGGAAATGGCCACGCTCCAGTCTAAAGGAACTATTAACTATTTCTAGAGCTCTTTTATCTTCGACAGAATATTCATTACGAAACCCATCTGCATCCTCGAACTCATGATTATATAATCTTTCTATATCTCGCAAAATATCATTAGTAGAACAATGACACCACTGAACTTGATGTAAAGACCTCGATGCTTCTTTAGGACCTAAAATCATCCAACCGAGATGAGTACGCACACCAAACGGATGCTTCCTGTCTCCCAGGCGTTGTTCAAGGACCCAATGTGCATCTGGAGCATCAAACACAATCAATATTCCTACTAGATTACTTTGCAGCCTCGGTAGAGTTATGTCCTTTAAATGTTTCCACTTTCTCAGCTGGAGTTCGGTTAAAGGTTCTGCCGAATCGATCGGAAGTTTCTTGATCGTATAGGCCTTGTTAATCTTTATAGAACCCCGCTCATCTAATGAAAATACCTCTAAACTTACTTCCAGACATTGACAAGTAGAAGTTCCATTCACAGTCGTCACCTTTATTGAAGTTTCCTTACCTTTGAGACCTAACCGATTAACTAACTCTTCGCATACAATAGAGGTATCTGAACCATTATCTACAAGAGCGTATGTTTCCAGACATCCCTTGGGGCCATATAGTCTAACCGGAACGATACCCAAACAAACCTTTGAGAATTTCCAATCCTTAGCAAAATTCACTACATGTTTGTTAGTAGCATCAATATGTAATAACGGATTATGCCGAATCTTACAATTATCAACGTCACACCTTGTGTCCGAGTTGCACGACTTGGCTATGTGACCCTTCCTTAAACACAAGTAACATAGACCACGCTTTCTCACTTCCTGCATCCTCTCTGTAACATTCATTTTTGATAACTTCATACAGTCTTTCTCATTGTGATCACCGAAACAAATTTCGTAACTTAAAGCCTTGAATGAGTTGCTTGGTTCCCGCCTAACTACATTAAAGCGTGATCTCCTGTCAATTTGGCCTTCATAATTACTTTTACGGAACTTTGAGTTACAATGTATCAATCTACCAAAACGTGATCGCGCAATCCTGGCTCTTTCTTCTACAAATATCACTAATTCTTCAAATGTCGGCTCTCTACCGGTCATCATGATCCTATCAGCAGCTTCCACACATTTATTCTGTAATTCCAGGTATAAACGTGACACAATTATTTCCAGATTAGCCGTAGAATTCACATCAGCCATATACCCCATTTCCTTCAATGTTATACATACATTACGTAACTTAATTGCGAAGTCAGTTAGGCCATCGGCGGATCCTTCAACAGATTTGTGGCTAAGTAATTCGGTAATAAGATTACGGGCGACAAGATGTTCTTTACCAAATAGATCATACAAAATTTGCTTAGCTCTATAGTAACCCAAGTGACTGGGCAAGGAAATACAAGCTTCAATAGCCATTCTGGCCTTTCCTTTACAATGGTATGACAAATATGACAACAACTGGCACTTGTCAGACAGTTTACTCTCTATAATGCTTGTAAACTGACTAATAAAACGGTGGTACTGGCTTGGTTGTCCGTCAAAAATCATCATATCGATCTTAGGCAAAACTGTATTATTAACCGTAGCACGTAACGTGTCCTTTAATTCATCAATCCAATCGCATTTTGAGGTGTTAATTACCTTATTACGCGCAATATCACAATCCAAGTACCTTTCCACCTTAGAATTTATCTCAGCTTTGTCTACTGACAGTCGGTTATTGTTTTCTATGACATTACATTCTAATTCAGCCATATCAACTTCCTCTTGAAGCTCTAACAATTTAAGCTGCTTTTCTAACTCAAGTCTCTTTTCCAAATTCTTCTTCTTAATTAATGCCTGTAGAATTCTTTTTGAATGTTTTGTGTTTTGGAAAATCCCTCCATGTTTACATATCTTTGCTATGACATGATGGACTTTTTCTCTTGACATTTTTGGTATTTTATTTGATTCCAATTTAAGATTTTATCATTGTATGTTGTTATTCTTTCTATATTTGTACCTATATTGAAGTTTTTGTGTTTGCTTCTGAACTGTACATATATTGTTTAAATCTGATATAATATGGCTACCGCCACATTTTTGGATGGACGCGGTGGCTGCTGGACTTAGTGTCACTTACTAGTTATTGTATTGGATACTCTGCGGAGTAAATTAACCCTGGAAGAAACACAAATACCGTAAGACTCTGTATTTCCATTTTATAATAATAAAGAGACGTTTTCTCCTAGAATTTTGCCCTTTTCGATTTGGTCGGGACCCGGATCTAGGAGGAACGTACAGGAGTGTTTCTATTGGAAACAATTAGGACAGCCACTGTCGAAATAAATCTACAGTCTGGTATTTTCTTCTATTTTGAATTATACTTTGGAAATATTCATCGGAACACATATATTTTGGAACTATTCGGATTATTAAGAATTATAAAGAAACATTTGGAATTTTAATCGTTTATCACACTAGACTTCCTTGGAGGAAGAAGTTGGATTATTAATCATTATTTTTGAACTGAATTTTGGAATTACTCTATTTTGTATTGTTACCGTCTTTATTGAACTTTATTTATGATGTCAAACCGAAAAAAATCACACATGAGGAGGGTGGAAGAGCTCGACGGATCACAGGGCTCTAGGCAAGTCGTTGATGATAACTTTTTTATGGGTAACCCACATGTTATGTCTGATATTTATTATTGTACGTCATCGATAGAGGGTTTAGAATTACCTAAGGTTGAACTTTCATATTTTGATGGAAGGTCTCGCGACTATTTTAAGTTCATACGACAGATAGAGACGTTTATAGAACCTCGAATCAAGGATGATCAAGTGCGTTTATTGTATTTAATTCATTATTGTAAGGGAAAAGCTAAAAATGCGATTGAAGGCTGTATTATTATGGATCCACAAGCAGGATATAAGAGAGCTAAGGCCATTCTAAAACAGCTCTTTGGACAGACGCATGTAATAGCGCGAGAAACCTTAGAGGACTTATTTAGAACTGGGAATGTAGAATTTAATGATCCTGAATCATTGACGAACTTGGCCATTAAAATGCAGAATGCTTCTTTAACTTTAGAACAGTTAAATTGTACAGCTGAACTTAACTCTATGGCTACTTTAGAACGAATAGTAAGGCTCTTACCTCGTCGAATGCAAGCCCAGTGGGCAGAGCTAGTATTCAAGTGGGACGAAGAGGAGAGAGAGCCTAGTTTCAATGAATTGACGGAATTTATTATGTCTCGTGCTAAGATAGCTAGTAGTAGGTTTGGAAGATTAGCTTATCAGGCTAAAACAGGAAATAATACGGAAGCTACTAGTGGTCTGCGTGCGAGACATGAGGATTCTTCGTTTCTACCTAACGCACGCCCGGAAGATAAGAGGGTTGTCAATTATATCACGAAAGCATACGCTGATGAAGGACGAGTATGTGACCGTAACGATGTAAAGCCTCTTGATGCGTGTCCTAGCAAGAAGCCGGTTGGTGTAACAGATAAGATGGCTTTTCTAAGTGTAGAAAAGAAAGAAAAAGGTGAAAAGTGTAGGCACCAAGATGGATCCGAAGTGTGTGATGATAAAAGCCTCTTAGCTGCTCGAAAAGCCTGGAACGGTAATTTGGATTCGAGTAATCAGAGGTTAATGAGTTCAGCAAATATGAATAAGACCCAGGCAGGATTGACTGAACGGAATAAAGCTTATTTTCGGAACCCTTCAGTTAGGGTAAATTATATAACTGGACCTAGAGTAGATTCTAGGATAAGTGATGGTGGTACAGTAACGGCTAAGAAGCCTAGGAGACATGATGCTACTATTACTAAGAAGCCTGAACCTCATGCTCTTTCGGATGCTACGACTAGCCATGGAAATAGTAGCCATCAGAACCTTAGTAGTGACAGTGATAATAAGAAGATAGAAAGTGTCAGAAGTCCACTTATAGGGACTAGTTTATCAACTTCATCGAATGAGCCTCCTAGTGTTTCGACGCCATCGGACCTCGTCACGAAGGTTAAGTTGATTGAAGATGCACAAGGTTGTGCAACTGTAACTGTTCCTATTACGGTTGACTGTCAGTCGAGTGATGATGAGAAGAAAGTGTTTGATGGTAACAGCCAGTCTACAGTGCTGTGTGATGACGATGCTATTGTTGAGCATATGTCTTGTGCCGCGGAAACGGATGCTAATGCAGAACGGAATCATTTAGACGTTGATAATAAATTGGATGTCACTGACGTGACCAATGTGTTACCGACGATGATGAATACTGTTCAAACCTCCTCTGCATCAGGAGATGGAAGGATAAATATTGATCCTACGTCATGCTACTTAAGGTCTTCTGGAGACGATGAAATGTCAAAATTTGAAATTCCACCCTTGCATATTATTTATGGGTCAAAAACTTCTGTTGATAAGTTAGCATCACGGACTTCATGGTATCTGCTGATCGGAGCAAGTGGTGGTGGATTGGCGACTCGTCCCCATGATAGAGAATGTAGTCCTTGGATAGGATATGACCAGTTTTGCGACGTGTTGTTCATGTTCGTATGGGTTAATTGGGTAAGGTTTATACTACCGTTAGGTCATTCCACGATAGATAGGGGAATCAAGGGCCTGATGGGAAAGTATAGGTACCTAGTTAACACGATAGGTCATATCCATGTTGGATGGCGGGTAGGCGTACTGCTGTAAGTCCTACACGTTATTCCGGTGTGGATTAGGGGATAACATGGGAACCCTAAATAAAGTATCATTAACGCTTGCTCTTTTTGCATGGAGGGATATTGCGGGCCCGTGTAGAATTCTTTTTGAATGTTTTGTGTTTTGGAAAATCCCTCCATGTTTACATATCTTTGCTATGACATGATGGACTTTTTCTCTTGACATTTTTGGTATTTTATTTGATTCCAATTTAAGATTTTATCATTGTTTGTTGTTATTCTTTCTATATTTGTACCTATATTGAAGTTTTTGTGTTTGCTTCTGAACTGTACATATATTGTTTAAATCTGATATAATATGGCTACCGCCACATTTTTGGATGGACGCGGTGGCTGCTGGACTTAGTGTCACTTACTAGTTATTGTATTGGATACTCTGCGGAGTAAATTAACCCTGGAAGAAACACAAATACCGTAAGACTCTGTATTTCCATTTTATAATAATAAAGAGACGTTTTCTCCTAGAATTTTGCCCTTTTCGATTTGGTCGGGACCCGGATCTAGGAGGAACGTACAGGAGTGTTTCTATTGGAAACAATTAGGACAGCCACTGTCGAAATAAATTTACAATGCCTTATCTAACCTCAATCGAGAGGTACTAAACTGAGATGAAGACGTACTATTAACACTAATATCATCAAGTTTATCATCATCATTAAAATCAGACATACCATAAACAGCTTTAGAAATTTTACCATCCATTTCGTCATTTTCCTTTAGCCTTTTGCTTCTAGTTTCCATTGTATGCTTTGTTCGAAATTGATTACCAAGCAAATGTGAAATTAATCCAAACGTATTCGACCAATAATAACAAAAATGTCCAAAAGTATCCAAAGTATGACCAAAGAACCAAAATTGAAGTGTCCAAAGTATCCAACGATCAAATTAAAAGTTAGAAGAACTTTTGGACCCAAATTTCCGAAAGTTTCCAAAGACAAAAATTTAATTGAAGAGCGTCTGGACCCAAAACGTCCAAAAGAATCCAATGTATGACAAAATTATAATAGAAGAACTTTTGTTACGTCCAATTTTTTGCTCTTTGATCCTTAGAAGCACAGTTGTCGATCTATTTGCAATTCACGATCCCAAATATTAAATAAGAACGAAACTCCAAAGTAGATATCAAAGTTTATTGCCAATTTACAATGATCGACCAAAATGTGTTTATTACAAATAGACGACCAATGTCGTTCTAACAACAATAATTATAATAATTACAATTACCTTCTATTTTATAGGTTTCTAGGAGCAAAAAACTGCAAACGAACAACCAAGACAAACAGGAAACCAAAAATGGCCGGAAATAATAATTCAAACAAGTTCATAAGTTAAGTAAAACAAATGTACCCAAAAAACACAGTGAAATTAATGATATTTATATATAAAGGTTTTGATCAGCAAAATGTCTTCATTCCTCCCGTAACACCAACTACACTAATTCTGGTCAAACGGCATTCATTTATTTATTTGAATGAGTACATTTGCTTCAGGGCAGTAGAATTTCTGAATACCAGCTGCTTTCACATTACCATGCAAGAGGTCAGCCTGTAGCTGCAGAGAGAATAGTGAGAAAACTCTGACATGAATAAGAAAAAGGTTTAAGAACAAAGTAAATAAATGGATGAGTAAGTTGATATATAGTTATGAAAATTGTGTCAGGGAAGTTTCATCGAGGAAGAGGAAACAAAAATAAATAGCTATATAGATTACGTTTACATCTAGGGAAATGGCAATAATAACAGTCAGCAAGCCTTAAAAAATGCGTCAGATATAGCTAGTCCAAGAGTGAGATGAAAATCCGTAATCGAGTACGGGTCTTTTTCAAATCCGTTCCGGGACCTATTCACCGTGAGGCCTTAGCCACGCTGGCTTGCAGAATATTCTAAATATGGACAACAATCAGTGAGAAAAAATGCGCACGAACCTAGGCATTCGTTATTACTGTAGAATCCTTTTTGAATGTTTTGTTTTTTGGAAAATCCCTCCATGTTTACATATTTTTGCTATGACATGACGGACTTTTTCTCTTGACATTTTTGGTATTTTATTTGATTCCAATTTGAAATTTTATCATTGTATATTGCTATTCTTTCTATATTTTGTACTTATATTGAAGTTTTTGTGTTTGCTTCTGAACTGTACATATGTTGTTTAAATTTGATATAATATGGCTACCGCCACATATTTGGATTGATGCAGTGGCCGCTGGACTTAGCGTCACTTATCTGTCACTGTGTCTGATACTCTTCGGAGTAATTGTACCCTGGAAGAAGCACTATTTCCAGGTAATGCTTTGTATTTCCATTTTTTAATTAATAAAGACGTTTTCTCCTAGAATTTTGTCCTTTTTGAATTAGTTGGGACCCGGAACTGGGAAAAGCGTACAGGAGTGCCCCTATTGGAACCCATTGGAACGGCCACTGTAGAAATTCATTTGCAATTACTACATTAATTACAAATGTTATCAAACAAATTGCAATAATGTAGGGAAATTATTGCTATTTTACTACACTCGCGAACGCGCTAACAGTTCAGATAATAATATGTTATTCAAAAAACATAGCACGTTACAAAAGGCTGTAAATGTTTTGCCCCATAGACGTGGGTACATTGAGGTCATCGCCTCACCGTCATGAATGCTGGTTATAAACACCACCCTCCCCCCCTTTTGTTATGATAGGCTGTCTTACATTTGGTGGTAGATTTTCGTCATTGTTTTTTAGTCTAGGCTCTATTGTTTAACACATTTTGTCGGAATACGCTGTTTCTACTAGCTCTATGTTACATGCGAACCAAACAAATTTAGCTGCTGTATGTTGAACTAAATATCCACGAAGCATTTCATGCTGTTTTTGATTTAACTATTAGTAATAAACTGTAAGATATGGGTCAGATAATAGGCAGTTTGGAAATAGGAAGGATAGGCAGCTGACGGAAGTAAAAGAGGAAAAATAGTGTTAAATTTATGTGAGCGAGGCGATAAGTGGGTAAAAAGCAAGGATGTCAATTCATCATGGAAATTAAAAATCATCAAAATGGTAATATATGAACGAGAGGGAACTTACAATAATACAGAAAGTTTTAGTTCCTTTTGCTTGAGAGAAGTTGAGCGGCATTTACAGGCTTTTTAATATGTCTGTCTACTGAAAACGAAAACTGAACATTTTATGAAAGACCGGATGATGATGATACGAACTTAAATTTTAGAGAAAATACGAATGTTACGGCTAGCACCTCAAAGGCATGACGTACCACCGTCTGTTGTAGTAGGGGAATTAGTCTTTCATTCCGTGATACGAATCGTGGTGAGGGTGATATATATTCATGATCTGTTATTAGCTTCTAAGGTAAAACTGTATATTTGGTGGGCCATAAATGTGTTCCTGGATTTGGTGTGAGCTGCAGAAAGTTTCGAACAACAGATATACTAGTTTCATAAACCTAGTGATTGAGTCACAGACACCATTTCGAGATTATGTGCATCTGGGTGTCATCTCCCAAATTTTATAGTTTTACGCACATCTTTCATGAACATAAGAAACAAGAGTGGAACTAATACACTTCTACGGATAAATCCACCGGTTATTGTTCTTGGTGATTAAAGAAAATCGCTGTAGTTTACAATTTTTTCGCGTCTATTTAGGGATGAAGCAAAGAACAAATAAAGTGATTCGCTGATTTCCTATGACTTTAGTTTCAGAAGAAGCACTTCGCATGAGACCTAATCAAAAACTTTCTGAAGGTCAAAAAGAAGGACCGATACTAATATCATTTTGTTTTATTTTTCTGTTGTCACATTGTGATAGACTATCAGGAATGTAGCCCATGACCTGTACCTCAATAACCTATGCTATGAGATCTGTATGAGATATTTATTAGGTAGATGTTGTAATATCATCGCCTTTATTACTTTCCCAATCACCCTAGATACTGGTGGGGTACTTAAATGTCAGTAATTTTAACCATCCGCTCTAGGCCCATACTCGATGATATTAGTTAGTGCATTTATCTCCAGGCAGTATGGAAGTTAGTCTGAAAAGTCGATTGCTTTAATTCTAGTCACTTTACTTTATGAATAGTAGGTCGGTTTTCCAGCGTTCGTTTTCCAGCGAAGATCGAGTTTATCTTTGAAAGTTTTCACCAATAGGGCTGACATGTTGTGTTCCGTTTTTGAGATAACGGGGACAGGATTTAAGCTTTTTAAGTGCTAGTCGTGAGTGAGTTTGCTGGGGCCTGTCACTTAGGTTACACATGCTTTATTTGGTCATGTGCAATAGAATCCTTAGTCATACATATCAAGTGTGCACACTAACACTCATTGAACATCACCAAATACTTAAACCATGATAAAAACAGCCACAGTTGTGTACAAATTCAACATTTCTTCTACGCGAGCACGTGAAAATTAACAATAATCGAGAGCAAAGAAATCAACTGGATTATATTAGCTCGTAAAAAAGATATTGGATATTGAGCATTATAAGGGCATGGGGTCTGGAGTTTAGCGCTTAATCGACTGTGTCATACGATTCCGCTCAAACCAGACATGAAATACTTGCCTGAAAGAGTTGTTTTGTCACTGGTTTTGTGTCTCGGAACAATCAACATGCTGGCTCAAAGAGTGAACTTAAGCATTGCAATCTTATGCATGATAAAGCATAGCAATATAAGTGACAATTACAGTACAATTAGTAAATATTCTATGAGTATCAACTCAACATCAGATTGTAGTATGCAGTCAATCGATGAATCAGAGGTATTTAAGCTTTTATTCCGTTTCTATCATTATATCAATCATAAATTGTTTTTGAATCCTAGGTTTTTTGATGAGCAAACAGGTACATGCCTACTCTTTCTAAATACTATTTATCCCTACTTGAAATGTTCAGCAAGCCAAATTGGCTACTGCCTCTCAGTGAATAGCTCTCAAAACAGACTTGAAGAACACTTACTCAAGTACGGATTATCATCGTCCTCTTCGACCAGCTTTGTCTGATGCATGTCTCGAAACTTACTAGCTGTGATCATTATCATCTCCTTATATCACTAAATCATCATATCTAGGTTACTATCGCTGTTTCTTCCTCTCTGCCTACACTTCTGTCTTCTAATTCAGTCTTCACTACCAACTAAGCAACACATTTGGTTAATTGTTTCTAAGATCTTCTCATTAGTATCAGAATCTTCTCCTTATTATTCTCGATATTGCAACCAATGTGATCTCCGGTTTAGTAATGTTATAGCTACCGGTTTTCAGGAACCCTACTGTACTGCGATAAATGCACTCATTGAAATCATGGAACATACAAATTAATTAAGAACTGTCGATACACCATAATTAGTTTATTTGATCGTCCAGACTACCATAACATTGGATATCATAAAATGCATGAAGCTGCTCCAAAAGAACACGAAACGAGAGCAAAGAAATCAGTTGGTCTATACTGCCTGGTGATAAAGATATTGCGTTTATTGTATATGAGACATATAAGTCTGCGTATGCTTAAATATATATCATATATTTTGAAGACGAATGTAGCGAGAATATTTTTCTCACACTCGAATTCTGATATGAGAGAACTGTTTTAGATTAAACAACTCTTGGATTATTGCTCTTTAAAAAAGGTTTTAATGTGGACATACTGAGTTAAAAATTTAGTAGGTTCTGGTTTAAGTCGTCTCTTAAATTTCCGACGTTGTCGAAAATTTTAATCAATTTCATTGGATATCCCATAGTAAAATTTAAGGAAGTGTGACTAACGGCTCTAAACTTTTCTCTGATCTGGGGTTTTTCTCAAAATTTGCACAATTTCGGAAGATTGGGCTTATGGGTAGTATCACCCATATATAATGTAAGGCAATAAAAAACGGTTGTAGGTGATATAATCTAAATTCAAGCATAGTGAGATACTCATCCCATACCTTTCTCGGCATTGTAACATGCTATCTTTTTCAACATTTTAGTTTGTCTCACATCAATAAATCCGTTTTCTCTTAAATTTTATCTTACCTTCTTTAACTTTATTCTCCATTGTTATCTAAAATTAGCAGTAAAGATGATAAAATTTCATAGAAAATTCTGTGATGTCATGTTCTGTATAAAAATTTTATTTATGAGTATAAAATGTGATAATGCGTCAGAGAAGTGATTGGGATTGACTCGATGAAGAGTATTTACACAATTTCGAGGTTTTTCATAGACTGTTTGCAATTTTATATTCGAGAGTCGTTGCATCGCTTTATAACATTAAGTGAGCGTAAACTAAATAGTAAAGAGTACAGTAGTACGAAGTAGTGTCTGTGGTTTTTAGTATTGAAATGGATCGGAGCAGTTGATTCGTACTCTTAATACTATTAGAATTTTGATGAAAAACGTAAAACAAGATATCATTCTATTGTGCACTCGTTTAAATCATTGGATGAGGAAATATCATGAGGAAAACCATGAGATAATACATTGATGGAAGGGAAATCAAAAGAAACAAGATAGCGAAGACGGTTTTCGTAACCTTAAATTGCACAAAGAATTTATTTATTTTAAGAAGTTTCTGATTTAAAATTTCTGTATAAAAAATTTCTTTCGTAATGTAATTTGGAAAGATATTTTAGCATTTTGAGTATCCTGAGTTAACTATGTCAAAGTGATTCACGAATTTCCATTGCTCTCTTTTTAATTCAATGTATACGGTCTTGGGTAATTATCTTGTGAATTATACTACAGTTATAGGAAATATAAAGAAGAAACGAAGAATTCACTTCTGTTAGCAGATTCAATTTTTCCGTACAGTAGCCAAGATTAAGTGAAAGGATTCGTCACCAAATTTTTTTGGAAATTGGTTTTACTCCATTTAATTAAGATTTAAAAGTTGCTAAGCTTTCTGCTTGGAATTTCACATGCACTTCTCTCATTCAAAATGTATGAAGCATGATAGTTAAGCTATATACGTGACTGAAAATCGTTTAAAGCTCCCTCAGATAACTGGAATGGCCAGAAATTTGGAGTATGATGTCACTGAAATGAACTACAAGTCAGATGGTAATCAGAAGGCCGTAAAGAAACTTTAAAGTGAGGGATATCTTTGAGATCAAAGTACTATTTCTTATATGCTTAAGTTCCTCCTCATGAAATATTTAAGTGGGAAAATCTTAATTTAACTACTCACAAATCTTTTGACAAAGTTATTTCGTGGAGCTAAGTAAACTTAACAAACTGAAAGTGACCTATTTATCGGGAATGAGGCTTTTATCATGCTTCTAACAGGCTTTTTAAAGGGGTATGAAATAAAGGAGTGAGAGGTCACTCCTTAAGCCATCGTAACAGTAGTTAAGTTAAATTAAACAAAACTTTAAAAGCGAAGATTAGTATTTCAATGACTGGATTATTGGATCAAACTATCAACTTTAGTCACGCTCCAGGAACACGGTTAAAAGTTGTCTTTGTAGGGGGAGGGTTATTAGAGATCACACCACAAAACAATGTGAAATAAAAGTTGATATCAATACTCCTTTAATTTTGAAATGCTCGTATTCATACATTTTTTTATTTTGAGCAGCATGTACCTCTGTGATTATGTTATGTAAGACTATGTTTAATGCTTCAAAAACATAGAATCTTTATTTATTAGGCTTTAAGAGATTTTTTACCCTCTGTGAAATTGTAATACCGCATTTTCTTTCAGCTACATGCTTTATTCATAATGATCGATGCAAAATTTTAAAATATTAGCCATTTTTTATATTATTTTAAAATGTAGACTATGATAGCGGGTCCGTTTGATTGGGATCGCTCAAGTCGAGGAATTCTTCTTGGAATAATTTTCTGGGGTTATTTTCTTGGGCAGATACCTGCAGGCATCCTGATTCAAAAGTTCGGCGTCCGTCCGGTTCTACTTACTTCCCTAATTGTAATGAGTACATCAACAATTGTTGTTCCACTAATAGCAACAAAGTCATTGTATTTATTTTACGCTGCACGAGTAGTTACAGGATTGGCATCCGTAGGTTCTGTTATGCTTCTTTATACAGATCTCTGTTACTTTTGATTGTAAATATCAGCATTAGCATTCTGGTTTTCAGTTTTAGTATTGGATTTTAAATAATAGCTTGTAGGTTCTTGCTGATAAATAGTACCATTTGCTCTAGTACCAAGAGTTTGAAACAACCTCGAATTTTCCAGCTTATAACACATTGCTAGGCTACAGTACATCATCAGTGAGCAGGGAAAGAACAACCGACCATGACTCGATATGTTACACTTATTCCTTTATTAACGTTAACTTGTTACGAGAAGGATCTTCACATAAAGTATGGATTGATAAAACCTAGATCATATACAACTACTGAATCCAACGAGTTCCCATGAACAACAGCTTTAGATGTATTTTCTCCTCAAAAATCTCCCTATCTTAAAGCTCACTGATCGATGATTCAATCTTTAAAGCATTTGATTTACAGCTATAGAGTTGTGAGTTAGGAACATTCCTCAACCTTGATCACCTTTTGCGGCACCTGATATGATATGATAAGGGAAATGGACACCTAACTGATATTATTCAGATAAATACAACACTAACGGTATCTGTATAAAGATATTCTATCGTTGATTTAGATGTTGTTTAAAACGTTTGCTGAAAAGTATAAGATTATTTTTTAAGAAGGCTATTGAACCTATCTTATGATCGTACACATTGAATAAAATGAATAGATATAGTGTAACTAGTGTAACTAGATTCACACGAGAAAGGCAATTAAATAATTTCTTTTAGTTAAGTTCAGCAACATAATAAACTGTCCAGTGAAATCGTTTCAATGATGATTGTTTGTGTCTAGTTAAGCTACTTTTGAATAACTTAAAACAAGGTATAGAAAAATTATTTTTCACCCGTCCCACTTCTCTTTAGGTATCAATATCATATGGTCAATAGTTTTTTCTTGAATGACGCATTAAACTAGTAAATGGACTTGTTTTCCATTAGTTATATTTTGAAGTCTAAGTTATTGATTGATGTTTTATTGAACAAAAACTATAGGCAAGTTGGTTTCCTGGATTCTATCAACTTTGGACTGCTTGGGCACCTCCAAATGAACGTGGACTTTTAATTGGATTTGCTTATGCAGGTATTGTTCGTATTGGACTTACTGTTTTATTTTGTTTTATTGTTTTTATTTTATGATTTAAAATGCATCTTGATTTGGATTCTCATCAACAACTGTACATATGTATATATTGATTTCATGTAATCATTTGTTCACGACAGTTCAAACATTTACAAAGAAGTGGAATTTACATTAGCTTTGTCAGTGTGAAGTGATAAGAAGACGCTAGTTTTGTTTAGTCCTAGAATTTTATAATTTAATTACTGTAATCAGTCTAACTTTACATTGTTTCACATTGAATTCTATTGTAGGACTTCATGTAGGTAGTGCTATTTCAATGCCTATAACTGGGGCTTTGTGTCAAACTTCATTGGGATGGTCACTAGTTTTTTACTTCTATGGTGAGTTTATCATTTTGAGTAGACTTAACATGAAATACTATTAAGGAATAGAATACACAGTTATGTTTTAATTATGAGGTCAAAATGTATCCTTTGGATGAATCTCAATACTGGTTGTATGCCGGAATAAAAAAATTATGTAAAACTAGTTTTCTTACATATTGTTGGATAGATAAAAGTTGAATTATTAAAAATTACGGAGCCCAAATTTACACTAATAATCAACAGAAGATTTTAGAGATAACTTCTCAATAACTTGCTTGGCAATGAAAATTGAGTGTACATTGCTAGTGTTCTGGTAATTCAAGTCTATGACGGTCTCATAATCCGGATAAAATAGTAGGTTTACGAATGTGGTTAGCAATCCTCTTTCGTAGAAAATACCAAATCGCTAAAAGATTGTTAAACAGAACAAATAATCCAAACCATTTAAACTTTGCTCTGGTGGTTGTAAGATCTTCATTTAAAAGATTAACGATGTCTCATGCTGAAAACTATACATTTTTCAAAGAATAATGACATTCTGCATTATTTAACCGATCTTTGAAATGTGAAAATAATTGGATAGAACACTATTTAGTCATATTTCATTATAACATTTTATTGATAAATATGTCATAAGATTTTTTTTCATCAATTTACTTGATATTATAAAATCAAAATAACATTTTTCAATTCATATTCAGTAAAATTTACCTCTGATTCACTCAGTATAATAATCTAAATATATACTACACAAATGAACGAAATAACTAACTAACTAACCCGCATGCACATACTATAACATTAATAAATATTCGATATAATACAATAGGTGAAAGTGTCATATCATTCGGTTTTAGGGTTATTCATCATACATTCCAGCTTATAGGTTATATTTACTTTCATTGATTCGTAATGGAATGTTTGAAAAGTTCATTCATTCATTCATCTATATATATATATATATATATATATATATATATATATATATATATATATATATATATATATATATATATATATATATATAAACTCTATGAGAAATTTGTTGATTTCGTAGACAGTATAGAAAAAAAAATATAAAATGTATTCTAAGTGAATATATTTTCATGATAATATAACTGAAAAATATAATCATCAGTTTTAATAATAAACAAAACATCATTGAATTAGGCAAACAAATTATCCATCACTGAAAATCAATAATTTGTATGGTTTACGCTTTGTTGTATATGTAGTTTTTCAAACTAGTCAATTACAACAATAATTCTTTATTATAAAGTCAGATAAGTGTAAATTGGATTTTTTTTTTTACGAATAAAAATATCATGCGGAAAAAATAGATGACATCTATTTCAATTGTATGTGGACATATAAACACTGTTATGAATTGATTTTTCTAGAGTTTGTTTAGACAGTTAGTTTTCTATGAGATGAAGTCTCAGACAAGCCACACCAAACTTTCCCCCTTTATGCGGGGGCTTAAGACCAACAGTAACCCTAGAGAAGCGATGGACACATAATCATGAGGAAGAGTAATATGTAATAATAAGGGTATTATTATTCAGTTTATATTGTTGTAAAACTACTCATTGTGTTTGTTGTCATAACTAAAAAACATTCTCACCACAATTATTCATTTGTAGTATATAGAAACAAAACAGAAGAAACCGAAAAGAAATAACTGTATGAGTAATTGTAATTTGTCATTTTATTCTGTCTAATACAAAACACACTTCTCTGCTTAATCATGAATAGACTGGAAGTTAATTATGATGAATAGAATTTAAACTGAAAGAGGCAGAAAATTACCAACAAATACAGGATGTGAAAATAATGCTAATAATAACAGAAATATTTTAAAACGTTAGTTACGTCATATCTGGTCACGAAAGGAATAGGGGTGTCACGAATTTCTTCTGAGACCCATAAATCATAGTTAAATGTACGAATTCCTATAGCTTCCGCTATGTGTAGGCGACAGGCTTGAACTCCGTTGGGAAATGATGGAGTTATACGATAGAACACCCGTAAAGATCTAGACTTATCTACAATATGACCATTATCAATTAGATGTGCTACGAAAGAACTGTGTATCGTTTTCAACTGGCAGTTCATAAACCATGCTGGGAGGTTATTACTGATTCATCGGTTAAGTTGTCTGGTAGTTCGCCCGAAAAAGCTATCTCCACGGGAGCAGCTGAATTTGTAAATGCACATAGAGGAGGGCAAATCAGATAATTTATCCTCCGTTTGAGTAGACATCCCTAGTCAACTTGAGAAGGTCAACGGAAGTTTGGCTGATTTGAATGTCCTACTAATTACTCTCGTTAATCTGCCCTGCAAAGTATCGTAGGCCACATTTCCGTTGAATTGTAGTTTAATGAATAAAGGCTTCTTTTGAGCGGTCAAAATTTCTGACTTCTTTTTTATATCAAACATATACTTCCTTATGAATACGTTAGGGTAACCGATCTAGGTCAGTGAGCTGCAGATAAATTCCAGCTCCTAACTTAAAGTATCCACTGAACAGATTATTTTATAAATTATCAGGCTGTTAATCTGTGAAACATAATATACTACCAGAATAAATTTAAGTAGAACAGTATTATTAAATAGAAATTATTTTTATAAAAATTGTTTTTCACCTATTTTAATTGCTTCATTATTTTATATTATTATTATCTTACTACTCAATTTAATTCAATAACTTAGATGTGTAGAAAGTAATTTTTGCAAATTTGCATATATTTCATTTAAGCTAGCAAGTATACTGTTGTTTTAAATAAACTATAACTCCTAAGAGAATAGATCACCAGCAATTATGACAATGTTTAACATTGAAGAATCTACTAAATAAATGAAACTTGTGAAAACTTTTTACTTATACAGAACTAGTCAAGTAGCAACTTACAGAGAATTGTTAGTGAAACTATCAACTTCAAGTTATGTTTATTATGGGGTTTCTCTAATTCATTGTGTTAGTAAATTTTTGCACTGATAATTCATGAGACTGAAATATTGATATTGATTCATCATTCATCATAGTCACTAATGTTGAATTTTTGTCCAGCTGTTAATGCCAATCGAATTCTACAATCATTTCGTATATTATCCACACATTGTAATTGGTAGATATACATTTAAGTTATAAAACACAGAGCTTAAGTTGACAAGCTAGTATTGTGGTGTGCGCTACTTATAAATAGTATATGACGCGAGTGTAAACATAGCGTCTGGCAGCAGAAGATGGGGGAAGATCAAGAAAGGAAGAAGAGTGGGAACACAATGGAATTTGTATGAAACGCATGAATAGTGAAATGTCAGACAATGGATTGATGATGGATTGAAGATTTTCAAATTAACGGTGGTTACGATATGGCTATCCTATTTTACTGAGTAACTCTGTAATTTTCGTTAAATACAATTCGGTTGCCCTCACCTGTGTTTGCCTTCACTACAGTATTATTAATCTTATTTGAATCATTCAATATTTATGTAATAATCAAGTAGTTTCTTTTTTTTTAATATTCCATAATTAATACTTTGTTATTTTCTAATTTCTTTTTTTATTATACAAAAAAAATAAAAAAATAAAAAGGTGCAATCAGTTTTATTTATTGTATTTTATGGTTTATATTTGTATATGATGAACCTAAATTACATCCAAGAATAACTGTAAAAGAAAAAACTTATTTAGAATCAACTTGTCCAATTTTATTAAAAAATAATAATGGAAAAGTAAGTTTGAATGAAATTATTTTTATATATATATGATATATTCAAGTTTGAATCAAAAATCACTTATAGATATCAAAAAACAAAATGATTTAATCAAAATTTGTTGAAACGTATTGACTTTATTAGGAATTTATAAAAGTAATTATTGTTAAGTTTACGATGAATATAGATTTTTTTGTTAGATGATAACCATAACAAAAGTCAAATACAAATTGAATTGAATGAATTTACTAAGACGCAAAGTATGATGTCTTGTAAAAGTTTCTGTTAGGATATTCATCCAATAACGTAAGAGAATTATTGGCTAATTCCTATTGGTTAATTGCTACTGGTCAATTTTATGATCGTCCTAGATATTAATGTCACATACTCCAATGTTGTTTCTTATTAGTTGTCCTGACTATCAATGACACTTCAAATTTTGCTTCTTATTGGTCGTCTTAACTGTCAATGTCACAAACTTCGATGCTGTTTCCTATACGACCGAAATGTATAAATACGGATTATTCGTAAGGTTTTATGACCACGACCAGGACCAGGGCTAGGTCCCGGATCCCTAGTCCGGGATCCTAGTTCTATTCTTGATTCGGACCTCGTAATTTCTGGATGCTTGTAGAATACACGTTCTACTTCATATTCACATCTTATTTTTACTAAATATGGGGGTTGTAATAATCCGATTTGAGTAGCATGTTGTGTCACCGGATCCTCGATCCTCGCTCTCGTTTTCCGACTAGGTAAACTCGTAATAGTTCAAGCATATCAAGTTGACGTGTTTACGTGTAGGTGTAACAGTTTCCTACATTGCTGGTATTGTCAACATTAACTTGTGAAGTATAGTATTGTTGGAAAGTAAGTTTGAATGACTACATTGGATCGCTTACTTTCAATCCAACTTGATGAAACTTCACTATGATATAGAAAGTGTTGAATTAAGAGATAGCTACTAGTTGAAAATTTACTTTTCGGTCTATTGTATAGAAAATTGTATAGAACATTATTGAGAGATAACTAGAACTGGTGAAGTTTATTTATTAGTAGTATACTACGAACGTTTTACATAATATACTGGTATAATGTTTTCTTAAAACAACTACTATTATCAATAACCTGTAAGATTGTTTAAGTTAATTAGTTGGATCATATAAAACTTCTTCTATCAGATAATAATAGTATAGTAATAACCATCAAAATCTAGGCTTTGTGTATTTTCAATAAAACGACAAATAATTGTATAACCACTCATTGGAACAGTTATAATATATTGTTCAATGTTCAGCAAAGATACAGTGAATGGCATTACATCATCGTATACAATAATGAAGTTAACAATAATTTCCATTTCATATAATTTGGAGATAATTATTTTAAAATTTATAATTTTTTATCACACAAAATTAATTTTATATCTTATTATTATTATTATTATTATTATCATTATTATTATATAAATATAGATTCCAATAAAATCAATGTTAACATCACTTCCTGTTTGGGCATTCATTGTTGTAAATATTGGCATAGATTGGAATTTATATACCTTTTTAACTAGTGTGCCAACATACATGCGAGAAGTGTTACACTTTGATTTTCAACGAGTACGTTTTTTTTTATTTTACTGACTGAAAAGATCACTTATGTTACTCATTGATGAATTTATAAACTATCTCTCTGTGTTTTTATTTAAGTAAGTAATGTTGTTGATGCTGACCCCTATAATCTCAAGATTGAATACATCAGATAATTGACTTCGACTTGTTGCCTGATTTGAATAGACTTAATCATATTAAGAGTTTAGGAATTTCAGTTACATATCACTACATTGCTGCAATTCTGTGATTGTGACAACTATAGTGCAATGGATAGCTGTTTTATTCTAGTACGGAACTCTATAGTGCATATATGAAACCACATTGAGTGATTTTGAACTCTGGAACATTTGATCTTCTTGTATGCTCATAACCATTAAATAAAACTAGAAAGAAGAATATGAAAACAGTAAAAATCAAACTTTTACAAATATATAATAAAATCAGTTGCTAATTAAATGCAACAGTTGAATAGATAACGAATACATTGTGGTTTGAAGTGAACAGTACTGGATTATAGTCTCAATGGGGAACATTAACAATGAAATGAAAGTTAAATAATACAGCTGATATGTCATGGAATAAAAACATTTTTTTTTATTAATTCCATGACTAGCCAATATCAAACTTAACTTAAACATGTACTACTCGTAATGGCACGAAGATGTACAATAGTCAAAACAAACTGATCAAACGTCAGTCCAAACACAGTAATAATCGAACGATCATAACATGATAAATAATTAATTTTTTCATTGACTTTTGCTGAAACGATTTACTAGTTGATTGATAAAAATAAATATTGTTTGAAACTATTAATTACTTTTATAAATTTTGATAAAACAGTATGACGATGTGATTCATGTGAAACGTATTGTGATTTAATTGAACTACATACATATATCGAATAATCTGGTGACATGTGTACTTGTCAATGAATTTGTTTTTTTATGAACATTAATAAAAGGTCAATTAAATGAAAGTTCATAGATAGACATAAGTTGATAATTGTAAATGAAGAAGAGACAACATTAATGTAAATATAGAAATGATAAGAAAGGGTAGGAAATCGTCACATTACCTTAGGATATAACAAAGCCATACAAAGGCTTAAAGATTACCATGGTAAATTCAAGGTTATGACAAATTGTTTCGATACACTTAAGGTGGATCTTAATTTACGAATAGTTAAAGCTACCATTAACCTTAAAATTTGTCCTTCAACATTTCAATACAATATTTTGAAGGCTGTTTTGATGTCGATCTTACGCTCTGTCTCAATTGTATTTTGCAATCGATCTTTTTTCCACATTTATGGGCTCATCTGAAGTCAACTGATTTTGTTCCATAACCCTCGATTGTAAATTCCGATTAAGCCTCCCTATGTATGTGTGTCCATACAAACATGTAAATTGTTAATGCAATGGCATATGATGTAGGACGAATTTTAAGGTTAATGGTAGCTTTAACTATTCGTAAATTAAGATCCACCTTAAGTGTATCGAAACAATTTGTCATAACCTTGAATTTACCATGGTAATCTTTAAGCCTTTGTATGGCTTTGTTATATCCTAAGGTAATGTGACGATTTCCTACCCTTTCTTATCATTTCTATATTTACATTAATGTTCTCTCTTCTTCATTTACAATTATCATCTTATGTCTATCTATGAACTTTCATTTAATTGACCTTTTATTAATGTTCATAAAAAAAACAAATTCATTGACAAGTACACATGTCACCAGATTATTCGATATGTGTATGTAGTTCAATTAAATCACAATACGTTTCACATGAATCACATCGTCACACTGTTTTATCAAAACGTTAATTACCTTTAAGAATCGATTTATTGTAATGAACGAAAAATGACCAATTAATGTGACAGAGATTATCTAACAATCTTTCATCAAATTATAATCTGTTTTATTCAATAAAACGTTTCCGATCAATATGATAATCTTATGAATGTTTCTTTTGTCATTCAAAACAACAACTTAATTATGTCATTTATTTAACTGGTGGTTACGAATTATGTGTTGTTAAGTTTTATGCTACTGTACACCTCCAGTAATATATATACATATATATTTTCTCCTAAGATATACCCGTGAATTTATCACAACACAATACACTTTTCGCATAAATTCGAATAACAATGGAGAAATTCCTTTTAAGATTATTCTTATCTAAGATTTATTCTAAGATCATGTCATCAGACGATGTCACCTAAATAGTTTATTCTCATTACATGAGTTGAACTTGTTGATGCTTGCAAGAATGAATCATCATCAGTTAGTTAATTCTTCAAACACATGGGATATTTTCACAAGCTGTTTACAATAATCATGTGTGATTGTAAATGCTTTAAATTCTAAACCATGAAATGTGAGTTGCGTTTACTACAAAACTACCAGTTGCTCAAAACTGATTTATAACCTTTTGGAAATGTAACAATTTAACTTGTGAACTGTTCAACTTGCCATATAAGTTAGATTTATTTTCGAAAGCTTTAAACAGTTTGGCATGTGTTTGAAATTTATAAACGGAGGTCGGCTCCAACGTTTATTTATATCAGGCACAGAGTATCTGATGTAGCTGTACAGTTTGTTCGAAATATGTTAAGTTGACACAAACCAAAAACAATAAATATCATTGATACTCTAACACCTTTCTAATATTTAATTCTCTACCTAATATATTCAGTAGTTGCAGTTAATAGATAAGAAATCTTTAGACCTATATGTCTTGTACTAGTTGACTATTCTCAGTTGGGCAGTATAGTTGTAATTGTTGAAGAACAAATTCTCTGTGAGAGATTTAAACATTTATCTTTCATCTTCACAGTTTAAAATGTTATCACTAATCTACTTGGCCTGTGACTTAACTTTTCGATATGATTAAGATATTTACAATCAGAAGATAACTGCTTAATTGATCAATGAGATATTTTTGTGTTGACTCTTTCCTAACTAGACACAAGTTTACTATTCAATTGCATACATATTTCGAACAATCTGGTCACACACATGCACACTTCTCAAGTCATTTTAAATGAAGAGTAATAAAATGTCAATTAAGTAAAAGTTCAAAATAAACATGTGATAAATGTGAATAAGAGAGGAAGAAAATTAACGTAATATACATATTAAGAATAAGAAAGGGTAGGAAAATTGTCATATTACCGTAGGCTTAAAAATTACCATGGTAAATTCAAGGTTTTCAATGATAATCAGTTTAACAGAGTTGTATGTTTTCTCTATGGCTGCTTTCAGTCGCTCTCTTAAGATTAGACCATTTATTTCACCTCTGAATGGTAAAGTGATATAAACCTTTTCCTTCTCAGAATTATGAAATAGTTTCATTGGTTCACTTGAAAATTAAGTTTAAGAATTTCTAGTAGAAATTATTTAAAAACGAACAGTTAATCTGCCTATAGAGTAACACAGATATAAACGAACAATATAGTTGCTGTCAATTAGATCATCATCACGTTTTTACTCTTTCATATTTACATGAATATATTTATATATGAAAAAGGTTCTAACCAATCAAGGCAATTTATGCGTGAATAATCACAATGAAATGAAATAGAGAATACGTCACTACACATCATAGGCCAAATTGATAGTTGATAGTAGGATGACAGAGGTGAACTTACAGTAGAGGTAAGAAAAATAAAATACAATAACAACAGTTTGTTGTCAATAGTAGGTCAAACCGTGGATAAATAGACTTAAAATAATCATCACCAAAACAATAAAACCATTACGTAATACGAGGTGTGTACATAATTAGATAGTGAAGAATATGAACGGAAAGATGAAGAAAATTACCAACAAATACAGGATGTGAAAGTGATGCTAATACTAACAAAATAAAATTAAGAAAAGATTTTCAACGTTGGTTACATCATATCCGGCCATGGAAGAGATAGGGTTGTTACAAATTCCTTCTGAACACATAAATTGGGTTTGAATGTACGAATTCCTATGGCTTCTGCTATATGTAGGCGATGGTATGCAACCCCATTGGGAAATGATGCAGTTGTTATACGATAGATCACCTGAAAAGATCTAGACTTATCTACAATATGACCATTATCAATTAGACGTCCTACAAAAGAACTGTGCATTGTTTCCAACCGGCCCTTTTTAAACCATGCTGGGAGATATTCACTTATCGAAAACTATATTGTTCGCTTATATATGTTGTTTTACTTTTCACAATGGAAATCTCTTTACTCATTAAAATATTTTTCAAATTTCTAATAGTGAAAGTTTGATTTATAGAAATAAGAATTTCTAGGAATAATCTGTTTATCACATTATAACAATTATTTGTTGTGTTTATTAGGCTTTCATTTTTCATGGTAATGAAGATACAATCGAAGTAGAGAATCATTTATTTGTCATCGGATAAAATTCTCTAAACACAAAGTTCAATATTCATTTTTCTATTGATAACAGTTCACTTTTTTTCGGTCATCTGTTCAATTGTAATTTAGTCTGCATTACGGTGTTGTGAAGATTGTTAAGTTACACATTTTTGAAACCATGAGTCTATCAACCTGGAAGCATTGGACGACCGTTTCGTCCTGGTATGGGACTCCTCAGCAGCCATAAATTACCATGAAAATTGATTGATTCATTTGATTGTTCAACTCACTTCTAACATTTTATCAAATAATCATTGCTGTTATAGTAAATGTTTGTTTTTTTTTCAAATGCTTTGACTAATTGATTAATAATTGTGTTGCAGAATGCTCTATTATCTTCTCTACCGTATATCGGTATGTGGATAGGTCAACTATTATTTGGTTGGTTATCAGATATCTTCTTGACTCGACGAATTCTAACTTTGAGTGTTGTTCGTAAACTAATGAATAGTGTAGGTAAGCACATGTAATTTTACATGCTTACAAGTGTTTCATTTTATTAACAAAACAAAAAACAAACAAAATATTGAATATTTACTAATAATGACATCGTAATTTTATTTGTAAACACAATAATAATAATAATAATAATAATAATAATCTAAAATGAGACGATGATTAAAATTGAACAAGTACGTAACATGAAATTATTTTCATGTTATGTACATTTCCATTTTTAAACATTAATTCCTATTCGATCAGTTAGGTCATCTGTGAAGTCGAAATAATCAAGCTTCATATGATCTGTACACTACTGTATTCCATGCTTCCATTAAGTTGTCGTTGTCATCATAATTCGTCTAATCACCCTAACAAATAGAAGGGATGAGATGAGCAAACAACTTTGTATGACACCAGTTTTCACTTGGAATGAGTCTGTGAACAGTTCTCTATGCACATTTTTCCACTTCAATCGATCGTGATAATTGCGTATGATGCTGACTAGTGGTCAAAGAAGCTTCCATAGTGTCATCCTGTTGAATGCTTCTTTGTAGTCAAGGAAGCGTCATCACTCATCCAAATGAACAACTTCCACCACCTAGCTTAGATTGTAAATGTTTTGAAATAATTGTTCTGGTTAGCGTTCTTTTAGTGAGTTGGTTTTCCATGACATTGTCTTGCTAACCCTCCTCTTTAATCTAGTCTTGAGACCAGCAGTAACCGTAGAAGAGTGCAAGGCGGAGAGTGATATTTTTATATCATTATTTATGTATATTAGAATAAATCTTGATGAAAGTAATATTGTTCGCTTATATCTGTGCGGTAAACGCAGGGAGGTTTTCTGCTCTGATATGCGGTATTTATTCATCATGAACTTTCTGATAAGCTTCATTTTTATCATCTTTATCACTAATACAAGGATAATATTTCATGAGTTTCTGTAAATCTTCCACCGCCCGCCCCAACACATGTATTGCTAAAGTGTAATATATATATATGTCTTGGTTACTTTATTTTTTTAAAATAAACTTTATTTTCTTTTAGGTATGTTTGGACCAGCTATTCTTATGATCTTGATTACATTGTTTGATTGTCATAATAAATATGCAGTTGTAATCCTATTGACATTTGGATTGTTTCTTAGTTCTGGTGTTTTCTCTGGTGGAATGCTTAGTCCAATTGAAATTACACCAAAATATTCTGGTTTATTATTTTCTATTTCTAATTCAATTGGTGCATTGACAGGATTTTTGAGTCCAATTGTAGCAAATGCTTTAACATCAAATGTAAGTTAAAAACAACGTAATAACTTTAAGGCAAAATGTTCATTTAGCAAATTATTCAAAGATATTGGAAAGTATCGTTAAGAATTTGAATAAAATGAATTTGTTTTAATGATTTATAGTAAGATAGATTGTTTGAAAATTATAGTATATGTGAAAATGAAATGAAATTGCTGCTAATCGAAATGATTTCATGTACACTATAAACTAGAATAAATTTATATTCAATCAATTGAACATATAATATCAACTATCAAAATAAATATAGATCAGATAGATTGAAAGAAATCATAAAACACTTTTCATGATAGAATTATGGAGATTGTTGAATTCCATTGAAATCATGAATTGATCATTGTCAGATTATCATTAGAAATATAGAAGCATTGGATGGCCAATTTGTCCAATTGTAGGACTCATTAACAGTGCATATCGATCAGCACTAATCCCGTGAATTCAACACAGGATCTTTAGCTTCGCACACTAACGCTTAACCTGTAGTTAATGTACATAACTTTGCTACATCGAAGCTATTGAGCTATCCCACCCATTGTCTTCGGTAATTATATGCCATCAACATAAAGGTTTTATATTGTTTTTATTATCTGAACTAATTCTGCACAATTTTTTTCTTATTTAAACACAATAATCTAGAAATATGTTGAAATAAAACCAGATCCATGGAGAAATTTAAATTATTTGTCTTCTTGTTTTTTTTTTCAAGAAAACTTATACAGAATGGCGTTATGTATTTTATTTAGGTTCTGTAATATTTATCATTGCTGGTTTCTTCTTTCTTCTATTCTCATCATTCAATGTACAATTATGGGCTATAGAAATTGTCAATCATGATAAAGATAATCATTACTGCCTTACAAATAAAACATTCTCACATAAAATATCCTTATCAAATGAACAGCATCAAGTAGTCAGTCAATAAACCATGAAAACTAACTGATCAACGCAAAATAATTTGATCAAGTTTACAAATCTAATGAAATGTTGTTAATGAATAATGAATAAATAAAAAAATTTACAATTCAATTGTTGTTCCATTATTTTTTCTCTGACAAATAACTATTTATAAATACTTTTTCTTTTTTTGATATCAAACTAATAGTTCCATAATAATTGTATTAGTCATTAACACTTCAACTTAATGTATACTTGTCTATTTGTCTTATCTAAATGCTCAATCACCGACTAATTTGATGGACGGTGTTGTCTGATATAGGCGAAGGCTGGGAAAAAACTATCGATGACGACGAAAGAAGAATTGGAAGCAGACATGAAAAGGATAAGTAGCAAATGGATAGAACTTGAAAGAAAGACCTAGGATAGAGTAGATTGGAGAATGCTGTTCATGGGTCTATGCTCCATCAAGGATAACAGGCGTAAGTAAGCAATCCAGTTAGAAGTAAGAAATAACTAGTTGTACTGTGAAGTTCACGCATATAAACATTGATCTACCTCTAGGTATTCATAATGTCTATTTGATTGAAACAGCATTTTAGTGTTCATCTATTTCAGATTCGTCTGTTATAGTCTATGGTTATGGTGAGGCTTGAATGATCAATACATAAAATCTCGATGCATTTTTTTTATATTCCTCATCTTGGAAATTTTTCTACAATTGCTTGAACTCCATTTCAGTTATATTTTTTTTCTAAATAATTTTGCAGATTTTAGCTATAAATAATGAATTACCATGATTTTGTTTGCAATTGAGAAATCTGTTGAACCACTGGTAAATTGGATGATATTTTAATCAGTATTTAGTAACATTGTATTTGTATGACTTATTTTATCATAATACTTAAAACAAATCAAGAGAAGTTCATTTTTTATTCACTACCTATTGAATTTAGTTTGGACATTCGATTAGGCTCTACATACGAATGTTTTCGTTTGATTGGTTTGTAAACAATGTTCATCATTTATCTGACATCGAACAGCATGCATTTATATGTATACATTGTTCCTGTTTTCTTACTTGTTTTCCAGTTTATTGATAATATTAACTGTTCTGCAGAGTTAAATGATCAGTAATAAACAACTTACCAACATTATTCAAATTCTGGCTTGTCGATAATCTCACAAGAAAATGCAATAACATATATGGAATATTACACACATAAAAAAAAAATAGATACGTCATTAAAAATGGTAGGTAAAATATGACCAAATCAAGTTAAATAAAACATTTTTATGATAAAATAATTTTCATTTGACAAGAAAAAGAATAATTCTGATTTCTAAATGTCATTGATGAATCTGCAAACTGAACAAAACATTGAATCTATGCATCAAGTTTAAAACTAACTAAATTCTGTTTCATAGTCGAGTACAAAATCAATAGCAAACAGATGGTAGTTCGTTAGCTTAACAATATAGAGGATCTTTGTTGTGATCGTACGCCAATTATAAGTGCAAACTAAGGTCTAGTTCATGTGACATTTCCTAATACTATAGCATTTCTGGAAATTAGTCTATTCGAAATAAACCTACTTATAGAGAAAAAGAGATTACAGGTATGACGAATAAGCTGATGCTAGATTCCGTAATAGTTCAATAAGTCAGCCTGTCTTATATCAATGTCTCTAATATGAACAATGTAGTACATTGTAGTGTCGAATCAGAATACATGGCGAGATCAAAGTCTTTTACTTTACTTTATTGAACTGAAAGATTTAACCTACTTTCAAGAGCGATGGCACTCAACATTGCTTCAGTTTTTGTCATACCAACAGATAGTCAGTCACATTGGAATCAATATATTTCTAATCTGTAAAACAAACATCAGACTCATTTATTGTATACCTGTTGGTCTTTTCTGCCTAAACTTGATCTCATGCAAACAATTCATCAAGCGAAGAGTAAGCAGTGACAAAATATTGTAATCACAAAAGAAACTAAAAACACATTATCAATCTATTGATAAAAATCAGAAAAACAAGGTGAAAAGACAGGATACAAAATAACAATAAATAAACGACACGAATAGAAGTTTCTTTTCTAAAAAAAGTAAATAATTAGTATGTGCAGATTTATACAAACGATAACACATGAAATACAATGTTGTATTGTGGGTTGAGATCAACCGTAAAATTATACAAAGAATGAATATATACATATCACATGAACACCAATAGGAGAATATGTATAAATATTGGACTACGGTGAAGCCACCAAAGTCAACGCTGGACACAATAAATGACACCACTTTTAGGTAGGCCTCAACTTCACTTATAAGCAACGAATACTTTTCGTTGAGAATAAACTATAAGGAAGTATGTCAACAGAACATAGAAGAGAGGAACAACGATGAAGGATCCAATTTTTTCTGACGTAGAAAACACTATTATTTATTATTATCAAGAACAAATTCAGATCGATTTGTATGTGCACCGATCATAGGAGCACTCATCAACCTTGAAGTAAATTTAAATGCTGGTGCCATGACTTTGCGACCGGTATTCAATTTTTCAACGTCTGCATAACCATTCCAATGATTACCAAGAAATTGAACTAAATCACCACGAGATAAATCGGTTTCAATATTTGATATTACTACCTCATATGGTGCAAGTTGTTGTCCAACAAAATGATACACATCATCTAATGAACGAAATTGTTGACTTGCATCACCGAATTCTAAATGATTAGATTGCATCAATTCGTAAGCTAATCGACAAACCTGTCACGAGGAACACCGGAGGAGAATAAAATAAAGCAAGCTTGAAACCGAATTATTAACATAAATGAGTTATGTGAGAGTACAGTAACAAAGACAACCGATCATACTACTTACAAAATGATGATTAGTAGTAAAATTTCTCATAGCACTTTCATTTTGCAACTTATCTCGAGTGTTTCGTTGTCAGAATTCTCTCACAAAACGACTACTGGTTCGTCATCAGTCATGACTTTCGTGAAGACAACTTACGAACCAACTGTAAATAATCAGTTCGCTCTTTCTATATACAAATCTTGATTAGTCAGAATATCTTCAGTTACTTTCATCAATAAAAATTTTCGATAGAACTTCAATGCTATAAAATCCAATCAGTCAACCATGATCAACTTATGACCAAGTGTGAATTTCGTTCAAATTAATGATGATTTATACCAACCAACAAACAAACAAATGGTAACGATAAGATAAACAATGATAGATAACTAATTAGGCCGTTTACATGTCACTGTGAAACAAAATACAAACATCTTCAACTTACATTAGAAGTAAAAGTACAAACTAGAAAATTGGTTTTTGATAGCAATAATATGTCAGTGACTATGCCGATAATAGAATCATTATTTAATCGGTTGGAGATAGCAGCTGAATCAGCACGTCTACGATCACCATAAAATGTATAATTAGGATATTTCAATCTGGCTTCATCGAATAAACTAGGTTCATCAGTAGCTAAATACACACGTCGTTTTACTGGTTTCAATTGATGTTGTACATTGTGATGAATCGGTGATTTAATGTCGCTTTTCCATTCCTAATCAAGATAAGAAAAGCTAGTGATTTTGTACATAGATTACATAAACGAAAGATTCTTTATTAAAAATAAAGAGTCAACTAGCACAATGGGAAAATTGCTTATTTCAGCAGTGTATAGACGAAGTTATTAATTTTGAGGCAAACTTTATATGGTAGTCATATATGTCAAGGAGTTTCTGCACCCCTCAAAACAAATTGACCATCATATGTCATACACACCGTACATCAATAATAATCAGTGATTGCATTAAGTAATTACATCCATGTATTAGCTTCGTACTTTTTTAACGTGTTATACTTCCATTTCAAACAGAGGTAATTGTATTTTCTATTTGTTGAGCCACAATGGTATATAAACAATATTGTTTTTAACTAGATTATCACTATATTAGTAATAGCTAATATGTAGTAGTGGAATTTTCTAAATAAATGAGAAACACAAGTTCTCAACAGCAACAAATAAGCCAATTCAATTGAATGATTTTTCGTAAGTAGGAACATAGAAAACCATATCAAGGTTGAACATAATAATTGTGTAAAGACTAGCTGATAAAAAAACCAATAGGTCATAATCTTCATTTGAAATGATCACAGTTAGTTTATGAATTGAATAACTGTCATAAATCTCTCTTAGTAAACCCAGCTATGTCTACTGCTTAGTATCCTCTGACAACAATACACTCGACAAGTCCCCAAATCAGAACACGGAAGAACAGGAAAAGATTATATTCCGAAATGCAAGGTCAAGTGGAAGTAAGAAGCCGAAGCGGAGGCGAAATAGAAACAACGTTAGTATCTTTATAGTATTTTCATAAGAAGCTTCTCGAATCTAATCCACGTGATTGACTGGCGCTGACCGGACTAGATCTAGCCAATCAGCATTCAGCTAATAACACGAGAATCAATCTCCCAGTATCGATCAGGCGCCCATTGAACAGAGATTAGCCAATCAGCGCGCAGCTAACGCAGTCATGCTTTAATCCATCTCTATGTCACACTAACAATAACATTGTTGTGATGTTCCAATTCAATACGATGAGATGAATGGTTGACTGATTCATTACCTACCTCAAGAGGAACATTCCGTACCATTGAATCACAGATCTAACCTACTACTTAGTCAATCTCATGAGATATTTTCACACACGAAATAACCAGTAGACAATATGAAGTCATTGATTGTTGGATCTAGTTACGACTGAACAACAGCCATTATACACATGACAAGCCAGGCTCAAAAACTTACTTCAGTTCTAGACATCATTTGACGTTCGGCATCTATGAATTGGAAATAATTTTCAACTTCAGTGATGTATTCTTCTAAACTGTGAAAACGTGCTTCCCATATTAGCTAAACTCGGAAAAGAAAAGAGATTCAAGTGAAATAGTTCATCTACATTCACATAAATCATGAATGAATTTAAACCAACCCTTTCGAAGTGCATTTTACTATTCATTAAAGTTTACACAAAATAACTCATTCAGGATTAGTAATGAATACTTGTCAATAACATCCAATCACTTCATACTACAACCAAAAGATATGAACACAACATGCAACATGATTTCAGCGTACATCAGTTCACGTTCCTCTGTACCATCGGCACTGGAATACAAACTTATTTCAACAGAAATCTTACAGTATTAGAAGTAATAACAAAATCTGTTATTAATAAATACAATTACAAGAAGCAAACAAGAAGTGATGAGGCTTGACATCATTGTACACATTTTACGACCATGACAATTTACAACCATTAGTTAATATCATCTCATCAAAACAACCGATTACTCTATTAACATAATTGTATATACTAACATATAGTGATTGCGAAAAAACGCCTAATCAATATGGTTCCCTTTATCACCTTGAAGAGAGCAAGTTGAAACAGTTGAGCAAAATAAAATGCGTTCATTTCATTTTGGTCGCTACTTGTCAGCTGCTTACATCATGAAAAGTGTTTAGTTGCAAGTTGATATGATCATACATCGGTATAGTATAGCAGAGTGTAAATGATTCGTACAATAAACTGAATAAAAGATTTCAAATATAAATGCTCTATGCAGAAGAACGTTCTACAACATTAATAATTACACAAGTTCAATGGACTGGTTACTCAATGAATTTGATCATGCAAAATAAGAATATTATTATGACAAACGGGAAGAAAGATTCGTACAATAAACAAGGGTGGCATTTTCGTCAACAAGGATTTTATGTCGAAAGATATTATGAACGTTATAGCCACATTCATTCACTTTAGTCTGTCAGTGCATTCAGCTGCATCTCTTATTGTTTATGCTGCTAATCTCTGATAGATTGGTTTTAACGTTTATTTTTCACAAGTTCAGTGTACATGCTCTTGATTCATCTTATGTGAAAACACTTCGATCCTTGTTGCGCTTTTCTATCTCAGCCGGAATTTGAAGAATAATTTCATCTTTGTGATACAATCAGTGCTGTTCACGATGATTCAAATATCTTTAAACTACGTACAAGAATCTGTAGATGGATGTGAGTTGTACTAAAGTTTTATTCAATAATATAAGTAATTTATTCATATATCCAATCAGTCAATAATCAAACTCGATCAAATTACTTTCAGTAAAACAAAATGAACAACTGTTCAATAAGAATAAATAAAACTCACTTTATCCGTACGTCGAATATGAACACCAACAATCGGATTCTCAGTTTGATCAGTGAGTATTTTAGATGCTTCACTTAGATCAAATGCCGGACGCATTAAAAATTTAGCCAATTGACCAATGAACCAAATAAATGGGGCACCATGTAAATGTGAAAGTACTTTGCTCAAATGACTGGGAACAGCCGGAGGCATCCAATCGAATGGAGGATTACTTGAATCGAAGTTTGGACACCCAACCGATTGATAAGTATCAAGAGATTTTTTATCAAAAGCTACAAATGAGAACAGTTAAAATTTGGTGTGAACACTTTCCATGTGTTCGAATTATGGAACAGTCATACCTATTAGTTGATCTCACTAGTAATAGAGAACCCAGTTTGACAAGCAATTAATATCTATTTCTATTAGGATCAACAAACATCACACATACACACCGATATTGTAAGATTATAGGATACAGAGATGAGAAGTTATGTTTTGGATTCAGTGTTGTTAGATCGTATGTAGTATTACTACAGTTAATCATAAAATAATCGCATTTGCTTTTTTATTTCCACAATCAATGGAGTATCAAGCTCCGACAAATTCAAATTCAGATACCTTTAAATATGCAGAAAAACAAAGAGCAACAGATTGTTCAGTAAACATTACCACTAACTGAAATTTATCCACATTTCTGTTAAATTGTATACAGTCCTCCTACACAATAAGTCCCCGGTATAGAGCTAAACAGATCCTGTTACTTCTCACCAGTTTTATGTTATCAATGTTCAGAATGATTATCTGTTATTGAGTAATCAGTATCAGACTTCAACACTTTGAAATCAATACCTAATGTTCATCACACCATCAGTAACCAAAGTGCGGACGACAGAAACATCTGATCATTGAAAACGCATTTTTAAAATCGGACAATAATTTGGCTAGAATCAGAGCAAACATATAAACACAAAATAATAGAACTGAAAACTAGAAAGTACACGTAGTGCGTGTATGTATATGTCGAACCTACAAGCCTTGCCTCAGCCTTTTGACAACTTAACCAATCCATCCTAGGCGAGTTGTTCACACGTAGTTCGACCTTGTCAATTATTTGCATATTACCTTGGTTGTTTTAATTCAAATGTGTGCGTACGTGTATGCTCAATTCGCTTATTACATGTCTACTCTATTTTGTCTAACTGTAAATACTTAGTCATTCCTGAGTGTATTGAGCTGGATAGTCCACCTTCTCCACTTCAATTTGCTCTGCTTCCACGCTTTGCAATCTTTTGTCTGTCTGCTTAAATGAATGCATGAAGTAAATTCATCCATAAAACCATATTCACCTTCTTATAACCGCCGTCGCACAAACGGGGGTTCTCCGAAGTATGATATACAGGAACAGAAGAGAGCATTCATTTCGCAGCATACTCGATCGTTCGACCAAACTTGAATCAGATCGTGAGCTACTAAAGTGGTGAGCCGTACGTCCAATCTAATGAAGCTCAATAACTACAACAATCTAAAGACATCATGATGTCTTCTGCGTCATGGGATCCAATATTGTTATTATATTATATAAATTTACCCTGTAATGTCTAGGGCAATTTTACATTGGTTTTCAGGAGAACCAAAGAGACTAGACACGTTTCACCATTACTACATGAACAGTTCGGTTCAATCCTGTGGTGCAACCACACAGGTACCTGATACCCATGGTGGACCATTCACACCATTTCATATACACACAATGGTACATATATTTCCGATCAATGATCGCGTCAATCAATATGCACTGCATGAACAGGCCATTTCGACCCATCCCGCTTACATGACTGTCAAACTCATTATTATTAGCAATGGTGATATGTAATACAGCACCCCGATGACAATGGCCCTCGGAAATGTCGCAAAACAACCACCTATATCAATGAAATCGATCACCCTGCTAACCAATTTTATATATGGACTGTTAACAATGCTTACCAAAGCAAAGCCAAGCCATCCACAATATACACAGCGAACCTCTAGTCTCATAGGAGACCTTCAGCTCTATATAGCAGTATGGCATATGGTGTACACATATATGGCGCAGGATAGTAGAAGAGGCAGCGCAGCTTGATGCAAATAGACCCAAACTCTTCTATTACCCTTTGTCTCATGTCGGGCAATGATTTTTTCGCGTTTCCGAAATTTTCATTTGTCGACCATATGAGACCTGAGTTAGGGGTAGTATCCCTATAATACATGGCGAGTAAGAGCATGTGCAGGTCGCGAAACATAAATGCCAGTACACACAAACATGTTATGTACCAATCGATAGATAATAATTAGAGAAATTATGGTGAAACGATGAATATTATTTTAAGAAGTACTTACAATCAGAATGGTTATTTGACTGAATGTCAGTTATATTGCATTTCTGAGATAATGGTAGGAAATTTTTCATCCACCATTGTGTATATGGTTCACTAACTGCAGAATTCAAGATTAATGTACGTCCAGTTGCATAGGCCATATGAAAACAACGCATCAAATAATGTGCATTACAACCAAATCCACAAGGTAACGTGAACCATGCAACAATGAATTTGGCTTTTTTACAATCTGGAGGATTCTATTCAAAAAACAACAACAATTACAAAATCAACGAAATCAAATATTACTGTCAGGAATCTTCTATGCAGATTCGAATTTACCATAGTTTACTAGATGTAATATAATCATTAACACAAATGATAATTGCGACAGGTGGCTGAATGAAAAAGCAGCATCGTTTCATGAAGTGACTGACTACCGGAATGATTCACTTTGACAGGCACTGATAATCTGGTTGAGAAACTCATGACAACCACCGTCAATGGTTGGAGATGTTGACATATATGGCTTAGAACCATTCAGAACGGTACAGATATATTCACTTTTGCTTTTTCTTTAGATTGTGAATCTATAACTCTTCTCAAACTCCTTCTTCGTCTTAGAGATCTCAATGTGTGATTTTCATTCTCTTCCTACAACAATTAATCTTACTAATACTACTACTACATATACTACTACTACTACTACTACTACTACTACTACTACTACTACTACTACTACTATTACTACTACTACTATTACTATTACTACTGCTAATACCACTGACACTGCTACTTCTACTATTACAATACAGCCATAATTTCGTTTCGTTTTGATAATTCGGTGAATATATATTCGAGGTTCTACGTTGCATATGACTCATTATTCAACGACATGAAACTTTAGTAATGAATAGTCAAAGAGGAGACGAATTTATTGGAGTACCATTCACATTGAATGAATTTAGGCATTAAATAAGTGACTGAAATGTACGGAGTGGAAAGTAGTTATATATGAAGGAATGTAGTTATATAATATACAGAAGAAGATAAAGAGAAAGTGTATCTTAGTGAGTTTTGATGACTCTTCAACATGTCGAAGTAAGCAGATAGCAGACTATACGCTTCAACCATTTCAGGGAATGCACACACACAGAATCATCAACAGATTTGATATACAGTTGCGTAGTGCCTAAAGTATAAACTCAGCATTGTTTACTCGGTCTCACGATAAACAAGCAATACTTTGAATTCACCTATGATGACAGTGCACACGTGGCCAATTTCGTAGTCAATGTCTAGAAAGTGTATCCGCATCAACGGTTTAAAGACATTCACATTTCATACACAACTCCCTGACTACCACACAAGTGAATGGAATCAGTCAACAGATTTCACGAAAGACCAACGAATGAAATTAAAGTTTAAGCCATTGCTCCATTTCGCAAGAACACCAGTGAGCTGGGATGATCAGAGTGACAGAAGTGGAGCTCTTCACAATCTACATCTCTTAACTGATCAGACAAAATCAACAACGTTTTAAAAGTTACCAAACAGGCATTGAATACAGATAACATACTTTACATCAAAGAAACATGTTAACTGGTGGATTCATTACATACACTCATGAGTTCACAATTTCCAACAACACAAGGTAACGACTGTTGTGTAACCGTCATCAACAACTTTCTTATTAACAGGCTATTAGTTTACGCGTTAGTTTGGAGAATCACATTACACTTTCAAATCATGTTGCACAAATCAAAGATAAGCATCATTTCAATAGTTTTAATACAATCACCATACCTTGAACAGCCCACTATCACAGTCATAAACATCCTTGAGATATAAAACTAACAAGATCATACAACATATAACTAACTTGTAACTTGAATAATTCATTCTGAAGTTCATTTGATAAAATATCCAGATACTTTATTCGTGATTCCAACATACCGTCAACTCGTCCAATTCCATCAATATTAACTTGTAAATGTGTAGACATTTCATGTAAATGACGTTTTAACTGTTCCACTGAGAGTTTTATTTCTTCCAATGGTTTTAGCGAAGAGCAGTTTTTGATATCATTCATTTTCTCATTTACATTATCAAGTTGAACAAGACTATACTTGACTTCACGAACATACTGTAAAGCACGACGACGTAAAATCTCAGATGACATACCACGTATGCCTACGACGAAAGTGAATAAATAAATACACTGATAAGAACAAACACTTTAAAAACTACTAAACGAATGATGAATTATTCTTATTTTATTGATGTTTGCCACTTTTCTAACACAGAAAAAGTAAAAAAAGGTGACTGTTCTCGGTGATCATTCTTTCAATCCCACAGTGGTCACACAGCAGTTGTGGGTAACATGAATAATAGTTTAGGCTTGTTCAATTTTTCTGTACAGTCAGTCAGTCAGTTGCAACGTAGAACTTCGTACGTAAGTACATCAGTTCATGTCGCCATACCACATCAGCACAGAGATGTAATTGTCAATTCAAATCCAATAGAAGAAGAGTTATTAAGGGTATTAAAAGTAATCGGAGAGGTTAGAATGACAAGATATTATTCAAGAAGCATGATTAAATGAGAAAAGTTTAGAAAGTCAAAACTAGAGGTGTTGAAGAATCCAGAAGATTAGGATTTGAGAGAACACAAAGAATAAATGCACTGGCGCCATTGCGAACGATTTTGAGACATGTCATTCAAGGTCTCCAACCATCGATTATTATCATCTCGCGGACCTCAACCAGGTAGTCGACAACTACCGACATGGCTAAGTTCACCCGTTAATGACTTCATAGATTTCTGCCATGTTTTGGTTTGGCTGTTCCTAACTTTCTTCCAACCTATTCCTACACTACAAAACAAAGCTCGACGAGGCAGTTGGTGGTTGGGCATACGCAATACATGTCCCAACCACCTCAACCGATGAAGTTTCACCACTTCATCGATTGATCTGTCATTCTTACCTAGCACCCGCAGCTCGCCCTCGCTTCAGATTTCCTAACGCTTTTTCAATTTCATTAAGACTAGGGGGGCTTACGTCGATTTGCCATTCAGGATGACTGGAGAGCGTGGGTAACCGAAGAGTGGCTCGAGGCCAGTTGAACTGAACCCTGAAGTGTTCTGCCCATTGATCCAGTCTCTTGGATCAAGAATAAATAATAGTCCCGTCATTTTCTGACATAGTCTCACTTACACTAGGATTCCTAATACCAGTTTCCTTGATAAGTCGGAAAAGTTGTCTAGTGTTGCCTATCGCCGCTGCCTTTTCCATCGCTTTTGCTTTCGCCACCCACCACTGTTCGCGGTCGTTACGTAGGCTTTTTATAAGTCTGCGCCTAAGTTTACTTCGTTCTTCATCATGCTCAGAGCCAGGTGGGATGAGTTTTCGGGCATCCATCAGATCGGTGGATGCTGCTGAGATCCACGGTTTCATTCTAGCCTTATGGTCAACCTTATTGGCAGATATCACTGCTGTTTCCACAGCATTTTTGATATCATTCCATCCTGCTTCCGGATGGGAATCGCTTAAATGGTCGCCTAACTGTCTTTCCAGTTGTTCCTGAAATATATTTTTCGCCTTATTATCATTAAGTAAAACCCTAAGAGGCTTCCTTACGGTGTCTTTCCTACGCCCAGTAAGCCTCAAACAAATACGCGCTCGCATTAGGGCATGATCTGAATCTAGACATGTGCTCCAGAACGAGCGACAGTCCTCTATCGAACCCCTCCATCGGTGGCTGATGGCGATGTGATCTAGTTGAGTCCAACGTTGAAACGACTTTGGAGGTCGCCAGGTCAAAAGATGTTTTCTCTTATGTTTAAAATTAGTGTTTGATAGAAATAGTTGGTTATCTGAGCACAGTTGCAACAGACGGTCGCCATTGTCTGTTCTCTGAGACGCGACACCATAACATCCACCTAGGTGTCTTTCATTTTCACTCAGTCTACCTACTTGAGCATTAAAGTCACCAGCCATTAATACCATATCAGAGCGCCTAGCTTTTTGGAGGAGGTCCGAAAGCTTTCTGTACAACTCATCTTTCACCTCGTCTGAACTGCAGTCAGTGGGGGCATAGGCAGATACGATGAAGAGGCAACGGCGAGTGTCCCTATCTTTCCGAGTCCTTACTGTACCGTTCAGTCGGACAGCGCACAAGCGACTATCTACTGGGATCCACTCAAGCAGAGATTGTTCAGCTCTACGACTCAATGCTATGCCTACGCCAGAAAGACCCCTGGGAGCAGCATCAGGGCTACCGGATACACGAAGAGTAAATCGACCTGCTTCTTTATTTTGACAAGGTGAAATCAGATTATTAATCTTACTAGGATCCTGTATGCGCGTTTCCGAGACGCAGCATACATCGATGGCACGAGATTCTGAAGTCCTAGCTAATGAAGCCTGTTGTCCTATTTGACACAATGTCCGTACATTAAATGCTCCAACATGTAGTCTAGAGCGGGGTTTAAGGAGACCAGGAACGACGTTTCGCGAACTCGTGTCGTCTGCATTAGCTGTGCACTGTAATAAATGAATGTGACAAGAGTTAGTCGTTGAGATAAGAGGGGTATTAGAGGGTGTAGGAAGGATTTGATTTTGAACAATTTGGTCTCGCGTGCTGTTACGGGTATGAGGGCGATTGTCACTTCCCGGCTGCCCACACCGTGGAAGGTTATTTCTTGAGGAACCTGAAAAGGAAAATAGATTAGTATTGGTCTTAGAGACCTGGGTGCGTGACCGCAGAGCCCAAGGGACAACTGCTTCAGGCCGGTCACGCGCGGCCTTTTTATGAAACGTTTTTTGAGGATTAGCTCCGTTCTTCTGTACAAGTTTAGCAGTAACGATTTTGTTACTTAACACAAAACTCTGAATTCACGTGTTATGATCTTTAAATGGTATAATTGTTTGAAACATGGCCAACTTATGCATTAGTGAATACGGATACACAATTGTAGTATCTGAATAGAATTTACTAGAGAGAATATTCTGTGTTCTTATAACGTTTGTTTGCACAAATCATATAAAATCCAACCGCAATTCACTAATAAATTTAATATGACAAACTGACACATTATACATTGAATGTTTCCAACAGACGAAGTATTTTCAGCTGATTTGATGGAAAGCTTTAAGAGCCCAATAAAAACAGTAGCCAGTAGATGGTTTAGCTATGCAATTAACAATTTGGAGTTTACAGTGCCCTACCTGGAAAATATTTGGTCACACACACATAAAAATTACCACATAAAACTTACCTCGGACAACAATGGTATTTCCAGCTTTATACCTATTGCAAAAAATGAAATTGATTGAAAAATTATAATGTTACTACTATTATTGATTACTTCAAAGTAAACTAATTCTTTACGGCTGACTAAGTGGTTTACCAAAGCTTCGTTGCATGTATCGTTAATATTTTGATCTTTGAAGAAATCCCTAAGACTTCTACCTAGTTAGGATTCGAGGTATATTTGAAGCAAATATTTGGGACACTGTGTCAGTTAAATTGATTTCACTGTCATTGTAAAAGGAGGACCTTTGTTCTACCATATAAACTGGGACAATCAGTGATTGAGACCAATCGAATGGGATTATATCCACTCATCAGGTGCCAGAAAACACCACCAACCATAAAAATTTCAGGCGTTAGTCAATCAAAACTTGATGCTCTTGCTCACTCAAGATTGACTATAGCCGTTCCAGCCAGGCTACGGGTTGAAAAACCTACATCGATTTGTCACTCTGATTGTTTGGAGATGGTGAGTGACTGAGGTATCATTTGAACTGATTTTAATGTGTCCTGTTAACCGGTCGAATCTCCTGGATTCAGAATGAAAACTAGTTTCATCTTCTTCCCTTTCTTTTCTGTTTTTGCTACACATTTTACGAGAGCAATGCTTCGAACACACCGATCGTCGAATACTGATGAATTGCAAATATCCCCAATTCCTACCAGTCATTTTTTCACAGCCATATATTAGGACATAACGAACTGCTGCGTAATACACTCATCCTTTGATTAGGAAATCAACATGGCACCCACACCACAAGTGATCCAGGCCATCAGCACTAATGAGACTTCCGAGATAAGTGAAGCCGTCAACATGCTCAACCGCTTCACTTACTATCAATCGTTCAGGTGCCCATGGAAGCCAAAACTGAAGTAGCATTTTGCATTCCAAGGCGGAAAACAGCATTCCGATCATGCATGCATTGTCGCTCACGGGTGGTCAGAAGACTCTGCATTTTGTCAGCGTCTTCAACAAATACAACTGTGCCATCCGCATATTCCAAGTCAACAAGAATGTCTCCTGGTGGAAGGTTCACCTCAGAAATGTCAGAAGAAGATAATGTTAACTACAAAAGTATGTCTGCGAAACAATGAAATAGGAATGGAGAAAGTGGACAGCATTATCATGAATAAACACGAAATACATAACTGTGAGGTAGATCCACTCACATGTCTGAATACAAATAACAAATCAACAGAAAATTGGTCACCTTTAAAAGCATTCTAACTTACTGAGCATCCACTTGTTTTTCCAAACCAGTAATTACTTCTAGTAAGGACTGATAGGCCAAATCTTGTTCATTATTACTTCTCAGATTGAAGAAATTGAAACATAAATAGATCGTCACACAGATCCATATGGCAACTGCTGCAGTTATAAAAGGACGTGCATGAAAGAAATGTTTGAAACCTAAAATTCCATAACACAGCAGATAAAGATGCTTACTTGCAACGACCATTTATCAGATCAATATAGATTAAATATTGTTCAGACGATGCTTCAGAGTCTAAAAACGGGAGGAAAACAATAAATTGTTTACAACAGAATAAAACATAACATTTATTAAACCATACTTTCATTTGGAGTAATATTACAGTGAAATTATTAGTGTCGAGAGTTTAAGTAAGTTATGTATTTGGCGTTTCACTGAGTGATAATGAAAAGTAAACCTGTTACCAGCTAACTAAAATACCTTACGAACCACTATGCATGCAATATTAGTAACACAAACCAAATGACTTACACCTAATTTGTAGCAAACAATATTCGGTCTACTCCATAATGTCAAATAACTCCGTGACTTTCGGATGTACATACTACCTTTCTTATTTTCAGTGTCACATATCCAGGTTTCATATCAATCCATTAAAGCTGTTCCTCAAACATAAATAGGTAACCCACTTTGGTTTGTAATTGCAGTCATACAGACTACAGAGCTGATAAGTCGAATTCCGGTAGAATATCTTGACAATTTCAAACAGTGGCAGTGATGTCTTAATTAATTGTCCGATCAACGATACGTAAATAGATGACACTACCTATAATACAAAAACATTGAGCATACGTGTTAGCGGATAAACTGTAGTTCTGATTCAAGTAAACAAACCATATCAAGGGTTGCCATTACGATGTGACAACAGTTAGCTGTTGTATGATAGCAACCCAATCAGAAGAGTATGAGGGAATCACAGTGACGATGTTTCATCATGTGACGTAAACCATTTTAGATATTCATCTAAATGATTCCCTCATTTTCGTCCCATTGAGTGTAGTGCAACGCTTTTCACCTTCCTATTTACGAACTTATGAAATCTTATCATACCTATTTAGAATAACAGTTGGAGAGTACTGTGTAGTATCGGTAAGCTCTTCATGATACGCCTATTCGTGTGAGTCACTTTTAAGTGCTTTAACCGATAGTTCACTTCTATAATTCTTCACAATCTCGAGTACCTTCTTGTTACAAAATGAATAATCATGCTGATTTCAAGCATTTTGTGTACCGAAAATTGTCAATTCTAACCGTGATCATGACAACACACAACTTAACTAACACCATAACGCATTCGAATGCTGACGCCAACAAATTCTAGTTCCGAATATCGAAATACACAATATTCATGCTTCTATCTGGACGCACATGCAATTAAATAGACGCGTAATCTGATAGCCCGCGATTTGGCCTTGCAAATGTTTGTATAAAAACATTCGTTTCAATATCCAACATCTTTTTCACGAGCTGGTGTAAACCGATTGATTTCTTTGCGCTCGTTTCTTGTTCTTTCGTTACGGTTCCAGGTGTTTAGTGGTATTTTATGTAAGCGGTTCTTGCCACTCGAATGCCAGATTTTAGTCAGTTGGCAGTTGGTTGTGAGCTTGTATGTCCCGTGATTTGAATGAATACGATTGTTTCAAGGCAGTGGGGATTCTGGATACCTGAAGCTATGCAATTAACAGACTGTAGATCAGTGAATTGAAATGTAAATGATCATGAACATAAAAGTCTTATGCTAAAATGAAGATTTCCGAATACATTCTTCAAATTCTGGATACAAACCTATCTGTTGAGGTACGCCAATTTGAGCAACAAATATGGCAGGTTGCTCCTGGTTTCATCCTACATAAAAGATTTATGATGGCAACTCCAGCGCCAACGACCTCTTTCTGTTCGTCAACCCTCTCGTCCCACAATCGCACGTCTGCCGATCAGTCCCACGAACGAAACCGCTACGTATCGGAAGTGTAAATCCGTTCGAGCGCAGACTGCTGTTGTGATCTAATTTTACGAAGAAGACATGAATGGTGTAATAGAAACATTTATTAATATAATAAGGATAAAAGTCTTATGCTAAAATGATGATTTCCGTGTATATTCTTCAAATTCTAGATACAAACCTATCTGTTGAGGTATGCCAAAGTGTGATAGAAAAAACAAGTCATCTGCAAATTCCAAATTATATTAATTTATTTCCAAATAAAATGTTACAAGGGATATGCCAACTTACAGGCAAGATCAAAATTTTAAAATTGCTAACATGTGTTCTGTAAAAGGTTGTTCAGTTACGTGAATATTTCCAAAGATTCATTGACTACTTATAGATGGCTAGGATGTTTCACATACAATTATACATAATGTTTCAGACTTCGCAATGTACAACTCGATAGTTGGCACAAAATACGCTAGTTGCATTATCATTAACCATCAGAGGCTGAGAAACAATGCAAGGAGAATGCAGGTCTGCATACAACAACAAGAAATGAAGACAAGTCATCAGTAGGATAACGAATGGTCAGTTCATTTCGTGAATCTAGAAAGCTCAGTAGAAATAAATTTTTAGAAATAATACTGATTTACTAATTGTAGTAATGCAGCACAGTGTTTTGATGTACATGTGATATTTAATTCATCCTTTTTTTAATGCTCAAGAAGTCATGAGTGAGCTAATTTTCTAATGGTATAAATTGAAAGTTGTTGGTCAGTTAATTTATGAATAACCAATAGAGGCTGAAAACCAATGCAAGATAAATCCACGTCTGCATATAACAAGAGTTGACGGGGTGAATGTGCAAAGCTATTTTTGTTCACGTTCATCCGATAAAAAATTTAAAGGACCTTCGTACAGTTACCAAAACTTCGGCAGTTATCCAGACTAATGTTTAAGGAATAGAATAAACAGCTGAAAAAGGGAAATAAAAAGGCAAGATGCAGAACAGAAAATATTCTTGATTAAAGCTGATTCATGACTCTACGGATAATATTTTTAGTTGAAACAAAGGTATGATCACTGTGTAGATTTATTTCGACAGTGGCTGTCCTAATTGTTTCCAATAGAAACACTCCTGTACGTTCCTCCTAGTTCCGGGTCCCGACCAAATCAAAAGGGCAAAATTCTAGGAGAAAACGTCTGGAATTTGTGTTCCTTCCAGGGTTAAATTACTCCGCAGAGTATCCAACACAATAACTAGTAAGTGACACTAAGTCCAGCAGCCACCGCGTCCATCCAAAAATGTGGCGGTAGCCATATTATATCAAATTTAAACAATATATGTACAGTTCAGAAGCAAACACAAAAACTTCAATATAAGTACAAAATATAGAAAGAATAACAATATACAATGTTAAATCTCAAATTGGAATCAAATAAAATACCAAAAATGTCAAGAGAAAAAGTCCATCATGTCATAGCAAAAATATGTAAACATGGAGGGATTTTCCAAAACACAAAACATTCAAAAAGAATTCTACACCGGCCCGCAAAATCCCTCCATGCAAAAAGAGCAAGCGTTAATGACACTTTATTTAGGGTTCCCATGTTATCCCCTAATCCACATCGGAATAACGTGTAGGACTTACAGCAGTACGCCTACCCGCCATCCAACATGGATATGACCTATCGTGTTAACTAGGTACCTATACTTCCCCATCAGGCCCTTGATTCCCCTATCTATCGTGGAATGACCTAACGGTAGTATAAACCTTACCCAATTAACCCATACGAACATGAACAACACGTCGCAAAACTGGTCATATCCTATCCAAGGACTACACTCTCTTTCATGGGGACGAGTCGCCAATCAACCACCACTTGCTCCGATCAGCAGATACCATGAAGTCCGTGATGCTAACTTATCAACAGAAGTTTTTGACCCATAAATAATATGCAAGGGTGGGATCTCCAATTTTGACATTTCATCGTCTCCAGAAGACCTTAAGTAGCATGACGTAGGATCAATATTTATCCTTCCATCTCCTGATGCAGAGGAGGTTTGAACAGTATTCATCATCGTCGGTAACTCATTTGTCACATCAGTGACATCCAGTTTATTATCAACGTCTAAATGATTCCGTTCTGCATTAGCATCCGTTTCAGCGGCACAAGACATATGCTCAACAATAGCATCGTCATCACACAGCACTGTAGACTGGCTGTTACCATCAAACACTTTCTTCTCATCATCACTCGACTGACAGTCAACCGTAATAGGAACAGTTACAGCTGCACAACCTTGTGCATCTTCAATCAACTTAACCTTCGTGACGAGGTCCGATGGCGTCGAAACACTAGGAGGCTCATTCGATGAAGTTGATAAACTAGTCCCTATAAGTGAACTGCTGACACTTTCTATCTCCTTATTATCACTGTCACTACTGAGGTTCTGATGGCTACTATTTCCATGGCTAGTCGTAGCATCCGAAAGAGCATGAGGTTCAGGCTTCTTAGTAATAGTAGCATCATGTCTCCTAGGCTTCTTAGCCGTTACTGTACCACCATCACTTATCCTAGAATCTACTCTAGGTCCAGTTATATAATTTACCCTAACTGAAGGGTTCCGAAAATAAGCTTTAGTCCGTTCAGTCAATCCTGCCTGGGTCTTATTCATATTTGCTGAACTCATTAACCTCTGATTACTCGAATCCAAATTACCGTTCCAGGCTTTTCGAGCAGCTAAGAGGCTTTTATCATCACACACTTCGGATCCATCTTGATGCCTACACTTTTCGCCTTTTTCTTTCTTTTCTACACTTAGAAAAGCAATCTTATCTGTTACACCAACCGGCTTCTTGCTAGGACACGCATCAAGAGGCTTTACATCGTTACGGTCACATACTCGTCCTTCATCAGCGTATGCTTTCGTGATATAATTGACAAATCTCTTATCTTCCGAGCGTGCTTTAGGTGGAAACGAAGAATCCGAATGTCTCGCACGCAGACCACTAGTAGCTTCCGTATTATTTCCTGTTTTAGCCTGATAAGCTAATCTTCCAAACCTACTACTAGCTATCTTAGCACGAGACATAATAAATTCCGTCAATTCACTGAAACTAGGCTCTCTCTCCTCTTCGTCCCACTTGATTACTAGCTCTGCCCACTGGGCTTGCATTCGACGAGGTAAGAGCCTTACTATTCGTTCTAAATTAGCCATAGAGTTAAGTTCAGCTGTACAATTTAACTGTTCTAACGTTAAAGCAGCGTTCTGCATTTTAATAGCCAAGTTCGTCAATGATTCAGGATCATTAAATTCTACATTCCCAGTTCTAAATAAGTCCTCTAAGGTTTCTCGCGCTATTACATGCGACTGTCCAAAGAGCTGTTTTAGAATGGCCTTAGCTCTCTTATATCCTGCTTGTGGATCCATAATAATACAGCCTTCAATCGCATTTTTTGCTTTTCCCTTACAATAATGAATTAAATACAATAAACGCACTTGATCATCCTTTATTCGAGGTTCTATAAACGTCTCTATTTGTCGTATGAACTTAAAATAGTCGCGAGACCGTCCATCAAAAAATGAGAGTTCAACCTTAGGTAGTTCTAAACCCTCTATCGATGACTTACAATAATAAATATTAGACATAACATGTGGGTTACCCATAAAAAAGTTATCATTAACGACTTGCCTAGAGCCCTGTGATCCGTCGAGCTCTTCCACCCTCCTCATGTGTGATTTTTTTTTGCTTGACATCATAAATAAAGTTCAGTAGAAAAGGTAACAGATACAAAATAGATTAATTCCAAAGTTCAGTTCAAAAATACGATAAACGATAAAAATTCCAAATGTTTCCTTGTAATTCTTAATAATCCGAATAGTTCCAAAATATATGAGTTCAGATGAATATTTCCAAAGTATAATCCACGAAAGAAGAAATTCCACAAAGTATAATCCACGAAAGAAGAAATTCCACAAAGTATAGTCCACGAAAGAAGAAATTCCAGACTGCAGATTTATTTCGACAGTGGCTGTCCTAATTGTTTCCAATAGAAACACTCCTGTACGTTCCTCCTATTTCCGAGTCCCGACCAAATCAAAAGGGCAAAATTCTAGGAGAAAACGTCTGGAATTTGTGTTCCTTCCAGGGTTAAATTACTCCGCAGAGTATCCAACACAATAACTAGTAAGTGACACTAAGTCCAGCAGCCACCGCGTCCATCCAAAAATGTGGCGGTAGCCATATTATATCAAATTTAAACAATATATGTACAATTCAGAAGCAAACCCAAAAACTTCAATATAAGTACAAATATAGAAAGAATAACAATATATAATTGTAGAATTCTTTTTGAATGTTTTGTGTTTTGGAAAATCCCTCCATGTTTACATATTTTTGCTATGACATGATGGACTTTTTCTCTTGACATTTTTGGTATTTTATTTGATTCCAATTTGAGATTTTATCATTATATATTGTTATTCTTTCTATATTTGTACTTATATTGAAGTTTTTGTGTTTGCTTCTGAACTGTACATATATTGTTTAAATTTGATATAATATGGCTACCGCCACATTTTTGGATGGACGCGGTGGCTGCTGGACTTAGTGTCACTTACTAGCTATTGTGCTGGATACTCTACGGAGTAATTTAAACCTGGAAGGAACACAAATTCGGTAAGACTTTGTATTTCCATTTTATAATAATAAAGAGACGTTTTCTCCTAGAATTTTTTCCTTATTTTGAATCGATTGGGACCCGCGACTAGGAAAAACGTACAGGAGTGTTTCTATTGGAAACAATTGGGACAGCCACTGTCGAAATAAATCTACAATAATGATAAAATCTCAAATTGGAATCAAATAAAATACCAAAAATGTCAAGAGAAAAAGTCCATCATGTCATAGCAAAATTATGTAAACATGGAGGGATTTTCCAAAACACAAAACATTCAAAAAGAATTCTACACACTGAGAATTTTCTCTGTTATATTAGAAAACTAACTATACAGGAAGATTGAGCTTATGGTCTCAGAGTCATCAATACTTGTCATATTCATCTCCTACCCTCATTTCGTTATGTTAGGCTGATGTATGTTGAACTAAATACCCACAAGTCATATCTCACTGTTTTTTCGTTAATTAATGGTATAAATTGTAAGATGTTGGTCAGTTAATAGGTAGTTGGGAGATAGGATGAACTGGCACCTGAAGAAAGAAAAAGGAGAAAAACGGTGTTAAAAATTCATGAATAACGTGATAAGTGGGTAAGAAAGCAAGGTAATTCGATGTGACTGAATCGGTGAAATAAAAATTTATTGAACTCTCAATGCTTGCACAAGCTGCATCCAACCTGCACGTTGCATTAGGTGCTTCCACTCAGATGTTGACATCTTCGAGATCCGGTCAATCACCACAACAAGCCGGAAGGAAGTGAACAGCGGACAACTTTGACTGACACCGATCTCCACTTCAAATGAGTTTGTCAGCTGTTTTCAATGCACATTGTTCCACTTAAAGCCACCATGAGTATATTGTATGATGTTGACTAAATTTTCAGGTACAGAATGGTGTCTTGAGTGCAGAGAAGAGCTGCCAAATATGTGGTAGGGTTGCAAAGTAAGCCTATCGATGATGGATTACGGCACTTGTGATGATTTTCACTGAGCTACGGAAGAATCAGTGGTGACTTGACTACGGCGTGTTACATATTAGTCACACCGATGCATCACCACCACTCCCCTCGAGGCAATCCTCAAAAGATTGCACATCAAAGAGCAAACACTCAAATTCGTGCACACTTTTTCTCATTGCGAGTCGTCGCAACTTGGAATGCTCTCCCAGCCGAGGTAGTTACAGCACCCTCAGTGGACTGCTTTAAGAAGAGACTTAGTAATCACGTACTCACATGCGGACTATCATCTCCCTCTTGGACAAGCTGTGCCTGATGCATATCTTGAGACCTGCTTGTTGTTACCATTGCCATCTCCTCAGATCACTTAATTAATCTATCTCGCATATTCCTCTCCCTTGCTTACACTTCGGTCCTCTCTCACAATCTTCACTACCAATTAACAAACTAAATTCATCTATATATTACTCAGTTCTGAAATTTTACTCATATTATCATTTTAATTTACCCTTATTACCCTTATTACTCTTCACATTGCAACTAACTGATCTCCGGTTTGGTAATGTGACGGCTGCTAGTATCCAGAAACCCTACTGCCCTGAAACAAACGTTTCATTCAAATCCCGAGACATACAAACTCACAACCAACTGCAAACTGACTAGAATTAGACAGTGGAGTGGCTAGACCTCCATCCAATGGACATTGTCGAACACCTGGAACCGTACTGAAAGAACAAGAATCGAGCGCGAAGAAATCAAATTGGCTTACACTAGCTCGTGAAAAATATATTGGATATTGGCTTACGCTTATGCATATATTCACAAGGTCAAATCGCGGTGTATCAGATTTGGCGTCTGGTGAATTACATTTGCTAGCGGTTTCTAGTGAGTCTATTTGCTGTTGTTTCGGTTCTCTGTTGAGTTTTCAGGCATAGACAAGGACTAGGCTGTGCTTGGAGAGTATGAGGAGTAGTATATAAGGTTATCGCGAGTAGAAAATCACAGTTAGCTAGTGAATAAGTGATTACAGGACATGCTCCGGCTTTTAATTGGAAAGACAGTGGACAACAGAAAAAATATCATGAAAAACTCATAATCTCACCAAGAAATTTTAGCGTCTGGCTTCGAACGCGTTACGGTGTTAGTAATTTGTTGTCATTATCAAAGTAGAAATTGGCATTGTTTGATCCAGGAAATGCTTAGGATCAACACAAATACTTAAAACGAAACGGAAATGTATTCAAGAATAGTACGAATTATGGGAAGTGTCCGTTTCTCAATGTCTTTTAAGTTAGCGATCGTATTTCAACTGGCCTAGCTATACTCATTTCTTTTCATACTTACTTTCAACTTTGATTCATTGAGTAACCAGTCCATTGAACTTGTGTAATTATTAATGTTGTGGAACCTTCTACTGTATAGAGCATTTATATTTGAAATCTTTTATTCAGTTTATTGTACGAATCATTTACACTCTGCTATACTATACCGATGTATGATCATATCAACTTGCAACTAAACACTTTTCATGATGTAAGCAGCTGACAAGTAGCGACTGAAATGAAATGAACGCATTTTATTTTGCTCAACTGTTTCAACTTGCTCTCTTCAAGGTGATAAATGGAACCATATTGATTAGGCGTTTTTTCGCAATCACTATATGTTAGTATATACAATTATGTTAATAGAGTAATCGGTTGTTTTGATGAGATGATATTAACTAATGGTTGTAAATTGTCATGGTCGTAAAATGTGTACAATGATGTCAAGCCTCATCACTTCTTGTTTGCTTCTTGTAATTGTATTTATTAATAACAGATTTTGTTATTACTTCTAATACTGTAAGATTTCTGTTGAAATAAGTTTGTATTCCAGTGCCGATGGTACAGAGGAACGTGAACTGATGTACGCTGAAATCATGTTGCATGTTGTGTTCATATCTTTTGGTTGTAGTATGAAGTGATTGGATGTTATTGACAAGTATTCATTACTAATCCTGAATGAGTTATTTTGTGTAAACTTTAATGAATAGTAAAATGCACTTCGAAAGGGTTGGTTTAAATTCATTCATGATTTATGTGAATGTAAATAAACTATTTCACTTGAATCTCTTCTCTTTTCTGAGTTTAGCTAATATGGGAAGCACGTTTTCACAGTTTAGAAGAATACATCACTGAAGTTGAAAATTATTTCCAATTCATAGATGCCGAACGTCAAATGATGTCTAGAACTGAAGTAAGTTTTTGAGCCTGGCTTGTCATGTGTATAATGGCTGTTGTTCAGTCGTAACTAGATCCAACAATCAATGACTTCATATTGTCTACTGGTTATTTCGTGTGTGAAAATATCTCATGAGATTGACTAAGTAGTAGGTTAGATCTGTGATTCAATGGTACGGAATGTTCCTCTTGAGGTAGGTAATGAATCAGTCAACCATTCATCTCATCGTATTGAATTGGAACATCACAACAATGTTATTGTTAGTGTGACATAGAGATGGATTAAAGCATGACTGCGTTAGCTGCGCGCTGATTGGCTAATCTCTGTTCAATGGGCGCCTGATCGATACTGGGAGATTGATTCTCGTGTTATTAGCTGAATGCTGATTGGCTAGATCTAGTCCGGTCAGCGCCAGTCAATCACGTGGATTAGATTCGAGAAGCTTCTTATGAAAATACTATAAAGATACTAACGTTGTTTCTATTTCGCCTCCGCTTCGGCTTCTTACTTCCACTTGACCTTGCATTTCGGAATATAATCTTTTCCTGTTCATCCGTGTTCTGATTTGGGGACTTGTCGAGTGTATTGTTGTCAGAGGATACTAAGCAGTAGACATAGCTGGGTTTACTAAGAGAGATTTATAACCGTTATTCAATTCATGAACTAATTGTGATCATTTCAAATGAAGATTATGACCTATTGGTTTTTTTATCAGCTAGTCTTTACACAATTATTATGTTCAACCTTGATATGGTTTTCTATGTTCCTACTTACGAAAAATCATTCAATTGAATTGGCTTATTTGTTGTTGTTGAGAACTTGTGTTTCTCATTTATTTAGAAAATTCCACTACTACATATTAGCTATTACTAATATAGTGATAATCTAGTTGAAAACAATATTGTTTATATACCATTGTGGCTCAACAAATAGAAAATACAATTACCTCTGTTTGAAATGGAAGTATAACACGTTAAAAAAGTACGAAGCTAATACATGGATGTAATTACTTAATGCAATCACTGATTATTATTGATGTACGGTGTGTATGACATATGATGGTCAATTTGTTTTGAGGGGTGCAGAAACTCCTTGACATATATGACTACCATATAAAGTTTGCCTCAAAATTAATAACTTCGTCTATACACTGCTGAAATAAGCAATTTTCCCATTGTGCTAGTTGACTCTTTATTTTTAATAAAGAATCTTTCGTTTATGTAATCTATGTACAAAATCACTAGCTTTTCTTATCTTGATTAGGAATGGAAAAGCGACATTAAATCACCGATTCATCACAATGTACAACATCAATTGAAACCAGTAAAACGACGTGTGTATTTAGCTACTGATGAACCTAGTTTATTCGATGAAGCCAGATTGAAATATCCTAATTATACATTTTATGGTGATCGTAGACGTGCTGATTCAGCTGCTATCTCCAACCGATTAAATAATGATTCTATTATCGGCATAGTCACTGACATATTATTGCTATCAAAAACCAATTTTCTAGTTTGTACTTTTACTTCTAATGTAAGTTGAAGATGTTTGTATTTTGTTTCACAGTGACATGTAAACGACCTAATTAGTTATCTATCATTGTTTATCTTATCGTTACCATTTGTTTGTTTGTTGGTTGGTATAAATCATCATTAATTTGAACGAAATTCACACTTGGTCATAAGTTGATCATGGTTGACTGATTGGATTTTATAGCATTGAAGTTCTATCGAAAATTTTTATTGATGAAAGTAACTGAAGATATTCTGACTAATCAAGATTTGTATATAGAAAGAGCGAACTGATTATTTACAGTTGGTTCGTAAGTTGTCTTCACGAAAGTCATGACTGATGACGAACCAGTAGTCGTTTTGTGAGAGAATTCTGACAACGAAACACTCGAGATAAGTTGCAAAATGAAAGTGCTATGAGAAATTTTACTACTAATCATCATTTTGTAAGTAGTATGATCGGTTGTCTTTGTTACTGTACTCTCACATAACTCATTTATGTTAATAATTCGGTTTCAAGCTTGCTTTATTTTATTCTCCTCCGGTGTTCCTCGTGACAGGTTTGTCGATTAGCTTACGAATTGATGCAATCTAATCATTTAGAATTCGGTGATGCAAGTCAACAATTTCGTTCATTAGATGATGTGTATCATTTTGTTGGACAACAACTTGCACCATATGAGGTAGTAATATCAAATATTGAAACCGATTTATCTCGTGGTGATTTAGTTCAATTTCTTGGTAATCATTGGAATGGTTATGCAGACGTTGAAAAATTGAATACCGGTCGCAAAGTCATGGCACCAGCATTTAAATTTACTTCAAGGTTGATGAGTGCTCCTATGATCGGTGCACATACAAATCGATCTGAATTTGTTCTTGATAATAATAAATAATAGTGTTTTCTACGTCAGAAAAAATTGGATCCTTCATCGTTGTTCCTCTCTTCTATGTTCTGTTGACATACTTCCTTATAGTTTATTCTCAACGAAAAGTATTCGTTGCTTATAAGTGAAGTTGAGGCCTACCTAAAAGTGGTGTCATTTATTGTGTCCAGCGTTGACTTTGGTGGCTTCACCGTAGTCCAATCTTTATACATATTCTCCTATTGGTGTTCATGTGATATGTATATATTCATTCTTTGTATAATTTTACGGTTGATCTCAACCCACAATACAACATTGTATTTCATGTGTTATCGTTTGTATAAATCTGCACATATTAATTATTTACTTTTTTTAGAAAAGAAACTTCTATTCGTATCGTTTATTTATTGTTATTTTGTATCCTGTCTTTTCACCTTGTTTTTCTGATTTTTATCAATAGATTGATAATGTGTTTTTAGTTTCTTTTGTGATTACAATATTTTGTCACTGCTTACTCTTCGCTTGATGAATTGTTTGCATGAGATCAAGTTTAGGCAGAAAAGACCAACAGGTATACAATAAATGAGTCTGATGTTTGTTTTACAGATTAGAAATATATTGATTCCAATGTGACTGACTATCTGTTGGTATGACAAAAACTGAAGCAATGTTGAGTGCCATCGCTCTTGAAAGTAGGTTAAATCTTTCAGTTCAATAAAGTAAAGTAAAAGACTTTGATCTCGCCATGTATTCTGATTCGACACTACAATGTACTACATTGTTCATATTAGAGACATTGATATAAGACAGGCTGACTTATTGAACTATTACGGAATCTAGCATCAGCTTATTCGTCATACCTGTAATCTCTTTTTCTCTATAAGTAGGTTTATTTCGAATAGACTAATTTCCAGAAATGCTATAGTATTAGGAAATGTCACATGAACTAGACCTTAGTTTGCACTTATAATTGGCGTACGATCACAACAAAGATCCTCTATATTGTTAAGCTAACGAACTACCATCTGTTTGCTATTGATTTTGTACTCGACTATGAAACAGAATTTAGTTAGTTTTAAACTTGATGCATAGATTCAATGTTTTGTTCAGTTTGCAGATTCATCAATGACATTTAGAAATCAGAATTATTCTTTTTCTTGTCAAATGAAAATTATTTTATCATAAAAATGTTTTATTTAACTTGATTTGGTCATATTTTACCTACCATTTTTAATGACGTATCTATTTTTTTTTTATGTGTGTAATATTCCATATATGTTATTGCATTTTCTTGTGAGATTATCGACAAGCCAGAATTTGAATAATGTTGGTAAGTTGTTTATTACTGATCATTTAACTCTGCAGAACAGTTAATATTATCAATAAACTGGAAAACAAGTAAGAAAACAGGAACAATGTATACATATAAATGCATGCTGTTCGATGTCAGATAAATGATGAACATTGTTTACAAACCAATCAAACGAAAACATTCGTATGTAGAGCCTAATCGAATGTCCAAACTAAATTCAATAGGTAGTGAATAAAAAATGAACTTCTCTTGATTTGTTTTAAGTATTATGATAAAATAAGTCATACAAATACAATGTTACTAAATACTGATTAAAATATCATCCAATTTACCAGTGGTTCAACAGATTTCTCAATTGCAAACAAAATCATGGTAATTCATTATTTATAGCTAAAATCTGCAAAATTATTTAGAAAAAAAATATAACTGAAATGGAGTTCAAGCAAATTGTAGAAAAATTTCCAAGATGAGGAATATAAAAAAAATGCATCGAGATTTTATGTATTGATCATTCAAGCCTCACCATAACCATAGACTATAACAGACGAATCTGAAATAGATGAACAACTAAAATGCTGTTTCAATCAAATAGACATTATGAATACCTAGAGGTAGATCAATGTTTATATGCGTGAACTTCACAGTACAACTAGTTATTTCTTACTTCTAACTGGATTGCTTACTTACGCCTGTTATCCTTGATGGAGCATAGACCCATGAACAGCATTCTCCAATCTACTCTATCCTAGGTCTTTCTTTCAAGTTCTATCCATTTGCTACTTATCCTTTTCATGTCTGCTTCCAATTCTTCTTTCGTCGTCACCGATAGCTTTTTCCCAGCCTTCGCCTACATCAGACAACACCGTCCATCAAATTAGTCGGTGATTGAGCATTTAGATAAGACAAATAGACAAGTATACATTAAGTTGAAGTGTTAATGACTAATACAATTATTATGGAACTATTAGTTTGATATCAAAAAAAGAAAAAGTATTTATAAATAGTTATTTGTCAGAGAAAAAATAATGGAACAACAATTGAATTGTAAATTTTTTTATTTAATCATTATTCATTAACAACATTTCATTAGATTTGAAAACTTGATCAAATTATTTTGCGTTGATTAGTTAGTTTTCATGGTTTATTGACTGACTACTTGATGTTGTTCATTTGATAAGGATATTTTATGTGAGAATGTTTTATTTGTAAGGCAGTAATGATTATCTTTATCATGATTGACAATTTCTATAGCCCATAATTGTACATTGAATGATGAGAATAGAAGAAAGAAGAAACCAGCAATGATAAATATTACAGAACCTAAATAAAATACATAACGCCATTCTGTATAAGTTTTCTTGAAAAAAAAAACAAGAAGACAAATAATTTAAATTTCTCCATGGATCTGGTTTTATTGCAACATAATTCTAGATTATTGTGTTTAAATAAGAAAAAAATCGTGCAGAATTAGTTCAGATAATAAAAACAATATAAAACCTTTATGTTGATAGCATATAATTACCGAAGACAATGGGTGGGATAGCTCAATAGCTTCGATGTAGCAAAGTTATGTACATTAACTACAGGTTAATGTTAGTGCGCGAAGCTAAAGATCCTGCGTTGAATTCACGAGATTAGTGCTGATCGATATGTACTGTTAATGAGTCCTATAATTGGACAATTTGGCCATCCAATGCTTCTATATTTCTATGATAATCTGACAATGATCAATTCATGATTTCAATGGAACAACAATCTCCATAATTCTATCATGAAAAGTGTTTTATGATTTCTTTCAATCTATCTGATTATATTTATTTTGATAGTTGATATTATATGTTCAATTGGATTGAATATAAATTTATTCTAGTTTATAGTGTACATGAAATCATTTCGATTAGCAGCAATTTCATTTCATTTTCACATATACTATAATTTTCAAACAATCTATCTTACTATAAATCATTAAAACAAATTCATTTTATTCAAATTCTTAACGATACTTTCCAATATCTTTGAATAATTTGCTAAATGAACATTTTGCCTTAAAGTTATTACGTTGTTTTTAACTTACATTTGATGTTAAAGCATTTGCTACAATTGGACTCAAAAATCCTGTCAATGCACCAATTGAATTAGAAATAGAAAATAATAAACCAGAATATTTTGGTGTAATTTCAATTGGACTAAGCATTCCACCAGAGAAAACACCAGAACTAAGAAACAATCCAAATGTCAATAGGATTACAACTGCATATTTATTATGACAATCAAACAATGTAATCAAGATCATAAGAATAGCTGGTCCAAAATACAAA
>OX103972.1:40087778-40251148 GCA_944470395.2 Schistosoma turkestanicum | reverse complement strand
AGTTACACAGTTAATTGCATGAGATTAAGGCTCGTTGTTGCACTACTTGATTTTGTTTCCGTTCTCTGTTTAGTTTTCAGGCTTGTGACTAGATTAAGCTGTGTTTTCACATTCTGAGAAGCAGTAAGGTATTCAGAGGGCGGAAAATACAGTTAACCAATGACACATTAGTCGAAGGAGATGCACATGCTTTTAATTAGGAAGGCAGTCGACAGCAGAAACAAATTAAGCATGAAAATCAAATATTCTGATACTCTAAACTGGAATTCGACTGCTCTGAAGCCTGTATGAGTGCTGTTACAGACCTAGTTGGGTTACTAATGTATGTTGGGTGTAACAGCTCTGAGGAACTGATATGGAACCTGGATATTTGACATTAAAAGTAGTTGAGGTAGTATGTTAATCCGAATGTCTCTAACACTGCATACTTGCTGGTTACAGCTGCATGCTAGGAAGGCATTTTAGTTAGTGGTTTATAAGTTTCTTATATTTTACCACTCAGTCGAACAGTGAGATATTTTTAGCACATAATTTAATTAATCACTGGACAGCTGAAATTTTACTGTAATATTATTTCAAATGAAAATAAAATTTATTATATGTTACATAATTGTTCTAGTGTGAAGAATTTATTGTTTTTTTTCAGTTTTTAGACTCTGAAGCATCGTCTTATTAATATTCGATCTATATTGATCTGATAAATGGTCGTCACAAGTATGTATCTTCATCTAACTTGTTATGGATTTATAGGTTTTCGAAATTTCTTAAATGTATGTCCTTTAATAACTACAGCAGTCGCCTTATGGATTTGTGTGATCATATATTTATGTTTCGACTTCTTCACCGTGGAAAGTAAAAACAAACAAAATTTAGCCTGTCAGTCCTTACTGGAAATAATTACTGGTTTAAGAGAACAAGTGGATATCGGGTCAACGAACTTAAGGGTATTTCTTACGTCGTATGATGCTCAGTAAGTTCGTTTGTTTTTAAAGGTAACCAATCTTCTGTTTATACGTCACTTTCATTCAGACATGTGAATGTATTTCGTATTTGTTTATGATATGCGAAATGTAGTACAATAATGTTCAAGGGGTTCGCTACGTCGATGTCGTCTGCTTCTCTGCTATGTGAATTACCAGTTAAGCAGATGAACTTTGTCAGTCCTAATTACTTACTACATAGTTAGTGTGGACGTGAAATCTTGTCAGTGTGAAAATCTGTATATCAGTGAAAATGGACTCAGCCATTTTATTAGGTGCAAACTGTCCGGTTGGTATCGGTGAGACGATAATAACGATTGGTTAGATACCTTGAACTGCTCAAAATTATTTGTGTTCGCGCAAGTCTATCGATTGTTTCTGTTCTTTCAAATTCTAAAGGTCTGAACTCATCACATGTGTCTTTTTCATTCTAAAGTTATCTCACTAAATTATACTCTTTGTGCAATACTTTCTAAAACGAATGTTCTTCATTACCGCTAATACTTCCACTACCTCTATCCATTCGGGATATGAACTGACAATTGTATCTCTGTGACAATGTGCTATGGCAACCTTGATGCAGTGAAGCTTAAATAAACTAATTATTTGACCGTATAGAATGAGTTTACTTTGAAGTAATCAATAATAATTAAAACACTATAATTTTTCCAATCAATTCCATTTTTTGCAATAGAGATAAAAATGAAAGTACCATTGTTGATACCGGTAAGTTTTATGTGTTGTGTATGTGTGACAACTTATGACATTGACTAAATATTTTCCAATTATACCGCTATACACTGCAAATGGTTAATTGCATGACTTAGTCACATACTAGCTACTGTTTTTAGTGCTCTCTAAAACATTTTCATCAATCCAGGCAATAGCTCCTCTGTTGGAAATATTCACTGTATAAAGTTTCAACATTGTCATAATATATTCATTGGTATATATTCCGGTTTGATTTTATATGATTTGGGCAAGAAACGGAAATGAGAGCGGAGAATATTCTCTCTAGTAAATTCTATTGATATTCTAACATTTTTTATCCGAATTAATTAATTCAAAAAGTGACCAGGATTAAAACAAGTAAATCGTTTAACATTATAACACATGAATTCCAAATTTTATATAAAGTTGCTTAATTGTTATTACCACAGTTGGACAGGGCTTTAAAAACAGGTAAACTACTACTGATATCAGTCGTTACTTTCTGTATATATATATATATATATATATATATATATATATATATATATATATTCCGAAGGTCTCTCAGAGAAAGTTATATTGGCATAGGTTGCGGAAATTCGTAGTTTTGCGCATATTTTTGACAAAGATAAAGAAGAATCGAAAAAGTGGATGTCTTTGACGGACATCATGGAATGAATAAATCCTGATGACAGTTCGCCATAAGCTCTAACTCGACGAGTAGTGTTTGAGTACATAGCTTGTATAAGATAAATGTACTTTTTCGTTACACCTTTTTATGACAGACTACCTTACGATTCACAGAGTCGAATGCCGCCTTGAGATCAAGGAATAAAACATTAGTGAGACGTCTAAATGTGTATGTATGTTCTAGAATTCGACGAAGAGTGAGAATTTGGTCTGTACATCCACGTTTTGGTCGGGAACCAGCCTGGTTTTATCGAGTGTGCGTTTCACGAGCTCTGATTTTGTATCGAAGTATTGTGGGAGCTATCATCTTAGACATCATATTAGTTAGACTGACTCTTGTGCGATTATCACGAGAGGCCTTTTTTCCTTTTCTTATAGACTGGGACAATCAGTGATTGAGTTCAGTCAGATAGGATTATGCCCATTAGCCAGATTCTACCTGAGCAGCATTTCCCAACGTTATGCTTTACCTTACTAGCAGGTTCCACTGCTGTTTGCATGACTTTTTGTATGTCATTTCACTTACGAGGCTGTCTTACTGTTTTTCGAGTTGCTCCGGAAACATATTCTTAGTTAAGCTATCATGAAGTGGAAACTTAAGACGTTTCCTGTGTCTAGTAAGTCGCAAACAAATACGCGCTCGCACTAGAGCATGATGTGCATCTAAACATATGCTTCAGAACGAGCGACAGTTCACTTTTGAACCTCTCCATAGATGGCTGATGGCGATGTGCTCTAGTTGTGTCCAGTGTTGCAACGACTTTGTTGTTCTCCATGTCAAATGATGTATTTGCTTGTGCGTAGAGTTAGTGTTTGCTAGAAAAAGGCGGTTATTTGAGCGAAGCTGCAGCAAACGGTCGTCATTATCTGTTCTATTAGCTGGGATAATATAAGATCCACTCAAGTATCTTTCCCTTTCTTTTAGTTTGCCTACTTGAGAATTAAAAACACCAGTCACTCATACTTTATCAGTGCGCCAAACGTTTTGGACGAGGTCCGAAAGCTTTAATTGAAACTCATCTTTGACCCCGTCTGAACTGCAGTCAATGAGACCGCTGGCAGATCCAACGTAGAGACAACGGCGAGTTTCCCTGTCCTTGCAATTCTTTAGTGTCGCATTTCGTGGGACAGCGCACAAGTGACTATCTACTGGAATCCATTCTAAGGGACCTATTTCTGTTTTAGAATTCAATGTTTTACTTACACCAGCGCGTCCCCGGGAAGCAGAAACAGCTTCAAGATAAATTAAGCGTAAATCAAGCTGGTTCATTTTGTTGAAAAGTTCAGGTCAAATTACTGACTTTATTAAGAACCTTGTACGTGTTTCAGAGGCGCAACATACATCGATGACTGGAGATTCCAAAGACCTAGAAGGTCCAATATGTAGTTCAAAGCTGGGTTTTAAGAGATCAGGAATAACGTTTCTTGAACTCGAGTCATTTGCACTAGCGATGTGAGGTGATAATAATGGAGTGTGAGAAGGGTTAGTGGTGGAGATAAATGAGATGTTATGGTGTGTTGGATGGATTTGATTGTGATCCAAAGCAAAGCGAAGCGGAGAATACCAATGGGTGAAAACTATTTGATGAAGAACGGCTGACTATTTACAGTCAAACAAAAATAAGCTAGACCTGTAATAAGTTAAGTAAGTAATGAGCGTACATGCACAGCTAAGGTTATAATCAAATTATTAGCGAGATCAAAGGACACATGAATAGCGCTTCAATAGGAATACACAAATTTGATTGTCCAATAGCTAGAACAAACCATGCAGGCTAGACGGTAGTATACACTACAGGAGATACAATTTCATGGTAGCTGGTTGTCAAGATTACGTTCATACGTGATTCATTCCTTCAGAATAATGTAGTTGATGTACACGACTGGTTTTATATAACGTTTTTTCAACTGCCCTAAGTGAATCCCCTTTACCCATCAACTTGTTTCAAACCGTATCTGGACATTCTCTTTCTGTCTTCTCAATTTCACAAACAACACTGCTACCACGAGAAGGCAGTGAGTAGTACTTTGTTTGCGGTGGCTGTATTTATGCATAGCCATGTTAAAGCATTTCGAGAGGGTGAGCGGACTCACTCCACTATCTATCGTATGAAGACATCTATCTGGCGAGATGATCTGAAAGCATAATTTGATTGATATTTCTACAACCTTTCTTCTTCCATTATATATAATTTAAACTTATCTATTCATACCATAAGATTATTGTTAGTAGTAGTACTGTCACTATAACTATTTTAATGACTCTTGCAGACGTTTCGAGAAATTGATTAAGCACGTACCTGTCTATTTATTAATTCTTAGCCAATTCATATTGCTCTTCATATCACGTGATTCTTGATTAAATGTTTATTTTTGATATGCATTTAAAATTATTGTCTCTCTCACGTTGTATAACTTTTATTTATTCTGATCAGTAAATCTTACAGTTTCATTTGACCTATGAATCAACTATTCAGGTTGACACTTTATTTTAGTCATCTCAGATTTAACAGTTTTATTGTATTTTACACAATGACCGATCGGCCTTCTAAGAAATGATGTTGAGTCGAAAGGTGGAAGGGAATTGAATGCGGTCAGTTCATAGGAAGCCAATCTGGACGGAAGACCGTTTAAATTTCAATAGTTTGTTCCACAAGCGAGTGGAAGTGGTTAAGTGCCTCTTCATTAGGACACAAAGAATATGTACTACAGGTACATTTGAAGAAGATTCTAAACTGTTGACTGAAACAGTGTTTTCCAACGGTTATACACTGTAATTTATAATAAAGTGTAAAAGTCAATAATGACAAAAGCCTGTTTTCATCAGTCAGTCAGTCAGTCAGATGCAACGTAGAACTTCGTACGTTAGTACATCAGTTCATGTTGCCATACCACATGAGCACAGAGATATAATTGTCAATTCAAATCCAATAGTAGTAGAGGTAGTAAAGGTATTGGAAGTAGTCGGAGAGGTTAGGATTAGAAGATATTATTCAAGAAGTATGATTCAGTGAGATAAGTTTAGAAAGTCAAAACTAGAGGTGTTGAAGAATGCAGAAGATTAGGATTTAAGGGAACACAAAGAATAAATGCACCGGCGCCATTGCAAACGGTTTTGAGCCATGTCGTTCAAGGTCTGTAACCATTGGTGACTTTCGTCTCGCGGATAACAACGAGGTAGTCTACATCTACCAACACGACTCAGTCCACTTGTCAATGACTTCATGGATTTGTGCCATGTTTTGGTCTGGCCGCCCCTAACTTTCTTCCAACCAGTTCCTTCACTACAAAACAAAGCTCGTCGAGGCAGTCGGTGGTTAGGCATACACAGCGCATGTCCCAACCACCTCAACTGATGAAGTTTCATTGCTTTGTCTATTGATCTGCCATTCTTACCTAGCACCCGTTTTCAAATAACAGCGTTTCTCACTCGGTTGTCCCAGGATATACGAGCAATGATTTGGATACACCTATGATCGAAAACCAGTAACCTACGAATATCTTCTACTCTCACTGGCAATGTTTCACAGCCATAAAGTAAGACGGAGCGAACTACTGCACAGTTCACTCGTCCTTTGGTCAGCGAACGGATATCTCGCCTGCGCCATAAGTGACGCAGGTTGGTAAAAGCCAATCGAGCCTTCTGAATCCTAGCTGAGATTTCGTCAGTCACCAGGCGATCGGCACTGATGAGACTCCCCAGATAAGTGAATTGGTCTAAACGCTCGACTACTTCACTCCCTATCACTAGTTCAGGTGCCGATTCAACCTAATCTTGAAGCAACATTTTGCATTTTGAGGCGGAATACCGCATCCAATCAACCTGCCTGGCGTGGTAGAACCTTCAGGACCATACGTTCCAGGTAGTATAGCTCGTCAATGTCGCAGCTTCGGTCGTGCTGTTTGCATCAGTCGAAAGTAAAGTGTTCATATGTTTCTGTCATTTAGGGGTAAATGAAACAGTATGACTTTAAGTGAGAATCTAAAATCGGCCAGCAAGAAAGCATACTACGCTGTTCAACTGGTCGTAGTTGAAAATGCTAAGCTCATGATTTCATGTAGGCCTAGACAACACTTGAGCGTTCACATCACTGGATTTCTATCTGTAAAATCTTTGAGTGGTGTAGTGCAGATCAACTACTTCGCATTGTTTTTTAAAATGTTTATTTGTTTTATATAAAATTATTGTTTGCGATTGTCTGACTGATGTGGATTGTTAAATGTTTGTTGTCAGCAACTCCGATTCCTGGAAATAAAAAGTAAATATCACTATGTCCGGATACAGACTTAAGTAACGTTAAACGGTCTTGTTACTTAGAGATTTCAAGTGTGGGAATCATGAATTAAACAAGATGAATTGATTATTTGTTTACTAGTTGTTTAGTGTTTATTTTTATCAGTGTATTTATTTATTCACTTTCGTTGTAGGCATACGTTTTGTGTCGTCTGAGATTTTACGTCGTCGTGCTTTACAGTATGCTCGTGAGGTCAAGTACAATCTTGTTCAACTTGATAATGTAAATGAGAAAATAAATACAATCAAAAACTACTCTTTAATTAAACCATTGGAAGAAATAAAAGTCTCAGTGGAACAATTAAAACGTCAATTACACGAAATTTCTATACATTTACAAGTTAATATTGATGGAATTGGACGAGTTGACGGTATGTTGGAATCACGAATAAAGTATCTGGATTATTTATCAACTGAACTCCAAAATGAATTATTCAAGTTACAAGTTAGTTATATGTTGTATAATCTTGTTAGTTTTATATCTCAAGGATGTTTATGACTGTGATAGTGGGCTGTTCAATGTATGGTGATTGTATTAAATCTATTGAAATGATGCTTATCTTTGATTTGTGCAACATGATCCGAACTAACGAGTAAACGAATAGCCTGTTCATAAGATAGTTGTTGATGGCAGTTATGCCTTGTGCTGTTGGAATTTGTGAATGCTTCGATTGCAGTGCAACTTTTCTGTAAATAAACATTCTTAGGTATTTGGTGAATATACGTGAGAATCGACAGCAGACTATGATTGACACGCAAAATCTTTTTGATTACAGTAAGCAAGGTTTACTTGTACATTGTTCTTTGCACAGATTGTTTAAAGACACACTCCAATAACTTCCTAGTATTTCGATTACAGAAGCATCTAATATGTTTGATCCGTGATTATTTGTTCCATTACCGCTAATACTGTTACAACTTGATTGACTAATGTGTATATAATTCAATATTATTGATTCTGCGACTGGAATGTCAACATTTTCCACCTATGGTGAGTTGATGCGTTAGGTACTAGGCAATTATATATTAAACCAGTTGATGTTTGTGTGGGTGTGCATTCATAGAAGTTATTGAAACGTATGTCCTACCTACTGCTTAATTTGAACCACTAAAACTGCCTAGGATCTGCTCTGTCTTATCTGAGTACATCCCTTCATATGTTACTCGTTTTTGTTCATCTTATTCTAGTCACTTTTCAGTTCTTTTCAATTTCAATGGTACTGTGATTTTTTCGTCTCATATCTAACCGATCACCGATATAATTTCATTCTGTTAATCAACCCGACATATGAAACGTAGAACTTCAGCTGCATGTGTCACGGAATCATCTTGATGGAATGAACTTATCTGTCGTAATCACCATTTCTGTTAATCCAATATCCAGTATCTTTTTCACGATATAGTATAAACGAATTAATTTCTCACTCGATTCTTGTTCTTTCAGTAGGGTTCAAAGTGATTGTTAGTGTCCAATGGATAGCGGTCTAGCTACTCGACTGTCTAATCTTAGTTGCTTGGCAGCTGTTTGTGAGTTCGTTTTTCGCGTGTTTTGAATGAATTCGTTTGTTTCAGGGTAGTAATATCTCTGGATACCAGCAGCTATCACATTACCAGATCGGAGATCAGTTAGTTCAATATGGAGAACAATAAGGAGAAAATTCTAATTATAAGGACTAAGTAATAGGTGCATAATTTAGTTTATTAATTAGTAGTGAAGATTGTGTGAGAGGACTGAAGTGTAAGCAAGGGACGGGAAACAGAGATAATAGGCGAGATAAATTATTTTAGTGATCTGTCGAGATGGCAGTAATAACGACTATCAAGTCTCAAGTCATGCATCGGGTACAGCTTGTGTATGAGGGAGTTGGTAATACGTGTGTGAGTACGTGTTTATCGAATCTCTTCTTAAAGCTGTCCTTTGAGGGGCCCTTGGTCACCCTATTATGCATTTCGTTGTTCATCTCTGCACTTGATCCAAGAGATTTGTGTCTCTTTAATTGATTATATTTCATCTTCTAAATTATGCTAGATTCCAGTTTGTAGAGAAGGTTCCTTAGAATAATGTTTTTATTTCGCTTATTTTGTTATTTTCTTTTTAATAGAATCCTCCAGATTGTAAAAAAGCTAAATATATTGTTGCGTCGTTCACCGTACCTTGTGGATTCGGTTGTAATGCACATCATTTGATGCACTGCTTTCAAATGGCCTATGCAACTGGACGTACATTAATTTTGGATTCTACGAATGATAGTCCATACACACAATGGTGGATAGGAAATTTCCTACCATTATCTCAGAAATGCAACTTGAATGATATTCAGTCAAATGTCCATTCTGTTTGTAAGTACTTCTTAAAAGATTATTGAACGTTTCATTTTTAATCTTCTAGCAATTCAATTACCTGACGAATACCGCTGACACGATATGTTGTATCAGTAAAAATAAGACTCGCCTCAGTTAACAACTTATTTGTTTACTATTGACATGTTCCTTGCTTAGTACTGGAAAAACAATGAATCCCTTGTAGTTTTCACACTTATTAATATCTCCTTTGTTTTTTATTATATTTAGGTTACTTCCTAGTTTGGTGTTATGTGTTCTTCGCAGATCTTTCAAAAATGCACATAAAACATCTCTTCAGTTAGCTATAAATCTTTCTGTGAATCGATCTCAGTGATAAATTTTGTGATACTTGGCGTCGTCCAGCGAAACCCAATCAACTTGGTGTATGTATTTATTAGGAGTAGCTACTACTATTTAGGACCTGTTTTTGGTAGTACATTAATCTAATCGTGTCTCATCAGTATTCTTGTTTCTGCTGGTCTATTTTGTTGACGACGTTACATCCTCAGAACTCACTTGGAAAAGGTCCTTATTTTGTAATTGTTAGTGGGACATAGATGGAATTAAAGCATGACTACGTTGCTACGCGCTGATTGGCTAATTTCCTATCCAATCAGCGCCTGATCGACTCTTGGACACAGGATAGAAAATTCTCGTATTGTTAGCTGCGTGCTGATTGGTTAAATCTAATCCATTCGATCACGTGAATTTCTATACAGAAGCTTTTCATGTAAATGCTATAAATAAACTAACGTTGTACCTATTTTCGCCTTCGCCTTCGCCATCACCTTTGTCTTCTTATTTCCACTTAACCTTGCTATTTGGAATATAATCTTTTCCTGTTCAACCGTGTTTTTGATTCTTTGGAACTTTTCCAGTGTATTGTGGTCAGAGAATACTAAGCAATAGGATTTAGCCGGGAATTATCTAAGCAAGCGTTACAACAGTAATTTATTCCCGAAAATTTCAATTTTAGTATTTTCGTGTCAAAGACGCTTAGTTGACCTTCAGCAAAATTTCCCTCACGGAAAATCTTTGACTGTCATTAGTTGATGCACTATATTTGCATGCTATTTTGTGGCTCTTACCAAAGACGATTTTATCATTGTATAAATAAGCTTGAGTTTGATTGATCATCAACCATGAATTTTCTGAGTGCCTGTAGAAGACATTCTCCATGCCTCATCAAGACTTGTTGCTCAAGTTATTGGGGCCTGGGACTATCGAACTAGAATAGCATATCGTGTCACTACATCGTTGATTTTCGCTCCGTTCACTCGTAATAGTTTCAAGCATATAATTTGGCGATCATATCATATATTGCATAAATATGTCTTCATAAGTACTGCTGTCTACCTAATGTTTGTGATGTCTATGTAGGTCCTCTATTGAGATGTTCAGGTAATTTTCTGGGTGGATTCAAGCCCCTCATTTGTACAGCGATACTCCAATGTGGTGACTCGTAAAGTAACTTGACAAACATTAATTAGGCTTACCATTTTATCACTTTGAAAGAGATGTGAAATTTAGATAGGTTGACAAAATAATTTAGAAACTTGATGTAACTGATTGACATAGTATAGGAATGTACGTTCCTGGAGACATCATTATGTCCATTGATTGTTGTAATCAGTGTGCTGCGTTGGATATGAAGTACAGTCAGTGATCTTACCCCTCAGCCTATGCATAACTCAATAGTGAATAATAATTATGAAAACCGATTGCCTACAACTGGTGGAAAGTAACAGAAATCTTTCAGCTCTATTTCAGGTATTTATCACATAGAAGCAGTGTTTATAAATGAAAAGAACTATGGATTAATTTCACTGATTGGTAATGTATACTGAACACGCTGTTGCTCTTTGTTTTCTGCATATTAAAAGTTATCCGGGTTTAATTTTGACTGAAATTAAATACCTATGGATTGTCGAAATAAAATAACAAATGCAGTTGTTTTAGTATTAGCTGCAGTCATAACAAAGTACTACGTACGATCTAACAAAACTTAATCAATGTCGATTATTTGTCAAACTGATTTATCTATTGTTGGTAAGGGTTTTCAAAATTTCGAATGTGTAAAGAGTTTTGAAATCAGATTTTCTTAATTTTTCTCATTTGTAGCTTTCGATGAAAAGTCGTTTGATACTTATCAAGCAGTTGAGTGTCCAAACTTCAATTCAATTATTCTTCCATTCGATTGGATGCCTCCAGCTGTTCCCAGTCATTTAAGCAAAGTACTTTCACATTTACATGGTGCCCCATTTGTTTGGTTCATTGGTCAATTGGCTAAATTTTTAATGCGTCCGGCATTTGATCTAAGTGAAGCATCTAAAATACTCACTGATCAAACTGAGAATCCGATTGTTGGTGTTCATATTCGACGTACGGATAAAGTGAGTTTTATGTATGTATTCTGATTGAAAAGTTGTTCATTTTGTTTTACTGAAAGTAATTTGATCAAGTTTGATTGTTGACTGATTAATTGTGAGTTAAATTACTTATATTATTGAATAAATCTTTAGTACAACTCACATCAATATACAGATTCTTGTGCCTATTTTAAAGATATTTGAATCATCGTGAACAGCACTAATTATATCACAAAGATGAAATTAATCCTCAACGTCCGGCTGAGATAGAAAAGCGCAACAAGGTTTGAAGTGATTTCACATAAGGCGAATCGAGAACATGTTTACTGAACTTGTAAAAAAGAAGCTGATAACTAATTCTACTTACAACGATATAAGACCTCGTGCTTTGGTCTAACAAAGTTGCACAAACACAACGATCGCCTTAAACCTATCCTGTCAATGATCGATTCGGCATATCACAAAGTCGAATAGTGGCTAGTGTATAAGTTAAAACCAATCTATCAGAGATTAGCAGCATAAACTATAAGAGATGCAGCTGAATGCGCTGACAGACTGAATTGAATGAATGTCGCTATAAGGTTCATAATATCTTTCGACATAAAATCCTTGTTGACGAAAATGCCACTCCTGGAAACTGTTGATATTCTGTGTCAGAATTTCAACTTCCAACGTTTAATAGTGTGACAATTCAAAAAACGACTACATGTGTTCACAAAACATGTCCAACTGACTCTATAAATTAACATTTATCTGTTGAAGCAGCGTCATCGGTCGAACAGAAAGGAGAGCATACTTTGAAAGTCTACTTTCAACAGTGCAATCACCAAACATCTTTTGTATTCAGGACATCAGGTTGATACTTTTCAATCTTTCGAGATAATTAATTAACAGACAAGCTCCAGTTTTCTACAGTTTGTTGTAGCCATTGCAATCAGACGCATAAAATCTGATTTATGACTTCGAAAACAGAAGGTTTTTAATCTTCCTTCCCATTTGTCGTAAATATACATGGTTTGCGTGATAAAATTTTGTTGAACTGCTTTTTTCAACTAATTACATCAGTACGTTTTTATCCTGATTGTCTTTTAAGTTAGCGATCGTATTTCAACTGACCAAGCTATACTCATTTTATTTCACACTTGCTTTCAACTTTGATTCATTGAGTAACCAGTCCATTGAACTTGTGTAATTATTAATGTTGTAGAACGTTCTTCTGTATAGAGCATTTATGTTTGAAATCTTTTATTCAGTTTATTGTACGAATCATTTACACTCTGCTTTACTATACTGATGTATGATCATATCAACTTGCAACTAAACACTTTTCATGATGTAAGCAGCTAACAATTAGCGACCGAAATGAAATAAATGCATTTTATTTTGCTCAACTGTTTCAACTTGCTCTCTTCAAGGTGATAAAGGGAATCATATTGATTAGGCGTTTCTTCGCAATCACTGTATGTTAGTATATACATTTATGTTAATAGAGTAGTCGGTTGTTTTGATGAGATGATATTAACTAATGATCGTAAAATGTTTACAATGATGTCAAGTTTCATCACTGCTTGTTTGCTCCTTGTAATTGTATTTATTAATAACAGATTTTGTTATTACTTCTAATACTGTAAGATTTCTGTTTGAAATAAGTTTGTATTCCAGTGCCGATGCTGCTGAGGAACGTGAACTGATGTACGCTGAAATCATGTTGCATGTTGTGTTCATATCTTTTGGTTGTAGTATGAAGTGGTTGGATGTTATTAGGCCTAATTGATTGACAAGTATTCATTATTATTCCTGAATGAAGTTTTACGTTGCTATCGGTTGATTGATTGAGTGAGTGATAGATTTGCAAACTTGTGTGCCTTCAGCATACAAATACATACACGAAGCTACATGAATGTCACCGGATCACACTACACAGAACCATACGAACTATATCTGTATCAATAAGGACCACGGAGGATGTAAGAATCAAGACAGGAGCTGATCACCACTTGCCGGTCTTCAAGGGGGAACTAAAGTACAAGAAACAATGTACGACGGTGCAGACGTCATCACAAAATTTTAATACAAGTTTTATTCTAGATACTAGAATGCTCAACGAATTCAAGATAGCTCAGTCTGACAATTTTTAGGGAACTACTAGGGAAAACAAGTGAAAAAGAATTAACGATGCAATCACTTCAACATGTCATGAGGTTCCTTGCAAAGATAAGCACCCTTACGAAGATTGACTCTTTGTTGGTTATCTTGAAAAAGGTTCTAGAAAGTATTGACAAGAAGGCTGCTATCAACATTAGCCGGCATAGAGCAGGAAAAGCAAATTCGTAGGCTGAATACACAGAAGCAAACAAGCAAGTGCAAGGTAGCATCAGAGATAAATTTTTGCGAGATCTAACAGTGACGACTTGAGAGGCAAAGTAATCAGCATCATTGAAGGACAGCTAAACAGCTAAAGTAGATCACCTTAAGGATTTGGACCGGCCAGCCTCACTTAACTCAACAAACATTGAACCAGCATCCACGGACATCTCAATCAGTGTTGACCCAACAACAATCGAAGTAAAGTCATCAAACTAATCAAGAGCAAGAAAGCAGTGAGACCAGGCAACATTCCAGCTGAGACAATAAAAGCAGACTTAGCAGCAACTGCAAATATACCCGACATTCTCTTCAACAATTTCTGGCATGGATGACAAGTACCAACAGACTGTAAGAAGGACGCCTCATTAAGATACCAGAGAAAGAAGATCTCAGAAAGTGTTACCTCTACATAGGCATTACTCTTCTATAAGTACCAAGGTAAGTCTTCAACATGATATTGTTAAACAGAATGAAGGACTTCGAGGACGCCCAACTCCGAGATCAGCAGGCTTGATTTTTTAAGCTTCTATCGTGTTCAGATCATACTGCAACAATCAAACGAACTCACTGGATAGAACATTACCATGAAGGCTTCTTCGACACTAAGGCGTGCCTGAGAAGATAGATAACATAATACGGAATTCTAACGTTGGATTAAACTGCAAAATCGTGAATGGAGAATAGCTAACAGACTCATTTAATGTGAAGACCGTTGTCTGGAAAGGTTGCTTACTCCCACTCTTTCTCTTTCTCCTTGTGATCGACTGGACTATGAAGGCATCAACATCTGGGTGGAAGCTCGTGGTACAATGGACAGCATGGACAAAGCTGGACTATCTAGACTTCACAGTCGATCTGACCCACCTACCGCACAAGCAACAACGAATGCAAGAGAAGACTGCCAGTGTAGCAGCAGTTATTAACATACACAAACGGATAAGCCAGATTCTCCGATATAACGCATGTCTTGGAAGACGTAAAAACCTGTACATATCTGAGTTGGATCACTGACGAGCAAAGTGGATCTGATGCAGATATGAAGGTGTGAATCGGTAAAACAAGGGCAGCATTATTATGATTAAAGAACATCGGGAACTCCAAACATCTGTCAGTCGGAATTTATATTACAAATGTTAAGACTGTTCTACTGTATGGGGCGGAAACCTGGAGAACTACAAAATCCATTATCCAGAAGATATAAGTATTTATTAACAGTTGTCTACACAAAATACTTTAGATCCGTTGTTCAGACACCGTCAGCAACATCCTACTGTGGGAAAGAACTAACCAGATTCTAGTGGATGAAGAAATCAGGGAGAAGCGCTGAAGTTGGATATAAGACAATGAGTAAAGCATGTAACTGCTTTACGAGACAAGCTTTTACTGTGAACCCTCAGTGTCAAAGGAAAAGAGTAAGGTCATTAAACATATTAAGCCGTATATTGAGACAGACATGAGAAGAATGAACAAAAATTGGACAGAACCAGGAAGGCCCAGGTTGTAGAAAACTGGCCGGTGGCCTATGCTCTATTGTAACCAACAGGCAAAAGTAAATAAGTAATAATAAAAAATGTTCTGAAACGTTAGATATTCACGGTGAAATATTGTGGCTCTCTGACGAACTTATTCGGCCTAAGCATTGGTAAGTATTTACTACAACTCATGAATAAGTTATTTTCTGTAAAATGTTTTCTGTTTTGTTTTGTTTTTATTCATAATTTATGTGAATGTTAATAAGTTAGTAAGCCTTTTCTGAACTATTTCGCTTTATTCTCTTTCCTTTTTGCGTGTTCAGATAAATACTGAAGCAAGTTTTCATAGTTTAGAAGAATACATCACTGAAGTTGAAAATTATTTCCAATTCATAGATGCCAAACGTCAAATGATGTCTAGAACTGAAGTAAGTGTTGGAGCATTGCCTGTCGCGTGTACACTGACTGTTGTTCAGTTGTAACTAGATCACACAATAAATGACTTCATATTATCTACTGGTTATTTTATATGGAAACATATCTCATGAGGTTGCCCAAGTAGTAAGGTTAGATCTGTGATTCATTGGTACGGAATGTTCCTTTTCAGTTAGGTAATCAATCAATGAGTCATCTCATCTTATTAAATTGGAATATCACAACCATGTTGTTCAACTCACAAACTAATTGTGATCATTTCGAATGAATATTATGACCTATTTGTTTTTTTATCTGTTAATCTTTACACAAACATTATGTTCAACCTCAATATGGTTTTCTATATTTCTACTTACGAAAAAACACTCAATCCATTTAGCTTGTTTGTTATTGTTGAGAATTTCTGTTTCTGATTTGTCCAGAAAATTTCACTACTACACATTAGTTATTACTAATATGGTGATAATCTAGTTGAAAACAATATTGTTTATATACCATTGTGGCTCAACAAATAAAAACTGAACTTGCCTCTGCTTCAACCGAAATAATAATGGGTTTTGAAAGAATTTGCGAGCAAATGGAACAGTTTTATCCCACCATTTACTTTTATGTACGTCGAAACTAAAATTTCACACCTCACTTCGAATTGGTGTATGTGCTCTAGTTAAAATTAAAGTTGAAAAGGCTGTAAGAAATCGAAAGTGAGGATGGGCCATTCACAGAGGAATAAGTCTAACTAATATAGTATTAAAAATGTCGGCTTCAGTAATACTCCGACGCCTAATGTAAGCCCGAGAAGGACAGACTGGAGCAGATCAGTCGGCTTTCGACCTGGACGTGGATGTATAGACCACGTATTCACTCATCGTCAGGTCCTGGAGCAGAGAAACACATTTCTACGTCCCACTAAAGTTGTATTCCTTTACCGGAAGGCGGCATTCGACTTTATCGTTCGTGATGGTCTCTGGCAGTGTCTCTCATTAATAAGTAATCCAAAAAACACATCAACCTTATGCAAGCTCTGTACTCGAGCACTACCGATCGAGTGAGAGCAGTTAATATTCTACCAGAAGACGCGTTTTTTAACTAAGAATATACCGATGACATAGTTTTTCTTGGTAAAAACGCTGACAAAATACAGTCTTCCAAATACCCTAAGCAGCAGTAGAGGCAAAATCGGGGTGCGGTTTTCCCGGTCGAAATGCAAAATTTCGCATGCATGGGCACTTGAACTTGTAATAGGGAGTGACGTAGTTAAGCTTAGTGACCGCTTCAATTATCTGTGGACAAACAACATTTGCGAAGGCCTAGCATGTAGCGAAATATTAGCACGTATGCTGGTGGCTTGACGGGCTTCCGTCAACCTGCGTCACTAATGGTGTATCATGAATACTGAACCACCGACTTCCTCGAAGAGTTATGTTTTGTGTGGAAGAAGTAGGTTAGAAGTAAGCTAGGAGGAGCAAAACCGAAGTATGACACTAATGCATGAAGTCACTGACAAGTGGACTGAAACATGTTGGTAAGTGTATACTTCTCATTTTAAGTTTATTTCACTAGAATATACTTCTTGAATAGCATTTTCAAACTCGTGTCTTTCCAATACTACCTTTACTACTACGGGATTTGTATCGACAATTGCATCTCTATGCTATAAGGTAAGGCGTAGGAGCGTACGAAGTTCTACGTTGTAGCTGTTTACTTTTTATTTTTAATAAAGAATCTTCTGTTTATGCAATCCTGAAACAAAATCTGTATCATTAATTCTCTTGGTTAGGAATGGACAAATGACGTCAAATCACCGTTTCATCACAATGTACAATATCAATTGAAACCAGTAAAACGACGTGTCTATTTGGCTACTGATGAACCTGATTTATTCGATGAAGCCAGATTGAAATATCCTAATTATACATTTTATGGTGATCGTGGACGTGCTGATTCAGCTTCTATCTTGAAAAGACTAGATAACGGTTCTATTATTGGCATAATCACTGACATATTATTGCTATCAAAAACTAATTTTGTAGTTTGTACTTTTTCTTCAAATGTAAGTTCAACATATTTTAAGTTTCACAATGACGTGTAAACAGCCTAATTAGTTATCCATCATTGCTCATCTTAACGTTTCCATTTGTTTGCTTGTTTGTATACGTAATCATAAATCTGAACGAAATGTACACTTGATCATACGTTCACTACGAGTGATTGTTTGGACTAGATAACATTCAAGGTCCATCTGATTTTTGAATGACGAATCTAACTGACGATTTTCTGACAAGTATAAATTTGTATACACAAAGACTGAAAATTGGTATGTGAAGTTTTATATAAACCGTTGTAGGTAAGGTAGAATTACAATTTTGACTTTTTCAGCGATATTAAACCTGACCGTAGCTGCTTCCTTGACGTGGTGGTCGGGCTTTCCTATTGTGATGTTCAACCGAGCTATACTGGCTGGAACATATGTTTCTGAAAGTTCTACCATGCCAGGCAAGTCGATTGCAGAACAATCAGACTGGAAGCAGCTACTCAAGGTCTGAGAGCGAAGTCGTACTGATGACTATTCAAAAAAAAATCCCTTCCTTGGTGTGGGCAGCCGGGAATTTATAACCGCCCTCATACCGTAACAGCACATGAGACCGAATCGGTCATAATCAAATCCTCCCCACTCCTCTTAATATCAGTCTTATCTTCACGACTAACTGTACTCACATTCCTGTATCTCCTCGCACCTCTGCTGCAAACGATTCGAGTCCTCGAAACGTTATTCCTAGTCTCCTGAAACCTGTTTTTAAATTACATGTTGGAGCATTTGATGTACGAACATTGTGTCGAATAGGGCAACATGCCTCATTAGCTAGGACTTAAGAATCTCGCGCCATCGATGTGTGCTTCGTCTCCGAAATGCGCATACAAGTTCCCAGTAGCATCATTCACTTGACCTCACCATATCAAGATAAACAAGTAATTCGATTTACTCTTCATGTATCTGGAAGCCCTGATGCTGCTTCCAGGGGTCTCGCTGGCGTAGATGTAGCTTCGAGTCGTAGAGCTGAACAGTCTCCCCTAGACTGGATCCCAGTAGATAGTCGCTTGTGCGCTGTCGGATTAAACGGGACAGTAAGCACTCAGAAAGCTAGGGATACTCGTCGTTGCCTCTTCGTCGTATCTGCCTAAGCTGCAGTTCAGACGAGGTTAAAGATGAGTTTTACAGAAAGCTTTCGGACCTCCTCCAAAAAGCTAGGCGCTCTGATGCAGTACTAATGTCTGGTGACTTTAATGCTCAAGTAGGTAGACTAAGTTAAAATGAAAGGCACCTTGGTGGATGTAATGTCATCTCAACGTTGGACCCAACTAGATCACATTGCCATCAGCCACCGATGAAGGGGTTCGATAGAGGACTGTCGCTCGTTCTGGGGCATATGTTTAGATTCAGATCATGCCCTAGTGCTAGCTCGTATCTGTTTGAGGCTTACTGGACGCAGGCAAGACTCCGTAAGAAAGCCTCTTATGGTTTTACTTAATGATAATAAAGCTAGGAATATATTTCAGGAGCAACTAGAAAGAGAGTTAGGCAACCGTGTACGCGATTCCCATCCGGCAGCAGGTTGGAATGATATCAAAAAGGCGGTCTAAACAGCAGTGCTATCTGCTAGTAAGGTAAACCATAAGGCTAGGGTGGATTTCAGTAGCATCCACCGAACTGATGGATGCTCGAAAACTCATCCCACCTGACTCTGAATATGACGAAGAACGAAGTCAGCTAAGGCGCAAGCTGATAAAAAGTCTACGTAATGACCGCGAACAGTGGTGGGTGTCGAAAGCAAAGGCGATGAAAAAGGCAGCGGTGATAGGCATTACTAGACAACTTTTCCGCCTTATCAAAGAAAACGGAATTAGGAACCCGTGAGTGAGACTATCTCAGAAAAAAGGGGTGTTGTGCAGCAGGTCCTGACATGCTTCCGCCTGAGATATTTAAGGTTGGTGGTCCAGTTTTAACGGTTAGACTGACCAAGATCTAAGGTAGGATCTGGAAACTGGACGTAATCTCATCTGACTGGTCTCAGTCGCTAAGTGTCCCAATTTACACGAAAGGGCAACTGTCCCCTTGTGACAATCACAGGGAAATAAGTATAACTAATATAGTTTCTGAATTGTTAGCCTCGATAATGCTCAGATGCCTAACTAGAGCTCGTGAAGAGCAGACTCGGGAAAACCAGTCTGGTTTCATACATGTACGTGGCTGTATAGACCACATCTTCACACTAAGACAGGTCCTGGAACACAGACACACATTTAGACGTCCAACAATAGTTGTGTTCCTGAACCTAAAAGCGGCATTCAACTCTGTGGATGGTGAGGTTCTGTGGCAGTGTCTGTCATTGAAAGATGTACCAAGGAAGTACATTCACCTTATACAAGCTCTCTACTCGAACACCAATGGTCGAGTGAGAGCCTACGGCGAACTGCCACCGGAATTCTTCACTTCAACTGATGTCCGTCAGGGATGTCCACTCTGTCCATTCTTGTTAACTTTGTCGTAGACATCTTCTTAGAGTTAACATTAAGCTCGTCAGATTTTTCAGGGATTGAACTACTACCAAGAAAATCACTTACTGACCGAGAATATGCCGATGACATAGTTCTATTCGGTGAAGACGCTGTCAAAATGCAGAGTCTTCTGATTACCATAAGCAACATGGCAAGCATGTTCGCGAAGTGAAGTAGTCGTGCGTGTTGACCGCTTCACTTAACTGGGGAGTATCATCAGCGCTGATAGCCTGGTGACTGAGGAAATCTCAGCTCGGATACAGAAATCTCGATTCGCATTCGCCAATTTACGCCGTTTATGTATGCGAAACATGGCCATAGGCTCATAGGTTGCTAGTATTCGGTCATAGATGTCTTATAAGTATTGTTCGTATATCGTGGGACAACCGAGTAAGCAATGCTGTCGTTAGGAAACAAGTTTTAGGTAAGGATGGTAGATCAATAGATGAAGTAGTGAAACTTCGTCAGTTGAGGAGGTTGGGATATGTGTTACGAATGCCTAACCACCGACTGCCGCGACGAGCTATGTTTTGTGGTGTAGGAGTACCTTGGAAGAAAGTTAGGGGCGGCCTGACCCAAACATGAAGTCACTGACAAGTGGACTGAGTCATGTTGGTAAATGTAGACTACCTGGTTGGGGTCCGCGAGACGAAAGTCACCAACGGTTATGGGATATGATTTGAGATTCGCGTCTCTGTGCTAATGTGGTATGGCAACCTGAACTTATTTAAATACGTACGAAGTTCTACGATGCTACTTACTGACTGACAGCGATATAACATTGAAGCACAACACAAATATATCAAATAGAAAGAAAGACTTTCTGAGTGAATTTCTTTTAGGCATGGAGAAATTATTGTTTTTTACAACCTACAACACGTTGTTTTTCATTTAGATCTCATCGTTATTCGCAATCTCCTCTTGATTTATAGTTGGTTCGTTTGTTCTTTTCACGAATGTCATAGCCTTTTCACTAGACGACCGACGACGAACAGGTAGCCATTTTGTGAGAGACTTCGGACGAAAAAAAACTCCAATGCTTGTTCGCATTGCTGTTAATGTAGTTTTCTGATGACAGACGAAACGAAAGTGCGATCAGGAATTTTACTACTAACCATCTCTCTTTATGTATTATCATCAGTTTTTTCTTCATCGTTCATCCTCATGACAGGTTTGTCGATTAGCGTACGCATTGATGCAAACTCATCATTTGGATCTTGGTGATGCAAGTCAACAGTTTCGTTCATTAGATGATGTGTATTATTTTATTGGACAACAACCTGCACCATTTGAGGTAGTAATATCAAATAATGAAACTGATTTATCTCCTGGTGATTTAGTTCACTTTCATGGTAATCATTGGAATGGTTATGCAAAAGTTGAAAAATTGAATACCAGTCGCAAAGTAATGGCGCCAGCATTTAAATTTACTTCAAGGTTGATGAGTGCTCCTATGATCGGTGCACATACAAATCGATCTGAATTTATTCTTGATAATAATAAATAATTGTTTTTTTCTTAAGAAAAATTGGATCCCTCATCGTTTCCCTTCTCTCCTCTTTAGTATGAAAGTACTTCATTATAAATTTATATTTGAAATACGTTGAACCGTAATCTTTATGGTGAAAGCGTAGTTTGTTGCCAAGGCATGGTATTTCTTACATAGTAATGACGTTCAGGCCTACTTATAATGTGTCAATCATTGTGTCCAGCGTTTGCTTTGGTAATTTCACCGCAGTCCAATGTTTCTACAAAATCTTTTACTGCTGTCCATGTGATGTGTATATAAACATAGTTTACATGACTGTGCGGTTGATCTTATAGTTTGTGTTAATAAAACACAACATACAACATTGTATTCCGTGTGTTATAGATTTTAAAATTACGCAGACACTACTTGTTTTTAGAAAGTAAACTTGTATTCGTGTTGTTTATTGTTATTTTGTATCCTGTCTTTTCACCTTGTTTTTCTGATTTTTATCAATAGATTGATAATGTGTAATTTGTTTGTTTGTGTTCATGATATTTTGTCACTGCTTACTCTTCGCTTGATGAATTGTTTGCATGGGATCAAGTTTAGGCAGAAAAGACCAACAGGTATACAATAAATGAGTCTGATGTTTGTTTTACAGATTACGAATATATTGATTCCGATGTGACTGACTATCTGTTGGTATGACAAGAAATGAAGCAATGTTGAACGTCATCGCACTTGAAATTCGCACAATCCGTTCAGTTCGATAAAGTACAGTTTAAGTCCAACACTTTGATCGCACCATACATTCCGATTGGACACTAACTTGTAATAGGTGTTATTGTTCATGTAGAGACAATCCCAAGCTGTATAAACTTTTTCCGCGTATAAGAGGTTACGTTTTTCAGTACCTAATTCTCGTGTTTCAGTTATATGTAAGAGTATCGAATCTGGATGAAGACCAAAATAAATAATAAGTTGAGGACCAAGTTTCTCGATCAATGTTGTATATAGTTTAACTGTATGATTACTAGGTTACAGGATTATTATCTATCCACTTCTCTATATACATCTGAAAATGTGTCATATAAGGTGAGAGTAATCATAATGCAGTTACTAAATTCTATTGATTATTTAATGTGCGATGTATACTTACATACTCATGTTAAATACACTCAATAAGAAATATTGAATGATTAATGTTAGTCCGATTGTCTTCAGCAGATTAAGAGCAATATTATAAAGATGATAGTAACAACAACTGTGTTAATATGAGTGAAGAAAAATGTGCAAGGCAATCGCGTTTGACTAAGAATCGTTTATTGCGCATTAGTCTTACTGGGTTATTCTATAGAAAAGCTAACAACTGTTAGTTAATTTGTTCTGGAGTTGGACACGGTAAGAGGACGGATTGAACGTATCTCTTTTGCACACATAGCTACAGCTTCTTAATCTGAATCGCTATCGCTTCTACCGTTTGGGGACTTCTGAGTCGAATTCAACTAATTATTGAGAAGTATGCATGGATGGTGGCTGTATTCCCCGTTTGCACTAAATAGATCAATATCGAGCAGTTTGCCGCCTTTACTACTCTTGTGTTTTTGACCACGCTAAGAGGTGTTCACTGTGGTGTACGCTACTTATGTTCACATAAGTAGTATATGATATCAAACGTCTGAGATGGAAATAATGAGAACAGAAGGCGATTTGTAGGTAACGTATATTGAACTGTATTCTGAACTGTCTCGATGAAAGAACACTGAAATCTGAGACAAATAAGGATTCGTTTGCAAATGATGATTCACCGGAAGGTTTTGTACATATGCTTAACAACTCTGTAATATTCGCTTAAATATACTCACCTGAGTTTTCGTGCACTAAATAGATCAATATAGAGTAGTTTACCCCCTTTACTACTCTTGTTCTTTTGACCACGGTAGGAGGTGTTCACGAGCACAAAGTTGTTAATCCCTAGACCTGCGACCTATATAGCATACTCCCGCAGATCAGTTGAACTGATAAATAGAAAATGAGGTTATCCCTGTGAATAATTTATCCTTCAGCCTCGGTGTTACCGTTGGATGTGCAGAGGACACCGTTTGTACTTTTCCGAAGTCGAATGTTCTTAAGAGTGCTGTACACAATTTCTGAAATAATATGTCGACAACTGCAACACCCCTCAATTGTATGTAAGAGTATCGAATCTGAATGAAAACCAAAGTAAATAATAAGTTGAGGACTAAGTTTCTTATTCATTGTTGTATATAGTTTAATTGTATAATTGCTAGGTAACAGGATTATAATTTACCTATTTTTCCATTTTCATCTGAAAATATGGGTCAGATAAGGTGAGGCTAATATAATGCGGTTACTAAATTCTATCGATTATTTAATGGGTAATGTCGTATACTTATATACTCATGTTAAATACATTCAATAAGAAATATTGAACTGTGATGAGTGTAGGATCCAAACTGTGGTTTGGACTGAGGAATAAATCGCAAGGAAGTTCAGATAAATGTCTTGTCCAGTTAAAATCCAAAACACGATTTTTGGGTAAATAACGTTTTTTAATATCCATCGTAAATGTAAATATACATCATTACCTAAACAATACTACGCATTCGTTATTCATTCAATGATTATTCAATCAATCGAATCAAGAATAATAATATTTGGTTGCTTTAAAACACAGAGTGTTTCCAATTCTGGAAGAGTGATCCAATTCACAATCCTAATTGCACACTTCCAGTCAGCGCGACCGCTTTAACCGACAGAGGGACAAATTCAATATGTCTGTCGCCATAACTAAGTATCAGCTCAAACAACATTTGTCACTAGAATAGACGTCAGCAAACTCCACATCATAAAGCTCGCGTATTCGGTATTTCAATGAATGTACTTTGCTAGTATGATCAACAGCTACATTCCGGGTTTGATGCAGGTCCAAACAGAGTTCATCCTAACAAAGTTTTCACGGCGTATGGATTTTTCCTTCCACCAAATAGCTGTTCCAACACCTAATGCGTTTCCGGCACGTCGCAACCAATCAACAGTAGGACATCTTCGGAGTTTAAACTCTATCAGAACAAATGCTACACTTAGCTTTAACGACCGAAGACTTTCGCTGTCCTGACTGTAAGCGACAATTCATATTCATGTTGCGTCCAGTTTTTGGGCGACTCACCAAACGTTCAAATCTACTAATAGCTCCACTTGCACGAGAAGCTACGAATTCGGTGAGCGCGGCAAACGTCGGTTCTCTATCATCTTCAGTCCACCTGACCGCCCGTTCTGACCACTAATTTTGCACAAGTCGAGACAAAAGACTCACTATTCTCTCCATAGTTACCAGACAGTTCAAGTCTTTCTTTCAGTTTATTAAACTTTTGTTGTGCTTCGATGTTATATCGCTGAAAAAGTCAAAATTGTAATTCTACCTTACCTACAACGGTTTATATAAAACTTCACATACCAATTTTCAGTCTTTGTGTATACAAATTTATACTTGTCAGAAAATCGTCAGTTAGATTCGTCATTCAAAAATCAGATGGACCTTGAATGTTATCTAGTCCAAACAATCACTCGTAGTGAACGTATGATCAAGTGTACATTTCGTTCAGATTTATGATTACGTATACAAACAAGCAAACAAATGGAAACGTTAAGATGAGCAATGATGGATAACTAATTAGGCTGTTTACACGTCATTGTGAAACTTAAAATATGTTGAACTTACATTTGAAGAAAAAGTACAAACTAGAAAATTAGTTTTTGATAGCAATATTGCAGTATTTGTTTTGGTGATTTCATGTTGTACAATGCTGCTGCAAATCTTCTTTTGGTGTTCATGTAGTCTTCGTATAAAAATTCTCTTCGTCGCTCTACGGTTTATTTGTTAGTTTGTTTTATGCATTATGATTATGAAGCTTATTATAAAACATTTTATTTCATTTGTTACGTTATGTATAAATACAACTTTTCTATATTATGCAAGCAATAGTTTGAAGAAATGTTTAATCGAATACCAGTCATCTAGAAATATCCGTTCTTATTAGTGACCATGGTCGACACCCTGTATTGGGATGGAGCTGACTGCTTTTCAGTACTTTCATCCTTTATCAGAAAACGGATAGGTCGCCTAATCCATAAATGAGGTGAGCTGGCATAGGCTTACTCAGCCTTCTGCAGCCTATGTGAATCCAATAGTAATTGATGGTGCAGTGGGGCATCGATAACGAGTAAGGCTATGAGAACATTAGCAGGGATGGACGTCTAAAGATATTGTCGTCGGTTACTCACGTTGACCGTTAGCTGTCGTGTACCATAGATAGGAATGGGAGAGCCATTCTGGGCGCTTAGTATTGGCGTTGTAGCTTACTACTACCAGACGTAAGACAGAAACTTGGACACCTGTGTTCGCTAGGCACCTAGCGTCAGTGCGATAATCGTGCACGTAAAGTGAGCGACAAACCTGGATAGACGGAAAGAAGACAGGTCACAATGAAATGACCTGTATCTCGAAGTCAATCATATAATCAGTATTCACACGGTTTTCCACCGTTTTGAAACGTTGTTGTGAGCAATAAAGGATATTAATAGTAATAATGCAACAAGAATAAATGGAAATAGATGAATCACATACTCACCTGAATAAAATCTATCACTATACGTAAGAAAGCCTGACAGAACGAAAAGTGGGAGGGTGTTTTATGTAACCAGCATTAATGACGTTACTGCGATAACCTCAATCGACCTTCACCTGTGAGTCGGAAAATTTGTTTGCTCACAGCTACTTACGATAGGGCAGGATGTAACTGATCAATGATATTGTTATTCTTCAATGCAACTACGTCCACAACTCATGTTTGTAACTTGGAACTGATTCCACTTCCTACCAAGAAATAATCATATTACGAGCAGATTTGGGCAATTACGGTGAAAAATAGCTCGCTCGATTCTTAATGAGCTACGGCCTAAGAAAGAAATGGGGTAAATAAAATATCACAAAAGTATCAAACCACTGTGCTACAATATTATATTATGTATAATCATAATTTTTTCTTCTGAATTTCTCAGATACGCACTGTCAACTGATCATTCTTTATATTACTATTGACTTGTCCTCACTAACCTACATAAGTACAGGTGTACATTTAGTTTTTCAATTCAGAAAAAAGAGAAGTCAGAGGGATGATAACTTTGTTTGATCCAAAAACACTCTCTTCAGATTCATGAATCAGCTTCGAGCAAGAATATTTGCTGTTCTGCCCCCCATGTTTCTCTTTATTTCTCTGTTTCAGCATTTTATTCTATTCCTTAAACATTAGTCTGGATAGTTACCAAAGACCCGCGCACTTTAGCCAGGAGCCTGTATATTTATTGTCTGACTTATATGAACGAGTAGATCTTTGCACATTCACCCAAACAATTCTTGTTATGTTCAGATGTGGATTTACCTTGCATTCGTTGTCAACCTTAATGGTTCATCATAACGTGACAAACGTAATTCGCTCAAACTATCTTATTTTACTTTAACGACGCGAAACGCATTTGACTATTAACACCACTACCGGCCAGTAAAGCACCATAACCTGGGTAAATCCCTATGTAGAACGGAAATTACAAAGGAAACTGGGAACTGTGATTATTGTAAATTGCAGAGTCAGAAACATGTATATCTTTATGTGAAACATTTTAGCCTTCTATAAGTAATCAGTATATCTTGTAAAATATTTTCGTCTGTAAACAAACGTTTACAGAAAATATGTTAGCAAGTTTAACATTTTGATCTTGCCTGAAAATTTACATACCTCTTGTAACATGTTATAATTTGATATGAATTATTATTAGTATTTGGAATTCGCAGATGATGCAGCATTTCCATGGCCACATGGAAGAAGTGGAAAAGTTTATGTACCGGTTTTGGAAAATATTTGGTGATCCCGCTAACATCGCCGATATACTGGTCCTTGAGGATAAAGAGAGTATACTGTTCACATCAAAATAACCTAATAATATATGGTTGAAGTATTGGTAATATAAGAGGGATTGGAATGTTTCTTTTTCAGATGAAGACAACTAAGACCCTGTATTCGATGTAGGAGCTCAAGCCTGTTTGAACGCAAGCCTGTATGAGCATGCGGGGATTGCAAAATTGTATTTTTATTTGTCTCATACTACAGTAGTTCATGATAGTTACCTTGATATTCCAAAGGAACTCCTAGCTATATCTGAGTTCATACGTCTTACGTCTGATGATTTCTGTCCTTCAGGTAACTAAAGTGATGCTGTTGGGATGCTTCAAAATGTTGTGGAAATGAAAGGAGTTTGTAAATAGCCTTTCAATTTGTGTAATCAAACTCGATTTCACTACATACACCGTTTTTCGTTCAAAATCACACAAATATGTAAGAAGGTCAGTGCAGACTTGGAGAAATTTCAATCGAAAGTTGTTTAGAATAACAAAGATGTTATAAGAAATTTCAGTGCAACCAACAACAATCCTAAAACCCAACATGCAAGTCCTAAGATTTGAAGGTAGTATTTTTAACAATGTTAAGCTGCTTATATTTCTGCAAAACACTTCCATCATGAATTAGAATAACGGTAATGCTCGTCATTAATAATCCCTTGGCATTTAGAACGACAACGAGATGCTGTTCTAATTAATGCCTACAATATTGCATTTCCTTTCACGATGCACTTGTATTCTATTTCGCATGCCGCGGAAACTGCTGCTGCTTAATGTCTTACATTAGATCTGACTTCTTAGCTGTGAGGACCTTCATTCCAGTAGGCCTAAAAACTATGAAGCGAAAGTAGTTTTGATACCGCTCAAAATTACGAAGTGTCTGGTAGTTTGATGTTGGTGGTAGCTTCAGATTTCATGGGATAAAACAATGCATAACTTAAGGAGGATTTCGAACCATCATCCACTAATCATGTCGCCTTGGTCAATCAAAGTGCGAATAGGTAATTAAATGAATTTTTGTATATAGTCCAAATGGTTGTGGGCAAAATGAAGATTCCACATCGCTAATGACTTTTGAAATGGTGTAGGCTAACAGTAGATGATCGTTGGCGAAGAGTGAGAGACATCAACCATTATATTGTCCATAACCCTACCTCAGGCGAGGTACCTTAAGCAAGGTTCTAAACGCCTGCTACAGGCAAAATGGTTGTCCTGAAACAAGAGGAATTTCTCTCTGAAGGATCCTTGCCATATTTCTTACTTGGACTGAGAAACAGGTAAAGCCAGATGTGGAAATACTGGCAAAGAGTATTTATCTGCTTATGTTCATGCGCACTCAATCATCCATATGACAACGGTCTTACAATCTTCATAGGAGGAGATAGGAAGGATCCTGCCTGTTACAGACCAGTCGCATTACTAGCAATATTATCTGTAGCGTGAGACATGTTCATAATGAAAATAAAACATACGAGTCAGGATTTGCGATTTTTCCGAATGGGGAAGACGTCGCTAACCTAGAGACGGCTGAGATCTTCAACAAAAACTTAACCGACCAATTAGACCAGGCATCCGTATGCTGAGAGTACTGCGCAAACCCAGTGCCAGATAACGCATAAGCTAATACCCGAAGTTCTCCTGACTTGGTACTAAGGTGACTAAAATCTTTAGGCCAAGAAAAGTCACCAGATTGTGATAATATTTGCACCATAGTCCAGAAACAATGTGCAGTAGCCCTCTGTTCACCGATATGTGACCTGCGGATAGACGTTCATCAAGGAGAAACAATCAAGCAAATGGAGACTTACTGAACGAACAAGAATCGAGTGCAAACAAGTCATTTATTTTATACTGGTTCATGAAGAAGTTATTGGATATTGGATCTTTCTTATACATACAATCGCAAGGCCAAATAGCGGAGTATCAGATTTGGCGTCTATTTAATTACATGTGAATGCGAACGCTGGTTGGTCCATTTGGTTTTGTTTCGGTTCTCCGTTTAGTTTGCAGGCTTGAGACTAGACTAGGATGTGCTTGGAGAGTATGAGGAGTAGTATCTTAGGGTTTTAGGGAGTAGAAAAAATACAGTTTACTGGTGACTCAGTTGTCACAGGACATACACCTGTTTATGAGTTAAGAAAGCAATCGACAACAGAAATAACACAAACGTGAGAATGTGATGCTCAGGACAAGAATTTTTTAGCGTTAGGTTTAGAAGGCGTTACGGCGTTATTTGCGTGTTGTCATTATCAAGGTACAAATTGACAGTGCTCGGTGCTGAAAATTCTTGAAATCAACAAAAAAATTTTTGACGAAACTAAAATGGATTCAAGACGGTTTCAAATTGTGGACAATGTCCGTTTCCAATGCATGGTTTGCTTCTAAATACTTCATGTGAATCAGTATGTCTTGAAGTTCTTAGCGATGCCACATAGTACCATCCAACTTTTATTTTAAATCTCCATGATAAGATTTCATAAAATTGTAGATAGAAAGGTGACAAGCATTGCACTACACTCAATGTAAAAAAAATGAGGGAATCAATGAGATGCTTCTCCAAAATAGTTTACGTCACATGATGAAACATCGTCACCTTGATTCCCTCATTCTCGTCATATTTGGTGTCTGTCATACAACAGCCAACTGTTGTCACTTCGCAATAGCAACCGTTGATGTGCTTCGTTTAACCGAATCAGAACTACAGTTTAGATGCTAGCAGGTATACTAAATGTTTTTGTATTATAGGTAGTGTCATCTAGCTATGTAAAGTTGTTCGGGCAATTAGCTTAACTCACAACACTAACCCGACTCATAATATGTAAACTGAACCTCTTACGACCACTACAAGGAATAGTGTGATGTGTGATGGTTGGTGTTTGAGATCAAAGTTATTGTTTCACCTTTGTTTTGCTGCTTTTTGTTGTCAAGTATTTCATAAATAGCCTACGTCTTATGAGTAGCTGATAAGTCATTCGGGGTCGTCGATATGTCACACTTTGTGCAGATAGTCAATTTTAAGAGTGAGATCGCATCAGATCGTGCTTGGTATGTAATTAAGATATCACTGCCACTGTTGAAAATTGTCAAGATATTCTACCGGAATTCGGTTTATCAGCTCTGAAGCCTGTATGAGTGCTGTTACAGACCTTGGTGGGTTACCAATTTATGTTGGTGTAACAGCTTTGTGGAACTGATATGGAACCTGGATTTGTAACATTAAGAATGATGGGGTAGTATTTAAACCCGAATGTCTCAGAGTTGTTTGATGTTTTGTAGTAGTCTTAATATTGCTTGGTATAAATTACGGATAAGGCATTTCGTTTGTGCTATTCACACTGCATACTTACTGGTTACAACTGTATGCTAGGAAGGTATTTTAGTTAGTCGCTTATAAGTTTCTTATTTTTAACCTCTCGGTCGAACGGTGAATTATTTTTAGCACATAATTTGATTAATCAATGGACGCCTGCAATTTAACGGTAGTGTTATTTCAAATAAAAATAAAATTTATTAAATGTTATATAATTATTCTGGTTAGAGAATTCATTGTTTTCCTCCCGGTTTTAGACTCTGAATATTCGATCTGTATTCTTCTGATAAATGGTCGTCACAAGTATGTATCTTCATCTAACTTGTTATGGATTTATAGGTTTTCAAAATTTCTTTCATGTACGCCCTTTAATAACTACAGCAGTTGCCTTATGGATTTGTGTGATCACCTGTTTAAGTTTCAGTTTCTTCAATCTGGAAAGTTATAATCAACAAAATTTAGCCTGTCAATCTTTACTGGAAATAATTACTGGTTTAAGAGAACAAGTGGATATCGGGTCAACGAACTTAAGGGTATTTCTTACGTCGTATGCTGCTCTGTAAGTTCGTTTGTTTTTAAAGGTAACCAATCTTCTGTTTATACGTCACTTTCATTCAGACATGTGAATGTATTTCGTATTTGTTTATGATATGCGAAATGTAGTACAATAATGTTCAAGGGGTTCGCTACGTCGATGTCGTCTGCTTCTCTGCTATGTGAATTACCAGTTAAGCAGATGAACTTTGTCAGTCCTAATTACTTACTACATAGTTAGTGTGGACGTGAAATCTTGTCAGTGTGAAAATCTGTATATCAATGAAAATGTACTCAGCCACTTTATTAGGTGCAAACTACCCGGTTGGGATCTGTGAGACGATGATAACGATTGGTTAGATACCTTGAACTGCTCAAAATTATTTGTGTTCGCGCAAGTCTATCGATTGTTTCTGTTCTTTCAAATTCTAAAGGTCTGAACTCATCACATGTGTCTTTTTCATTCTAAAGTTATCTCACTAAATTATACTCTTTGTGCAATACTTTCTAAAACGAATGTTCTTCATTACCGCTAATACTTCCACTACCTCTATCCATTCGGGATATGAACTGACAATTGTATCTCTGTGACAATGTGCTATGGCAACCTTGATGCAGTGAAGCTTAAATAAACTAATTATTTGACCGTATAGAATGAGTTTACTTTGAAGTAATCAATAATAATTAAAACACTATAATTTTTCCAATCAATTCCATTTTTTGCAATAGAGATAAAAATGAAAGTACCATTGTTGACACCGGTAAGTTTTATGTGTTGTGTATGTGTGACAACTTATGACATTGACTAAATGTTTTCCAATTATACCGCTATACACTGCAAATGGTTAATTGCATGACTTAGTCACATACTAGCTACTGTTTTTAGTGCTCTCTAAAACATTTTCATCAATCCAGGTAATAGCTCCTCTGTTGGAAATATTCACTGTATAAAGTTTCAACATTGTCATAATAAATTCATTGGTCTGTACATCCACGTTTTGGTCGGGAACCAGCCTGGTTTTATCGAGTGTGCGTTTCACGAGCTCTGATTTTGTATCGAAGTATTGTGGGAGCTATCATCTTAGACATCATATTAGTTAGACTGACTCTTGTGCGATTATCACGAGAGGCCTTTTTTCCTTTTCTTATAGACTGGGACAATCAGTGATTGAGTTCAGTCAGATAGGATTATGCCCATTAGCCAGATTCTACCTGAGCAGCATTTCCCAACGTTATGCTTTACCTTACTAGCAGGTTCCACTGCTGTTTGCATGACTTTTTGTATGTCATTTCACTTACGAGGCTGTCTTACTGTTTTTCGAGTTGCTCCGGAAACATATTCTTAGTTAAGCTATCATGAAGTGGAAACTTAAGACGTTTCCTGTGTCTAGTAAGTCGCAAACAAATACGCGCTCGCACTAGAGCATGATGTGCATCTAAACATATGCTTCAGAACGAGCGACAGTTCACTTTTGAACCTCTCCATAGATGGCTGATGGCGATGTGCTCTAGTTGTGTCCAGTGTTGCAACGACTTTGTTGTTCTCCATGTCAAATGATGTATTTGCTTGTGCGTAGAGTTAGTGTTTGCTAGAAAAAGGCGGTTATTTGAGCGAAGCTGCAGCAAACGGTCGTCATTATCTGTTCTATTAGCTGCGATAATATAAGATCCACTCAAGTATCTTTCCCTTTCTTTTAGTTTGCCTACTTGAGAATTAACAACACCAGTCACTATTACTTTATCAGTGCGCCAAACGTTTTGGACGAGGTCCGAAAGCTTTAATTGAAACTCATCTTTGACCCCGTCTGAACTGCAGTCAATGAGACCGCTGGCAGATCCAACGTAGAGACAACGGCGAGTTTCCCTGTCCTTGTAATTCTTTAGTGTCGCATTTCGTGGGACAGCGCACAAGTGACTATCTACTGGAATCCATTCTAAGGGACCTATTTCTGTTTTAGAATTCAATGTTTTACTTACACCAGCGCGTCCCCGGGAAGCAGAAACAGGGTTTCAAGATAAATTAAGCGTAAATCAAGCTGGTTCATTTTGTTGAAAAGTTCAGGTTAAATTACTGACTTTATTAAGAACCTTGTACGTGTTTCAGAGGCGCAACATACATCGATGACTGGAGATTCCAAAGACCTAGAAGGTCCAATATGTAGTTCAAATCTGGGTTTTAAGAGATCAGGAATAACGTTTCTTGAACTCGAGTCGTTTGCATTAGCGATGTGAGGTGATAATAATGGAGTGTGAGAAGGGTTAGTGGTGGAGATAAATGAGATGTTATGGTGTGTTGGATGGATTTGATTGTGATCCAAAGCAAAGCGAAGCGGAGAATACCAATGGGTGAAAACTATTTGATGAAGAACGGCTGACTATTTACAGTCAAACAAAAATAAGCTAGACCTGTAATAAGTTAAGTAAGTAATGAGCGTACATGCACAGCTAAGGTTATAATCAAATTATTAGCGAAATCAAAGGACACATGAATAGCGCTTCAATAGGAATACACAAATTTGATTGTCCAATAGCTAGAACAAACCATGCAGGCTAGACGGTAGTATACACTACAGGAGATACAATTTCATGGTAGCTGGTTGTCAAGATTACGTTCATACGTGATTCATTCCTTCAGAATAATGTAGTCGATGTACACGACTGGTTTTATATAACGTTTTGTCAACTGCCCTAGGTGAATCCCCTTTTACCCATCAACTTGGTTCAAACCGTATCTGTACATTCTCTTTCTGTCTTCTCAATTTCACAAACAACACTGCTACCACGAGAAGGCAGTGAGTAGTACTTTGTTTGCGGTGGCTGTATTTATGCATAGCCATGTTAGAGCATTTCGAGAGGGTGAGCGGACTCACTCCACTATCTATCGTATGAAGACATCTGGCGAGATGATCTGAAAGCATAATTTGATTGATATTTCTACAACCTTTCTTCTTCCATTATATATAATTTAAACTTATCTATTCATACCATAAGATTATTGTTAGTAGTAGTACTGTCACTATAACTATTTTAATGACTTGCAGACGTTTCGAGAAATTGATTAAGCACGTACCTGTCTATTTATTAATTCTTAACCAATTCATATTGCTCTTCATATCACGTGATTCTTGATTAAATGTTTATTTTTGATATGCATTTAAAATTATTGTCTCTCTCACGTTGTATAACTTTTATTTATTCTGATCAGTAAATCTTACAGTTTCATTTGACCTATGAATCAACTATTCAGGTTGACACTTTATTTTAGTCATCTCAGATTTAACAGTTTTATTGTATTTTACACAATGACCGATCGGCCTTCTAAGAAATGATGTTGAGTCGAAAGGTGGAAGGGAATTGAATGCGGTCAGTTCATAGGAAGCCAATCTGGACGGAAGACCGTTTAAATTTCAATAGTTTGTTCCACAAGCGAGTGGAAGTGGTTAAGTGCCTCTTCATTAGGACACAAAGAATATGTACTACAGGTACATTTGAAGAAGATTCTAAACTGTTGACTGAAACAGTGTTTTCCAACGGTTATACACTGTAATTTATAATAAAGTGTAAAAGTCAATAATGACAAAAGCCTGTTTTCATCAGTCAGTCAGTCAGATGCAACGTAGAACTTCGTACGTTGGTACATCAGTTCATGTTGCCATACCACATGAGCACAGAGATATAATTGTCAATTCAAATTCAATAGTAGTAGAGGTAGTAAAGGTATTGGAAGTAGTCGGAGAGGTTAGGATTAGAAGATATTATTCAAGAAGTATGATTCAGTGAGATAAGTTTAGAAAGTCAAAACTAGAGGTGTTAAAGAATGCAGAAGATTAGGATTTAAGGGAACACAGAGAATAAATGCACCGGCGCTATTGCAAACGATTTTGAGCCATGTCATTCAGGGTCTCTAGCCATCGATTATTATCATCTCGCGGACAACAACGAGGTAGTCTACATCTACCAACACGACTCAGTCCACTTGTCAATGACTTCATGGATTTGTGCCATGTTTTGGTCTGGCCGCCCCTAACTTTCTTCCAACCAATTCCTACACTACAAAACAAAGCTCGTCGAGGCAGTCGGTGGTTAGGCATACGCAACACATGTCCCAACCACCTCAACTGATGAAGTTTCATTGCTTCGTCTATTGATATGGCATTCTTACCTAGCACCCGTTTCCAAATAACAGCGTTTCTCACTCGGTTGTCCCAGGATATACGAGCAATTATTTGGATACACCTATGATCGAAAACCAGTAACCTACGAATATCTTTTACTCTCACTGGCAATGTTCCACAGCCATAAAGTAAGACGGAGCGAACTACTGCACAGTTCACTCGTCCTTTGGTCAGCGAACGGATATCTCGCCTTCGCCATAAGTGACGCAGGTTGGTAAAAGCCAATCGAGCCTTCTGAATCCTAGCTGAGATTTCGTCAGTCACCAGGCGATCGGCACTGATGAGACTCCCCAGAAAAGTGAATCGGTCTAAACGCTCGACTACTTCACTCCCTATCACTAGTTCAGGTGCCGATTCAACCCAATCTTGAAGCAACATTTTGCATTTTGAGGGGGAATACCGCATCCAATCAACCTGCCTGGCGTGGTAGAACCTTCAGGACCATACGTTCCAGGTAGTATAGCTCGTCAATGTCGCAGCTTCAGTCGGGCTGTTTGCATCAGTCGAAAGGAAAGTGTTCATATGTTTCTGTCATTTAGGGGTAAATGAAACAGTATGAATTTAAGTGAGAATCTAAAATCGGCCAGCAAGAAAGCATACTACGCTGTTCAACTGGTCGTAGTTGAAAATGCTAAGCTCATGATTTCATGTAGGCCTAGACAACACTTGAGCGTTCACATCACTGAATTTCTATCTGTAAAATCTTTGAGTGGTGTAGTGCAGATCAACTACTTCGCATTGTTTTTTTAAAATGTTTATTTGTTTTATATAAAATTATTGTTTGCGAATGTCTGACTGATGTGGATTGTTAAATGTTTGTTGTCAGCAACTCCGATTTCTGGAAATAAAAAGTAAATATCACTATGTCCGGATACAGACTTAAGTAACGTTAAACGGTCTTGTTACTTAGAGATTTCAAGTGTGGGAATCATGAATTAAACAAGATGAATTGATTATTCGTTTACTAGTTGTTTAGTGTTTGTTTATATCAGTGTACTCATTTATTCACTTTCGTTGTAGGCACACGTTGTGTGTCGTCTGAGATTTTACGTCGTCGTGCTTTACAGTATGCTCGTGAGGTCAAGTACAATCTTGTTCAACTTGATAATGTAAATGAGAAAATAAATACAATCAAAAACTACTCTTTAATTAAACCATTGGAAGAAATAAAAGTCTCAGTGGAACAATTAAAACGTCAATTACACGAAATTTCTATACATTTACAAGTTAATATTGATGGGATTGGACGAGTTGACGGTATGTTGGAATCACGAATAAAGTATCTGGATATTTTATCAAATGAACTTCAGAATGAATTATTCAAGTTACAAGTTAGTTATATGTTGTATAATCTTGTTAGTTTTATATCTGAAGGATGTTTATGACTGTGATAGTGGGCTGTTCAAGGTATGGTGATTGTATTAAAACTATTGAAATGATGCTTATCTTTGATTTGTGCAACATGATTTGAATGCGTGATCTGATGCTGCGAACTAACGAGTAAACGAATAGCCTGTTCATAAGATAGTTGTTGATGGCAGTTATGCCTTGTGCTGTTGGAATTTGTGAATGCTTCGATTGCAGTGCAACTTTTCTGTAAATAAACATTCTTAGGTATTTGGTGAATATACGTGAGAATCGACAGCAGACTATGATTGACACGCAAAATCTTTTTGATTACAGTAAGCAAGGTTTACTTGTACATTGTTCTTTGCACAGATTGTTTAAAGACACACTCCAATAACTTCCTAGTATTTCGATTACAGAAGCATCTAATATGTTTGATCCGTGATTATTTGTTCCATTACCGCTAATACTGTTACAACTCGATTGACTAATGTGTATATAATTCAATATTATTGATTCTGCGACTGGAATGTCAGCATTGTCCACCTATGGTGAGTTGATGCGTTATGTACTAGGCAATTATATATTAAATCAGTTGATGTTTGTATGGGTGTGCATTCATAGAAGTGGTTGAAACAGAATGTACCCACTCAGTCAGTCAGTTTCAACGTAGAACTTCGTATGCATGTACAGAAGTTCATGTTGCCATACCACATTAGCACAGAGATGTAAATGTCAAATCAAATCCCATAGTGATAGAGATAGTAGAGGTATTAATGGTAATGAAGAAGACTAGGGTTTGAAGATATTATTCAAATCATATTATATTCAAATCAGTGAGATAAGCTTAGAAAGACAAAGGTAGGGTTGCTGACGAATCCAGAAGATTAGGATTTGAGAGAACACAACGAATGGATGCACTTGTGCCATTGCAAACGATTTTGAGCCATGTCGTTCAAGGTCTCTAACCATCGGTGACTTTCCTCTCGCGGACCCCAACCAGGTAGTCTACATTTACCAACACGACTCAGTCCACTTGTCAGTGACTTCATGGATTTGTGCCATGTTTTGGTCTGGCCGCCCCTAACTTTCTTCCAACCTACTCCTTCACTACAAAACAAAGCTCGTCGAGGCAGTCGTTGGTTAGGCATACACAGCACATGTTCCAACCACCTCAACTGATGAAGTGTCACCATTTCATCTATTGGTCTGCCATGATCACCTTGTACTCGTTTCCTAATTACAGAGTTCTTTACTCGGTTGTCCCACTATATACGAGCATTGCTGCCAAGACATCCATGATCCATTACTAGTAACCTATGCACATCTTCTACTCCTAACGGCTATGTTTCGCATCCGTATAAGAGAACGGAGAGAACTGCTGCGCAGTACACCCGTCCTTTGGTTAGCGAACGGATATCTCGCCTAAGCCATAAACGGCGTAAATTGGCGAATGCGAATCGAGATTTCTGTATCCGAGCTGAGATTTCCTCAGTCACCAGGCTATCAGCGCTGATGATACTCCCCAGTTAAGTGAAGCGGTCAACACGCACGACTACTTCACTTCGCGAACATGCTTGCCATGTTGCTTATGGTAATCAGAAGACTCTGCATTTTGACAGCGTCTTCACCGAATAGAACTATGTCATCGGCATATTCTCGGTCAGTAAGTGATTTTCTTGGTAGTAGTTCAATCCCTGAAAAATCTGACGAGCTTAATGTTAACTCTAAGAAGATGTCTACGACAAAGTTAACAAGAATGGACAGAGTGGACATCCCTGACAGACACCACTTGAAGTGAAGAATTCCGGTGGCAGTTCGCCGTAGGCTCTCACTCGACCAGTGGTGTTCGAGTAGAGAGCTTGTATAAGGTTAATGTACTTTCTTGGTACATCTTTCAATGACAGACACTGCCACAGAACCTCACGATCCACAAAGTCAAATGCCGCTTGTCTACCTACTGCTTACTTTGATATATCGATGAGCCTCTAAAACTCACTCATTCGTATTCATTTCCTCTTCATCTTCTTCTATATTTTAGCTGACCACATTTCTCCCCATATAACTTCTTTCCATTTATTATATTCGATTCACTTTTCAAGACATAATCCTTTTCACTATCAATGATACTCTGATTATTTCATCTCATCTCTAACTATTTATCTTTGTAATTTCATTTCGTTAATCAATCAGTCATATTCAACTTTGAACCTCGAATGTATGTGTCACCGAACTATCTTGATGAAATGAACTTAACTTTAGATGAATTGAAGAGAAGTGAACTGGAAACTGTACTAGTAGCAGTAGTTTTAGTGGGAGTATGGCAAGGAGGTGTTAGGAGAGTTAGAAGATTAGAGACTAAGCATAGAAAGAAAAGGGTGTTTAAGAAAAATTCGAGATTCACAATCTAAAGGACAAACCAAATGTAAATACATTTGGGGTATTCTAAATGATTCTAAGCCATATTCGCCAACATCTTCAACCAATGATATGGGTTATTTTCAGGGCGTCAAAGGGATTTTCGGTATTTTTTTACATGATTCATTCCAGTGTTAAAGAACCTCATGAAGATATACTGTTTTTTTTTTCATTTAGCAATTCGTAGCACTTATGATTTGCGTTACAATTTATATTGCTTCTAATAAACTATGTTAGATGGATGATATTTTAATTATATGTGATAAAGAACTCAACGTCTCTCAGTTACTGGACAACTTCAATAGTCTTCAGAATGACATTGTAGTAACCCATGAACCAGAAAATAATAATCGACTGCCCTTTTTAGACATACTGTTGCGTCGAAGGGAGAATGAGACTATAAAGCGTTCTGTTTATAGAAAACCAACCAGGACTGGACAGTATCTAAATTTTAGCAGTTTTGTCCACTGCAACATAAGCGAGGTTTGGTAAAATGCCTTTTCAATAGGGCTCAAAGGATTTGCACCACGGATACATTTGAAGACGATGCAAAATTCATAACTGAAGCATTGATTTCGAACGGCCATCCACTAAAGTTCATCAATAAGTGTAGAAACCAGTTAAGACAAAAGCCAGTTTTTCATTCTGCCGAGAAGAAAGTGGTCTATGTCACTTTACCATTTAGAGGCGAAGCAACTGGTCTAATCTGAAGACAGAGACTAAAAGCAGTCATAGAGAAAACATACAACTCTGCTAAACTGATCATAATTGAAGAAAACTAAGCCGATGATTTCACGCAGACCTAAACGTTGCTCGAATGATTACATCACATCCCATTGCATTTATCAATTTACATGGTTGTGTGGACAAATATACATAGGGAGTTATGAAACATGTACCTAAGTGGCTTCAAAACCAGTTAACCCAGATGAGTCGATTAGCTTGCGAAACAGAAAACCTCGTTTATCGAACGCCAAACACATAATTGGAACAGGGCATAAGATTGACATCAAGACAGCCTTCAAGACATTGTATAGAAATGTTGAAGGACGAATTTTGAGGTTTATGGAGGCCTTGGCTATTCGAAAATTAAAATCCCCCTTATGTGTGCAGAAACAATTTGAATTTGACCTGGTAATTTTTAAGCCTACGGTAATATTCTTAATATTTATATTACATTAATTTTCTTCCTCTCTTATTCACATTTATCACCTCATGTCTATTCTGACATTTTATTATTCTTTATATAAAATGCCTTGACAAGTAAATGTGTGTGACCGGATTGCTCGAAATGTTTAGCGCAAATACATAACATTTTTCCGATCAATTACGTAATTGTAATTGTTTTTTTTTAATAGAATCCTGCGGATTGTAAAGAAGCAAAATATGTGGTTGCGTCGTTAGATAGCCCTTGTGGATTCGGTTGTCAAGCCCATCATTTGGTGTATTGTTTTCAAATGGCCTATGCAACTGGACGTACATTAATTTTGGATTCTACGAATAGGAGTCCATTCACGCAATGGTGGATAAACAATTTCTTACCATTATTATCTCAGAAATGCAATTTGAATGATATTCAGTCAAGCATTCATTCTAGTTGTAAGCACTTCCTAAAAGAATATTCATCGTTTCACTGTAATCATCTAGCTTTTTAATTACCTGATGAATAGTTCTGGCATGATGTGTGATATCAGCACAAATGAGGTTCGCCTGTATGCGCAACTTATTTGTTTACTATTGATATCGTTTTTCTTATTTACTTACCTGAGCTTTCTTCTTTTGTTGGACCTTCGATTTTCTCTGTCTTGCGATTTCCTGTTCCGCAGATCTTATGGCGTGTTGATGATTTTTATGTCTGCTTCCATTTTCGAGTTCCATATATTCTTTGGTTGATCTCTAAGTAGGATGTCTAATGTATCTTTCATTCGGTTTAGAATCACGATTAACGATTCCGCCTAGTACTGACGAAGGAGTGATCCCCTAGTAGTTTCCGCAACGCCTTTGTTTGTTATCATAGTGCGGTTATCCTCTTTTCAGTCTGGTGGAACTTGTTTTTCCCAGCTCTTTCAGAAAAGTACATTAAATCGATCTCATTGATTGATATCGTTATCATTGGTGTCTTCCAGCGAAACACAACTGACGTTGAGTATGCCTTTATTATGTGTAGTTACTATTATATAGGATCATGATTTTGAAAGTATATAAATCTATCATTGTCTCACTAACATCCTTTCTTTACGCTGGTCTGTGTCGCCTATAAACGTTTTCATACGTACTGTTGTCTACTCTACTTTTAGCGTCTAAGTCGATCTCCTAGTGTGATGTTCAGGTAATTTTCTAGATGAATTTAAGCCACCTATTTGTACAGCGATACTTCAATGTGGTATTTCGTATAGTAACTTGACAAATAATAATTAGGTTTTCTATTTTCTTACTTCGAAACATCTAAAAATTGAGATACGTTGACTAATAACAGGTGGGAAACTAGACATTACCGATTGTGATAGTATAGAAATCCACAATCCAGGAAACATCATTATATCCATTGATTTTGTAATCAGTGTGCTGCGTTAGATTCGAAGTACGATCCGCAATCTGACTCTTAAACCTAGCCATATTTCAATAGCGGATTATCATTATGAATACAGATTGCATACAACTGGTGAAAAGAAACAGGAATATTTTATCTTTACATAAGGTACTCATCACGTAGGACGATTGTATATAATTTAAAAGTCCTTTGACTAAATTTCAGTGAGTAGTTGTATATACTGGACAAACTGTTTCTCTTTCTTCTTTTCCGTGTTTTTAGATGTCTGAGTTTAATCTTTACTGAAATTAAATGTCCGTTGGTTGTCTAAATAAAATAACAGATGAAGTTGTTTTAGGATTAGTTGTAGTCGTAAAAAATGCTACGTTTCATCGAACAAAACTGAATCAATGTCGATTGTTTGTCAAGCTGAGTTATCTTTTCTTGGTTAGATCAACTGTATGTATGGCTTTTCAAAAATTCGAGTGTTCACATTATATTTTCTAAACTTTTCTCATTTGTAGCTTTCGATAAAAAGTCATTTGATACTTATCAAGCAATTAAGTGTTCATACTCATTTTCCATTAATTCCTTATTCGACTGGACGCCTCCAGCTGTTCCCAGTCATTTAAGCAAAGTACTTTCACATTTACATGGTTCCCCATTTGCTTGGTTCGCTGGCCAATTGGCCAAATTTTTAATGCGTCCAACATTTGATCTAATCGAAACATCAAAAATATTCACTGATCAAACTGAGAATCCGATTGTCGGTGTTCATATTCGACGTACGGATAAAGTGAGTTTTATGTATTCTTATTGTAAAGTTGTTCAAACTGATTTTATGAAATTAATTTTATCAAGCCTGATCTTTGTGATTATTGGCCAGTCGGACTTGTGAGTCAAATTACTTATATTATTGAAAAAAATTGGTACAACTCCCATCAGTATACTTAGCTAGTATGCAGATAAAGTGAGTGAATTAACAATAGTATTGTTACGTTATATCTCGTCAGAGTTTCATTATAATTTGGAGATCACACAGCATCATGTTCGTGTGTCGCCGTGGTGAACACAACTGATTCTACCACCAAGATTATGGTAATTCTTAAAAGTTAGCTGAGATAGAGAAGCGTTACAAGAAATGAACTGATTACACAAAGACGGATCACAAACATGTTTAGTGGACTTTTGATAAAGAAACTGATAACCAATTCTACTTACAATGATTCTGGACCATGTGGCTCACATCTATCTAACATTGTTGGCCTAGTAAAAAGCGCACAATGATAACGTTCCCGTTAGCCCTGTTATGTCATCGATCAATCCGCCATATCACAAAGTCGCGCACTGGCTAGCGTATTAGTTCAAACCAATCCATCAGAGATTAGCAGCATAACCGATAAGAGATGCATTTGAATGCGTTGATAGACTAAATTGAATGAATGTGGCTATAAGGTTCATAATATCTTTTGACATAAAATCCTTGTTGACGAAAATGCCACTCCTGGAAACTGTCGATATTGTTTGTCTGAATTCAGATCTTCTACCTTAAGCAGTGCCAGAATCCAAACACCGACTAATGTTCACAAAACTCGTTCAACTGTATCTAGAAATTTACGTGTACCTACCGAAGCAGCTTAAATGGCGAGCAGAAAGGAAAGCATACCTTTGATTGCTGGAACATGTTCCTAAAAGCGTTCGAGCAAGTGAAAGTCTACTTACAACAGTGCCATCACCAAACATCTCTTGTATTCAGGACATCAGGTTGATACTTTTCAATCTTTCGAGATGATTAATTAACAGACAAGCCCCATTTTTCTACGGTTTGTTGTAACCGTTGCTATTATACGCATAAAATCTGATTTATGATTTCGAAAACAGAAGGTTTTTAATCTTTCTTCCCGTTTGCCATAATAATATTCTTATTTTGCATGATAAAATTCATTGAGTAACCAGTCCATTGAACTTGTGTAATTATTAATGTTGTAGAACGTTCTTCTGTATAGAGCATTTATATTTGAAATCTTTTATTCAGTTTATTGTACGAATCATTTACACTCTGCTATACTCTACCGATGTATGATCATATTAACTTGCAACTAAACACTTTTCATAATGTAAGCAGCTGACAAGTAGCGACCGAAATGAAATGAATGCATTTTATTTCTCCAAAATCATTGTGATTGTTCTCTTCAAGAAGTTAGAGAGGAATATATGTGTAAAATGTTTTAACATCATCGCTATATACTTTATATATGCGTATATGTCATCTGGCTGTGAAAAGTTCGCGGACTGGAGTCAGCTTATACGCACGGTTATAAGTAGCCTTCCTCACCGATCCAGAATAGTGATGTGTAGCGAAAGCGAGAAAAATGGAAAATCAGCGGCCATGGGCTTATTTAGGAACACGTCTGGAGGAAGGGAAACATCCGTTCGGTGTGAGTACGCATCTTGGTTGAATGATTGTTGATGTCGATTGTACCAGTACTTCTAACACTTCTTCAAACACTGAGAGTTGGTAGTTGAACGCCTTGTGCTTAAAACCGAGTTCCTACAGAAACCACAAGGTCGATTCCACTTCTGACAATCAGAGCAACCACTAATGTGGGTACACGGAATGCTCACGTATCGTCGAAGACCCATCAACAATAAAAATGAGGACGATGAAGATTGATTCTATGAGAGGCCGCTGTTAGTCGTCCAGAAATGCTCAGCAATGGATTCGACCATTTTCTACCAGAGACCCAGTTGCTAAGTTTGGAACAGACGACACTGAATATGGAGACATCATAGGACTATAAGGACTATTATTATATTTACTCTTGCAGTTCGCCTTTAACTCGAATAGTGTAGGTTCATACGCGTCTCACCCAGTCCAGGACCAAAAACGATTATTCTGGGAGAGAACGGTTCGAAAACAATATTACACCTTCGAGTTTCCAATTACCACAACAGGTTCCGTTTCTGGAAGAATAAGTGCTTCCAGTCCGTTACTGCTAGAGTATCGAATCCAAAATATGGCTGTAGCCATATTAAATATCAAATTTAAACAACATATGTACAGTTCAGAAGGAAACATAAAAACTTCAATATAAGTACAAGATATAGAAATAATAACAATATACAATGATAAAATCTCAAAATGGAATCAAATAGAGTACCAAAATATCAACAGAAAGAATCAGTCATATCATAACACAAATATATATACATGGAGGGATTTTCCAAAAACAAAACCTTCAAAATAGATTCTACAGACTGGGATAAGGGAACATAATACAGTCAGAGGTTCGCAAATCTGTGTAACTTCAACAAACAATCGGATTGGCGAATTCATGTAAGTCTTTCAACTCTCAATAGGGTTGAAAGGGCTGTAGGCAATATTTAATGAGTGGGAGCAGCAGGTTCGGATGGATGAACCCCTTAGATATCTACGGATGGTGGTCCGGCTTTGGTAGTTATATTAACTGATGTGTTGCCTTGAGTCTGTGGACTGCATGTAATCCCATCTGTCTGGTCTAAATCGCTGATTGTCTCAGTCTATATGAAAGGACAAATCCTTTAGTGACAATTACAAAAGACTCAGTTTGACTAATATAGTGTCTAGAATGTCAGCCTTAGTCATACTTCAAAGCATAACTATAGGTCGTCCAGACGAGATCAGAGAAAATTAGGTTGTTTTCAGATATGATCGTGCGTGTATACACCAAATATTCACAGGCTCTCTGCTTGGTCTTAATTGGCCTAATGATTGATCATTATCTGCCACTAAAATAGTTGTATTGTTTGACCTTGAGGCGGCATTCGACTCTGTCAATCGATCAATCCTAACCTTCTGAGTTTCTCATCACCCCTATCTTTTTCTTTTTAAGTTTGTTTCGCTGAACTCTATTTCTTGAATAATATCGTCGAACCCTAACATCTCCGATTATTGATAATACTTTTACTACTTATAGTACTATGGGATTTGAACTGACAATTGCATCTCTGTGTTAATGTGGTATGGCGACTTAAACTGATGTACGTACGTACGAAGATCTACGTTGCTGTCGAATAAGTAATCGAATGAACAAGTCGGTCATTTTCTGAACTATTTTGCTTTATTTTTTTTGCGCGCTCAGATAGATACTGAAGCAAGTTTTCATAGTTTAGAAGAATACATCACTGAAGTTGAAAATTATTTCCAATTCATAGATGCCAAACGTCAAATGATGTCTAGAACTGAAGTAAGTGTTGGAGCATTCTTGTCATGTGTACACTGACTGTTGTTTAATTGTAACTAGATCACACAATAAATGACTTCATATTGTTTACTTTTTATTTATATGGAAACATATCTCATGAGGTTGCCCATTAGTAGGTTAGATCTGTGATTCATTGATACGGAACGTTCCTCTTGTGTTAGGTAATCAATCAATCAACCAGTCATCTCATCGAATTGAACATCACAACATTGTTATTCAACTCATAAACCAATTGTGATCATTAAGAATGAAGATTATGACAAACATTATGTCCAACATCAATATGCCTTTATATTTTCCTACATACGAAAACGCACTCAATCCATTTAGCTTGTTTGTTATGGTTGAGTACTTGTGTTTCCGAGATTTTTAAGAATGGTGGTCCAGTTTTAATAGTTAGATTGACCAAGATCTTGGGTGGAATATGGGAACTGGGTGTGTTACCATCTGACTGGTCTCAATCGCTGATTGTCCCAATTTAGAAGAAAGGACAAAAGTCCTCTTGTGACAATCACAGAAAAATCAGTCTGGCTAAAATAAAATATAAACCTCAATTAAACTCCTACGCTTACGATAGCTCGTGAAGAGCAGACTGTAGAAAACGAGGCTTGTTTGCGACCTGAACATGGCTGTATAGATCACTTATTCACACTACATCAGGGCCTAGGTCAAAGACATGTTCATACGCCTCACAATAATAGTACTTTTTGACCTTAAAGTGGCATTCGAATGTGTCGATTGTGAGGTTTTCTGGCAATGTCTGTCGTTGGAAGGTGTACCAAAGAAGTACATCGACCTTATACAAGCTCTTCACTCGAACACCACTGATAGAGTGAGAGTTTATGGCGAACTGTCATCGAAATTATTTACTTAAAGTAGTGTCTGTCAGAGTATTCGTTTGCTGCAGTGTCTTAACAATCTTGAGCGGCAATGCCAGTATCTTTGCTATGGTGTCCTCCTCCTTGGATTGTAAAATTTGCCTCGATATTGACTTGCATCCGCATTTGAACTATTGATTAGGAGTGAAGCAGTTGAGTGTCATCTGCTTCACTTATCTGTGGACTCACATCAATTCTGAAAGCCTTGTTTTTGACGAAATCTTAGCACAAATACATATAGCCCGACTGGCTTTCGCCAACCTGCGTCATCTATGCCGTGTTACGAATGCCGAACCCAACTACTTTATCGTCGAGCTATGTTTTGTGTAGAAGGAGTAGGTTGAAAGAAAGCTAGGAGAAGCGAAACCGAAATATGGCACAAACGCATGAAGTCACTGACAGGTGGAATGAGACATGTTGATGTGTGGAGGTGCATGAGATGATAGTAACTGATTAACGTGGTTCAGAATTGTTTGCAGTGACGTAGGAGCAGCCACTCCATTTATGTTCCCAGATTCCAATCTACCTAGTTTCTCATCACTTGTTTTTCTCGTTTTTCAGTTAATGTCAGTGGTTACACTTCTTGAATAACATCTTCAAACTCGTGTCTTTCCGATTACTACCTTTACTACTATAGGATTCGAATTGACAGTTGCATCTTTATGCTATCGGATGCGGCAAAGTGAACTTAAGTACGTGCGTACGAAGTTCTACGTTGTGGCTGTTTACTTTTTAATTTTCATATAGAATATTTCGTTTATGTAATCTTTGTACAAAATCACCAGCATTTATTCTCTTGATTAGGAATGGACAAATGACGTAAAATCACCGTTTCATCATAATGTACAACGTCAATTGAAACCCGTAAAACGACGTGTGTATTTAGCTACTGATGAACCTGATTTATTCGATGAAGCCAGATTGAAATATCCTAATTATACATTTTATGGTGATCGTAGACGTGCCGATTTAGCTGCTGTCTTCGAGCGACTAAATGACGATTCCATTTTGGGCATAGTCACTGACATATTATTGCTATCAAAAACCAATTTTCTTGTTTGTACTTTTTCTTCTCAGGTAGGTTGAAGTTTATGTTTTGTTGTTTCACAATAATGATGATTATACTAACTAGTTAGTTATCCCTTATTGTGAGTGAAATTTTCTTGGAGTTGGAAAAATTATTGTTTGTTACAACCTACAAAATATTGTGCATCGATTTAGTCTTAGCGATATTCGCGATCGCCTGTTAATTTGTGACACTGAACTGATGATTTATAGTTGGTTTGTAAGTTCTTTTCACAAATGTCATGATGTTTTCCATAGAAGTATGTGGACCAACCAGTAGTCGTTTTGTGAGAGAATTCAGACAACGAAACACTCGAGATAAGTTGCAAAATGAAAGTGCTATGAGAAATTTTACTACTAATCATCATTTTGTAAGTAGTATGATCGATTGTCTTTGTAACTGTACTCTCACATAATTCACTTATATCAATAATTCGCTTTCAAGCCTGCTTTATTTTATTCTCCTCCGATGTTCCTCGTGACAGGTTTGTCGATTAGCTTACGAATTGATGCAATCTAATCATTTAGAATTCGGTGATGCAAGTCAACAATTTCGTTCATTAGATAAAGTGTATCATTTTAATGGACAACAACTTGCACCATTTGAGGTAGTAATATCAAATAATGAAACTGGTTTTTCTCCTGGTGATTTAGTTCACTTTCATGGTAATCATTGGAATGGTTATGCAGACGTTGAAAAATTGAATACCAGTCGCAAAGTAATGGCGCCAGCATTTAAATTTACTTCAAGGTTGGTGAGTGCTCCTATGATTGGTGCACATACAAATCGATCTGAATTTATTCTTGATCAAAATAAACGATTGTGTTCGTAAGAAGAATCGGATCTTTCATCCGTTTTCTTCTCTATTCTCTACCACTGATTTAAATAATTAGAGTTTTATATTTGAGACAAATGTTACCGTGGTATTTATAGTGAGAGCGTATATTCTTCTCAGTGAAAGGTATTTGTTAGTTACAAATGATGTTGAGGCCTACTTATAATTTGTACCAATTATTGTGTTCAGCGTTTGCTTTGATGGCTTCACTGTAGTCCAATCTTTCTTCAAAATCTTTTATTGATGTACATTTGATGTCTTTTATTAGAAAAGAAACGTATGCGTCTCGTTTATTTATTGTTATAGTTGATCGTGTTCTGATTTTTATCAATAGATTGATAATGTTTTATTTGTTTGTTTGTGATTATAATATTTTGTCACTACTTACTCTTCGGTTGATAAATTGGTTGCATGGGATCAAGTTTAGGCAGAAAAATCGACTAGTAAACAATAAATGAGTTTGATGTTTGCTTTACAGATTAGAAATATATTGATTCCAATGTGACTGACTATCTGTTGGTATGACAAAAACTGAAGCAATGTTGAGTGCCATCGCTCTTGAAATTCGCACGATCCGTTTAGTTCGGTAAACTGCAGTTTAGGTCTAACACACTTTGTTCGCACCATGTCTTGGGATGCATTTGGGTTCTCTTCGCAGTGTGTCCTATATACTTACATCACGTCAAAGAAGCCTCCATACTATTATCCTGTTGACACTATCGAATGGTTTCTCGTAGTCACTTAAGTTGATGTAGAGCGGTGAAGTACATTCAATTGATTGTTCCACAATGATCCAAACTGTTGCGATTCGATCAGCTCGCGATCGATCCTTACGAAATCCAGCCTGTTGATCCCGAAGTTGGGTGTCTACGAAGTCCTTCATTCTGCTAAACAACACCATGTTGAAGACATTGCTTGGTATTGAGAGAAGAGTGACGCCTTTTTAATCTTAACACTTCTTGAGATCGCCTACCTGTGGTATTTTGATGAGACATGCTTCTTTCCAGTCTGATGGTACTTAATCTCCATCCAAAATCTTGTTGGAGAGGATGCTGAGTATTTTTACAGTTGCTGCTACATCCTCTTTCACAGCCCCAGCTAGGATGTTGACTGGTGTCGCTGGTTTGATGCTCTTGATTTGTCTTTCAGTCTATCACAATGTTCGAACATTTCATGTACCTAAACGAATGGTTGCTTTGATTGTCAGCAGAGCCATCGGTCAGGTGATTCACCCGTAAACTCGGTTTTCATAAATGAGACGTAGTAATTATTCTGATAGAATACATTCTTACTCTCAGGGCTGAGTTAAAATGGTTTGAAATTTGTTAAGCGGGTACCCTATTTTTAGTGAGTTGGATTTTTGTGGGGTAGGCTTGCCATCGCGATGCACAACCCTCCTCCTTTAAACAGGTTAAGGACCGTCAGTAGCTCTAGGGGGGCTCAAAGCCGGGTTATTTGATGAATCTTGGCTAACTATTCACAGTCAAAGAAAACTATGCTATACATGAGATAAGCAATGCGCGTACATACACCTCCAAGTGTATAAGCGAGTCATTAACGTGATCAAAAGAAGTATAAATAAGAATATACGACTTTGTTGTCCAATAGCCAGAACAAACCACGCAGGCTTGATAGCAGTGTTTGTGTGTGCCACACCTCTTCCAAATGGTTTCAGTAGCCGTGCTGTATACTCCGATATGTCTTTTATGTATGGTGTGATGATCCGTTTATTGGTTTCTGTGCTTGATTTTGCTTCTGTTGATGTTTTTTGATGAAGCCGCGTGGATAGCCGTTCTTTTGCAAGATAGTCACAGGGTGATTTTCCTCCTTTTTTAGTGCCTCGTTTGTGCTGCAATATCTTCGCTTTCTAGAACAAAGTTTGTATGCAGTTGATTTTGTGGGTTCTTGGGTTGTTGCTATCGTAGTCGAAAATAAGATCTGTGTGGGTTGGCTTGCGAAATACTTGAGTTTCCAGTTTTCCTGTGTTAGTTCTGGTGATTAATACATCCAGGAATGATAGGCTGTTGTTTGATTCCTTTTCCATCGTGAATTTGATGTCACCGAAGACGTTGTTGATCTGATTTAGATGTCCTCCAGCTCATTCCTTTTTATAATGATGGATGTGTTGTCTACATAGCGAACTCACATTTCTGGCCTGATCACTATCAAAATCGATGCTTCTAGTCTCTGCATTACAGCAACCGCGATGAGTCCTGACATTGGTGATCCCATCGATGTTACATTTATTTATTCGTCAACTCTGCTGTTGAATTGAAAATACGTTGTTAAGCATAGATCGATGAGTTCAAGCAGACTTTGGCTCAACCAGGAGCAGGTCATTTCTTAACTGATAATCCAGGTTTAAGGACTTTCCTTCCTTACTCCATCTAGTGGCACTGCATACGTGCTCAGTCATCACAGAGCTTCTAATGGCTGTACCAACATGATTCTATGACTTCAGTTAGTTCGGTGTCGTATAGCCGCTCGGCTTTTATGTGGCTGACTGTATGTATAGCCACTCAGCCTTCAGTTTGGTGTACCATATCGCTTCGGAAGAGTGTCATGCCTGGCAAGCTCACTTCTCCGTCCGCAATGTCAGGGGATAGTCATGTTTCAGTTAGGATTATGATCTCCAGATCCATCTGAGAGCCCGTATTCCTGATTCCTGACAGCTTACACCTTGGTCCTCTTACGTTGCTATAGAGGTACTTGGTGGTCTGTCTCAGCACCTGATGCACTTCTGTAGCAGCAGCCGTTGTCGGACATTCAAACAGGTTATTCAAACCTAGTTGGCCAGTTCTGTGGGAACTGGCCTCTGCAGGCTTTTTGCCTGTGCAGTGAGTTCAGTCTTGTCTTGTGTCAGGGGTTATTGAGTGAGGTCAACTGTCAGTTTTGTGCGTTCATTGTGGCCCCCCTGCTGTTGTCTCACAGATCTAGGTCGGCTTTCGCAACACCAGGGGTGACTAGACAGATCGTCCCTCGAATTGTACCAAGCTTGTAGTGTTTCAGTCAGGTCTTTCCGGTTCCTAAATGTCACAGCCATCAGGCATGGTGACTTGGTGGACGTAAGGTGTGCCGGGCGGGGCAACCTAGAAATGCAAACGGCCATCGTGGTGTGGAGGGAGAGGCTACGTCATAGCTATCGCCAGTTCAATCTGTCATCCCTGTTCTTGCGTGCTAGCCGTTCGAAAGTTGGGGTGTTGTTATTGACCTGCTTCACGTTCACCCTCTGTTCTCTATTGCCAACAGATACTGTGGGGTTAACAACAACTGGCAGTTTTGTTGGTGTGTTAGTCAGGGTTTTGATAGCCTTGGTCACTTGTTTTACAGGTTTAGCGCCAGGCGATTTTCGTTTGATCGTGAAGACGTGAGGGCTGATTTTGGGTGGAACTTGTGTCTTTGCCAACGCATCAGAACCAGGGGCTGCGGTGACTCAGGATGAATCCGTAGTACTATTTAGGTACTGTAGTGTCGCAGTGACAATGTACCCATGTATTACGGAAGTTGCATTCGAAAGCGCAGTCACTGAATTTGATTGGTAATGAGCAGGCTAAGCAGTCATGCTTATGCGGTTTCCGGACGTTGGACTGTGTTGACTGAGCCTTGAATCGCCTTCTTCTCCTATTCCTAACTAGCTAACCGGTCTTTTTAGGAATAGGAGTGGTGACTTGCTTTCTCTGTGGTGTTCGCGTTGATTGTTCCAACGTATGGACACTGAGACGGATACTATCGACTGACGGTTTGTATTTCTTAACTACCCGTTCGCACGAGAGTGGGATTTTAGACGCACTATCGACCCCGGGGTTTATCCCTCTACTGGTTTTCCTGGTTGTTATATTGTAAGATGTGTTAGCGACCTTATTACCTAAAATGGTACCAGAGAGCTCAGGATGTGAAAATCAAGATAAATAAGATACGACACTCAAAAAAGGGATTTAGGAAAGAAGAAGTTAGTAGTTTTTGCAATACGACTACAAGGAATAGAGTCTGAAAGTACTCCAAAATTGCAAGTATACCTTTGACCGTATCAGTAAGTAACTTTGCGTGTATCCAATGAATGGAGACAGCCTTTTATAGCTTTGGGTGTGAAAAAGTATCTCGAAAATGGATTGTTTCGCGTAAATGGAAGACTGTCAGCGTGATCATGCCAAATTTTCACGAGTTAGTGTACACCAGTTGATTTCTTTGCGCTTGATTTTTGTTCTTTCGGTACGGTTCCAGGTGTTAGGTAGTGTCCAGTTAATGGTGTTCTAGCCGATCGACGGTCTAATTCTAGTCAGTTGGTTGTGAGTTTGTATGTTTCGAGATATGAATGAAAACTCTTGTTTCAGGGCGGTTGAATAAGGATAATAAGCATAAAATTCTAATGCTAATATGAAAAAAATTTCAGTTTATTACTTGCTAGTGAAGATTGTGAGGGGAGACCGTGATGTAAACAAGGGGTAAGGAAAAGAGATGAGAGGCGAGATAGATTAAGTAAGTGATCTGAGGAGATGGAAATGAGCATAACTAAAAAGTCTGAAGGCGTGCATCAAGCACAGCTTTCCATGAGGGAGATGATAACCCACATGTGAGCACTTGTTTATCAAGTCTTTCCTTAAAGCTATCCACTGAGACAGCTGTGGTCACTTCAAACTTGAATATACGCTCTTTGATGCGCATTTTTTCTAGGAGTGACTCGAGGGGATTGATGGTGATGCATCTATAATATACAATAGGATGGTTTAGTGTACCCAATATGTTGTACGCCAAATTCAGATCACCTCTGTTCATCATGTATCTCAGAGATGAATGATCATAAGTGGTGGAGTCTACCTTCGTAACTTTAATTTATCAACCCTATCACTGGACCTAATAGATGTACGTCTCTTTTAAGGAGGTGGGGTGTGACGACATTGTGAACTCCACGGTGTGTGACTGCATGTGCCTCAAGCATCTTCAGAATAAGTGTATGGTGGTAGCATGGGGTTGTCTTCGCATAAAGTGAAGAGCCCCGTTTGCCTTGGCTGCGTCCCCCATATAGTTTGAGCTGGTGTGGTGACTTCCAGTGGCGATTAGACCGAGATCACGCTGTGAAGAGGCATTTGTGTATAATTATCTTACCAGTTTCGAGATCTCGCCTTCGCAATTGCAAGTACGAGGGGTGATATGTCGAAAACTATTTCAAAGTCTAGAAGCATGATGTGAACCGGTATTTTTCGGTCACAGCAGATGGACCAAGTGTCACACGTTATGATAAGATTTGAGGCACACGGCCTGCCTTTCTGAAACCCGTGGTGAGCTTCATAGCGGATTTCTTTCTTTCCTATGAACTCCACATTTTACCATTCGACATCACTTCCATTACCTGAGATAATATTGCTAGTAATGCAACTGGTCTGTAACAAGCTGGATCCTTCCTATCTCCTCCTATGAAGATTGTAAGACCTTCGTCACTGAGGTGATTAGGTGCGCATGAACTAAGCAGATAATTATTGTTTGCCAGTATTTCCGCATCTAGCTCTATCTGATAGTGTCTTCTATCAATCCGAACTTTGGTACTGCATCTATTTCTCAATACAAGTATGGTCAGGATCTTTCAGGGAGACATTTTCCCTTGTTTCAGGACATGCATTTTGACCGTAGCAGGCGTTCAGAACATCGCTTATTCTACCTTACATAGTTTCAGATCATCACTGGGCCAAGATGAAACTAAAACAAGGAACATACAGTACAAATGAACGAACAACTACACGAAAATTTAATTCAGCCTTCGATTGAGATATGGACAAACTGCAAACACTCAAGATAGCCCTCAGCAATAAGTTCAAACCGTATAATTCACCGAAGATGCTCGCAAGAAAATATAGTAAACCAGAACAACAAGTGATAAACAAAGAAAACTTACCAATCACCGGCATCAAAGAACGGTAAAGAATAGAGAAACAGGTGGTTATAACACTTGAAAAAACTGCTGAATAGATGAGTCTCAATAGATTCATTCGAACTCGAAGCAACAACAACAGACCAATGAAATACCTATCACCAAAATTGAAAAAATCAACATTTCTATCAGATAAATTAAGAACGTTAAAGAAGAAGCACCGGATAACTTACAGCTGAAGCAAGAAAAGAGAAAGCAGTAATGCTTCACGGTGTCTCCACCAACTTATGGAAAAACAAGCGCCATCAAGTTATAAAAAAGGACTTCTCAATAAGACAACAGAGAACCGATATCTGAGCAAGTTTGAGAACTGCAGAGGCAACACTCTAAAGTTGAAAATAGGAACAGTCTTCTACAGAGTGTTGTTAATACAAATTAAGGACATCGAGGACGTCTTCAACAGAGTGTTGGAAAAGTGAATGAGAGATTCAGTGGACGCCCGAAGTCGGGATCAACCGGCTGGATTCCATAAAGACCGATCATGAACCGATCAAATCGTGACACAAGGCATCATTCGGAAACAATCAGTTACGCAATCCATCACTTTTCTTGACTATGAGTAATCATACTAAAGCCTTGTTATACACTACGCTGTACCTGAAAATTTAGTCAACATCATACGAAAGTCTCATGGTGGCTTTAAGTGGAAGAATGTGCATTGAGGACAGCTGACAAACTCATTTCAAGTGGAGATCGATGTCAGACAAAGTTGTCTGCTCTTCATATCCCTCCGGCTTGTTGTGGTGATTGACCGGATCTCGAAGATGTCAACATCTGAGTGGAAGCACCTAATGCAATGTACAGGTTGGATGCAGCTTGTGCAAGCATTGAGAGTTCAATAAATTTTTATTTCACCGATTCAGTAACATCGAATTACCTCGCTTTCTTACCTACTTGTCACGTTATTCATGAATTTTTAACACCATTTTCCTCCTTTTTCTTTCTTCAGATCCCAGTACTTCCTATCATTCATCTACCTATTAACTGACCAACATCTTACAATTTATACCATTAATTAACTGAAAAACAGTGAGATATGACTTGTGGGTATTTAGCTCAACATACATCAGCCTAACATAACGAAATGAGAGAAAAGGATGAATATGACAAGTATTGATGACGCTGAGACGATAAGCTCAATCTTCCTGTATATTTAGTTTTCTAATACAACTGACCAACATCTTACAATTTATACTATTATAAAAATAGCTCACTCGTGACTTCTTGAGCATTAAAAAAAGGATTAATTAAATATCACAGGTACATCAAATCACTGTGATGCATTACTACGATTAGTAAATCAGTATTATTTTCAAAAGTTTATTTTTATTGAAGTTTCTAGATTCACGATAATAACTGGTTCCAGTTGTTGAATGGTGTTTTATGTAAGAGCGTCTTGGCACTCGAATGCCAGACTCTAGTCAGTTGGCAGTTAGTTGTGAGTTTGTTTGTCCCGTGATTTAAATGAATATGATTGTTTCATGGCAGTGGGTATTCTGGATACCAGAGTCGATCAAATTTCCAGAATGTAGATCAGTAAATTGCAATGTAAATGATAATAAGGATAAGAGTCTAGTGCTAAAATGATGATTTCCGAATACATTCTTCAAAATCTGGATACAAATCTGTCTGGTGAGGTAAGCCAACTTTAGCAACAAATATGGCAGGTTGCTCCTGGTCTTATCCTATATAGAATATTTATGATGGCAACTCCAGCGCCAACGACCTCTTTCTGTTCGTCAACCATCCCGTCCCACAATCGCACGTTTGCCGATCAGTCCCACGAACGAAACTGCTACGTATCGGAAGTGTAAATCCTTTCGAGAGCGGACTGCTGTTGTGATCTAATTTTACGAAGAAGACTTGAATGGTGCAATAGAAACATTTATTAAAAGAGCCAATTGTACACGTAGTTGCTTTACTTTACCTTTTAGTTTAACTGTTCCGAAAACCTGCATTTCCCGCTGTTTGTGACCTCATTCCAATACCATGAGATCGCCAACAAATATATCTAGATCACAGTCTCCCCCCGTGAACCAGTATCTGGGAGATATTAACAGGATCATCAAATATTTCCGAAAACAGATGTGTACATTTTCCCATATCTTCCAGTGTGAGATAGAAAAAACAAGTCATCTGCGAATTCCAAATTATAATAATTTATTTGCAAATAACATGTTACAAAGGATATGCCAATTTACAGGCAAGATCAGAATGTTAAAATTGCTAACATATTTTCTGTTAAAGGTTGTTCATTTACGTGAATATTTAATAATAAAAATGATAATTTATTCTCAAATAACAAAAGATTCATTGACTACTTGTAGATGGCTAGGATGTTTCACATACAATTATACATAATGTTTCAGACTTCGTAATGTACAGATCGATAGTTGACGCAAGTTACGCTAGTTACGTCATGAATAAGCATCAGAGGCTGAGAACCAATGGAAGGAAAAGGCAGAGTTGAAATAATTTTAAAAATTAATGAGTAAATCGATAATTTTGGTAAGCAGGCAAGGTGTTTGGATGTTAATGAATTGGGGAAATAAAAATTTGTTAAACTGTTAATACTTAAATAAGAAGATACTCACAATGATACACGGTGTTTGAGTTCCTTGTAATTGACAGTAGTTGATCAGCATCTGCAGGCTTTTCAATTCATCTGTCTACTTGAAATAAAAACTAAAACTGCTTTGAAGAAATGAAAATAATGATTGCAATTTAAATCAAGAGAAAAGTCACGGTTAACACCTCAAAGGCGTAACCTATTACTGTTAGTAGGAGCAAAGGGATTTGTCTATCATTTCGTGATACATTTATGGGTGGTAATAAGGACACAATATGTTCACAGTCTATAATTCGTTTCCAAGGTTTATCTAAATATTTGGTGGACCATGAAAAAGTGCCTGAGGGCTTGGGCTGAGTTCCGGGAATAGTCGATATATCTCTTCACAGTCTAACAACAGCATTACTAGTTTCTTGAACTTAGTAATTGTGTCACAGATATGGATAGTAATTGGTAACCTGTTCCAAAATAGACTGTATCGTATTACAAAGAAATTACAACGCAATGATTTTTTGTGTTTTGCCGTTAATAGTATATATGCGTTGTTTCTAAGTCTGTAAGTAGTGCTGTGGTTCATAACTGGACGGTATTTTACGAACGAAAGACCATTTATTAGTTTATAGAGGAGCATTAGGTTGTTTTTCAGGCGACGGCGCCATAGAGTTTCTATGGAAAGATGCTTGCATCTTTCTGTGTAGTCGAGGTTATGGCTCAGTCCGAGCAGTCGCCGGGTGGAGCTTCTTTGTACATTTTCTACTCTCATTTTGTTCATGATATCCAAGTTTGAAAAGATGAGTGAACAATATTCAAGTGTTTGCCTTATACAGATTTTGAAGCGAGTGAGCTTAGCCTCACCCGTCAAGAAGTTCTTGTTTATAAACGCAATTAGTCGTCTAGATTAAGAGATAATATTTGAGGCATGTTCTTCAAATTTTAGGCTTTTAGAATAACTAATACCAAGGTCACGCGCTGATATAAGTGTCTGAACCCTACATTTTTGTAAGTAGAGTAGTGTATCAAGGTGACGCTGGCTAAAATGCATTATGCCACATTTGTTGTGGTTAAACGGCAGTTGCCACTTCTCGCTCCAGGTAGTTAAGTTATCAAGATCACTCTGAATCTTAGCTATATTTTTGTGCAGATCTTCAGGCTTATAGCTGTTTACTATTTTCAGATCATCAGCATATAAGTGTGCTCTTCCAAATTTAATAGTATAACACTTATCATTTATGTACATTAGAAGCAAGAGTGGACCTAAGACACTTCCCTGGATAACCCCACTGGTTATTGGTCTTGGTGATGAAAGACAGTCGTTGTACTTTATCATTTGTTGTCACCCATTTAGGAATGAAGCTAACCATGAGTGGAGTGGGTTGATGATTCCGAATGACTTCAGTTTAAGTAGAAGCCTTTTGTGTGGGACTTTATCAAAAGCCTTTTTAAAATCGAAGAAAAGGACTGATACTAGAAGCCCTTTGTCTTGTTTATGCGTGATATCGTTGAAATAATCTGATAGACATGTACCACACGACCTAGATCTCAAGAACCCATGATGTGAGGTCGATATCAGATTGTTACTCAGTAGATGTTGTAGTAACTCTGCCTTAACTATTTTCTCCATAACCCGAGATACTACCGAAGTTATGTTTATAGGTCGGTAATTTTCAACGTTCGCTGTAGGCCCAGATTTTATTGTGGGGATGATATGTGTAGCCTTCCAGTTAGTAGGGTAACTCTCTGTGGAGAGTGATATGGTAAGTAGTTTAAGAAGAACAGCACTCAGATTATTGTCACCATTTTTCAGCATGCTGGCTGGCATGCAATCTGGTCCTTCAATGTAAGAGTGCTTCAATGTACTAATTGTATTAGAAATGTTCTGTACACTAAATTCAACACTGGCGATTTCACAGGAAGGAGTTTGGGTCAGGTGTGACTCATTTGTTGAGTTTTCGTTTGTTAATGTGGCAGAAAAATGTTCGCTAAACAACTCTGCGATTCTTTTAGGGTCTTCATACACTTGATTGTCCTTAATAAATGTAAATGAATTTCTACAGTGGCCGTTCCAATGAGTTCCAATAGAGGCACTCCTGTACGCTTTTCCCAGTTCCGGGTCCCAACCAATTCAAAAAGGACAAAATTCTAGGAGAAAGCGTCTTTATTAATTAAAAAATGGAAATACAAAGCATTACCTGGAAATAGTGCTTCTTTCAGGGTACAGTTACTCCGCAGAGTATCAGACACAGTGACAGATAAGTGACGCTAAGTCCAGCGGCCACTGTATCAATCCAAAAATGTGGCGGTAGCCATATTATATCAAATTTAAACAACATATGTACAGTTCAGAAGCAAACACAAAAACTTCAATATAAGTACAAAATATAGAAAGAATAACAATATACAATGATAAAGTCTCAAATTGGAATCAAATAAAATACCAAAAATGTCAACAGAAAAAGTCCGTCATGTCATAGCAAAAATATGTAAACATGGAGGGATTTTCCAAAACACAAAACATTCAAAAAGGATTCTACAATAAATAGGCTCCCTCCCTTCACTTTGGAGCATTTGAGTTTTTTCCGAAGGAGTTTTATGAGTTCAGAGGATTCATTGTTCAGCTGAACAGCACGCTTTTCCTGTGCTATTGACATTTTAGTACGTGTTATTTCTGACTCAACACACATTTCAGTCATCGTTACTAATGAGGAGAAGTCATTACAGTTATGAAGTCTGAAAGCATTTCTTCGAAGACGTTTTCGAATATGGCCTGGTATATATAAATCCTCAGGAATTCTGGTTCTCCAGGATCCTAACGGTGCAAATTTATTGAGAATATTGTTGGTGTTGTGACAAAATACATTCATTAGTTCGTCGATATTGTGTGCGGTAAAGTAGTTTGTCCAGTCAATGCTTCTGAGGCAGTTACGGAAGTTTGACCAATCGATCCTACGAAAGTCCCTACGAAGTGTAGTGGATTTATATTTTATAGTTGTAGCCCCTATTTCAAGGCTGCATATGACCATATAATGATCGCTACCTGGTAACTTTTCTCCAACATATACAGTGTGAGGAATGAGATTGCTGGTGGAAACTAAATCTAATGTGTTTTGATTTCTGGTTGAGCCGTTAACATGTTGAGTCCACTCTCCAAGCTCTAAGCATTCAATAAATGATTTGAATCATCTTAGTGCTTTGACTGGGAACCAAGAGATTTCAGGAATGTTGAAGTCCCCACATATAGCCTTGCTTGTGAACCGTAGGGATGAAACAAACATGAATACTTCTGACAATCAGGCTAGATCTCCTGTTGATGCATTGAGCTGTCGGTAGAGACAGCCGAACAGTAAGGAAACGGCATCTGAGGGTTTCAGAACGATCCACACAGAGTCTGGAAATCTGTTTAGTTCCGATATATCAAATAAGAGCGAGTTTAGGCTAGAGTGGGTATATATAAGGCATCCTTTACCTGTTCCTTGTAACCTATCATTTCGAAACAGATCATAATTTTCAAGAGATATAGTAAGATCAGAAATATTACTACAGGTCCATGCCTCAGTTATCAAAATAAGTGATGGTTGGCAGATAGTAGCAAACATGACTAGATCTGTCTTTCTGTTACAGATTGAACGAGCAATAATAAGACTTATATTAAACAAATGTCCAGCTGATCTATTATAGTTTAGGATCTCTTAAGTAAAGGAGTTACTATGACCTACCTGATTGTGGTATGAGGATTTATAGGGGGGGACATGTTAAGTGAATTACTGAAATTTACAGGAGGGGTTGTTAGCCCGGGGAAAAGGGGGAGAATGTTGTCTGTTTGAGATTGTGCGAGGAGAGTGCTTTTATATTCTGTATGTCATCTTTCGTAACTTCCTTCATAGAGAATCCAGAACAATTCTCTATAAAACATGCGTAAGACCTATTGCTGAATACTGCTCTTTCTTATTTTCTAACGTACGCCTGTCTGATATGTTGAAACTTGAAGGAATACAAAGGAAATTTACTCGTAAAGTCCTAAATCATAGCTCACCCATTGACTATCCAACCCGATGTATTGAACTCGGGCTCGATCCATTATGGAAAAGAAGGCTTAAGTCCAATCTGATCCTTTACTTTAAACTCCTGCACAAGCTCACATATTCCTCCTGCAGTTTAGTCCTTATCCATGGCCCTTGTACACATAACCTTCGAGATAAAGTATCTACGGTCAAACTTGAGAAGTATAGATCCAAAACTCGAGAAAACTTCTTCCTCTCTAAGTATGCACTTATATGGAATAGGCTTCCCTCTAAAATACGCATGGCAAGTGGGTTACATGAGTTTGTTGAACTTCTTAATGATGCTCTCAGTTGCACTGACTCTTCTGCGCTCGTGAACTCACTCGCACCCTGCTTTCATATTAATAGCTCTGCATACAATTTAAACACAATGAACTCAGTGCTGCGTCTTATTTAGTTATTTTTACACTCCCAAGTAGCACTAATTTTTCTAGTTGGATATAAATCTCTTTAGTTTTTATTTGAAATAGACAGGTTACTCTACTAACTGGGTCGATCGACACTGTTCAACTGTAAACTGGTTGATTAGAATGCACTCTACTCTCCTGGGCGCAACTTTATCAACACTTACAACTGTGTGAGTTTCACATTGCCTATTATCAATTATACTGTTCTCACTTACACGCTATTGACTTACCTTGGCCCCTTAGTGTTATCTATTGCTCTGCTTTTAACCGCGATACTCTTTATATCTCCTGCTTAGCTAGTTAAGTACATCTTCCCCACTACATTCAAAATGCTTATATCTTGTTTGAAAATTCTTACTATTTCTCCATAACTGTTAACTGTATAGCATTGATGCCTAACCAATAGTTCATAAGTTGTAATAGCCAGACGAGTTTGTGAAAGGAACTTGCAGAAATAGTGTTTCTCAACAGGATGCGAGACATAGAACACCAAGTAGAACTCAATAGCTTCTTTTAAACATTTAACATGAGCCTAACAACACAAAAGGAGGGAGGGTGGAGTTACTGACCAGCAAACATTGATGGTATGGGCGATAACTTCAAACAACCCATGTTTGTGGGGCAGAACATTTTGTTTGCTTTCGGCTCTTTAGATTGATGAGACGACTAATCAGTAACACTGAGGTTGCTCTTATACGCTTGCTACTTCTGTGGTTCATGTTTCCAAAACTATGCTGAGGTCGCTATTCTGTCGAGACACCTGCAACATTCTTACTCAGGCGCTTACAGTATGACTTAGAGGTTGGCATTCAATAATAAAGGAAAAAAACAGTTAGACAGTGCGAGATTTTATTCCTCAAATATTTATTTTTACAAACTCTACTCTTTTAACTAGAATTTCGATTTCAACGTACATAAATCCAGCTTCTTACTTCGACTTCTCTTCTATCCACCTGACACTGCACAACTCTCCCTTCTTTTTGCTGTACTCCTTTATCTGTGCGTTATATTCTTATATTCCCATAATTTACTTTAATTTAAGTGGTCAGTATGAATGTTATCTTGACTTACTACTGTATTGACTACTTCAACATGACAGGTTAAGTAGTGCTTTGGTTATATATATACACTTGCCACACTGCTGCCTTTTCCTCTCTCTCTTCTCCTTTTCAGAACCCCATTTACGGTGGGAAATCCTTGGCAACTCTAGGGAACATGCACCCAATGTATATGACTGTCTGGATCACAGCTCGTATCAAGCGCGTTCCATATGACCTTTCCCAACAAATTCACTACTGATCTCGGCCAATCGCCAAAAGAACCTATTGTGCATCTTCCTTCCTTATTTGTACTCTACTATTGAAAATGAGGCTGTACAATACTGTTTCTGTCAGTGATATGGTGTAAATATGCAATCAGAAACTGTCTCTTATACTTAATTTAACTGCTATAACTTTTACAGTAATTGTAAAAGCATTTGTGACAATTTGATCTAGCCTGTAAACTGGCGTGACTCTTGTAACTTAGTTATTTGAGAATAAATTATTATTATTATTATTATTATTATTATTATTATTATTAAATGACTTGAGCTATATGTCGCGCAAGAGGCACCAAAACTGGCTGTATCCTGAAAAATTTTGATTTCGCTGGCATTGCAGTTGACCACCGTTTCTAGTAATGTCTTGATGACACAGCTCGTTACTGAGGTTAAATTTATACGGAATGGTTTTAACTTGGGGAGGGTTTGTCATATACGAGTGCCAGTTGTTATGGTCTTTTCTAAATTTGGGGGTCATGTTTACCAGCTGGCTTGGTAGAGCAGGATGCATAGAGTTTTCATTCTCAGCATTTTTGCGAATGTAAGCCCGGGTATTTAGGATAGGGTGAGGAGTGAAAAATCTTCCATTTCCACTTTCACTAATAATTATAGGATTAGGTGGTTGGGCAGTGTACCTAGCTCTTGGATAATAATTATTTGTGCGCATGATCAGATGTCGGTCTGACATGTTCTTAATATTGTCAGTTTCACAACTTGGAGAGTGTAGGGGCACATCACATGACATTAAAGGGGTGAACCTGTTCATCGTAGTTGGGAAAGTCGGTGGCAATTGGGTTTGAATCCTACCTATTTTTTTACTTGAGACCCAAGAGTTAATCAGTTCACTCTTATTAGTTAAGGACGGAGAATGTTTTGGTCCCCTGAACGTGTTTTTCGAAAACACGTCAGTTTCTATCGTAACCTCTCGTGCAATATATTTTGGAGATGGATTCTTAATTTTATTAGTTTTAGCTGGAGCTGTGTTGTTTTTTGGGACATATTCATTCAAGTAAACGTTCGGACAGCTGGGATTAGGAATGCAAGGGTCGTTCGATTTCTTGGTGACAGAGAGGATCCGTACTTTGTTAGAATGTTTACAGACCACAGGCTCATCAAGATCTACATCGTGGTTTATTTGTTTATTTACTTTCATGACATTGAGGGTTATTTTCTGTAGATTCTCTGCTCTAACACCGTTATATGATCTGGTCGCCTCTCTTGTTTTTACACGACGTTGACAAGGCGTTAGATCCGGGGTAACCTTCAATTCTTTGTATGAGGTTGATGATCTAATATTTTTGCTCAAACGGATAAATTGTTTGGCGTCGTTGCAGCAGCCGAATTTGAAAAGGAGAGGGCAAGTTGAATTGTCAGATTTTTTCTGAGGGGAGTGACGTGACAGCTGACGTTTGTCATATCACACGCTTTTATACAGGTATCCTTTAGCGAAGTCAAGGATCGCCAACAAATAAATTCAGATCACAGTCTCCCCCCGTGAACCAGTATCTGGGTGATCATCAAATATTTCGGAAAACAAGTATGTACATTTTCCCATATCTTCCAATGTGCGATAGAAAAAACAAGTCATCTGCGAATTCCAAATTATAATAATTTATTTGCAAATAACATGTTACAAAGGATATGCCAATTTACAGGCAAGATCAGAATGTTAAAATTGCTAACATATTTTCTGTTAAAGGTTGTTCATTTACGTGAATATTTAATAATAAAAATAATTTATTCTCAAATAACAAAAGATTCATTGACTACTTATAGATGGCTGGGATGTTTCACATACAATTATACATGATGTTTTAGACTCTGCAATGTACAATACGATAGTTGGCGCGAGTGACGTTTGTTAATTTATGAAAAACCAATAGAGGCTGAAAACCACTGCAAGGTAAATCCACGTCTGCATATAACAAGAGTTGACGGGGTGAATGTGCAAAGATATTTTTGTTCACGTTCATCAGATAATAAATATACAGGACCTTCGTACAGTTACCACAAATTCGGCAGCTATCCAGACTAATGTTTAAGGAATAGAATAAAGTGCTGAAAAAGAGAAATAAAGAGAAAAAGGCAAGTTGCAGAACAGAAAATATTCTTGATTAAAGCTGATTAATGACTTTACGAATAATATTTTTAGTTGAAACAAAGGTATGATCACTGAGAATTTCCTTTTTCGTATTAGAAAACTAACTATACAGGAAGATTGAGCTTATCGTCTAAGGGTCATCAATACTTGTAATATTCATCTCCTTCCCTCACATGCAAAAGCGAAATCCAATATCCAATAAATTCGTCACCAACTAGTGTAAACCAATTGATTTCTTTGCGCTCGATTCTTGTTCTTTCGGTACGGTTTCGGATGTTCAGCAATTTCCAATGGATGGAGGTCTAGCCACTCGACTGTCTAATTCTAAACAGTTGTCAGTTGGTTGTGAGTTTGTATGTCTAGAGGTTTAAATGAAAACTTTTGTTTCCCTCATTTCGTTATGTTAGGCTGATGTATGTTGAGCTAAATACCCACAAGTCATATCTCACTGTTTTTCAGTTAATTAATGGTATAAATTGTAAGATGTTGGTCAGTTAATAGGTAGATGAATGATAGGAAGTACTGGGATCTGAAGAAAGAAAAAGGAGGAAAATGGTGTTAAAAATTCATGAATAACGTGACAAGTAGGTAAGAAAGCGAGGTAATTCGATGTTACTGAATCGGTGAAATAAAAATTTATTGAACTCTCAATGCTTGCACAAGCTGCATCCAACCTGTACATTGCATTAGGTGCTTCCACTCAGATGTTGACATCTTCGAGATCCGGTCAATCACCACAACAAGCCGGAGGGATATGAAGAGCAGACAACTTTGTCTGACATCGATCTCCACTTGAAATGAGTTTGTCAGCTGTCCTCAATGCACATTCTTCCACTTAAAGCCACCATGAGACTTTCGTATGATGTTGACTAAATTTTCAGGTACAGCGTAGTGTATAACAAGGCTTTAGTATGATTACTCATAGTCAAGAAAAGTGATGGATTGCGTAACTGATTGTTTCCGAATGATGCCTTGTGTCACGATTTGATCGGTTCATGATCGGTCTTTATGGAATCCAGCCGGTTGATCCCGACTTCGGGCGTCCACTGAATCTCTCATTCACTTTTCCAACACTCTGTTGAAGACGTCCTCGATGTCCTTAATTTGTATTAACAACACTCTGTAGAAGACTGTTCCTATTTTCAACTTTAGAGTGTTGCCTCTGCAGTTCTCAAACTTGCTCAGATATCGGTTCTCTGTTGTCTTATTGAGAAGTCCTTTTTTATAACTTGATGGCGCTTGTTTTTCCATAAGTTGGTGGAGACACCGTGAAGCATTACTGCTTTCTCTTTTCTTGCTTCAGCTGTAAGTTATCCGGTGCTTCTTCTTTAACGTTCTTAATTTATCTGATAGAAATGTTGATTTTTTCAATTTTGGTGATAGGTATTTCATTGGTCTGTTGTTGTTGCTTCGAGTTCGAATGAATCTATTGAGACTCATCTATTCAGCAGTTTTTTCAAGTGTTATAACCACCTGTTTCTCTATTCTTTACCGTTCTTTGATGCCGGTGATTGGTATGTTTTGGCGACCTTATTAACTAAAATGATTCCGGAGAGATCAGGATGTGAAAATCAAGATAAATAATATACGACAGTCAAAAAAGGGATTTAGGAAAGAAGAAGTTATTGGTTTTTGCAATATTACTACAAGGAATAGAGTCTGAATGTAGTCCAAAATTGCAACTATACCTTTGAATGTGGCAGTAAGTAACTTTGCCTGTATCCAGTAACTTGTCCATAAGTCATGTGTTTCTGATTGAGTGAGTGTTTATATGCTGCCGGAGCAACTGGAAAAAGATTAGTCGAGTGAGACAGCTCGACCCACTGCACAATGGTTCTCACTTGGAATGGTTCGGTTTGCCCTATATGGCCTTCAGATCGTCAGCCAATTAATGGAGACAACATTTTATAGCTTCGAGGGTGATAAAGTATCCCGAAAATGGATTGTTTCGCGTAAATGGAAGAAAGTCAGCGAGGCCACGTCAAATTCGAAGCGCGCACAAGCAAGAAGTCTTGTTTGTAAATGTAAGTATGAGAACCACCGTTCCAATATCCAACATCTTTTTCATGAGCTAGTATAAATGAGTTGATTTCTTTGCGCTCGATTCTTGTTCTTTCGCCTCGGTTCGAGGTTTTTTCGCTGTTTGTGATCATGAACTTGTTCATCTACGAACGGTAGTCTCGCCTGTATAGCTTGGCACGATCTCGATTTTATTCGAATACCATGAGATCGCCAACAACTTTATTGACTAATGTGTATATAATTAATATTAGGGAAAGTATTTAATGTTTTGTATTAGCAAATATTTCCTACCTTTGACTTTATGAACTGGAAGACAAGAAAATTCACTATTCTGTTCTATCAGTAATCGATTGATCATTTCTGAATGATATAAATTCATGTAATCTGTTTACTGTTTAGGATTGCGTGAAATGTAAACCATAGAATAGGATACTCTTAGTAGAGCTAACCAAGGCAATACTCCAAAGACTGCACATCAAAGAAATCACTTGGTTTACACTAGCTTGTGAAAAATCTATTGGTTATTGGATATTGGATTTCGCCTTTGCATATATTCACAAGGTCAATTTGCGGGGTATCAGAATTGGCGTCTAGTTAATTACATTCGCGTCTGGTTGCTAGTTGGTCTGTTTGCTTTTGTTTCGTTTCTCTGTTGTGTTTGCAGGCATAGCCAACGACTAGGCTGCGCTTAAAGAGTATGAGGAGTAGTATATAAGGTTATCGGGAGGAGAAAATTACAGTTAGCTGGTGACGAAATCATTACAAGACATGCTCCGGCTTTTAATTAAAAAGGCAGTCGACAACAGAAAAAAACAAAAGCATGAGAATTTTTAAGCGTCAGGCTTCGAACGCGTTACGGTGTTAGTTTAGTGTTGTCATTATCAAGGTAGAAATTGGCATTGTTTGATCCTGAAAATGCTTAGAATTTACATCAGTACTCAAAACGAAACGGAAATGTATTAAAGACGAGTACGAATTATGGAGAGTGTCCGTTTCCAGTGCACGGTATGCTTTGAAGTGCTTCATGGGAATCATCATGTCGTGAAATGCATAGCGATGCTACATAGTACTCCAACTCGTAATTCAAAACGCTATCATGAGTTTCCGTTAGTTCGTAAACAGAAAAGTGACAAGCGTTGCACTTAACCTCGCTTCGGTTCCAGGTTTCATCCGTTCCTTGTGCACATGAAATTGCTCACGTACGCACTGTAGTCTCGCCTATATAGCTAGGTACGCTCTCGATTTCATTCCAATACTATGAGATCGCCAACAAAGATATCTAGATCACAATCTCTCCCCGTGAACCAGTATCAGATGCTTCTCCCAAATAGTCTACGTCACATGATGAGACATCGTCACTGTGATTCCCTCGTATTCGTCTGATTCGGTTGCTATCATACAGCAGCCAACTGCTGTCACATCGTAATGGCAACCCTTGATGTGGTTTGTTTACTTGAATCTGAACTACAGTTTATCCGCTAACACGTATGCTCAATGTTTTTGTATTATAGGTAGTGTCATCTAGTTACGTATCGTTGATCGGACAATTAGCTTAACTCACAACACTAACCCGACTCATAATATGTAAACTGAACCTCTTACGACCACTACAAGGAATAGTGTGATGTGTGATGGTTGGTGTTTCAGATCAAAGTTATTGTTTCACCTTTGTTTTGCTGCTTTTTGTTGTCAAGTATTTCATAAATAGCCTACGTCTTATGAGTAGCTGATAAGTCATTCGGGGTCGTCGGTATGTCACACTTTGTGCAGATAGTCAATTTTAAGAGTGAGATCGCATCAGATCGTGCTTGGTATGTAATTAAGATATCACTGCCACTGTTGAAAATTGTCAAGATATTCTACCGGAATTCGGTTTATCAGCTCTGAAGCCTGTATGAGTGCTGTTACAGACCTAGTTGGGTTACCAATTTATGTTGGTGTAACAGCTTTGAGGAACTGATATGGAACCTGGATTTGTAACATTAAGAATGATGGGGTAGTATTTAAACCCGAATGTCTCAGAGTTGTTTGATGTTTTGTAGTAGTCTTAATATTGCTTGGTATAAATTACGGATAAGGCATTTCGTTTGTGTTACTAATATTGCATACTTACTGATTATAGCTGCATGCAAGGAAGTTATTTTGGTTAGCTGGTTATAAGTTTCCATTTTTTAATCACTCAGTCAAATGTCAAATTATATTTAATGCGTAATTTACCGGAACTCCCTACACCAGTCAGTTTACTATAACATTACTACAAATGAAAATAAATTTTAATAAATGTTATTTATTGGTTTCCTCCCGTTTTTAGACTGTGAAACATCGTTCTACTGATAAGTAGCCTCTATTGATCTGAAAAATGGTCATTGCAAGTAAGCATCTTCGTCTGCTGTGTTATGGAATTTTAGGTTTTAAACATTTCTTTCAAGCACGTCCTTTTGTAACTGCAGCAGTTGCCATATGGATCTGTGTGACCATCTATTTAAGTTTCAGTTTCTTCAATCTGAAGACGAATAATGAACAAAATCTAGCCTACCAATCCTTACTGGAAGTAATTACTGGTTTAAAAACACAAGTGGATATCGGGACGACGCACTTGAGGGCATTTCTTACGTCGTATGATGCTCAGTAAGTTAGTACGTTTTTAGAAGTGACTAGTCTTTCATTGATATATCATTTTTATTCAGACATGTGAATCGACCGACCTCATAGTTATGTATTTCTTGTTTTTTCATGATATGGCTCTCTCAACTCGAACATTACTCGGCGGGTTGGAGCTTATGGCGAACTGTCTTCAGAATTCTTTACTTCAAATGGTATCTGTTAAATTTGTTCACTTTCTCCTTTCCTATTTCTCTGTTTCATAGACGTAATTTTAAAGTTAACAGTATATTCGTCTGACTCTTCATAGGTGAACGTTCTGTCAGGAGACACGCTTGCTGACTTAGAATACAACGATGACACAGTTCTACTTGGTGAAGACACTGACAAATCGCAGTCTTCTGACTAACCTAAGCAACAATGCAAGAAAGTTTGGCGTTCTGTTTCTCGCTCGAAATGCGAAATGCTGCTTCAAGATTGGCTTTTGTCGTCACCTGAATCAGTGATAGAGTGTGAAGCGGTTAGGCGTGTTGACCACTCCACTAATTTTGGGAGTCTCATTAGTATCAGTGGCTTGGTGACTGAAATCTCAGCACATATACAGAAGGCTTTACCGGCTTTTGCCAACTTACGTATCTCATGACATAGGCTACATATCCGTTTGCTAATCAAAGAACGAATCTAGCGCGCAGCAGTTCACTCCTTCCTGCTTTATCGCTATGAAACATGGCATGCAAGAGTTGAGGATATTCGTAGACTACTAGTATTCGATGGTACGTTCATATGAATTTCTACGTTGTAGCTCACTGACATAATGCCTTAGAGTGATCACTCATTTCTATGCGTCATTTTGTCTTAGGACTGTCACACCAGAAATAAGTCCTAGGGATTTTTTCAAAGAACAAAATAATAAAGATACATGCAACGAAGCTTTGGTAAACCAATCAGTCAACCGTACAGAATTAGTTTACTTTAAAGTAATCATTAATGGTAGTAACATTATAATTTTTCAATCATTTTCATTTTTTGCAATAGATATAAAACTGGAAATACCATTGTTGTTCGAGGTAAGTTATGTGTGGTAATTTGTATGTGTGTATGACTAAATATTTTCCAGGTAGAACACTATAAACTCCAAATTGTTAATTGCATGGCTAATCCATCTACTAGCTACTGTTTTTATTGGGCTCTTAAAGCTTTCCATCAAATCAGCTGAAAATACTTCGTCTGTTGGAAATATTCCATGCATAATGTGTCAGTTTGTCATAATATATTTATTGGTGAATTCCAGTTTGATTTTATGTGACTATAAGCGTAACTATTTCAGAAGGATTGTCTTATGATTCATTATCAATCCAGGAGATTGTATCGATGGGCAGAACGCTTCAGTGATCAGTTCAACTGGCCTTCAGCCACACTTCGGTTGCCCACGATCTCCAGTTATCCTGGATGGGAAATCGATATAAGTCCTCCGACTCTTTGTGTGGTTGAAAAAGCAATAAGACATCTAAAGCAGGGTAGAGCAGCAGGGCCTGATAGGCTTACGCTTGAGATTTTTAAGGATGGTGGTCCAGTTTTAACAGTTAGATTGACTGAGATCTTAGGTAGAATCTGGAAACTGGGCATAATCCCAACTGACTGGTCTCAGTCGCTCGTACAGAGCAGACTAGAGAAAACCAGATTGGTTGTCGACCTGGACGTGGATGTATAGACCACATTTACACTCTACGACAGGTCCTAGAACATAGGCACACGTTCAGATGCCGCACAATAGTAGTATATCTCGACCTAGATGCGGCATTCGACCTTGTTGGTCGTGAGGTTCTGTGACAGTGTCTGTCATTAAGAGGTGTACCAAAAAAGTACATTACCCTTATAAAAGCTCTCTACTCGAACACCACTGGTCAGGGGAGAGGTTATGGCGAATTGTCTTTGGAATTGTTTACGTCAAGTGGATTCCGTCAGGGATGTCTACTCTCTCTATTCTTGTTTCACTTTGTTGTAGACATGCTTTTAGAGTTAACATTATCCTCGTCAGATTTTTCAGCAATGGACCTTCTACTAGGAAACACGCTCGCTTACTCAGAGTATGCTGATGACATCGTTTTATTCGTTGAAGACGCTGAAAAAATGTAGTCTTCTGACTACTCTAAGCACCAATGCAAGCGTGTTCGGGATGCAAATCAAAGAACTTTTAACAAGGGCAAACTATTATTCATGTTACCCACAACTGCTATATGACCACTGTGGGATTGAAAGAATGATCACGGAGATCAGTCTTCGTTTTCTGCGTTAGAAAAGTGGCAATCATCAATAAAATAAGAATAATTCATCATTCGTTTGGTAGTTTTTAAAGTGTTTGTTCTTATCAGTGTATTTATTTATTCACTTTCGTCGTAGGCATACGTGGTATGTCATCTGAGATTTTACGTCGTCGTGCTTTACAGTATGTTCGTGAAGTCAAGTATAGTCTTGTTCAACTTGATAATGTAAATGAGAAAATAAATGATATCAAAAACTACTCTTTAATTAAACCATTGGAAGAAATAAAAGTCTCAGTGGAACAGTTAAAACGTCATTTACATGAAATGTCTACACATTTACAAGTTAATATTGATGGAATTGGACGAGTTGACGGTATGTTGGAATCACGAATAAAGTATCTGGATATTTTATCAAATGAACTTCAGAATGAATTATTCAAGTTACAAGTTAGTTATATGTTGTATAATCTTGTTAGTTTTATATCTCAAGGATGTTTATGACTGTGATAGTGGGCTGTTCAAGGTATGGTGATTGTATTAAAACTATTGAAATGATGCTTATCTTTGATTTGTGCAACATGATTTGAAAGTGTAATGCGATTCTCCAAACTAACACGTAAACGAATAGCCTGTTCATAAGAAAGTTGTTCATAACGGTTACACAACAGTCGTTACCTTGTGTTGTTGGAAATTGTGAACTCATGAGTGTATGTAATGAATCCACCAGTTAACATGTTTCTTTGGTGTAAATTATGTTATCTGTATTCAATGCCTGTTTGGTAACTTTTAAAACGTTGTTGATTTTGTCTGATCAGTTAAGAGATGTAGATTGTGAAGAGCTCCACTTCTGTCGTTCTGATCATCAAAGCTCACTGGTGTTCTTGCGAAATGGAGCAATGGCTTAAACTTGAATTTCATTCGCTGGTCGTTCGTGAAATCTGTTGACTGATTCCATTCACTTGTGTGGTAGTGAGGGAGTTGTGTATGAAATGTGAATGTCTTTGAACCGTGGATGCGGATACACTTATCATCACTGCGAATTGTTGCTTTGTTTTCTAGACATTGACTACGAAATTGGCCACGTGTGCACTGTCATCATAGGTGAATTGAAAGTATTGCTTGTTTATCGTGAGACCGAGTAAACAATGCTGAGTTTATACTTTAGGCACTAGGCAACTGTATATCAAATCTGTTGATGATTCTGTGTGTGTGCATTCCCTGAAATGGTTGAAGCGTATAGTCTGCCATCTGCTTACTTCGACATGTTGAAGAGTCATCAAAACTCACTAAGATACACTTTCTCTTTATCTGCTTCTGTATATTATATAACTACATTCCTTCATATATAACTCCTTTCCACTCCGTGCATTTCAGTCACTTATTTAATGCTTAAATTCATTCAATGTCAATGGTACTCCAATAAATTCGTCTCCTCTTTGACTATTCATTACGAAAGTTTCATGTCGTTGATTAATGAGTCATATGCAACGTAGAACCTCGAATATATATCCACCGAATTATCAAAACGAAACGAAATTATGGCTGTGAATGAAAGAGTATTAGTATCAGTAGTAGTAATGTAATAGTAGAAGTAGCAGTATCAGTGGTACTAGCAGTGTAGTGAATGAGAACACAGGTGGAGGCAACCGAATTGTATTTAACGAAAATTACAGGGTTACTCAGTAAAATCGGAAAACCATATCATAAATCGTTCATTTGCAAAGGATCAGTTCATCCTATGGAACTGGACTGTTCCTGTTGCCAAACATCAATCCATTGTCACTCTTCATGCGTTCCAAACAAATTCCATTGTTTCTGACTCTTCCTTTCTCGATCTTCCCCCCATATTATGCTACCAGACTTTACGTTGACACTCACGCTATATACTACTTATAAATAGTTCGCACCACAGCACCACAGCAGTAGTAATAGTAATAGTAGTAGTAGTAGTAGTAGTAGTAGTAGTAGTATATGTAGTAGTTTTAATAAGATTAATTGTTGTAGGAAGAGAATGAAAATCAGACATTGAGATCTCTAAGACGAAGAAGGAGTTTGAGAAAAGTTATAGATTCACAATCTAAAGAAAAAGCAAAAGTGAATATATCTGTTCCGTTCTGAATGGTTCCAAGCCATATATGTCAACATCTCCAACCATTGACGGTGGTTGTCATGAGTTTCTCAGCCAGATTGTCAGTGCCTGTCAAAGTGAATCATTCCGGTAGTCAGTCACTTCATGAAACGATGCTGCTTTTTCATTCAGCCACCTGTCGCAATTATCATTTGTGTTAATGATTATATTACATCTAGTAAACTTTGGTAAATTCGAATCTGCATAGAAGATTCCTGACAGTAATATTTGATTTCGTCGACTTTGTAATTGTTGTTGTTTTTTGAATAGAATCCTCCAGATTGTAAAAAAGCCAAATATATTGTTGCATCGTTCACGTTACCTTGTGGATTTGGTTGTAATGCACATTATTTGATGCGTTGTTTTCATATGGCCTATGCAACTGGACGTACATTAATCTTGAATTCTGCAGTTAGTGAACCATATACACAATGGTGGATGAAAAATTTCCTACCATTATCTCAGAAATGCAATTTCAATGATATTAGGTCGAAAAAACATTCCGTTTGTAAGTACTTCTTAAAATATTATTCATCGTTTCACCATAATCTTCTAGCAATTCAATTACTTGACGAATAATGCAGGCATGATGTGTGATATCAGCACAAATGAGATTCTGCTCTATGGGCAACTAATCTGCTCACTGTTGACATCTTCATTCTTTGGTACTGACAAAAGAATGATCGTTTTGTAGTTTTCACACTTATTGAGATCTCCTTTGTTTGTTATCTTAGTGATATTACTCGCTTTTCGCTGTGATGAAAACGTTTCTTCTTAGATCGTCCATAAAAGGAAGTAAACCGTCGATGTGCGTGATCAATTTTGTAATCCTTGATGTTGTCGTGCGAATCTCAAGCAACTTTGTGAATGACGTAGTTGCTGCTACGAAGCACCATGTTTTTGACAGTATATGAATCTAACAGTGTCTCATCATTCTCATTTGTTTCCGAAGTCGCGTGTCCTCGTATGCACTATTGTTTAACCGTAGAAGAACTGAAAATTGAGTCGTATTTCTCACAAAGCACAAGTAAAACGTATTTCAAAATGACGTCTAACTAAAGAACCAAATTATGTTTTTTGCATTGGTAATAAAAAAATCTTGCATTTGTACAGCTATACTCGAGTCCCGTCATTCTTAGAGTAACTTGTCAAACAAACTTGAACGATCGAGTAAGCTTCGAAATGAATGTTCTCTTCTGTTCCTGTATATCATACTTTGGAGAACCCCCGTCTGTGCGACGGCGGTTATAAGAAGGCAAATATGGTTTTATGGATGAATTTACTTCATGCATTCATTTAAGCAGACAGACAAAAGATTGCAAAGCGTGGAAGCAGAGCAAATTGAAGTGGAGAAGGTGGACTATCCAGCTCAATACACTGAGGAATGACTAAGTATTTACAGTTAGACAAAATAGAGTAGACATGTAATAAGCGAATTGAGCATACACGTACGCACACATTTGAATTAAAACAACCAAGGTAATATGCAAATAATTGACGAGGTCGATCAATGAGTGAACAACTCGCCTAGGAAACAAGGCTTTTAGGCTCGACATTCAGATACACGCACTACGTGTACTTTCTAGTTTTTAGTTCTATCATTTTGTGTTTACATGTTTACTCTGATGCTAGCCAAATTATTGTCCGATTTTAAAAATGCGTTTTCAATGATCAGATGTTTCTGTCGTCCGTACCTTGGTTACTGATGGTGTGATGAACATTACGTATTTATTTCAAAGTGTTGAAGTCCGATATTGATCACTTGATAACAGATAATCATTCTGAATATTGGTAACATAAAACTGATGAGAAGTAACAAGATCTTTTTAGCTCTATACCGGGGACTTGTTGTGTAGGAGGACTGTATAGAATTTAACAGAAATGTGGATAAATTTCAGTGAGTTGTCATGTGTACTGGACACTCTGTTGCTCTTTGTTTTTCTGCATATTTAAAGGTATCTGAATTTGAATTTGTCGGAACTTGAAACTCCATTGATTGTGGAAATAAAAAAGCAAATGCGATTATTTTATGATTAACTGTAGTAATACTACGTACGATCTAACAACACTGAATCCAAAACATAACTTCTCATCTCTGTATCCTATAATCTTACGATATTGGTGTGTATGTGTGATGTTTGTTGATCCTAATACAAATAGATATTGATTGCTTGTCAAACTGGGTTCTCTACTACTAGTGAGATCAACTAATAGGTATGACTGATCCATCATTCGAGCACACGGAAAGTGTTCACACTAAATTTTAACTGTTCTCATTTGTAGCTTTTGATAAAAAATCTCTTGATACTTATCAATCAGTTGAGTGTCCAAAATTCAATTCAATTATTCCTCCATTCGATTGGATGCCTCCAGCTGTTCCCAGTCATTTGAGCAAAGTACTTTCACATTTACATGGTGCCCCATTTGTTTGGTTCATTGGTCAATTGGCTAAATTTTTAATGCGTCCGGCATTTGATCTAATCGAAGCATCTGAAATATTCACTGATCAAACTGAGAATCCGATTGTTGGTGTTCATATTCGACGTACGGATAAAGTGAGTTTTTATGTATTCTGATTGAATAGTTGTTCATTTTGTTTTACTGAAAGTAATTTGATCAAGTTTGATTATTGACTGATTGAATATGTGAGTAAAATTACTTATATTATTGAATAAAACTTTAGTACAACTCACATCCATGTACAGATTCTTGTTCGTATTTTGAAGATATTTGAATCATCATGAACAGCACTGATTATATCACAAAGATGAAATTAATCTTCAACCTCCGGCTGAGATAGAAAAGCGCAACAAGGATCGAAGTGTTTTCACATAAGATGAATCAAGAGCATGTACACTGAACTTGTAAAAAATAAACGTTAAAACCAATATATCAGAGATTAGCAGCATAAACAATAAGAGATGCAGCTGAATGCACTGACAGACTAAAGTGAATGAATGTGGCTATAACGTTCATAATATCTTTCGACATAAAATCCTTGTTGACGAAAATGCCACCCTTGTTTATTGTACGAATCTTTCTTCCCGTTTGTCATAATAATATTCTTATTTTGCATGATAAAATTCATTGAGTAACCAGTCCATTGAACTTGTGTAATTATTAATGTTGTAGAACGTTCTTCTGCATAGAGCATTTATATTTGAAATCTTTTATTCAGTTTATTGTACGAATCATTTACACTCTGCTATACTATACTGATGTATGATCATATCAAATAGCAACTAAACACTTTTCATGATGTAAGCAGCTGACAAGTAGCGACCAAAATGAAATGAATGCATTTTATTTTGCTCAACTGTTTCAACTTGCTCTCTTTAAGGTGATAATGGGAACCATATTGATGTGTTGTGTTCACATCTTTTGGTTGTAGTATGAAGTGATTGGATGTTATTTGGCCTAATTGATTGACAAGTATCCATTACTAATCCTGCATGAGTTATTTTGTGTAAACTTTAATGAATAGTAAAATGTACTTCGCATGGGTTTGTTTAAATTCATTCATGATTTATGTGAATGTAGATGAACTATTTCACTTGAATATCTTTTCTTTTCCGAGTTTAGCTAATATGGGAAGCACGTTTTCACAGTTTAGAAGAATACATCACTGAAGTTGAAAATTATTTCCAATTCATAGATGCCGAACGTCAAATGATGTCTAGAACTGAAGTAAGTGTTGGAGCCTGGCTTGTCACGTGTACACTGACTGTTGTTCAGTTGTAACTAGATCCAAAAATCAATGACTTCATATTGTCTACTGGTTATTTCGTGTGTAAAAGTATCTCATGAGATTGCCTAAGTAGTAGGTTAGATCTGTGATTCAGTGGTACGGAATGTTCCTCTTGAGGTAGGTAATGAATCAATCAACCATTCTTCTCATCGTATTGAATTGGAGCATCACAACAATGTTATTGTTAGTGCGACATAGAGATAGAGTACGGCATGACTGCGTTAGCTGTGCGCTGATTGGCTAATCTCTGTTCAATGAGCGCCTGATCGATACTGGGAGATAGATTCTCGTGTTGTTAGCTACATGCTGATTGACTAAATCTAATCCAGTCAGCGCTAGTCAATCACGCAGATTAGTTTCCCGAAGCTTCTCATGTAAGAAACTATAAGGATACTAACGTTGTTTCTATTTGTCCTCCACTTCGGCTTCTTACTTCCACTTAACCTTGCATTTCGGAATATAATCTTTTCCTGTTCATCCGTGTTCTGATTTGGGGACTTGTTGAGTGTATTGTTGTCAGAGGATACTAAGCAGTAGACATAGCTGGGTATACTAAGAGAGATTTATAACCGTTATTCAGTTCATAAACTAATTGTGATAATTTCAAATGAAGATTATGACCTATTGGTTTTTTTATCAGCTAATCTTTACACAATTATTATGTTCAACCTCGATATGGTTTTCTATGTGCCTACTTACGAAAAATCATTCAATTGAATTGGCTGATTTATTGCTGTTGAGAACTTGTGTTTCTGATTTGTTCAGAAAATTTCAATACTACGCATTATCTATTGCTAATTTGGTGATAACCTAGTTGAAAACAATATTGTTTATATACCACTGTGGCTGAACAAATAAAAACTGAACTCGCCTCTGCTTCAGATGGAAGAATAACACGTTGAAAAAATACAAAGCTAATACATGGATGGAACTACTTAATGCAGTCACCGTAACAGCACACAAGACCGAATTGTTCCAAATCAAATCCTTCTTACAAACCGTAATATCTCTCTTATCTCCACGACTAACTCTTCACACATTCCTTTATCACAGTGCACAGCTAATGCAAACGATGCGAGTTCACGAAACGTCATTCTTGGTCTCTTGAAACCTCGCTCTAGACTACATGTTGGAACATTTAATGTACGGACACTGTGTCAAATAGGGCAACAGGCTTCATTAGCTAGGACTTTAGAATCTCGCGCCATCGATGTGTGCTGCGTCTCGGAAACATGCATACAGGATCCGAGTAGCATCATTCACTTGACTTCACCATGTCAGAATAAAGAAGCAACTCGATTTACTCTTCGTGTATCTGTAAGCCCTTATGCTGCTTCCAGGGGTCTCGCTGGTGTAGGTATAGCTTTGAGTCTTAGGGCAGAACTAGCTCTCCTAGACTGGATCCCTTTAGATAGTCGCTTGTTCGCCGTCCGACTAAATGGGACAGTAAGGATTCGAAAGGATAGGGACACTCTTCGTCATATCAGCCTGCGCCCCCACTGACTGCAGTTCAGACGATCTGAAACATGAGTTTTACCGGAAGCTTTCGAACACCCTCCAAAAATCTAGGCGCTCTGATGTAGTAATAATGGCTGGCGACTTTAATGCTCAAGTAGGTAGACTAAGTGGAAATGAAAGGCACCTTGGTGTATGTTATGCTGTCGCGGCTCAGAGAACAGATAATGGCGACCGTCTGTTGCAAGTATACTCAGATAACCGCCTATTTCCAGCAAACATTAACCTTAGGCATGAGGAAAAGCATCTCCTGACCTGGTGACCTCCAAAGTCGTCACAACATCGGGCCCAACTAGATCACATTACCATCAACCCCAGATGGAGGGGTTGGATAGACGACTGTCGCTCGTTCTTAGGCACATGTTTAGATTCAGACCATGCCCTAGTGCGAGTACGTATTTGTCTGAGGCTTACTGCACATAGGAAAGACACCGTAAGGAAGCCTCTTAGGGCTTTACTTAATGATAATCAAGCTATTAAATTTTTCAGGAGCAACTAGAAAGAGAGTTAGGCAACCGTGTAGGCGATTCCCATCCGGAAGCAGGTTGGAATGATATAAAAATGCTGTGGAAACAGCAGTGATATCTGCTAGTCTGGTTAACCATAAGGCTAGAATGAAGCCGTGGATCTCTGTGGTATCCACCGGACTGAATAATGCTCGAAAACCCATCCCACCTGGCTCTGAACATGATGAAGAACGAAGTCAGCTGAAGCGTAGGCTGATAAAAAGTCTACGCAACGACCACCAACATTGGTGGTTGGCGAAAGCGAGAGAGGTGGAAAAGGCGGCAGCGATCGGGAAACGCCAGACAACTTTTCGGACTTATCAGGGAAACTGGTATTAGGAATCCTAGCGTAAGTGAGACTATCTCGGAAAAGGATGGGACTATTATTTATTCTCAATCCAGGAGACTGGATCGATGGGCAGAACACTTTAGGGTTCAGTTCAACTGGCCTTCAGCGACACTTTGGTTGCCCACGATCCCCAGTCATCCTGAATGGCGAATCGACTTAAGTCTTCCTAGTCTACATGAAGTTGAGAAAGCTATAGCAAATCTAAAGGAAGATAGAGCAGAAGGTCCTGATAGGCTTACCCCAGTTTCAACAAACATGGTACAAATCTCACTGATTAGTTCCAATGACTACTTGTAGCAGCCGTCTCCTCAAATCACCAAGTTAATCTATCTCGCCTATAATCTCGGTTCCTTCTCCTTTGCTTACACTTCCGTTCTCCCGCACAACCTTCACTGCCGGTTGTAAAACCAAATTATCTATTTATTTACTTAGTTCTGAAATCTTATTATTATTAGTATTAGAATTCACTCCCTATCATTGTGCACACTGTTACAAACTGACCTCTTGTCTGGTAATATGATAGCTTCTGGTATCCAGGATCCCTAATTCTGTGAAACGAACGTACTCATTCAGATAACGGGAGACACAACGGTTAGAGACCGTGAACGAAATGGCTCAAAATCGTTTGAAATGGCGCAAGTGAATTCATTCGTCGTACTCTCTCAAATGACAATCTTCTGAACTCGTCAGCACTCTACCTTTGTCTTTCTAACCTTGTAGTGAGTCGATTTACTGCGTGTTCTTAAGCTCGGTAATTAGCTCATCCAGACAATCGTTACTAACTAGCGTCTGACGGTTTATAAATCATAAGGCGAACTCGTAGTTTTGAATACGTTTATTTGGGACAAACCACAAAGCGGAGTGGAGAAGCAATGAATAAAACGAATGAAGTGACGTGATTTGGAGAAGGCTGTTGATCCAACTCCAAGGGATAGAGCATGATTATGAGCGAACTCGAATGTACGTGGAGGCATTACAGCCTTATCTCACTGAATTATACTTCTTGAATAACATCTTCAAACCCTAGTCTTCTTCATTACCATTAATACCTCTACTATCTCTATCACTATGGGATTTGATTTGACATTTGCGTCTTCGTGCTAATGTGGTATGGCAACATGTACTTATGTACATACGTACGAAAGTCTAGGTGGCAACTGCTTGACTGACTGAATCACTGATTATTATTGATGTACGGTGTGTATCACAGATGATGGTCAATTCGTTTGAGAGGTGCAGAAACTCCTTGACATATATGACTACCATATAAAGTTTGCCTCAAAATTAATCACCTAGTCTATGAAATGAAATCCTTGCAACACACCCTTACATCACTCGTATCTCCACGACTAACCCTTATCACATTGTTTTATCACCACTCAACGCTAATGCAAACGACTCAAGTTCATGAAATGTTATTCCTGTCCTCTCAAAACCCATTTCTAAACTAGATAATTGCGCTAATTCATGGATGTAACTACTTAATGCAATCACTTATTATTATTGATGTACGGTGTGTATCACAGATGATGGTCAATTTGTTTTGAGGGGTGCAGAAACTCCTTGACATATATGATTACTATATATAGTTTGCCTAAAAATTAATCACATGATCTTCAAATTGATGAAATAAACAATTTTTCCATTGTGCTAGTTGACTCTTTATTTTTAATAAAGAATCTTTCCTTTATGTAATCTTTCTACAAAATCACTTTGTTTTCTTATCTTGATTAGGAATGGAAAGGCGACATCCGTTCACCGTTTAATCACAATGTACAACATCAATTGAAACCAGTAAAACGACGTGTGTATTTAGCTACTGATGAACCTAGTTTATTCGATGAAGCCAGATTGAAATATCCTAATTATACATTTTATGGTGATCGTAGACGTGCTGATTCAGCTGCTATCTCAAACCGATTAAATAATGATTCTATTATCGGCATAGTCACTGACATATTATTGCTATCAAAAACCAATTTTCTTGTTTGTACTTTTTCTTCAAATGTAAGTTGAAGATGTTTGTATTTTGTTTCACAGTGACATGTAAACGGCCTAATTAGTTATCTATCATTGTTTATCTTATCGTTACCATTTGTTTGTTTGTTGGTTGGTATAAATCATCATTAATTTGAACGAAATTCACACTTGGTCATAAGTTGATCATGGTTGACTGATTGGATTTTATAGCATTGAAGTTCTATCGAAAACTTTTATTGATGAAAGGAACTGACGATTTTCTGACTAATCAAGATTTGTATATAGAAAGAGCGAACTGACTATTTATAGTTGGTTCGTAAGTTGTTTTCACGAAAGTCTTGACTGATGACGAACCAGTAGTCGTTTTGTGAGAGAATTCGGACAACGAAACACTCGAGATAAGTTGCAAAATGAAAGTGCTATGAGAAATTTTACTACTAATCATCATTTTGTAAGTAGTATGATCGGTTGTCTTTGTTACTGTACTCTCACATAATTCACTTATATCAATAATTCGCTTTCAAGCCTGCTTTATTTTATTCTCCTCCGATGTTCCTCGTGACAGGTTTGTCGATTAGCTTACGAATTGATGCAATCTAATCATTTAGAATTGGGTGATGCAAGTCAACAATTTCGTTCATTAGATAAAGTGTATCATTTTAATGGACAACAACTTGCACCATTTGAGGTAGTAATATCAAATATTGAAACTGATTTATCTCCTGGTGATTTAGTTCACTTTCATGGTAATCATTGGAATGGTTATGCAGACGTTGAAAAATTGAATACCGGTCGCAAAGTCATGGCACCAGCATTTAAATTTACTTCAAGGTTGATAAGTGCTCCTATGATCGGTGCACATACAAATCGATCTGAATTTATTCTTGATAATAATAAATAATTGTATTTGTCTGGTTAAACAACATTGGATCCCTTCTCTCCTCTTCTCTGTACTATTTACATACTTCAATATAGTTTTAAGTTTGAAACATATTGAACCGTGATCGTTTCAGTTAAAGCGTAGACTGTTCTCAACAAACGTTATTTGTTTCTTACAAATAAGATTGAGACCTACTTATAACATGCACCAATTATTGTGTTCAGCGTTTGCTTTGATGATTTCACCGTAGTTCTATGTTTCTAGAAAATCTCCTATTGGCGTTTATGTGATATCTATATACATATGTATTGTTTGCATAATTGTACGGTTGATCTCATAGTTTGTTTGATGCATTGTGTTTATAAAACACAAAATGTAACATTGTATTTCATGTGTTATAGTTTGTATAAATAGGCACATAGTAATGATTTACATTTTTTTAGAAAGCAAACTTTTCTATTCGTGTCGTTTATTTATTGTTATAGTTGATCATGTTCTGATATTTATCAATAGATTGATAATGTGTTTTTAGTTTCTTTTGTGATTACAATATTTTGTCACTACTTACTCTTTGGTTGATGAATTGTTTGCATGAGATCAAGTTTAGGCAGAAAAGACCGACAAGTATTCACTAAATGTGTCTGATGTTTGTTTTACAGATTAGAAATATATTGATTCCAATGTGGCTGACTATCTGTTGGTATGACAAAAACTGAAGCAATGTTGAGTGCCATCGCTCTTGAAAGTAGGATAAATCTTTCGGTTCGATAAAGTATATTTAAACTCCAACACTTTTCTCTCGCCATGTATTCTGATTTGACGCTAAATTGTCATAGGAAGTATTGTTCATGGGGAGACAGTCATGTAAGAAAGACAGGCTCATCGCATCAATAATGAATCTAACGTTAGCTTTATTCGTCAAACGTGTTATTGATTTTGATCAGCGAGATCGGTTAGTCTCGTTTCACGGAACTCAACCACCAACTAATCATCACTTACCAACAAGACGCAATCCACTTGCTTACTCGGTATACACCATCAAGGCTTCGAAAAAACCGCTGCTCGAAATGTGCTAGCCCAACATTATGCTCAAATCCTACCAACCATCATCCGCATACCTATAGTAGGATGGGAAATTGCTGCAATTGAAAAAGTAACCTGTGATGTCAGATGAATTAAAGTTTGCTGAATCGGAGATTATGGTTTGTGAGCAAGATAATCCGTTGCTTGTGAGTAGTATTAAGGCTAATGCTGGAGTGGAGGTATTTTGAGTATAAAAGTTTTAGTATTTGTCACTTGGGAGAACTACCGAGTTATAGATACGTATTCATATTTTCGTAATACTCGTTTCATCAAAATTGCAATGTATTTTGATGAACGATCTTGTCAATATTGCCGTTCTGTTAGACATTGTACAAGCATTGTTGGAAGTAGGTTACCTCACTTGCTTACTTAGTTACGTTAACCGCAATGGAGCATAGGCCACCGACCAACCTAATCTGTCCAATTCTCTTCAATTTTTGTTCATTCTTCTTATATGTGTCTCCAATTCTCGACGTACGGTTTTCCTTGGCCTTCCTATTTTCCTTTGACCTTAAAAGTACACAGTGAGCAATGGTTTTGTGACGCATTTTAGTGATTTGCTCAATGTGTGTTCTATCCAACCGCGTCCATGATATTCCCATCCTATCGCTGTTTTTCCTACTTGATGGGGCAGCACCAATTTAGCTGCTTGTATGTGTGAGTCAATTCCTACTCCTTAGCTGGTGTATTACATCTGCTCTCATGAAACTATTCATGGTTGTCCAAACTGGGTGAAAATTGTTTTACTAATTCCACGTAACACCAAGTTGTGTCTTTTCATTTCCGTAGCGTGTTTGGTACGTCTTTTTCAATATTGGTTTGGACACCTGTCATCTTTGAAATTATAACTGATCACTTGAGTGTGGAAGGTGAAAAATGGTCGATAAGCATAGTAACTGTGAATAACATTACTGCTCATCAATGATTCGAAGTGAAATTAAGGTTATTTTCTTCAGACTTCATTGAATCTGTATTAGTATTGATGACATCAAAAAAATCAGTGGATTTAAATGTATGTTTCACGGAAATCTCATGACTATTGTCTAACCAAGCGTGAGACAAGCAAAACAATTTGATCGGAATCAATATCGAGATCAGTGAAAATATTCCGGCATTTTCGCTCATTAATATCAAACAATTCATAGACAGCCCAATGGAGCTTATCTTTCACATGTATGATCTCTTTTAATCAGTTTCTCCTCAACAGCACAGTATATCGCAGTTCATGGTATATTCGGATAGCCGAAAAGACGGAATTCCATATCTGTGCACGTCCATCCACGCTGATGTGTTGCATAGCCGTACTCGGTATCGATTCCCTACTGCACTACGAATTGCTTTTGGATTTGCGAGAACACAAAAAGTGGATACACAAACGCCATTGAAAACAATTTTGAGTTAGGTCATTAAATTTCTGTAATCGTCCGTTACCATTGTTCCGCGAACCTCATCTTGATAATCTACACTTACTAACATTGCTTATCCCAGTTGTCAATGACTTCACGAACTTTTACCATGTTTTGATAAGGTCATCGATAGCTTTTTCTCAGCCTTCGCCTATATCAGACAACACCGTCCATCAAATTAGTCGGTGATTGAGCATTTAGATAAGACAAATAGACAAGTTAACATTAAGTTGAAGTATTAATGACTAATACAATTATTATGGAACTATTAGTTTGATATCAAAAAAAGAAAAAGTATTTATAAATAGTTATTTGTCAGAGAAAAAAAATGGAACAACAATTTAATTGTAAATTTTTTTTATTTAATCATTATTCATTAACAACATTTCATTAGATTTGTAAACTTGATCAAATTATTTTGCGTTGATCAGTTAGTTTTCATGGTTTATTGACTGACTACTTGATGTTGTTCATTTGATAAGGCTATTTTATGTGAGAATGTTTTATTTGTAAGGCAGTAATGATTATCTTTATCATGATTGACAATTTCTATAGCCCATAATTGTACATTGAATGATGAGAATAGAAGAAAGAAGAAACCAGCAATGATAAATATTACAGAACCTAAATAAAATACATAACGCCATTCTGTATAAGTTTTCTTGAAAAAAAAACAAGAAGACAAATAATTTAAATTTCTCCATGGATCTGGTTTTATTTCAACATATTTCTAGATTATTGTGTTTAAATGAGAAAAAAATTGTGCAGAATTAGTTCAGATAATAAAAACAATATAAAACCTTTATGTTGATGGCATATAATTACCGAAGACAATGGGTGGGATAGCTCAATAGCTTCGATGTAGCAAAGTTATGTACATTAACTACAGGATAAGCGTTAGTGCGCGAAGCTAAAGATCCTGCGTTGAATTCACGGGATTAGTGCTGATCGATATGTACTGTTAATGAGTCCTATAATTGAACAATTTGGCCATCCAATGCTTCTATAATTCTAATGATAATCTGACAATGATCAATTCATGATTTCAATAGAACTCAACAATCTCCATAATTCTATCATGAAAAGTGTTTTATGATTTCTTTCAATCTATCTGATCTATATTTATTTTGATAGTTGATATTATTTGTTCAATTGATTGAATATAAATTTATTCTAGTTTATAGTGTACATGAAATCATTTCGAATAGCAACAATTTCATTTCATTTTCACATATACTATAATTTTCAAACAATCTATCTTACCATAAATCATTAAAACAAATTCATTTTATTCAAATTCTTAACGATACTTTCCAATATCTTTGAATAATTTGCTAAATGAACATTTTGCCTTAAAGTTATTACGTTGTTTTTAACTTACATTTGATGTTAAAGCATTTGCTACAATTGGACTCAAAAATCCTGTCAATGCACCAATTGAATTAGAAATAGAAAATAATAAACCAGAATATTTTGGTGTAATTTCAATTGGACTAAGCATTCCACCAGAGAAAACACCAGAACTAAGAAACAATCCAAATGTCAATAGGATTACAACTGCATATTTATTATGACAATCAAACAATGTAATCAAGATCATAAGAATAGCTGGTCCAAACATACCTAAAGTAAAAATAAAGTTTATTTTAAAAAAATAAAGTAACCAAGACATATGTATATTGCACTTTAGCAATACATGTGTTAGGGCGGGCGGGGCAAGATTTACAGAAACTCATGAAATATTATCCTTGTATTAGTGATAAAGATGATAAAAATGAAGCTTATCAGAAAGTTCATGATGAATGGATACCGCATAACAGAGCGAGTAGTATGAATGTCGGAACCAACTCAAGATTCAAGTCATGAATTTCCATTAATGATAAGATATTGCAGAAAACCTCTCTGGGTTTACATCACACTAGTGACTAGCTTCGTGGGGAATCTTCTCCGAGTTCTAGTGGGAAGACGTGACCCGTGAAGTTCAACCTGTTCGGGCGTATGCAGTAACTACCGAAGACTGTGTATGAGGTTAGACATTAACACCGTTAGATACCGGCTCAGTGGTCCGATGGTTAGGCGTTCGTGCACAATATCCAAGGTCCTGGGTTCGTGGATGCGCATTGCTGAGGAGTCCCATACCAGGACGAAATGGCCGTCCAGTACTTCCAGGTTTCTAATGGTAGTCTAATATCGATCGATTGATGGTTTCAAAAATGTGTAACAATTGAACAAATGAACAGATGACCGAAAAAAAGTGAACTGTTATCAATAGAAAAATGAATATTGAACTTTGTGTTTAGAGAATTTTATCCGATGACAAATAAATGATTCTCTACTTCGATTGTATCTTCATTACCATGAAAAATGATAGCCTAATAAACACAACAAATAATTGTTAGAATGTGATAAACAGATTATTCCTAGAAATTCTTATTTCTATAAATCAAACTTTCGCTATTAGAAATTTGAAAAATATTTTAATGAGTAAAGAGATTTCCATTGTGAAAATTAAAACAACATATATAAGCGAACAATATAGTTTTCGATAAGTGAATATCTCCTAGCATGATTTATAAACGGCCGGTTGGAAACAATGCACAGTTCTATTGTAGAACGTCTAATTGATAATGGTCATATTGTGGATAAGTCTAGATCTTTTCAGGTGATCTATCGTATAACAACTGCATCATTTCCCAATGGAGTTGCATACTGTCGCCTACATATAGCAGAAGCCATAGGAATTCGTACATTCAAACCCAATTTATGTAATGAGAAAGAAGTCGTAACAACCCTATCTCTTCCATGGCCGGATATGACGTAACCAACGTTGAAAATCTTTTCTTAATTTTCTTTTGTTAGTATTAGCATCACTTTCACATCCTGTATTTGTTGGTAATTTTCTTCCTCTTTCCGTTCATATTCTTCACTATCTAATTATGTACACACTTCGTATTACGTAATGGTTTTATTGTTTTGGTGATGATTATTTTAAGTCTATTTATCCACGGTTTGACCTACAATTGACAACAAACTGTTGTTATTGTATTTTATTTTTCTTACCTCTACTGTAAGTTCACCTTTGTTAAAGCACGAATTTTGAAGTATATGGAGGCCTTAGCTATTGGAAAATTAAAATCTCCCTTGTGTACAAAAACAATTTACCATGGTAATCTATAAACCTAGGGTAATGTGACCATTTTCCTACCCATTCTTATTCTTTCCATATTACGTTAATTTTCTCTCTCCTTTATTCACATTTATCACCTTATATCTACTTTGAACTTTTATTTAATTGACATTTTATTAATATTCATATAAAATGCCTTGACAAGTACACGTATGATCAGATCCTTCGAAAAGTGTATGTAGCTCAAATACATCACAATATTTTCCAGATCAATTACATCTTCTCACTGTTCTATCAACACAATATAGACGTTTGTTTGATGGAGTAGATCACTTAACAAAAAGTTGTTGATGAATGAAACACAGTTTATTCAGAAAACTATTCATTTCATATTATTAACATGACTTGATCGATTTTTCTGCTGTAACTGAAAATAAAATTACATATTGAAATTAAGAAATTTTATTCTCATTCAAATTCGTGACCGAATGGTCAATAACAAAACCACTGGAAATAGAGACATGGTACAAATAGTTTGCTAGGAATTAATCTGACTTCTAACGCCTGGTCTAACCTATTCCCGCATGGCAAAACATAGCCCGAAAAGGCAGTCGGTGGTTAGACTTAGGCAACATATGTCACAACCACTTCCACTGATGAAGTTTCGATACCTCATTCATCGATATGACACCCTTACCAAGGACTCGTTTCCTAACGGCAGAATTGCTTACGCTGTTGTTCCAAGATAAATGAGCAATGTTTCGCAGACACCTATGATCGAGAATCTGACTGGCCATGTTACGCAGCCATAAAGTAGGACAGAGCGAACTGATGAGCACTACACTCGTCCTTTTGTTAGCGAACGGATGTCTTACCTTCACCGCAAGTGACTCCAGTTGGCAAAAGCCAATCGAGCCTTCCATATCCGTGCTGAAGATCCATCAGTCACCAGGCCATCAGCACTGATGAGACTGCCTAGATAATTGAAGTGCTCAACACGCTCAACTATGTTCAGCAGTGGCAGTGATATCTTAATTACATGCTAGGCCCCGTCTGATACAGTGTCATTCATGAAATTGAATATCCGATCAAAGCCTGGCAGACTGACGACCCTGAATGACTTATCAGCTACTCACAAGACGTAGACTATATATGTAATAATTCAAGACAAAAAGCAGCAAAACAATGGTGAAAGAATTACCTTGATCTGAGAAACTAACCATCACACATCACACTATTCATCATAGTGGAAGAACAACGTTTCAGTCTACATATTGTGAGTCAGGTTGCTGTTATGAGTTAGACTAATTGCCAGATCAACGTTTCGTAATTGGGTGATACTAGCTATAATACAAAGCAGCTAACCTGTATATTTGAATCAGGTAAACAAATCACATCCGGTATCGCAGCACAGCCTAGTCCGACCCGAAGCCTGCAAACTAAACAGAGAAACAAAACACAATAAACAGACCAACTAACACTCGAACGCTGTAACTCCAGCCTTTCGTTGGTTCGCGTTTAGTCAGGAGGTACATCGTGTGCTGGAGGCGTCTAAAGAGCAGCATGTGAGTGTATCTGGAAGAAGAAAGAACAAGAGAAAAAGGTAAGCTAACGACTCAGTAAGCACATATGAACACCAACAGTCGGATTCTCAGTTTGATCAGTGAGTATTTTAGATGCTTCACTTAGATCAAATGTGGGACGCATTAAAAATTTAGCCAATTGACCAATGAACCAAACAAATGGGGCACCATGTAAATGTGAAAGTACTTTGCTCAAATGACTGGGAACAGCTGGAGGCATCCAGTCGAATGGAGGAATAATTGAATTGAAGTTTGGACACTCAACTGATTGATAAGTATCAAGAGATTTTTTATCAAAAGCTACAAATGAGAACAGTTAAAATTTAGTGTGAACACTTTCCATGTGTTCGAATTATGGATCAGTCATACCTATTAGTTGATCTCACTAGTAGTAGAGAACCCAGTTTGACAAGCAATCAATATCTATTTCTATTAGGATCAACAAACATCACACATACACACCGATATTGTAAGATTATAGGATACAGAGATGAGAAGTTATGTTTTGGATTCAGTTTTGTTAGATCGTACGTAGTATTACTACAGTTAATCATAAAATAATCGCATTTGCTTTTTTATTTCCACAATCAATGGAGTTTCAAGTTCAGAAAAAATTCAAATTCAGATACCTTTAAATATGCAGAAAAACAAAGAGCAACAGTGTCCAGTATAGATTACCACTCACTGAAATTTATCCACATTTCTGTTAAATTCTATACAGTCCTCCTACACAATAAGTCCCCGGTATAGAGCTAAAAAGATCTTGTTACTTCTCACCAGTTTTATGTTACCAATATTCAGAATGATTATCTGTTATCGAGTGATCAATATCGGACTTCAACACTGAAATAAATACCTAATGTTCATCACACCATCAGTAACCAAGGTACGGACGACAGAAACATCTGATCATTGAAAACGCATTTTTAAAATCGGACAATAATTTGGCTAGCATCAGAGTAAACATGTAAACACAAAATGATAGAACTAAAAACTAGAAAGTACACGTAGTGCGTGTATGTATATGTCGAACCTACAAGCCTTGTCTCAGCCTTTTGACAACTTAAACAATCCATCCTAGGCGAGTTGTTCACACGTAGTTCGACCTTGTCAATTATTTGCATATTACCTTGGTTGTTTTAATTCAGATGTGTGCGTACGTGTATGCTCAATTCGCTTATTATGTAAATTTATTTCTACAGTGGCCGTCCCAATTGGTTCCAATAGAAGCACTCCTGTACGCCTTTCCTAGTTCCGGGTCCCAACCAATTCAAAAAAGGACAAAATTCTAGGAGAAAACGTCTCTGTATTGGTTAAAAAATGGAAATACAAAGCCTTACGGAAACAGTACTTCTTCCAGGGTAAGGTTACTCCGCAGAGTATCAGACACAATAACCAATAAGTGAAGCTAAGTCCAGCGGCCACTGCGTCCGTCCAAAAAATGTGGCGGTAGCCATATTATATCGAATTTAAACAACATATGTACAGTTCAGAAGCAAACACAAAACTTCAATATAAGTACAAAATATAGAAAGAATAACAATATACAATGATAAAATCTCAAATTGGAATAAAATAAAATACCAAAGATGTCAACAGAAAAGGTCCGTCATGTCATAGCAAAAAATATGTAAACATGGAGGGATTTTCCAAAACACAAAACATTCAAAAAGAATTCTACACCGGCCCGCAAAATCCCTCCATGCAAAAAGCAAGCGTTAATGACACTTTATTTAGGGTTCCCATGTTATCCCCTAATCCACACCGGAATAACGTGTAGGACTTACAGCAGTACGCCCACCCGCCATCCAATGTGGATATAACCTATCTAGTTGGACCCTTCTAGGAGACACACCCTTCGTATGTCTCTTCTCGCTACCCCATTATTAGTACGAACGACTACTGTTCTGACCCTTCCGTCCTTATCTGTCTCGCAATCCTCTACTATCCCTAAGGGCCATTTTCCACGAGTAGTAATATCCGAGGCGACAATAACTACGTCTCCTTTCTGAAAATTGCGATGCTCCTTTAGCCATTTCTGACGGGTTTGTAAAGAAGGCAAATACTCCTTTAACCACCTTTTCCAAAACACGTTGGCTAAGTAATTTACCTGCTTCCAACGTTTGTGGAACTTGTCACTAATACTTCCTTCCTCCGCTATTCCGTCACACTCTCTCAACAATAGTAGGCTATTCGGTGATAAAGCTAGTCGGTCGTTAGCATCCTGGACCACCGGGGTTAGGGGTCGATCGTTTAGAATTCTCTCGATTTCAATCAGATACGTACCTAAGGTTTCATCTGTTAACACTTGTTCCCTGGTGATCAATAATAGCAGCCTTCGTATAGACCTAATCATTCGTTCCCAAACTCCACCTCTATGGCTAGCTAGTGGAGGGTTGAAATGCCATTGAATTTGTCTTGACGATAATTCCTTACTAATTTTCTGATGATTCCACTGTTGCACGAAGCTCTTTAGTTCTGTGACTGCCCCCACGAAGTTAGATCCGTTGTCACTAAACACATCCGTCGGTCTCCCTCTTCTTCCGATGAAACGTATTAAGGCCATTATAAATGAATCGGTATTCAGACTGTATGCCATCTCAATATGTACTGCTCTTGTCTGCAGGCAGGTAAACATACAACCATACCTTTTTTCTAGTGACCTACCCTTCTTGACCATAAGGGGTCCGAAGTAGTCCACACCTGTCGTCGCGAAACTATACCAACCCTTCTGCACTCTGTAAACTGGGAGTGGCGCCATCTGTTGGTTTCCTGGACATAAGGTGAACCTTCGACAAGTTTCACACCTTCCTATTACTCTTTTAACCGTGCTGGTGCCCTTAACTATCCAATAGTACTTGCGGATCGTAGCTAACACGTGCGAAGTTCCCATATGTCCTTCTTCCTTGTGGTAGTGTCTAACTATCAATTCGGTTACCCTATGTCGACCAGGTAAAATTACAGGATGTTTCGACTCGCTCGGGAGTTCGGAGTACATTAGGCGACCTCCGACGCAGAGTAACCCATCAATCATTATTGGTGCTAAACCTCTCAGACGTTTATTACTCACTTCTTTATGACTAACGTTGGATTCGTTCAGTAATTCTCCGTATGCCTCCCTTTGAACAACCATCAGAATCTTCCGTTTGGCCGACTCAAGCTCCTTGACCTTTAGGTAACCTGTCGTGACGGAGCCTTCAATACTCGGCGAATGAAGTATTATCCAGAAGTCTATGAACCTTCTGAGCCACGCTACAGACCTAACCAATTTCATCCATTCCGAGTAATAGGACAAGATAGGTGACGGAGTGTTAGCCGTACTACTCAAATTGACCGTAGCTTTTCTGAACTCTACTTGGTCCATAGTAGGTTCTGGGCAGTAAGTGGTGGTACTCGAGTCATTGTACAGCAGAGTTGGACATTTAAACCAAGTCTCTAGATCATTCATCCTTTGTATACCTCTTGAAGTCCAGTCTGCCGGATTCTGTGATGAGCTTACATAACTCCATTGCTCAATACTGGTATACTGATGAACAACAGCAAGACGGTTAGCTATGTAGCTGGTGTACCGCTTTTCAGCATTTTTAATATAGTATAGTACTATCATAGAATCCGTATGAAAACTCACTCCACAGAAGAAGTTGGGCAGACTTTTCCGTATCACCTCGCTCAGTCTTACACTTAAGACCGCTGCCGCCATTTCTAACCTCGGTATCGTGACTGGTTTAATAGGTGCCACCCTAGACTTGCTGTATAACAGGACACAATAGGGTTGTACCTTCGCATAGCTTACCCGAGCGTAAGCAACCGCCCCATAACCAATCTCTGAAGCATCACTGAATAGGTGCAACTCCACTTTCGCATCAGCTTCGTCGATTCTATTCTTAATACCTCGGGTAACTGTGACATGACCCAACTGACGCATGAAACTTAACCAATCTAACCATTTGGACACGTACGGTTCGTTGAGAGGTTGATCCCATCCTATTTGGGATTTACATAATCCTTGCAGAAGTAGCTTAGCTGTGAGACACACCGGAGCGATCAGACCCAACGGATCGAACAGGGACGAAACAACAGACAAGATTCCTCTCCTCGTCACTGGTTTATCTGGTGCGTCAAAGTGGAACTTGAATACGTCATGTACTACATCCCATTCTATACCAAGCGTTCGATGAGTGACGATACAATCCGCTGATATTCCAAACAATGATTCCTTGACGCCCTTATCCGGTAACATAGACCTCACTTCTTCGGAGTTGGTAACCCACTTTTTTAAGTTAAACCCACCTCTACGTAACAACTCGTTTATCTGCGTGACAAATCTCTTCGCTTGATCGCAACTCGAAAAGGATATCAGGCAGTCATCAACGTAAAAGTTATTTTTTACCGCATCAATAACGTACTGCTCATAATCACTCGAGAAGCTTAGAGCTGTTTTATTCATAGCAAAGTTCGCACAAAACGGGGATGACGTAGCTCCGAATGGATGAGAGGTCATTTGAAATTCAGAAGGCTCTTTAGACGTATTCCCACCTTCCCACCATAGATATCTTAACGCTCCCCGGTCACCTTCGGGTACCTTTACTTGCATAAACATTTCTTCAACATCTGCTGATACTGCTACTGCTTCCTTGCGAAAACGTAATAGTATGCTTACCAGATCAGCGGTGCTATCCGGCCCTTGGTAGATCATATCATTTAAAGAGGTTCCAGCAAATTTAGCGGCACAGTCCAAGACCACCCTCAGCTTATCTGGTTTTTTGGGGTTTAACACGGGGTGATGGGGTAGATACCATCGAGGGCGGTAATCCGACCTTAGGTGCAACTCAGGTACCCTTTGCGCATAGCCCTTACAGACATTATCCTCCATACATTTGGCGTACCTGTCGTGTAGCCTATCGTCTCTCATCAACCTTCGCCTTAAACTCTGTAGCCTACTATTAGCTACCTCATAGTTAGTCCCCTTCGTGGAGGGGTCCAGTTTCCATGGAATTGGGACTTCGAAGTGGCCATCAACGTAGTGAGTACCTCTTTCCACTATCTCTAAAGCTATCTGGTCTTCTACTGACGCTGACTTGTCACTGGAATAAACATCAGCAAATTCTACATCATATAGTTTACGTATCTGATCCTCTAAATCGTGTGCGTTACTAATATAGTTAACAACTCTTTTTCTATATTCCGAGTATGATGTAGGCCCAAACACAGTCCACCCAAGTAGTGTCTTTATCGCATACGGCGCCTTCCTCCCTCCTAGACGTTGTTCTAACACCCAATGTGCCTCTGGCACGTCACACCCGATGAGCATCAAAACGTCTTCAGATTCTAGACCTTCTACCGGTACATCCTTTAAGTGCGGCCATTTTGTTAGATTTTTCATTGCTAACATGGTGGGCTTATGCCTCGGTAGGCTAGGTACTACCATCGCTCCTTCAATCACGATGTGCTCCAACTGGTCTAAAGAAAGCACTTCAAAGGTAGCATCCGTACATGCAACCGTTTTGTCACCACTCACGGTCTGTACCACAACTAACTCGCAATTTTTTGGCAATCCAAGAGCCTTTGCACAAGTTGTCGTTATCAACGTAGAATCAGAGCCGTTGTCTAAAAGAGCGTATCCTATAATCTCTGCTGTTTCCGATTTCACACGTACTGGGACCAATCCTAAGCATACCTGTCTGCTTAATGACCTAGTGAGTCCGCAACAGTGCTGGGATTCACGTTTATCATCCACCCTTTTGCTGGTCGAGTCTTCGTGCAACAAAACATGATGTTTTTTCTCACACTTGTCGATACCACAACGCATTGTCGTTTTACAATCACTGGCCTTATGCCCTTGCTTCAGACAGGCGAAACACATCCCCTTTTTCCTGACCTGCTTCCATCTATCTTGAACAGTAAGCTCTAAAAACTGAGGGCATTTAACAACCAAATGATCACCAGTACAAATGCTACAGTTATGTCTAGTATTCGGTATGGTTGCTGGTTTCGATTGAAGGTGACAGTTCATTTTTACATCTCTTCCTAGTTTTGGCCGATTAACCAGCCGACCGAATCTACTCTCAGCTATTCTTGCTCGTGATAATACAAACTCAGTAAGTTCAGTAAAGGTAGGCTCTCTATCTTCTTCAATCCATTTTACCGCTAATTCGGCCCATTGAACTTGCATAGACCGAGGCAGAATTCTAACTATTCGCTCTAAAGTAACCATAGAGTTAAGTTCAGCTGTACAATTTAACTGTTCTAAGGTTAAAGCCACATTCTGCATTTTAATCGCCAAATTCGTCAATAATTCAGGATCATTAAAGTCCGCATTCCCGGTTCTAAATAAGTCCTCTAAGGTTTCCCGGGCTATTACATGTGACTGCCCAAAAAGCTGTTTTAAAATAACCTTAGCTCTCTTATATCCTGCCTGTGGGTCCATTATAAGACAGCCTTCGATCGCATTTTTTGCTTTTCCCTTACAGTAGTGAATTAAATACAATAAACGCACTTGATCGTCCTTTATTCGAGGTTCTATAAACGTCTCGAATTGTCGCATGAACCTAAAATAGTCGCGAGACCTTCCATCAAAAAATGAGAGTTCAACCTTAGGTAGTTCTAAACCCTCTATCGTATCGTATCTGATCGGTCTCTGGTACTTTAGGACTCTCACTTAATCCTGATTCCTTAATGCCTGCCAAGGGTGACTTACAATAATAAATATCAGACATAACATGTGGGTTACCCATAAAAAAGTTATCATTAACGACTTGCCTAGAGCCCTGTGATCCGTCGAGCTCTTCCACCGTCCTCATGTTTGCTTTCTTCCTGCTTGACATTATAAATGAGGTTCAATACGAAAGGTAACAGATACAAAATATAGTAATTCCACAGTTCAGTTCAAAAATACGATAAATAATCCAAGCTTCTTCCTCCAAGAAAGTTTAGTGTGATAAACGATTAAAATTCCAAATGTTTCTTTATAATTCTTAATAATCCGAATAGTTCCAAAATATACACGTTCAGATGAATATTTCCAAAGTATAATCCTTGATAGAAGAATTTCCAGACTGTAGATTTATTTCGACAGTGGCCGTCCCAATTGGTTCCAATAGAAGCACTCCTGTACGCTTTTCCTAGTCCCGGGTCCCAACCAATTCAAAAAAGGACAAAATTCTAGGAGAAAACGTCTCTGTATTTAGTTAAAAAATGGAAATACAAAGCCTTACGGAAATTGTGTTTCTTCCAGGGTTAAGTTACTCCGCAGAGTATCCGACACAATAACCAATAAGTGAAGCTAAGTCCAGCAGCCACTGCGTCCGTCCGAAAATGTGGCGGTAGCCATATTATATCAAATTTAAACAATATATGTACAGTTCAGAAGCAAACACAAAAACTTCAATATAAGTACAAAATATAGAAAGAATAACAATATACAATGATAAAATCTCAAATTGGAATCAAATAAAGTACCAAAAATGTCAACAGAAAAAGTCCGTCATATCATAGCAAAAATATGTAAACATGGAGGGATTTTCCAAAACACAAAACATTCAAAAAGAATTCTACATATTATATGTCTACTCTATTTTGTCTAACTGTAAATACTTAGTCATTCCTCAGTGTATTGAGCTGGATAGTCCACCTTCTCCACTTCAATTTGCTCTGCTTCCACGCTTTGCAATCTTTTGTCTGTCTGCTTAAATGAATGCATGAAGTAAATTCATCCATAAAACCATATTCACCTTCTTATAACCGCCGTCGCACAAACGGGGGTTCTCCAAAGTATGATATACAGGAACAGAAGAGAACATTCATTTCGCAGCATACTCGATCGTTCAAGTTTGTTTGACAAGTTACTCTAAGAATGACGGGACTCGAGTATAGCTGTACAAATGCAAGATTTTTTTATAACCAATGCAAAAAACATAATTTGGTTCTTTAGTTACACGTCATTTTGAAATACGTTTTACTTGTGCTTTGTGAGTAATACGACTCAATTTTCAGTTCTTCTACGGTTAAACAATAGTGCATACGAGGACACGAACCTTCGGAAACAAATGAGAATGATGAGGCACTGTTAGATTCATATACTGTCAAAAACATGGTGCTTCGTAGCGGCAACTACGCCATTCACAAAGTTGCTTGAGATTCGCACGACGACATCAAGGATTACAAAATTGATCACGCACATTGATTTATTAGGGCTAGATTCGAAGTCAACTGCAAAGACGGTTTACTTCATTTTATGGAAGATCTGAGAAGAAATCTTGACATCACAGAGGAAAAGGCGCCACCTCACTATGATAACAAACAGAGGAGATCTCAATAAGTGTGAAAACTACCAGAGGAGTACTCTGTAGTAAATACCAGGCAAGGAAGATGTCAACATTGAGCAGATTAGTTGCCCATAGAGCAGAATCTCATTTGTGCTGATATCACACATCATGCCTGCATTATTCGTCAAGTAATTGAAGTGCTAGAAGATTATGGTGAAACGATGAATATTATTTTAAGAAGTACTTACAGTCAGAATGGTTATTTGACTGAATGTCAGTTATATTGCATTTCTGAGATAATGGTAGGAAATTTTTCATCCACCACTGTGTATATGGTTCACTAACTGCAGAATTCAAGATTAATGTACGTCCAGTTGCATAGGCCATATGAAAACAACGCATCAAATAATGTGCATTACAACCAAATCCACAAGGTAACGTGAACCATGCAACAATGAATTTGGCATTTTACAATCTGGAGGATTCTATTCAAAAAACAACAACAATTACAAAATCAACGAAATCAAATATTACTGTCAGGAATCTTCAATGCAGATTCGAATTTACCATAGTTTACTAGATGTAATATAATCATTAACACAAATGATAATTGTGACAGGTGGCTGAATGAAAAAGCAGCATCGTTTCATGAAGTGACTGACTACCGGAATGATTCACTTTGACAGGCACTGACAATCTGGCTGAGAAACTCATGACAACCACCGTCAATGGTTGGAGATGTTGACATATATGGCTTAGAAACATTCAGAACGGTACAGATATATTCACTTTTGCTTTTTCTTTAGATTGTGAATCTATAACTTTTCTCAAACTCCTTCTTCCTCTTAGAGATCTCAATGTATGATTTTCATTCTCTTCCTACAACAATTAATCTTACTAATACTACTACTACTACTACATATACTACTACTACTACGACTATTACTATTACTACTGCTAATACCACTGACACTGCTACTTCTACTATTACAATACTACTAATGATACTAATACTCTTTCATTCACAGCCATAATTTCGTTTCGTTTTGATAATTCGGTGGATATATATTCGAGGTTCTACGTTGCATATGACTCATTAATCAACGACATGAAACTTTAGTAATGAATAGTCAAAGAGGAGACGAATTTATTGGAGTACCATTGACATTGAATGGATTTAAGCATTAAATAAGTGACTGAAATGTACGGAGTGGAAAGGAGTTATATATGAAGGAATGTAGTTATATAATATACAGAAGAAGATAAAGAGAAAGTGTATCTTAGTGAGTGTTGATGACTCTTTAACATGTCGAAGTAAGCAGATGGCAGACTATACGCTTCAACCATTTCAGTGAATGCAGACACACAGAATCATCAACAGATTTGACATACAGTTGCGTAGTGCCTTAAGTATAAACTCAGCATCGTTCATTCGATCTCACGATAAACAAGCAATACTTTGAATTCATTTATGATGACGGTGCACACGTGGTCAATTTCGTAGTCAAAGTCTAGAAAACAAAGCAACAATTCGCAGTGATGATAAGTGTATCCGCATCCACGGTTCAAAGACATTTACATTTCATACACAACTCCCTCACTACCACACAAGTGAATGGAATCAGTCAACAGATTTCATGAACGACCAGCAAATGAAATTCAAGTTTAAGCCATTGCTCCATTTCGCAAGAACACCAGTGAGCTGGGATGATCAGAGTGACAGAAGTGGAGCTCTTCACAATCTACATCTCTTAACTGATCAGACAAAATCAACAACGTTTTAAAAGTTACCAAACAGGCATTGAATACAGATAACATAATTTACACCAAAGAAACATGTTAACTGGTGGATTCATTACATACACTCATGAGTTCACAATTTCCAACAACACAAGGTAACGACTGTTGTGTAACCGTCATCAACAACTTTCTTATGAACAGGCTATTAGTTTACGCGTTAGTTTGGAGAATCACATTACACTTTCAAATCATGTTGCACAAATCAAAGATAAGCATCATTTCAATAGTTTTAATACAATCACCATACCTTGAACAGCCCACTATCACAGTCATAAACATCCTTCAGATATAAAACTAACAAGATTTTACAACATATAACTAACTTGTAACTTGAATAATTCATTCTGAAGTTCATTTGATAAAATATCCAGATACTTTATTCGTGACTCCAACATACCGTCAACTCGTCCAATTCCATCAATATTAACTTGTAAATGTGTAGACATTTCATGTAAATGACGTTTTAACTGTTCCACTGAGACTTTTATTTCTTTCAATGGTTTAATTAAAGAGTAGTTTTTGATTGTATTTATTTTCTCATTTACATTATCAAGTTGAACAAGACTATACTTGACTTCACGAACATACTGTAAAGCACGACGACGTAAAATCTCAGATGACATACCACGTATGCCTACGACGAAAGTGAATAAATAAATACACTGATAAGAACAAACACTTTAAAAACTACTAAACGAATGATGAATTATTCTTATTTTATTGATGATTGCCACTTTTCTAACGCAGAAAAAGTAAAAAAAGGTGACTGTTCTCGGTGATCATTCTTTCAATCCCACAGTGGTCACATAGCAGTTGTGGGTAACATGAATAATAGTGTGCCCTTGTTAAAAGTTCTTTCAATTGTTCTGTACAACTTTAGCAGTAACGATTTTGTTACTTAACACAAAACTGTGAATTCACGTGTTATGATTTTAAATGGTATAATTGTTTGAAACGTGGCCAACTTATGCATTAGTGAATACGGATACACAATTGTAGAATCTGAATAGAATTTACTAGAGAGAATATTCTGTGTTCTTATAACGTTTGTTTGCACAAATCATATAAAATCCAACCGCAATTCACTAATAAATTTAATATGACAAACTAACACATTATACATTGAATATTTCCAACAGACGAAGTATTTTCAGCTGATTTGATGGAAAGCTTTAAGAGCCCAATAAAAACAGTAGCCAGTAGATGGTTTAGCCATGCAATTAACAATTTGGAGTTTATAGTGCCCTACCTGGAAAATATTTGGTCACATACACATAAAAATTACCACATAAAACTTACCTCGGACAACAATGGTATTTCCAGTTTTATATCTATTGCAAAAAATGAAATTGATTGAAAAATCATAATGTTACTACCATTATTGATTACTTCAAAGTAAACTAATTCTGTACGGCTGACTCAGTGGTTTATAAAGCTTCGTTGCATGTATCTTTAATATTTTGATCTTTGAAGAGATCCCTAAGACTTCTACCTAGTTAGGATTCGAGGTATGTTTGAAGCAAATATTTGGGACACTGTGTCAGTTAAATTGATTTCACTGTCATTGTAAAAGGAGGACCTTTGTTCTATCATATAAACTGGGACAATCAGTGATTGAGACCAATCGAATGGGATTATATCCACTCATCAGGTGCCAGAAAACACCACCAACCATAAAAATTTCAGGCGTTAGTCAATCAAAACTTGATGCTCTTGCTCACTCAAGATTGACTATAGCCGTTTCAGCCAGGTTACGGGTTGAAAAACCTACATCGATTTGTCACTCTGATTGTTTGGAGATGGTGAGTGACTGAGGTATCATTTGAACTGATTTTAATGCGTCCTGTTAACCGGTCGAATCTCCTGGATTGAGAATGAAAACTAGTTTAATCTTCTTCGCTTTTTTTTCTGTTTTTGCTACACATTTTACGAGAGCAATGCTTCGAACACACCGATCGTCGAATATTAATGAATCGCGAATATCCCCAATTCCTACCAGTCGTTTTCTCACAGCCATATATTAGGACATAACGAACTGCGGGGCAATAAACTCGTCCTTTGATTAGGAAATCAACATGGCACCCACACCACAAGTGATCCAGGCGATCGGCACTAATGAGACTCCCGAGATAAGTGAAGCCGTCAACATGCTCAACCGCTTCACTGACTATCAATCGTTCAGGTGCCCATGGAAGCCAACACTAAAGTAGCATTTTGCATTTCAGGGCCGAAAACAGCATTCCGATCATGCATGCATTGTCGCTCACGGGTGGTCAGAAGACTGCATTTTGTCAGCGTCTTCAACAAATACAACTGTGCCATCCGCATATTCTAAGTCAACAAGAATGTCTCCTGGTGGAAGGTTCACCTCAGAAATGTCAGAAGAAGATAATGTTAACTACAAAAGTATGTCTGCGAAACAATGAAATAGGAATGAAGAAAGTGGACAGCCATACCATGAATAAACACGAAATACATGACTATGAGGTAGATTCACTCACATGTCTGAATACAAATAACAAATCAACAGAAAATTGGTCACCATTAAAAGCATTCTAACTTACTGAGCATCCACTTGTTTTTCCAAACCAGTAATTACTTCTAGTAAGGACTGATAGGTCAAATCTTGTTCATTATTACTTCTCAGATTGAAGAACTTGAAACATAAATAGATCGTCACACAGATCCATATGGCAACTGCTGCAGTTATAAAAGGACGTGCATGAAAGAAATGTTTAAAACCTAAAATTCCATAACACAGCAGATAAAGATGCTTACTTGCAACGACCATTTATTAGATCAATATAGATTAAATATTATTCAGACGATGCTTCAGAGTCTAAAAACGGGAGGAAAACAATCAATTCTTTACAACAGAATAAAACATAACATTTGTTAAACCATACTTTCATTTGGAGTAATATTACAGTGAAATTATTAGCGTCGAGAGTTTAAGTAAGTTATATATTAAAGGTAATTTGGCGTTTCACTGAGTGATAATGAAAAGTAAACCTGTTACCAGCTAACTAAAATACCTTACGAACCACTATGCATGCAATATTTGTAACAAAAACCGAGTGACTTATACCTAATTTGTAGCAAACAATATTCGGTCTACTCCATAATGTCAAATAACTCCGTGACTTTCGGATGTACATACTACCTTTCTTATTTTCAATTTCATATATCCAGGTTTCATATCAATCCATTAAAGCTGTTACTCGAACATAAATGGGTAGCCACCTAGGTCTGTAACTGCGATCACACAGGCTTTAGAGCTGATAAGTCGAATTCCGGTAGAATATCTTGACAATTTTCAACAGTGGCAGTGATATCTTAATTAAATACCAAGCACGATCTGATGCGATGCCACTCTTAGAATTGACTATCTGCTCAAAGTATGACATACCGACGACCCCGAATGACTTATCAGCTACTCATAAGACGTAGACTATTTATGAAATACTTGACAACAAAAAGCAGCAAAACAAAGGTGAAACAATAACTTTGATCTGAAACACCAACCATCACACATCATACCATACCTTTTAGTGAACGTAAGAGGCTCAATTCACATATTACGAGTCAGGTTAGTGTTGTGAGTTAAGCTAATTGTCCGATCAACGATACGTAACTAGATGACACTACCTATAATACAAAAACATTGAGCATACGTGTTAGCGGATAAACTGTAGTTCTGATTCAAGTAAACAAACCACATCAAGCGTTGCCATTACGATGTGACAGCAGTTGGCTGCGTTATGATAGCAACCGAATCAGACGAGTACGAGAGAATCACGGTGACGATGTTTCATCATGTGACGTGAACCATTTTAGATATTCATCTAAATGATTCCCTCATTTTCGTTACATTGAGTGTTGTGCAACGCTTTTCACCTTCCTATTTACAAACTCATGAAATCTTATCATAGCTATTTAGAATAACAGTTGGAGAGTACTATGTAGTATCGGTAAGCTCTTCATGATACCCTATTCGTGTAAGTCACTTTTAAGTGCTTTAACCGATAGTTCACTTCTATAATTCTTCACAATCTCGAGTACCTTCTTGTTACAAAATGAACAATCATGCTGATTTCAAGCATTTTGTGTACCGAAAATTGTCAATTCTAACCAATCAGACGAGTACGAGGGAATCACGGTGACGATGTTTCATCATGTGACGTAAACCATTTTAGATATTCAACTTAATGATTCCCTCATTTTTGTTACATTGAGCGTAGTGCAAAGCTTGTTACTTTTCAGTTTACAACCTTATCATGGAAATTTAGAATCAGAGTTGGAGGGTACTACGTAGTAACGCTATGCATTTCACGAGATGATGATTCACATGAAGCAGTTCAAAGCATACCGTGCACTAGAAACGGACACTTTCCATAATTCTTACTCATCTTGAATACATTTTCGTTTCGTTTTAAGTATTTGTGTTGATCCTAAGCATTTCCAGGATCAAACAATGCCAATTTCTACTTTAATAATGACAACACAATACTAACACCATAACGCGTTCGAAGCCTGACGCTAAAAATTCTAGGTACGAGTATCGGATTTTCATGCTTTTGTTTTTTCTGTTGTCGACTGCCTTTGTGATTAAAAGCCGATGCATGTTCTGTAATGACTGAGTCACCAGCTAACTGTAATTTTCTCCTCCCGATAACCTTACATACTACTCCTCATACTCTTCAGTCAAAGCCTAGTCCTGGTCTGTGCCTGAAAACACAACAGAGAACCGAAACAACGGCAAATAGACTAACTAGCAACCGGAAGCAAATGTAATTAACTAGACGCCAAATCTGATACACCGCGATTTGACCTTGTGGAAATGTGCATAAGCGTAATCCAGTATCCAATATCGTTTTCACGAGCTAGTGTAAACCAATTTGGTTTCTTCGCGCTCGATTCTTGTTCTTTCAGTACGGTTCCAGCCGTTCGGTAATGTCCATTGGATGGAGGTCTAGACACTTGACTGTCTAATTCTAGTCAGTTGGCAGTTGGTTGAGTTTGTATGTCTCGGGACTTGAATGAAACGTTTGTTTCAGGGCAGTAGGGTTTCTGGATACTAGCAGCCGTCACATTAACAAACCGGAGGTCAGTTAGTTGCAATGTGGAGAGTAATAAGGGTAATAAGGATAAACTAAAATGATAATATGAATAAAATTTCAGAACTGAGTAATATATAGGTGAATTTAGTTTGTTAATTGGTAGTGAAGATAGTGAGAGAGGACCGTAGTGTAAGCAAGGGAGAGGAAACAGAGGTAATAGGCGAGATAGATTAGTTGAGTGATTTGAGGATGATCCCCTGTGAAACTTCCGAAGTGGATACTCTCCAACTCGCTAGCACTCTGTTTACCGTGGTGCGAAACTTTCTTTTCTCAAGGTAGCTGTTTCTCAGTCAATATAAGAGTGGGTCGGTGAAGCCCATTTTCACAACATTTTCGATTAGGCGTGATTAGGATACTGTGTCAAAGGCTTTTGCGAAGTCGAGAAATACTACGTGCACTGGTATTTTACAGTCCAAACAGGATGTCCAACTGTCCCATGCAATGAGAAGATTAGATACACACGACCTGCCTTTCCGAAACTCGTGTTGAGCTTCATGGTGTATTTTATTCTTATCCATGTGCTCCCTCAGTTGTTCGTCCACTAGCCTTCCATAACCTCTGATAATATAGGTAGTAGTGCGACTGGTCTGTAACAGGCTGGGTCCTTCCTATCTCCTCACTCGAAGATTGGAGAGACAGTTGCTTGTTTCCATACAGATAGGAGTTGTTTTCTGAACAGGTCACATATCTGTGAACAGAGGACTCCTGCACATTGTTTAAAGACTATAGGGCGAATTTAGTCACAACCTGGTGACTTACCTAAGTGTAAGGATTTTAGTTTCCTTCCTACTATATCAGGAGTGATACAGATGTTCCCTAAGCCGTCAGCAGGAACTGGGTTTGCGTAGTACACTGAACATGTGGGTGCCTGGTTTAACTGATCAGTAACGTTAGAGTTGAAGATATCAGCCATCTCTAGGCTGATGGGGTTTTCTCCGTTCGGTCCATTGAGAGAAAACAACTAGTTGTCTTGATTGTAGAGTTTTCATTGTTCTTCTGAACAACATCAGCAGCACAAACTTCAGATAGAAGTGAAGCATTCGGATTTCTTCACATTTGACCTTTACCTTGTTCTTCTGACCTCGATCTTGATTGGTTGTTGTTGACCATAGACCTGTCGTTGTTTGCACCTTTGTTTTGATTGTGTCCCACTTTTTGATCTGTTTCTTGATCCTATGTCCCCTATGATTTTTCTGACTGGTTGATAAACTGGGTCAATGTCTATGTGTTTGTTGATTGCTGATTGACCTGAGTGCCAAGCTTCTAAAAATTTTATAGTGTTCTTTCTCATTCCCCTACCCAGTAATTCCACGTTGTTCCAATCCAATGTGTGTCCATAATTGTCGGTGTGTGTTGATATAAGCGAATCGTTGTCGTGGCGTTTGACTGCTAATCGGAGTTCACGTAAATGAAGCTGAACAGGTCGTCCACTTTGTTCTATGTAGTGCTTTTTTTCACAGTCTGAGCAATTTATTTTGTAGATGATATTTGGTTTTCCTTCCTTTGTCATTTTTTCGTTCGGTCTACATAGGATGGATTGAAGTGATTCTGTTGGTTTGTGTGCCACACCTCTTCCAAATGATTTCATTAGCCGTGCTGTATGCTCCGATATGTCTTTTATGTGTGGTGTGATGATCCATTTATTGGTTTCTGTGCTTGATTTTGCTTCTGTTGATGATTTCGGTTGATGTTTTTGATGAAGCCGCGTGGATAGCCGTTCTTTTGCAAGATAGTCACAGGGTGATTTTCCTCCTTTTTTAGTGCTTTGTTTGTGCTGCAGTGTGTCTTTGCTCTCTTGAACAAAGTTTGTGTGCAATGTCAGGGGATAATAATGTTTCAGTTAGTATTGTGATCTTCAGATCCATCTGAGAGCCCGTATTCCTGATTCAAACCGAGTTGGTGAGTTCTGTGGGAACTGGCCTCTACAGGCTTTTTGCCTGTACAGTGAGTTCAATCGTGTCTTGTCAACGATTGTTGACAGAGGTCAACCGTCATTTTTGTGCGTTCATTGTGGCCACCCTGCTGTTGTCTCACAGATCTGGGTCGGCTTTCGCAACGCCAGGGGTGACTAGACAGATCGTTCATCGAACTGTGCCAAGCTTGGAGTGTTTCAGTCAGGCCTTTCAGGTTCCTAAATGTCACAGCCATCAGGCGTGGTGACTTGATGGACGTAGGGTGTGACGGGCAGGGCAATCTAGAAATGCAAACCGCCATTGTGGGGTTGTAGTGCCTCCACATATATTTCAGTTCTCTCACATCTAACTTGGTTAAGCCCTTTCGATTAATTTATTTAACCAAGCCATTTGTAAAACAATAACTTATATGTACCATTGGCTTTTATTATTGTGTGGTTTGTATGCGCTGGTATGATTGAACATTGTTTACACTTGCGCGCATATTCATACTTTTCGCTTTAATGTTAATCTCTTAATATCCTCATGAACTCACATGATTTGTATCGCTTGCTTTTGATCTTGTCAATCATTCGTCGCTTTTATTCATGTGTGTGCATATCTATTTCGCTTGTCATATGTCTGTCTTATTCTTATCTGACTATATATTCTTAGTCATACTCTATCTCTTTGAGTTGGCTCTTAGCCTTCTCCAATTCGCTTCTCTGCTATCCTTATTGTGGTGTGCTACAATAAACGTATACGATACTTGGAGTTCATCTTCTGATTTATAAACCGAGCTTAAGAACACGCAGTAAATCGGCACACTCCATAAATGGTGATCCCGACGTTCTCAGGATGTTTCCTGATGCTGACGAAAAATCGAACGCTTCCAATTAATTGGTAATTTCGACGTAGAATCGAACGCAATCATTCTTCTGTGCATTCGCTCACCAGTGCACTACAAAATGGTTATCCCGACGTCAGCAAAATCGGCCACCGTACAAAATGTTGAGCCCGTCGTTCATTCATATCACTCCCTATTTGCTTCGCTCGATTCATTCGTCCATACGTCTTCACAGAAGATCAGTAAAATCTCACTACATAATTCGACGATTCCGATGACAAATCGAGTATAACCAACCAGTTGGTAATCTCGAGGACAAATCGAACAGAACCACTAACTGGAAATCTCGACGCCATGCAGCGACAAAGCAGTTCTTATACTTAATGCATTAGCTGAATGGATCAAGCATTATCTTATCGTCATTTTGATTACGTACCAACTCGTCGCATTAATCTATTTCTCGAAATATCGCTATCATTATCGTATTATTGAGAAAGAACCATTATTATGATTAATCATGATATTATGACAATAATGGAATTATCTTAATTTCTAATCGAATCGCATTTCGAATATTGTATTCACGGCAGGACATTTGTAACTCACGGAATTATTATTACTTCTTTCGAGAACACGAACGACGTTCATGATTAAGGTGAGTTCATTCCATTTATTTTGCCGTTTCGCATTATTATGCTTCGAATCGCTTATCGAAGCAATGGCTCAACGACAATTATTGTCTATTAATATTTCCGTGGCTATACGATTATCGCATTGGAGATATTTTCGATGTACCCATTAGCTGCTCGCACTCGAAAATCTTGCAGCCTGCTAAGTAAATTGGTGGTATGATATTACGCACATGCACACGAAGCAGCAGTTCAAGCAGTCGAGCGAACCTCCTGCACGCTGATATTAGCATGTTTTCGACTACCCCAACGCTGGCAACGGTTTGCAACGCTATCATACACATACGTTTGGAGTCATATACTCAATGGTGATAACTTATGTTCTCTATATGCATTTAATTTCCATGCATCGCATCTGTACGCAGCTTTATTCTCCAAATTTTTTCACGATAATCTCGACCGCGATTTCTTCACCTATGTGCAGCCACTCGATTTATCGATGAGCCTTACCGTAATGTCTATGCGATTATCGAATTCCGTCTTAACTGTCATGCCTGAACGATATTAAATATTTTGCAGCATTTTTATTACATTTTTTTATCGTACATTTGCTCCTAATGTATTCTATTCGAAATCGAATATTTTTGCTAGTTACCGCTTACCACATATTTTTGATCTGTTAATATGCGAACTTACGAACGTACTCAGGCAAGGTAACTTTAATTTTCATAACTTTTGATTTTTTTTCCCGCAAACAAAGACATTTTCGTAACCTTGTTTGCTTGAAGGGGGCTATTGTAGTGCCTCCACATATATTTCAGTTCTCTCACATCTAACTTGGTTAAGCCCTTTCGATTAATTTACTTAACCGAGCCATTTGTAAAACAATAACTTATATGTACCATTGGCTTTTATTATTGTGTGGTTTGTATGCGCTGGTATGATTGAACATTGTTTACACTTGCGCGCATATTCATACTTTCGCTTTAATGTTAATCTCTTAATATCCTCATGAACTCACATGATTTGTATCGCTTGCTTTTGATCTTGTCATCATTCGTCGCTTCGTGTTTGCTTCTGATTGTATATATGTTGTTTAAATTTGACCTTTAATATGGCTACAGCCATATTTGGATTGATGCAGTGGCCGCTGGACTTGGCGTCACTTATCTATCACTGTTTCTGATACTCTTCGGAGTAATTGTATCCTGGAAGGAGCATTAATTCCAGGTAATGCTTTGTATTTCCATGTCTATATTAAATAAGACCGCTTTCTCCTAGAATTTTTGTCCTCTTTTGATTTGTTTGGACCTGGGATTGGGAGAAACGAGTACAGGAGTGCACCTATTAGAAACCATTGGAACGGCCACTGTAGAGATCCATTTACAAACGATATTAAATATTATGCAGCCTTTTTAATACCTTTTTTTTATCGTACAACTGCTCCCAATGTATTCTATTCGAAATCGATTATTTTTGCTAATAACCGCTTACCACATATTTTTGATTCGTTAATATGCGAATTTACGAACGTACCCTTACACGATAACTTCAATTTTCATAACTTTTGATGTTTTACGACGATTTTGATTTTTTTTCTCTCAAACATAGACATTTTCGTAACATTGTTTGCTGGAAGGGGGATATTGTAGTGCCTCCACATATATTTCAGTTCTCTCACATCTAACTTGGTTAAGCCCTTTCGATTAATTTATTTAACCAAGCCATTTGTAAAACAATAACTTATATGTACCATTGGCTTTTATTATTGTGTGGTTTGTATGCGCTGGTATGATTGAACATTGTTTACACTTGCGCGCATATTCATACTTTTAGCTTTAATGTTAATCTCTTAATATCCTCATGAACTCACATGATTTGTATCGCTTGCTTTTGATCTTGTCAATCATTCTTCGCTTTTATTCATGTGTGTGCATATCTATTTCGCTTGTCATATGTCCGTCTTATTCTTATCTGACTATATATTCTTAGTCATACTCTATCTCTTTGAGTTGGCTCTTAGACTTCTCCAATTCGCTTCTCTGCTATCCTTATTGTGGTGTGCTACAATAAACGTATACGATACTTGGAGTTCATCTTCTGATTTATAAACCGAGCTTAAGAACACGCAGTTATAGGCACACTACAGGGTGAAGGGCTAGGCTACGCGATAGCCATAGAAACTGTTGCACATCCTGCGCTTGAGCTTCGTTTAGGTTACCGTAAGCGAGTTCGGGTACATCATGAACAACCATGATGGCCTGCTTCAGGGTGCCTTGCTGCTTTCATGTATTGTCAGTGTGCCGTACTTTGTAATCACCTTCTTACTTCTTGTAGCAATAATTGCTCCTACTTCTCTCAAGAAATCTGCTCCTATTATTGGTCTCTACAAGTTCGTAGTTACCACAAAGGGAAACTGTATTTCCGAATTGCCGATTTTCACGATATCATTTGCGACTCCTAGGATTTTTACCACGTGGCCTCCGATTGTGCTAACAACTAATGCACTCGGACTGATACTTTTACACCGCTCTTTGTCTATTAACGAAACTGCCGCCCATGTATCAATCAGGCACACTACCTCTCGCTCGTTTATCCATACTCTCGCATAGACAGCTCCCCCAATTTCTACTGCCGCGACCCCCCAGTTTCACAGGACATAAAGAACACTTTGTATATGGTCTGAAATGTTTACGTTTTCGTCTTGTTGGGCAATTCTTCTTCCAATGTCTGGTTCCTCCGCAAATATAGCATTTATTATTTCTTTCACCCGTTGTTCGTAACGCTGCCACCTCTCATTGTAATTTTTCTATCTTCTTCATGACATCATCAGCCTGTCTTTCACACGCCACGGAGGCGACTGTTGAGTTCATCAGTTATGTTGTTACTTTAGCCAGCTCGGAGGCGTCCATTGGTTGTGCCGCGTTCACCAGCCTCAACTGTTGCGCAACCTCTGCAGGCACACTTTCAATGAACTGTGACGCTAGCAGCTGTGCTTGCGACTCCTCATCCAAATTCGGCAGACCCCGACGGAGCAACCTTGTCAACTTCACAGACAGCACAAGTGGGTCGCCATCCACCGTCAGTCTCGCCTCTCAGGACTTCTGCAGCGCGTCCTGCCTATCTGTCAGGCTGTCGAACTCCGCCAGCAGCCTTTCTGCCACCACCTCCCAGTCAGCGTCCTCTACACCATCGTACACCGCTCTCGGCATGCCTCTTAGTAATGTCACCAAAACCACCGCCTTCGCCCTCTGCTCCTTGACTCATACCAGCTCCGCCACGGCTTCGAATTCCTTCAAGAAGCTCCTCACATCTCCGTCTTCAAACTCCCGAGGCCATGGGATCTTCATCCTGAGTAGAGGCAGCGACACCAATTGAGAAGACTGAGGCAGGCGCGGAAGAGTTCGGGTACATTATGAACAACCATGATGGCCTGCTCCTGGGTGCCTGGCGTAGTCTTGGCTGCCGCTCGTGCTGATCACGGCCTGTCATGCCTGCATATCGTGCCGAATCAAGACTTTTGGGCTGATTTTGGGTGGGACCTGTGGCTTTGCCAACGCATCAGAGTCACGGGCTGGGGTGACTCAGGATGAATCCGTAGTACTCTTTAAGTACTGTAGTTTCGCAGTGACAATGTACCCATGTACTACAGAAGTTGCACGGCCGCTCATTTTGACTGGTAATGAGCAGACAAAACAGTCATGCTTATGCTGTTTCGGGGCGTTGGACTGTGTCGACTGAACCTTGAAACGTCTCTTTCTCCTATTCTTAACTAGCTTACTGGTCCTTTTAGGAATAGGAGTGGTGACTTGCTTCCTCTGTGGTGTTTGCGTTGTGTGATCCAAAGTATGGACACTGAGACGGATACTATCGACTGACGGTTTGTGTTTTTCAACAACCCGTTCGCACGAGATTGGGATTTTCGACGCACTATCGAACCCGGGGTTTATGCCTCTACTGGTTTTCCTGGTTGTTATAGTGTAAGATGTTTAAGCGACCTTATTACCTGAAATGATACTAGAGAGATCAGGATGTGAAAACCTAGATAAATAAAATACGACACACACACAAAAGGGATTCAGGAAAGAAGAAATTAGTAGTTTTTTCAATATGACCGTAAGGAATAGAGTCTGAAAGTACTCCATAATTGAAACTATACCTTCGACCGCATCAGTAAGTAACTTTGTATGTATCCAGTAACTTGTCCATAAGTCCTGTGTTTGTGATTGAGTGAGTGTATGCATGCTGCCGAAGCAACTGGAAAAAGAGCAGTTGAATCAGACAGCTAGACGTTCGGCTTCGGGGGTGATAAAATATCCCGAAACTGGATTGTTTCGCATAAGTGTAAGACTGTCAGCGAGATCACGTCAAATTTTCACGAGCTAATTTGAACCAATCGATTTATTTGCGCTCGATTCTTGTTCTTTCGGTACGGTTCCAGCTGTTCGGTAATGTCCATAGGATGGAGGTCTAGACACTCGACTGTCTAATTCTAGTCAGTTGGCAGTTGGTTGAGTTTGTATGTCTCGGGATTTGAATGAAACGTTTGTTTCAGGGCAGTAGGGTTTCTGGATACTAGCAGCCGTCACATTAACAAACCGGAGATCAGTTAGTTGCAATGTGGAGAGTAATAAGGGTAATAAGGGTAAACTAAAATGATAATATGAATAAAATTTCAGAACTGAGTAATATATAGATGAATTTAGTTTGTTAATTGGTAGTGAAGATTGTGAGAGAGGACCGTAGTGTAAGCGAGGGGGAGGGAACGGAGATCGGAGGCGAGATAGAATTAGTAAAGGATCTGAGATGGCAATGGCAACAACTGTCAAGTCTCAAGATATGCATCATGGACAGCTTGTCCAAGAGGGAGATGATAATCCGTATGTGAGTACGTGATTATCCAGTCTCTTCCTAAAGCAGTCCACTGAGGTGGCTGTGGTCACTGTTACGGGAGAAACGAAGACATCTTGCTGATCAAAACCTTCATGTATAAATATCATTAATTTCACTGTTTTTGGGTACATTTGTTTTACTTAACTTATGAACTTGTTTGAATTATTATTTGCGGACATTTCGGACTCCCGTTTCTTTTTGTTGTTCGTTTGCAGTTTTTTGCTCCAAGAGCTAATAAATTAGAAGAACGACATTGGTCGTCTATTTGTAATACAGCATTTTGGTCGAATTTGTGATTTGGAATAAACTTTGTTATCTACTTTGGAGTTTCGTTCTTGGTTTAAAATTTGGGATAGTGAATTACAAATAGTTCGACAACCGTGCTTCGTAGAATCAACGGGCAAAAAACTGGACGTAACAGTCACCTCGACTGCGAGAGCATTCCAAGTTGCGACGACTCTATGTGAGAAACAGTGTGCACGAATCTGAGTATTCGCTCTTTGAGATGCAATGTGGAGAAAATTCTAGTGCTAATAAGAAGAAGATTATGGACCTAAATAAATAAATAGATGATTTGGTTTGATAATTCGTAATGAAGATTGTGCGCGAGGACCAGAGTGTATGCAAAGAAGGGACGTTAGAGATAATAGGCGAGATATATTATGTAAGTGATCTGAGGAGATGGAAAACGAACACGACTAAGAAGTCTGAATGCGTGCATCAAGCACAGCTTTCCATGAGGGAGATGATAACCCACATGTGAGCACTTATTTATCATGTCTTTTCTTAAAGCTGTCCACTGAGACTTCTGTGGTCACTTCGAACTTGAATATACGTTCCTTGATGTACATTTTTTCTAGGATTGCCTCAAGAGGATTGATGGTGATGCATCTATAATATACAATAGGATGGTTTAGTGTACCCAATATGTTGTACGCCAAATTCAGATCATCTCTGTTCATCATGTATCTCAGAGATGAATGATCATAAGTGATGGAGTCTACCTTCGTAACTTTAATTTATCAACCCTATCACTCAACCTAATAGATGTACGTCTCTTTTAAGGAGATGGGGTGTGACGACATCGTGAACCCCACGGTGTGTGACTGCATGTGCCTCAAGCATCTTCAGAATAAGTGTATGGTGGTAGCATGGGGTTGTCTTCGCATAAAGTGAAGAGCCCCGTTTGCCTTGGCTGCGTCCCCCATATAGTTTGAGCTGGTGTGGTGACTTCCAGTGGCGATTAGACCGAGATCACGATCTGAAGTGACATTTGTGTATAATTATTTTACCAGTTTCGGGATTTCGCCTTCGTAATTGGGAGTACGAGGGGTGCTGTTTCGAAGACTACTTCCAAGTCTAGAAACGTGATGTGGACCGGTATTTTTCGGTCACAACAGATGGACCAAGTGTCACACGTTATGATAAGATTTGAGGCACTCGGCCTGCCTTTCCGAAAGCCGTGGTGAGCTTCATAGCGTATTTCTTTCTTTCCTATTTTCTACCCATTTTCTCGTTCGCCAGCACTTCCATTACCTGAGATAATATTGCTAGTAATGCAACTGGTCTGTAACAAGCTGGATCCCTCCTATCTCGTCTTATGAAGATTGCAAGATCTTCGTCACTTAGGTGCGCATGAACTTAGCAGGTAATTGTTGTTTGTCAGTATTTTCGCATCTAGCTTCATCTGGTCATGAATCAGCTTTAACCAAGAATATTTTCTGTTCTGCAACTTGCCTTTTTCTCTTTATTTCTCTCTTTCAGCTGTTTATTCTATTCCTTAAACATTAATCTGGATAACTGCCTAATCCGTGGTACTGTACGAAGGTCCTGTCTATTTATTATCTGATGAACGTGAACAAAAATATCTTTGCACATTCACCCCGTCAACTGTTGTTATATGCAGACGTGGATTTACCTTGCATTGGTTTTCAGCCTCTATTGGTTTTTCATAAATTAACAAACGTCACACGCGCCAACTATCGTATTGTACATTGCAGAGTCTAAAACATTATGTATAATTGTATGTGAAACATCCCAGCCATCTATATGTAGTCAATGAATCTTTTGTTATTTGAGAATAAATTATTATTTTTATTATTAAATATTCACGTAAGTGACCAACCTTTAACAGAACATATGTTAGCAATTTTAACATTTTGATCTTACCTGTAATTCGGCATATCACTTGTAACACGTTATTTGGAAATAAATTATTATAACTTGGAACTTGCAGATGACTTGTTTTTTCTATCGCACATTGGAAGATATAGAAAAATTTACATAGTTGTTTTCCGAAATATTTGATGATCCTGTTAATATCGCCCAGATACTGGTTCACGCGGGGAGACTGTGATCTAGATATATTTGTTGGCGATCTCATGGTATTGGAATTCGATGAAGACCGTGCCAACATATACGGGCGAGACTACCGTGCGTACGTCAGCTAGGTTATGGTCCCAAACAGCGGAAAATGCGGGTTTTCGCAACAGTTAAACTAAAAGGTAAAGTAAAGCAACTACTTGTACAATTGGTTATATTAATAAATGTTTTTATTACACCGTTCATGTCTTCTTCGTAAAATTAGATCACAACAGCAGTCCGCGCTCGAACGGATTTACACTTCAGATACGTAGCGGTTTCGTTCGTGGAACTGATCGGCAGACGTGCGATTGTGGGACGGGAGGGTTGACGAACAGAAAGAGGTCGTTGGCGCTGGAGTTGCCATCATAAATCTTTTATGTAGGATGAGACCAGGAGCAACCTGCCATATTTGTTGCTCAAATTGGCGTACCTCAACAGATAGGTTTGTATCAAGAATTTGAAGAATATACATGGAAATCATCATTTTAGCACTAGACTTTTATCCTTATTATCACTTACTTTGCAATTTACTGATCTACAGTCTGTTAATTTGATGGCTTCTGGTATCCAGAATCCCCACCGCCATGAAACAATCATATTCATTCAAATTACGGGACATACAAACTCACAACTAACTGCCAACTGACTAGAATCTGGCATTCGAGTGTCAAGACGCTCTTACATAAAACACCACTAAATACCGAAAGAACAAGAAACGAGCGCAAAGAAATCAATTGATATATACTAGCTCATCTAAAAGATGTTGGATATTGGACTAAATGTTCTTATACAGACATTTGCAAGGCCAACTCGCGGAGTATCAGATTACGCGTCTATTTAATTGCATGTGCGTCCGGATAAAAGCATGAATATTATATATTCTGATATTCGGAACTAGAATTTGTTGGCGTCACCATTCGAATGCGTTATGGTGTTAGTTAAGTTGTGTGTTGTCATGATCAGGGTTAGAATCGACAATTTTCGGTACACAAAATGCTTGAAATCAGCATGATTATTCATTTTGTAACAAGAAGGTACTCGAGATTGTGAAGAATTATAGAAGTGAACTATCGGTTAAAGCACTTAAAAGTGACTTACACGAATAGGCGTATCATGAAGAGCTTACCGATACTACATAGTACTCTCCAACTGTTATTCTAAATAGCTATGATAAGATTTCATGAGTTTGTAAATAGGAAGGTGAAAAGCGTTGCACAACACTCAATGTAACGAAAATGAGGGAATCATTTAGATGAATATCTAAAATGGTTTACGTCACATGATGAAACATCGTCACTGTGATTCCCTCGTACTCGTCTGATTCGGTTGCTATCATACAGCAGCCAACTGCTGTCACATCGTAATGGCAACGCTTGATGTGGTTTGTTTACTTGAATCAGAACTACAGTTTATCCGCTAACACGTATGCTCAATGTTTTTGTATTATAGGTAGTGTCATCTAGTTACGTATCGTTGATCAGACAATTAGCTTAACTCACAACACTAACCTGACTCGTAATATGTGAATTGAGCCTCTTACGTTCACTAAAAGGTATGGTATGATGTGTGATGGTTGGTGTTTCAGATCAAAGTTATTGTTTCACCTTTGTTTTGCTGCTTTTTGTTGTCAAGTATTTCATAAATAGTCTACGTCTTATGAGTAGCTGATAAGTCATTCGGGGTCGTCGGTATGTCATACTTTGAGCAGATAGTCAATTCTAAGAGTGGCATCGCATCAGATCGTGCTTGGTATTTAATTAAGATATCACTGCCACTGTTGAAAATTGTCAAGATATTCTACCGGAATTCGACTTATCAGCTCTAAAGCCTGTGTGATCGCAGTTACAGACCTAGGTGGCTACCCATTTATGTTCGAGTAACAGCTTTAATGGATTGATATGAAACCTGGATATATGAAATTGAAAATAAGAAAGGTAGTATGTACATCCGAAAGTCACGGAGTTATTTGACATTATGGAGTAGACCGAATATTGTTTGCTACAAATTAGGTATAAGTCACTCGGTTTTTGTTACAAATATTGCATGCATAGTGGTTCGTAAGGTATTTTAGTTAGCTGGTAACAGGTTTACTTTTCATTATCACTCAGTGAAACGCCAAATTACCTTTAATATATAACTTACTTAAACTCTCGACGCTAATAATTTCACTGTAATATTACTCCAAATGAAAGTATGGTTTAACAAATGTTATGTTTTATTCTGTTGTAAAGAATTGATTGTTTTCCTCCCGTTTTTAGACTCTGAAGCATCGTCTGAATAATATTTAATCTATATTGATCTAATAAATGGTCGTTGCAAGTAAGCATCTTTATCTGCTGTGTTATGGAATTTTAGGTTTTAAACATTTCTTTCATGCACGTCCTTTTATAACTGCAGCAGTTGCCATATGGATCTGTGTGACGATCTATTTATGTTTCAAGTTCTTCAATCTGAGAAGTAATAATGAACAAGATTTGACCTATCAGTCCTTACTAGAAGTAATTACTGGTTTGGAAAAACAAGTGGATGCTCAGTAAGTTAGAATGCTTTTAATGGTGACCAATTTTCTGTTGATTTGTTATTTGTATTCAGACATGTGAGTGAATCTACCTCATAGTCATGTATTTCGTGTTTATTCATGGTATGGCTGTCCACTTTCTTCATTCCTATTTCATTGTTTCGCAGACATACTTTTGTAGTTAACATTATCTTCTTCTGACATTTCTGAGGTGAACCTTCCACCAGGAGACATTCTTGTTGACTTAGAATATGCGGATGGCACAGTTGTATTTGTTGAAGACGCTGACAAAATGCAGTCTTCTGACCACCCGTGAGCGACAATGCATGCATGATCGGAATGCTGTTTTCGGCCCTGAAATGCAAAATGCTACTTTAGTGTTGGCTTCCATGGGCACCTGAACGATTGATAGTCAGTGAAGCGGTTGAGCATGTTGACGGCTTCACTTATCTCGGGAGTCTCATTAGTGCCGATCGCCTGGATCACTTGTGGTGTGGGTGCCATGTTGATTTCCTAATCAAAGGATGAGTGTATTGCGCAGCAGTTCGTTATGTCCTAATATATGGCTGTGAAAAAATGACGGGTAGGAATTGGGGATATTTGCAATTCATTAGTATTCGACGGTCGGTGTGTTCGAAGCATTGCTCTCGTAAAATGTGTAGCAAAAACAGAAAAAAAAGCGAAGATTAAACTAGTTTTCATTCTCAATCCAGGAGATTCGACCGGTTAACAGGACGCATTAAAATCAGTTCAAATGATACCTCAGTCACTCACCATCTCCAAACAATCAGAGTGACAAATCGATGTAGGTTTTTCAACCCGTAACCTGGCTGAAACGGCTATAGTCAATCTTGAGTGAGCAAGAGCATCAAGTTTTGATTGACTAACGCCTGAAATTTTTATGGTTGGTGGTGTTTTCTGGCACCTGATGAGTGGATATAATCCCATTCGATTGGTCTCAATCACTGATTGTCCCAGTTTATATGATAGAACAAAGGTCCTCCTTTTACAATGACAGTGAAATCAATTTAACTGACACAGTGTCCCAAATATTTGCTTCAAATATACCTCGAATCCTAACTAGGTAGAAGTCTTAGGGATCTCTTCAAAGATCAAAATATTAAAGATACATGCAACGAAGCTTTATAAACCACTGAGTCAGCCGTACAGAATTAGTTTACTTTGAAGTAATCAATAATGGTAGTAACATTATGATTTTTCAATCAATTTCATTTTTTGCAATAGATATAAAACTGGAAATACCATTGTTGTCCGAGGTAAGTTTTATGTGGTAATTTTTATGTGTATGTGACCAAATATTTTCCAGGTAGGGCACTATAAACTCCAAATTGTTAATTGCATGGCTAAACCATCTACTGGCTACTGTTTTTATTGGGCTCTTAAAGCTTTCCATCAAATCAGCTGAAAATACTTCGTCTGTTGGAAATATTCAATGTATAATGTGTTAGTTTGTCATATTAAATTTATTAGTGAATTGCGGTTGGATTTTATATGATTTGTGCAAACAAACGTTATAAGAACACAGAATATTCTCTCTAGTAAATTCTATTCAGATTCTACAATTGTGTATCCGTATTCACTAATGCATAAGTTGGCCACGTTTCAAACAATTATACCATTTAAAATCATAACACGTGAATTCACAGTTTTGTGTTAAGTAACAAAATCGTTACTGCTAAAGTTGTACAGAACAATTGAAAGAACTTTTAACAAGGGCACACTATTATTCATGTTACCCACAACTGCTATGTGACCACTGTGGGATTGAAAGAATGATCACCGAGAACAGTCACCTTTTTTTACTTTTTCTGCGTTAGAAAAGTGGCAATCATCAATAAAATAAGAATAATTCATCATTCGTTTAGTAGTTTTTAAAGTGTTTGTTCTTATCAGTGTATTTATTTATTCACTTTCGTCGTAGGCATACGTGGTATGTCATCTGAGATTTTACGTCGTCGTGCTTTACAGTATGTTCGTGAAGTCAAGTATAGTCTTGTTCAACTTGATAATGTAAATGAGAAAATAAATACAATCAAAAACTACTCTTTAATTAAACCATTGAAAGAAATAAAAGTCTCAGTGGAACAGTTAAAACGTCATTTACATGAAATGTCTACACATTTACAAGTTAATATTGATGGAATTGGACGAGTTGACGGTATGTTGGAGTCACGAATAAAGTATCTGGATATTTTATCAAATGAACTTCAGAATGAATTATTCAAGTTACAAGTTAGTTATATGTTGTAAAATCTTGTTAGTTTTATATCTGAAGGATGTTTATGACTGTGATAGTGGGCTGTTCAAGGTATGGTGATTGTATTAAAACTATTGAAATGATGCTTATCTTTGATTTGTGCAACATGATTTGAAAGTGTAATGTGATTCTCCAAACTAACGCGTAAACTAATAGCCTGTTCATAAGAAAGTTGTTGATGACGGTTACACAACAGTCGTTACCTTGTGTTGTTGGAAATTGTGAACTCATGAGTGTATGTAATGAATCCACCAGTTAACATGTTTCTTTGGTGTAAATTATGTTATCTGTATTCAATGCCTGTTTGGTAACTTTTAAAACGTTGTTGATTTTGTCTGATCAGTTAAGAGATGTAGATTGTGAAGAGCTCCACTTCTGTCACTCTGATCATCCCAGCTCACTGGTGTTCTTGCGAAATGGAGCAATGGCTTAAACTTGAATTTCATTTGCTGGTCGTTCATGAAATCTGTTGACTGATTCCATTCACTTGTGTGGTAGTGAGGGAGTTGTGTATGAAATGTAAATGTCTTTGAACCGTGGATGCGGATACACTTATCATCACTGCGAATTGTTGCTTTGTTTTCTAGACTTTGACTACGAAATTGACCACGTGTGCACCGTCATCATAAATGAATTCAAAGTATTGCTTGTTTATCGTGAGATCGAATGAACGATGCTGAGTTTATACTTAAGGCACTACGCAACTGTATGTCAAATCTGTTGATGATTCTGTGTGTCTGCATTCACTGAAATGGTTGAAGCGTATAGTCTGCCATCTGCTTACTTCGACATGTTAAAGAGTCATCAACACTCACTAAGATACACTTTCTCTTTATCTTCTTCTGTATATTATATAACTACATTCCTTCATATATAACTCCTTTCCACTCCGTACATTTCAGTCACTTATTTAATGCTTAAATCCATTCAATGTCAATGGTACTCCAATAAATTCGTCTCCTCTTTGACTATTCATTACGAAAGTTTCATGTCGTTGATTAATGAGTCATATTCAACGTAGAACCTCGAATATATATTCACCGAATTATCAAAACGAAACGAAATTATGGCTGTGAATGAAAGAGTATTAGTATCAGTAGTAGTATTGTAATAGTAGGAGTAGCAGTATCAGTGGTTTTAGCAGTAGTAGTAGTAGTAGTAGTATATGTAGTAGTATTAGTAAGATTAATTGTTGTAGGAAGAGAATGAAAATCAGACATTGAGATCTCTAAGATGAAGAAGGAGTTTGAGAAAAGTTATAGAATCACAATCTAAAGAAAAAGCAAAAGTGAATATATCTGTACCGTTCTGAATGATTCTAAGCCATATATGTCAACATCTCCAACCATTGACGGTGGTTGTCATGAGGTTCTCAACCAGGTTGTCAGTGCCTGTCAAAGTGAATCATTCCGGTAGTCAGTCACTTCATGAAACGATGCTGTTTTTTCATTCAGCCACCTGTCGCAATTATCATTTGTGTTAATGATTATATTACATCTAGTAAACTATGGTAAATTCGAATCTGCATTGAAGATTCCTGACAGTAATATTTGATTTCGTTGATTTTGTAATTGTTGTTGTTTTTTGAATAGAATCCTCCAGATTGTAAAATGCCAAATTCATTGTTGCATGGTTCACGTTACCTTGTGGATTTGGTTGTAATGCACATTATTTGATGCGTTGTTTTCATATGGCCTATGCAACTGGACGTACATTAATCTTGAATTCTGCAGTTAGTGAACCATATACACAATGGTGGATGAAAAATTTCCTACCATTATCTCAGAAATGCAATATAACTGACATTCAGTCAAATAACCATTCTGATTGTAAGTACTTCTTCAAATAATATTCTTCCTTTCACGATAATTTTCTAGCAATTCAATTACCTGACGAATAATGCAGGCATGATGTGTGATATCAGCACAAATGAGATTCTGCTCTATGGGCAACTAATCTGCTCAATGTTGACATCTTCCTTGCCTGGTATTTACTACAGAGTACTCCCCTGGTAGTTTTCACACTTATTGAGATCTCCTTTGTTTGTCATCAAAGTGAGGTGGCTCTTTCTCCTCTGTAATGTTAAGATTTCTTCCCAGATCTTCCATAAAATGAAGTAAACCGTCTTTGCAGTTGACTTCGAATCTAGCCCTAATAAATCAATGTGCGTGATCAATTTTGTAATCCTTGATGTCGTCGTGCGAATCTCAAGCAACTTTGTGAATGACGTAGTTGCTGCTACGAAGCACCATGTTTTTGACAGTATATGAATCTAACAGTGCCTCATTATTCTCATTTGTTTCCGAAGGTTCGTGTCCTCGTATGCACTATTGTTTAACCGTAGAAGGACTGAAAATTGAGTCGTATTACTCACAAAGCACAAGTAAAACGTATTTCAAAATGACGTCTAACTAAAGAACCAAATTATGTTTTTTGCATTGGTTATAAAAAAATCTTGCATTTGTACAGCTATACTCGAGTCCCGTCATTCTTAGAGTAACTTGTCAAACATTCAATAGGTTGAGTATTTATCACAGTGAAATGGATCCGAAAATTGAGATTGTTTGAATAAGTATAATTGAGAAACTATATATTACTGATTGACACAATATTGAATTCCATGATGCAGAAGACATCATGATATCTTTAAATTGTTGTATTTATTGGGCTGGTTAAGTTGTCGAAAGGCTAAGACAATGCTTTTAGGCTCGACATTCAGATACACGCACTACGTGTACTTTCTAGTTTTTAGTTCTATTATTTTGTGTTTATATGTTTGCTCTAATTCTAACCAAATTATTTTGCGACTTTAAAAATGCATTTTCAATGATCAGATGTTTCTATCGTCCCTACCTTGGTTACTGATGGTGTGATGAACTTCTTGAATAATATCTTCGAACCCTAGTCTTCTTTATTAACATTAATACCTCTAGTATATTTATCGCTATGGGATTTGATTGGACATTTGCCTCTCTGCGCTGTGGTATGGCAACATGGACTTATGTACATACGTACGAAATTCTGCGTTGCAACTGACTGACTGATGAACATTGGGTATTTGTTTCAAAGTGTTGAAGTCTGATACTGATTACTCGATAACAGATAATCATTCTGAATATTGGTAACATAAAACTGGTGAGAAGTAACAAGATCTTTTTAGCTCTATACCGAGGACTTATTGTGTAGGAGGACTGTATAGAATTTAACAGAAATGTGGATAAATTTCAGTGAGTTGTCATGTGTACTAGACACTCTGTTGCTCTTTGTTTTTCTGCATATTTAAAGGTATCTGAATTTGAATTTTTTCTGAACTTGAAACTCCATTGATTGTCGAAATAAAAAAGCAAATGCGATTATTTTATGATTAACTGTAGTAATACTACGTACGATCTAACAACACTGAATCCAAAACATAACTTATCTCTGTATCCTATAATCTTACGATATTGGTGTGTATGTGTGATGTTTGTTGATCCTAATACAAATAGATATTGATTGCTTGTCAAACTGGGTTCTCTACTACTAGTGAGACCAACTAATAGGTATGACTGATCCATCATTCGAGCACACGGAAAGTGTTCACACTAAATTTTAACTGTTCTCATTTGTAGCTTTTGATAAAAAATCTCTTGATACTTATCAATCGGTTGGGTGTCCAAACTACAATTCAATTATTCCTCCATTCGACTGGATGCCTCCAGCTGTTCCCAGTCATTTGAGCAAAGTACTTTCACATTTACATGGTGCCCCATTTGTTTGGTTCATTGGTCAATTGGCTAAATTTTTAATGCGTCCGGCATTTGATCTAAGTGAAGCATCTAAAATACTCACTGATCAAACTGAGAATCCGATTGTTGGTGTTCATATTCGACGTACGGATAAAGTGAGTTTTATGTATGTATTCTTATTGAATAGTTGTTCATTTTGTTTTACTGAAATTAATTTGATCAAGTTGGATTATTGACTGATTGGATATGTGAATAAAATTACTTATATTATTGAATAAAACTTTAGTACAACTCACATCCATGTACAGATTCTTGTTCGTATTTTGAAGATATTTGAATCATCATGAACAGCACTGATTATATCACAAAGATGAAATTAATCTTCAACCTGCGGCTGAGATAGAAAAGCGCAACAAGGATTGAAGTGTTTTCACATAAGATGAATCAAGAGCATGTACACTGTACTTGTAAAAAATAAACGTTAAAACCAATCTATCAGAGATTAGCAGCATAAACAATAAGAGATGCAGCTGAATGCACTGACAGACTAAATTGAATGAATGTGGCTATAACGTTCATAATATCTTTCGACATAAAATCCTTGTTGACGAAAATGCCACCCTTGTTTATTGTACGAATCTTTCTTCCCGTTTGTCATAATAATATTATTATATTGCATGATAAAATTCATTGAGTAACCAGTCCATTGAACTTGTGTAATTATTAATGTTGTAGAACGTTCTTCTGCATAGAGCATTTATATTTGAAATCTTTTATTCAGTTTATTGTACGAATCATTTACACTCTGCTATACTATACTGATGTATGACCATATCAACTTGCAACTGAACACTTTTCATGATGTAAGCAGCTGACAAGTAGCGACCGAAATGAAATGAACGCATTTTATTTTGCTCAACTGTTTCAACTTGCTCTCTTTAAGGTGATAATGGGAACCATATTGATGTGTTGTGTTCACATCTTTTGGTTGTAGCATGGAGTGATTGGATGTTATTTGGCCTAATTGATTGACAAGTATCCATTACTAATCCTGAATGAGTTATTTTGTGTAAACTTTAATGAATAGTAAAATGCACTTCGAAAGGGTTGGTTTAAATTCATTCATGATTGATGTGAATGTAAATGAACTATTTCACTTGAATCTCTTCTCTTTTCCGAGTTTAGCTAATATGGGAAGCACGTTTTCACAGTTTAGAAGAATACATCACTGAAGTTGAAAATTATTTCCAATTCATAGATGCCGAACGTCAAATGATGTCTAGAACTGAAGTAAGTTTTGGAGCCTGGCTTGTCATGTGTATAATGGCTGTCGTTCAGTTGTAACTCGATTACATAATCAATGACTTCATATTGTCTACTGGTTATTTCGTGTGTGAAAATATCTCATGAGATTGACTAAGTAGTAGGTTAGATCTGTGATTCAATGGTACGAAATGTTCCTCTTGAAGTAAGTAATGAATCAGTCAACCATTCATCTCATCGTATTGAATTGGAACATCACAACAATGTTATTGTTAGTGTGACATAGAGATGGAGTATGGCATGACTGCGTTAGCTGTGCGCTGATTGGCTAATCTCTGTTCAATGAGCGCCTGATCGATACTGGGAGATCGATTCTCGTGTTGTTAGCTGCATGTTGATTGGCTAAATCTAATCCAGTCAGCTCTAGTCAATCACGTGGATTAGATCCTCGAAGCTTCTCATGTAAGAAACTATAAAGATACTAACGTTGTTTCTTTTTCGCCTCCGCTTCGGCTTCTTACTTCCACTTAACCTTGCTTTCTGGAATATAATCTTTTCCTGTTCATCCGTGTTCTGATTTGGGGACTTGTCGAGTGTATAGTTGTCAGAGGATACTAAGCAGTAGGCGTAGCTGGGTATACTAAAAGAGATTTATGACAGTTATTCAATTCATAAACTAAATGTGATCATTTCAAATGAAGATTATGACCTTTTCATTTTTTATCAGAAACTGGTATTAGGAATCCTAGCGTAAGTGAGACTATCTCGGACAAGGATGGGACTATTATTTATTCTCAATCCAGGAGACTGGATCGATGGACAGAACACTTTAGGGTTCAGTTCAACTGGCCTTCAGCGACACTTTGGTTGCCCACTATCCCCAGTCATCCTGAATGGCGAATCGACTTAAGTCTTCCTAGTCTACATGAAGTTGAGAAAGCTATAGCAAATCTAAAGGGAGATAGAGCAGAAGGTCCTGATAGGCTTACCCCAGTTTCAACAAACATGGTACAAATCTCAGTGTTTAGTTCAAATGACTACTTGTAGCAGCCGTCTCCTCAAATCACCAAGTTAATCTATCTCGCCTATAATCTCGGTTCCTTCTCCTTTGCTTACATTTCCGTTCTCCCGTACAACCTTCACTGCCGGTTGTAAAACCAAATTATCTATTTATTTACTTAGTTCTGAAATCTTATTATTATTAGTATTAGAATTCACTCCCTATCATTGTGCACACTGTTACAAACTGACCTCTTGTCTGGTAATATGATAGCTTCTGGTATCCAGGATCCCTAATTCTGTGAAACGAACGTACTCATTCAGATAACGGGACACACAACGGTTAGAGACCTTGAACGAAATGGCTCAAAATCGTTTGAAATGGCGCAAGTGCATTCATTCGTCGTACTCTCTCAAATGACAATCTTCTGAACTCGTCAGCACTCTACCTTTGTCTTTCTAACCTTGTAGTGAGTCGATTTACTGCGTGTTCTTAAGCTCGGTAATTAGCTCATCCAGACAATCGTTACTAACTAGCGTCTGAAGGTTTATAAATCATAAGGCGAACTCGTAGTTTTGAATACGTTTATTTGGGACAAACCGCAAAGCGGAGCGGAGAAGCAATGAATAAAACGAATGAAGTGACGTGATTTGGAGAAGGCTGTTGATCCAACTCCAAGGGATAGAGCATGATTATGAGCGATCTCGAATATACGTGGAGGCATTACAGCCTTATCTCACTGAATTATACTTCTTGAACAACATCTTCAAACCCTAGTCTTCTTCATTACCATTAATACCTCTACTATCTCTATCACTATGGGATTTGATTTGACATTTGCGTCTTCGTGCTAATGTGATATGGCAACATGTACTTATGTACATACGTAAGAAAGTCTAGGTTGCAACTGCTTGACTGACTGAATCACTGATTATTATTGATGTACGGTGTGTATCACAGATGATGGTCAATGTGAGAGGTGCAGAAACTCCTTGACATATATGATTACTATATATAGTTTGCTTCAAAGTTAATCACATGATCTTTACATTGATGAAATAAACAATTTTCCCATTGTGCTAGTCGACTCTTTATTTTTGATAAAGAATCTTTCGTTTATGTAATCTATCTACAAATTTACTAGCTTTTCTTATCTTGATTAGGAATGGAAAAGTGACATTAAATCACCGTTTAATCACAATGTACAACATCAATTGAGACCAGTAAAACGACGTGTGTATTTAGCTACTGATGAACCTAGTTTATTCGATGAAGCCAGATTGAAATATCCTAATTATACATTTTATGGTGATCGTAGACGTGCTGATTCAGCTTCTGTCTTCAAGAGACACGATAATGATTCTATTATTAGCATAGCCAGTGACATATTTTTTCTATCAAAAACCAGTTTCCTAGTTTGTACTTTTTCTTCAAATGTAAGTTGAAGATGTTTGTATTTTGTTTCACAGTGACATGTAAACGACCTAATTAGTTATCTATCATTGTTTATCATGTCGTTACCATTTGTTTGTTTGTTGGTTGGTATAAATCATCATTAATTTGAACGAAATTCACACTTGGTCATAAGTTGATCATGGTTGACTGATTGGATTTTATAGCATTGAAGTTCTGTCGAAAACTTTTATTGATGAAAGTACCTGACGATCTTCTGACTAATCAAGATTTGTATATAGAAAGAGCGAACTGACTATTTACAGTTGGTTCGTAAGTTGTTTTCACGAAAGTCATGACTGATGACGAACCAGTAGTCGTTTTGTGAGAGAATTCGGACAACGAAACACTCGAGATAAGTTGCAAAATGAAAGTGCTATGAGAAATTTTACTACTAATCATCATTTTGTAAGTAGTATGATCGATTGTCTTTGTAACTGTACTCTCACATAATTCACTTATATCAATAATTCGGTTTCAAGCTTGCTTTATTTTATTCTCCTCCGGTGTTCCTCGTGACAGGTTTGTCGATTAGCTTACGAATTGATGCAATCTAATCATTTAGAATTCGGTGATGCAAGTCAACAATTTCGTTCATTAGATAAAGTGTATCATTTTAATGGACATCAACCTGCACCATATGAGGTAGTAATATCAAATAATGAAACTGATTTATCTCGTGGTGATTTAGTTAAATTTCATGATAATCATTGGAATGGTTATGCAGACGTTGAAAAATTGAATACCGGTCGCAAAGTCATGGCACCAGCATTTAAATTTACTTCAAGGTTAATGAGTGCTCCTATGATCGGTGCACATACAAATCGATCTGAATTTATTCTTGATAATAATAAATAATAGTCTTTTCTACGTCAGAAAAAATTGGATCCTTCATCGTTGTTCCTCTCTTCTATGTTCTGTTGACATACTTCCTTATAGTTTATTCTCAACGAAAAGTATTCGTTGCTTATAAGTGAAGTTGAGGCCTACCTAAAAATGGTGTCATTTATTGTGTCCAGCGTTGACTTTGGTGGCTTCACCGTAGTCCAATCTTTATACGTATTCTCCTATTGGTGTTCATGTGATATGTATATATTCATTCTTTGTATAATTTTACGGTTGATCTCAACCCACAATACAACATTGTATTTCACGTGTTATCGTTTGTATAAATCTGCACATATTAATTATTTACTTTTTTAAAAGAGAAACTTGTATTCGTATCGTTTATTTATTGTTATTTTGTATCCTGTCTTTTCACCTTGTTTTTCTGATTTTTATCAATAGATTGATAACGTGTTTTTAGTTTCTTTTGTGATTACAATATTTTGTCACTACTTACTCTTCGCTTGATGAATTGTTTGCATGAGATCAAGTTTAGGCAGAAAAGACCGACAAGTATTCACTAAATGTGTATGATGTTTGTTTTACAGATTACGAATATATTGATTCCAATGTGACTGACTATCTGTTGGTATGACAAAAACTGAAGCAATGTTGAGTGCCATCGCTCTTGAAAGTAGGATAAAACTTTCAGTTCAATAAAGTATATTTAAACTCCAACACTTTTCTCTCGCCATGTATTCTGATTTGACGCTAAATTGTCATATGAAGTATTGATCATGGGGAGACAGTCATGTAAGAAAGACAGGCTCATCGCATCAATAATTAATCTGACATTAACTTTGTTCGTCAAACGTGTTGTTGTTTTTGATCAGTGAGATCGGTTAGTCTCGTTTCACGATACTCAACCACCTAATCATCACTTACTAACAAGACGCAATCCACATGCCTACTCGGTTTTCCTGGGATACGCCAACAGCGCTTCGAAAAAACCGCTGCTCGCAATTTGCTAGCCCAAGAATATGCTCAAATCCTACCAACCATCTTCCGTATACCCATAGTAGGATGAAGTGGACTTCACACAAAGACGAATGATGTTGGACAGCCGGAACTCAAACACCAAAAAGACGCAATCCACTTGCTTACTCGGTATACACCATCAAGGCTTCGAAAAAACCGCTGCTCGAAATGTACTAGCCCAAGAATATGCTCAAATCCTACCAACCATCATCCGCATACATACAGTAGGATTGAAAATTGCTGCAATTGAAAAAGTAACCTGTGATGTCAGATGAATTAAAGTTTGCTGAATCGGAGATTATGGTTTGTGAGCAAGATAATCCGTTGTTTGTGAGTAGTGTTAAAGCTAATGCTGGAGTGGAGGTATTTTGAGTATAAAAGTTTTAGTATTTGTCACTTGGGAGAACTACGGAGTTATAGATACGTATTCATATTTTCGTAATACTCGTTTCATCAAAATTGCAATGTATTTTGATGAACGATCTTGTCAATATTGCCGTTCTGTTAGACATTGTACAAGCATTGTTGGAAGTAGGTTACCTTACTTGCTTACTTAGTTACGTTAACCGCAATGGAGCATAGGCCACCGACCAACCTAATCTGTCCAATTCTCTTCAATTTTTGTTCATTCTTCTCATGTGTGTCTCCATTTCTCGACGTATGGTTTTCCTTGGCCTTCCTATTTTCCTTTGACCTTAAATGTACACAGTGAGCAATGGTCTTGTGACGCATTTTAGTGCTTTGCTCCATGTGTGTGAAAAAGGTTCGATAAGCATAGTGACTGTGAATAGCATTACTGCTTATCAAGGATTCGAAGTGAAATTAATGTTATTTTCTTCAGACTTCATTGAATCTGTATTAGTATTGATGACATCAAAAAAAATCAGTTGATTTAAATGTATGTTTCACGGAAATCTCATGACTATTGTCTAACCAATCGTGAGACAAGCAAAACTAATTTGATCGGAATCAATATCGAGATCAGTGAAAATATTCAGGCATTTTCGCTCATTAATATCAAACAATTCATAGACAGCCCAAAGGAGCTTATCTTTCACCTCATCCTTGTTCTCATAAGAGACATATTCTATTGAATAATAATCTTATGAAGTTTTTTTTTTTGACATTGTTTTCTTTTGTTTATTTAATTATTCATCTTGTTTATCATTATCAAATGGATAATTATATTTGATCGTTTCTTTTTTTTTTCTGTAAATATATTTACTATCATACTATTTTTGAATACTTTCAAATCCACTATATGTAACTTATGTTAGGTAGACATGAAGAAGAATATCGTTAACTGATTGTTAATTTTATCATCAAATCAATATTTCTCTATTTTCATTTAACTGTTACGTGTAAAGGTAGTTGTAAATGAAATTGTAGGAAATTAGTAAACAAATTTTACGAAAATAAATTTTTTTTTACTCCGTATGCGCTCTCCAACATAAATACCTCAAAAATATTTCACATTCAATTTTAGCAGAGGCACAAAATTCGCTATCAGTACACAATTATATATAAATGAAGTTCAATTTCATAGAGAATTTCAACCGGAACGTAATTAGAAGGTTATAATTTCATTTAAAAAGTAACAACATTTAATGAACTTACTCAATGATATATATGTACATATACATGTATACAATTTTAAAATCAAAACTAAAGAATATTAACCTAATTAATAACCAAATTCCTTCTTTTATTGGGTTCGTCATTAGACTGTATATACATTCATATATATATATATATATATATATATATATATATTCCAAACAAGAAGGTTAATTTATTATTACGGAAGATCAATGATCGTATCGAAGTTTCAACATACTTATTATATATCTATCTTTAAATATTTTTTTCAATAATTTAACTAATGATAATCTCCATTTTAAGGATAATTTCAAAATTTATTGATTAAATGTATGAAAGTGATGATGTTAGATTGATAAAGAGCTGGGTAAAATAAAATTATCCTTTTCGCAGTAATTCATATAATAATGAAGAAAATTGGTTTATTCAAGCGATAGTTGTTAAAATAGTTTGTACTAGCATTATAATGATTGTTGACACTTGGCAGTTGAGTGTAAATTTTCCATGAAAAATCTCAAACACTTGATTTTAAGGTTCATGAATTAGCTTCACTTGATGATTCAAAAAAAAAGAAACTTAATTTCTTATGCTCAATTAGTTATAACAACTCACATACATTTAAGTTTGTTTACGTGTAATTTAGGTTAAGCCTTTTAATTAACTTACTTAACTGACAGCATCATTGGTAATAGCAACAATTTATCTGTACCATTGTGCCATTATTATTATTATTATCGCGTTTGTATGATTGAGTCTCATTTACCGCCTAAAAACGTATTCATCCTGCTCACTTTAATGTTATACGCTGAAATAATTCAATGACTCATTCATTTTTCTATGCATATTTATAAACATTTTAATCCTGTCCAAAGGCGAGCTCACTGCCCTGCTCGCTCTTTGGCACTCTCGTTCGCCTCGCATGCCTGTGCTTTTCTTATCTGTGTGTGATAACGTGGTGATAACGTCATCAACGCTTCGTATTCGTCTTCTCATTTATACCCCGTTGGGTGTTATCTAGTAACAGTGATTACGACAAGCACTATACGAAGTATGGGATTTAACACGAATAGCGACGGCAACAAGTTCGCTAAAAGTTGAAACCTATAGGCTATGTAAACTGTCAATCTAATTTGAATAATTACACGAAATTTCTAGTTTCGTTTAATTTTAGTTTAGATCTAGGTGGTAGATATTTTTTAACTACCTTTATTGCTACAATGCACTTGTTTGCGATTATTGTCGGATAATTTCTAATGAAATCACATATACAGAATCGTAATAATTGTGAATGATAGTTTTAATTAACCAATGGTAACTTTTTATTCGAAGAGATGTTTTTCATTATTGATGATTAGTGTGACACTTTGAAATCATCAATCAATCTAGGTTAGACCACTACTAGAAACGTGGAACCACTGTACGGCCGTTTTGTCCCGGTATGGGACTCATCAGCAGTGCTCATCCATGACTCCCGCACCTCGCAGGATTCGAGCATAGATAATTTGGAACTGTAAAATATGGAATCATAGATTAATATTCTGTATCTAAATGAAAATATGGTCCAGTTGGTTGCCATATTGTAATGATTGTGAATACTTGTACATATGTAATGCTTGTGTATTGTTCAATCCTCTGTTATCATCATTTTGGTTGCATAAACTATTTTTTAATACAAATTGTCTACAATGGAATATGTCAAATAATATATACATAACTAACTAAGTTATTGACTGACTAGTTTATTGAACATGTCAAATTCTAGTATTGATTTATTAAAATTTTGTATTCACTCCATGTGAATTGATAATATTGTTGTTACTTGTAAATGAAAAGTTGAATTATGTAGGTATTATGCACTAATAAATACTGCATTCATCATATTCGGAAACTGTGTTCTGCAATAAAAAATGAGAATTTTTAAAAAAATCTTAGATATTCCATTTTCCATTCCTTTCTGGTCCGATTTCACTTGTTATATTGCAAATTTCATTTCTCTTAATAAGCCTTGAAAGAATTCATTTGATTATGTATTTTTTAGATTTCAAGTTGTCAAATCTTCTTATTTTTATGTTTGTATAATCTACTAACCTTTGAAGGTTATAAGTGGTATATGTAATTTTAAAAGATTCAATTCAATTTCTTCTCCCTCTCTCTCTCTCTCTCTCTGCTTCGAATTTTTCTCTTCATCGTCACATTTAAAGTTTATCGCTTATTATCTTACTTAAAATGATCACTTTGTTCTTTCTGATTACTTGTCAATTTTTAAATATTTAAACTTAATCTATAAATGCATTCACCATTATTTATATCACTATGAATAGTAATACTGAAGCATTTCATATTACCACTATTAATATTAATTATTATTATTATTATTATTACAATGTTTATAACCAGATCAGTAATAACTGTTTAGTTAACAGTCATGCCTTTCGAATAACAATCTCCAAAATAAAATACATTCAGAAAATATCTAGTTTTATAAATCAAATAATTGGAAGGCTATTATTGATTAACATATATATTTTACTAGTTTTCGCTACTTTAAATATTTACGTGATTATTGAAAAGAAGTTTACCATTTTACGAACATAACGACTTGATAAGTAATTTGAAAACAATTCACAAACAATTAATCAATCAAAACACTAGAAAGATGATTTGGTCTTGATAGACTTGAAATTCCCGTATGCTTACAATATTTATTTCTGCTACATGATCAGAGTAAATAAGCTGAAAGTTTTGAATTTTAGTATTCATTCCTATTGGTACTCAGTTAAAAAGAGAAGAATCATTGCTTTGCTAAAAAATAACATAAATCATGAGCTTTTCACTTTATCAATCAACAGTTTTCTAACGAAAAGTAACTACATATGCATAAAATTATTTCATTTTGCTAGATAGAATAAGGAAGAAGAAGATATTTTGAAAAGTATTGCACAATAGTAATAATTACTGAAACAAAGAGTTCATGATTATTTGATGCATAGAGATCCACTATTATCACTTGTTGATTAAAACAATTTCTTTTTTTTCCTAAAAAAAACTAAATTCACAGAATATGAATATTACACTCTTATTTCATTTATTCCTTATGAATTGTTGCTATACCTGAAAAGAAAATTAGAGAAATGGTAACTCTTAGAAATGATTGATAGATTTTTATCATATATAATCTTATTGTATAATTATTATCCAGTAACTAGATTACTACATGTTTACTTTGCTTTTGTCATAAGCTTTTAATGGTGATCGAGTCCAGATTGACTATGATCACTACTAAATAGTAATTACGAACCCGTCACTGAGAAGATAAATTGGTTATTCCATATTGAAGAATATATTTGCTGGTGATTTCGTGGTATCGAAAGATTACCAAAATCGAGTCAGGAAAAAGGGGCGAATTTACAGAGCTGGTAGAACTAAACATAGCAGCAACACAAACAGAAAGTTTGCGCGTGAAGAGTGTTATAAACAAGAAGTACAGTTAAACAATCACTGATACAATTGATTATAATAATGAATGTTTCCAATAAACCAATTGCGTTCTCTTCATAAATGGGGATTTATTACAAGCTCCTGTTAACACATTGGTCGGTTTCATGTAATTTTCTATTCCTAATATTTTGCCAGTTTATCATTCACAGACTCTCCTATTCACAATCTCTTTGGGCTTTCTAATGTACAATTGCATTTTCTCATTCTCTGGTGTGACTTGGTCTGGTATATTTTGTATGTAAACTATGTCTCCTTGAGACATAACGACTTTGCCGAGGCTCTCTACCTACCTCTCAACCGAGAGACAGGGAAGAAAGAAAGAAGCTATCGAGTAGAGGACTAATAAGGATTTAGAGCTGATTCAAAATTGCTGGTGTTAGACGTAATACTGATTGGTATTCTGTATTCGTCACGTGATATTGGTCAATGGTTAGGGATAAAACATAAATGTCGATTAGTATCGACAACTTATTATCTAAAACTTGTGGTTACAGCTTTTTTTTACTCAATAGCTGAGTAGCATATTTAGACTGATAGAAATCATTTATTGGCCAGTCCAAGGCTATTTTTTGATATATATTTAATAGTCAACTCAAGTCCGTTGCAAATGGTGTACTGATTCTTTCTTTTGAACTTGTGGTTAGTGAAAATAGTCGAGAAGATTTGTAGCTCAAGAGGATGATTTCTATGAAAATGCGTTAGCCAAACTGATTTGTTCAATTGTAAACCTTTCATTGTCTTTCTAGACGACATCTTCAACACAAACCAGATAGAAGCTGTGAGGTTTGTCGACTCTCCAATATGAATTCAACCGGATTACATTGCAGTTCACTACTAATAATATGATAATGATCGGGTCTCTATTGCCTCGCAAAGATGGATTTCGATGTTGTATAAATTTTAGCAGACTATTAAATTTTTTCCAAACTAATCAACAGCATTAATATATAACTGTTAATATCAGAGAATTGGAATTACTTATCGTCGTAACTTGATATCAGGGCACACTATCTATTAATTCAAAATCTGTGATAAATCATCAAAAGAATCAACAAGGCAATGTGTTTTAGTGGGAAACTTCTAAATACTTTCTAAACAAGATATAAATCGAGAGGACAATAGGACTATCTCAGGTGAAGTTGATAGTTTCCAAGACTATGACCATTGAGAGGCAATAACCGTTAATAATAAACCAATGAGAAAATTTTTGTCAAATCAAATGTATAGCTTCATGTGACAGAAAGTGAAGTACAACGGCGCAACTTTTCAAAGAACTCGATAGCCATGATGCCAGGATGAAATCTTACAATCCACGGAGAATTAAACTAGTACAGGCAGTGAGTTCATCTTAATCCATTGTGAGTAATTCAGTCATACATGTACCTAACCCCTTCATTCATGATAGAACAAACAGGTAAACAGAACCTTACGTTTACATTTTTAAGCACATAATATTTGAAACTGTGAATCAACCGGATCGAGTCTTAAAACTTCATTCTCTCTTATATCTTACTAACAGATTCAGTTTGATGATTTATTCGTTTTACAGATTGTTATAGACTGCACTTTATAAATCTTATTTATTATTGAAATAAGCACTAACATACATTACTCGTTCATTCGACTAATTATTTCATATAAATAACACTGTATGATTTTTAAAAATGAAATCTTTGCAAAGAGAATTTTCGCTTACGGATCAGTTAATTTCAATAAACCTATTATTGATAGCAGTTTATATAATTTTACTCAAACACATTCTACTCCTATGATCGTACTGATTTATTTTAATGAATATGAACAAATGGATGTTATTTGGTAATGAGAAACTTGATGAGAAATTTCTGTATCACATTGTTCGGAACGTTAATTTTCACAGAATAAAATGACAACAACTACTTATAGTTTACCTTACTTACTAACTTACTTACCTTACCTTACTTGCTTACTTAGTTACGTTAACCGCAATGGAGCATAGGCCACCGACCAACCTAATCTGTCCAATTCTCTTCAATTTTTGTTCATTCTTCTCATGTGTGTCTCCATTTCTCGACGTATGGTTTTCCTTGGCCTTCCTATTTTCCTTTGACCTTAAAAGTACACAGTGAGCAATGGTCTTGTGACGCATTTTAGTGCTTTGCTCCATATGTGTTCTATCCAACCGCGTCCATGATATTCCCATCCTATCGGTGTTTTTCCTACTTGATGGGGCAGCACCAATTCAGCTGCTTGTATGTGTGAGTCAATTCCTACTCCTTAGCTGGTGTATTATATCTGCTCTCATGAAACTATTCATGGTTGTCCAAACTGGGTGAAAATTGTTTTACTAATTCCACGTAACACCAAGTTGTGTCTTTTCATTTCCGCGGCGTGTTAGGTACGTCTTTTTCAATATTGGTTTGGACACCTGTCATCTTTGAAATTATAACTGATCACTTGAGTGTGGAAGGTGAAAAATGGTCGATAAGCATAGTGACTGTGAATAGCATTACTGCTTATCAATGATTCGAAGTGAAATTAATGTTATTTTCTTCAGACTTCATTGAATCTGTATTAGTATTGATGACATCAAAAAAAATCAGTTGATTTAAATGTATGTTTCACGGAAATCTCATGACTATTGTCTAACCAATCGTGAGACAAGCAAAACTAATTTGATCGGAATCAATATGGAGATCAGTGAAAAGATTCCGGCATTTTCGCTCATTAATATCAAACAATTCATAGACAGCCCAATGGAGCTTATCTTTCACATGTATGATCTCTTTTAATCAGTTTCTCCTCAACAGCACAGTATATCGCAGTTCATGGTATATTCGGATAGCCGAAAAGACGGAATTCCATATCTGTGCACGTCCGTCCACGCTGATGTGTTGCATAGCCGTACTCGGTATCGATTCCCTACTACACTACGAATTGCTTTTGGATTTGCGAGAAGACAAAAAGTGGATACACAAACGCCATTGAAAACAATTTTGAGTTAGGTCATTAAATTTCTGTTATCGTCCGTTACCATTGTTCCGCGAACCTTATCTTGATAATCTACACTTACTAACATTGCTTATCCCAGTTGTCAATAACTTCATAAACTTTTACCATGTTTTGATAAGGTCATCGATAGCTTTTTCCCAGCCTTCGCCTACATCAGACAACACCGTCCATCAAATTAGTCGGTGATTGAGCATTTAGATAAGACAAATAGACAAGTTAACATTAAGTTGAAGTGTTAATGACTAATACAATTATTATGGAACTATTAGTTTGATATCAAAAAAAGAAAAAGTATTTATAAATAGTTATTTGTCAGAGAAAAAAAAATGGAACAACAATTTAATTGTAAATTTTTTTATTTAATCATTATTCATTAACAACATTTCATTAGATTTGAAAACTTGAACAAATTATTTTGCGTTGATTAGTTAGTTTTCATGGTTTATTGACTGACTACTTGATGTTGTTCATTTGATAAGGATATTTTATGTGAGAATGTTTTATTTGTAAGGCAGTAATGATTATCTTTATCATGATTGACAATTTCTATAGCCCATAATTGTACATTGAATGATGAGGATAGAAGAAAGAAGAAACCAGCAATGATAAATATTACAGAACCTAAATAAAATACATAACGCCATTCTGTATAAGTTTTCTTGAAAAAAAAACAAGAAGACAAATAATTTAAATTTCTCCATGGATCTGGTTTTATTTCAACATAATTCTAGATTATTGTGTTTAAATAAGAAAAAAATCGTGCAGAATTAGTTCAGATAATAAAAACAATATAAAACCTTTATGTTGATGGCATATAATTACCGAAGACAATGGGTGGGATAGCTCAATAGCTTCGATGTAGCAAAGTTATGTACATTAACTACAGGTTAAGTGTTAGTGCGCGAAGCTAAAGATCCTGCGTTGAATTCACGAGATTAGTGCTGATTGATATGCACTGTTAATGAGTCCTACAATTGGACAAATTGGCCATCCAATGCTTCTATATTTCTAATGATAATCTGACAATGATCAATTCATGATTTCAATGGAATTCAACAATCTCCATAATTCTATCATGAAAAGTGTTTTATGATTTCTTTCAATCTATCTGATCTATATTTATTTTGATAGTTGTTATTATATGTTCAATTGATTGAATATAAATTTATTCTAGTTTATAGTGTACATGAAATCATTTCGATTAGCAGCAATTTCATTTCATTTTCACATATACTATAATTTTCAAACAATCTATCTTACTATAAATCATTAAAACAAATTCATTTTATTCAAATTCTTAACGATACTTTCCAATATCTTTGAATAATTTGCTAAATGAACATTTTGCCTTAAAGTTATTACGTTGTTTTTAACTTACATTTGATGTTAAAGCATTTGCTACAATTGGACTCAAAAATCCTGTCAATGCACCAATTGAATTAGAAATAGAAAATAATAAACCAGAATATTTTGGTGTAATTTCAATTGGACTAAGCATTCCACCAGAGAAAACACCAGAACTAAGAAACAATCCAAATGTCAATAGGATTACAACTGCATATTTATTATGACAATCAAACAATGTAATCAAGATCATAAGAATAGCTGGTCCAAACATACCTAAAGTAAAAATAAAGTTTATTTTAAAAAAATAAAGTAACCAAGACATATATATATATTACACTTTAGCAATACATGTGTTGGGGCGGGCGGTGGAAGATTTACGGAAACTCATGAAACATTATCCTTGTATTAGTGATAAAGATGATAAAAATGAAGCTTATCAGAAAGTTCATGATGAATGAATACCGCATATCAGAGCAGAAAACCTCCCTGGGTTTACCGCACAGATATAAGCGAACAATATTACTTTCAACTAGATTAACATCAAGCTTTATTCTAATATACATAAATAATGATATAAAAATATCACTCTCCGCCTTGCACTCTTCTACGGTTACTGCTGGTCTCAAGAACAATTATTTCAACCCACAATACAACATTGTATTTCATGTGTTATCGTTTGTACAAATCTGCACATACTAATTATTTACTTTTTTTTAGAAAAGAAACTTCTATTCGTGTCGTTTATTTATTGTTATTTTGTATCCTGTCTTTTCACCTTGTTTTTCTGATTTTTATCAATAGATTGATAACGTGTTTTTAGTTTCTTTTGTGATTACAATATTTTGTCACTACTTACTCTTCGCTTGATGAATTGTTTGCATGAGATCAAGTTTAGGCAGAAAAGACCGACAAGTATTCACTAAATGTGTATGATGTTTGTTTTACAGATTACGAATATATTGATTCCAATGTGACTGACTATCTGTTGGTATGACAAAAACTGAAGCAATGTTGAGTGCCATCGCTCTTGAAAGTAGGATAAAACTTTCAGTTCAATAAAGTATATTTAAACTCCAACACTTTTCTCTCGCCATGTATTCTGATTTGACGCTAAACTGTCATATGAAGTATTGATCATGGGGAGACAGTCATGTAAGAAAGACAGGCTCATCGCATCAATAATTAATCTGACATTAACTTTGTTCGTCAAACGTGTTGTTGTTTTTGATCAGTGAGATCGGTTAGTCTCGTTTCACGATACTCAACCACCTAATCATCACTTACTAACAAGACGCAATCCACATGCCTACTCGGTTTTCCTGGGATACGCCAACAGCGCTTCGAAAAAACCGCTGCTCGCAATTTGCTAGCCCAAGAATATGCTCAAATCCTACCAACCATCTTCCGTATACCCATAGTAGGATGAAGTGGACTTCACACAAAGACGAATGATGTTGGACAGCCGGAACTCAAACACCAAAAAGACGCAATCCACTTGCTTACTCGGTATACACCATCAAGGCTTCGAAAAAACCGCTGCTCGCAATGTACTAGCCCAACAATATGCTCAAATCCTACCAACCATCATCCGCATACCTATAGTAGGATGGAAAATTGCTGCAATTGAAAAAGTAACCTGTGATGTCAGATGAATTAAAGTTTGCTGAATTGGAGATTATGGTTTGTGAGCAAGATAATCCGTTGTTTGTGAGTAGTGTTAAAGCTAATGCTGGAGTGGAGGTATTTTGAGTATAAAAGTTTTAGTATTTGTCACTTGGGAGAACTACGGAGTTATAGATACGTATTCATATTTTCGTAATACTCGTTTCACCAAAATTGCAATGTATTTTGATGAACGATCTTGTCAATATTGCCGTTCTGTTAGACATTGTACAAGCATTGTTGGAAGTAGGTTACCTTACTTGCTTACTTAGTTACGTTAACCGCAATGGAGCATAGGCCACCGACCAACCTAATCTGTCCAATTCTCTTCAATTTTTGTTCATTCTTCTCATGTGTGTCTCCATTTCTCGACGTATGGTTTTCCTTGGCCTTCCTATTTTCCTTTGACCTTAAAAGTACACAGTGAGCAATGGTTTTGTGACGCATTTTAGTGATTTGCTCAATGTGTGTTCTATCCAACCGCGTCCATGATATTCCCATCCTATCGCTGTTTTCCCTCTTGATGAGACAGCACCAATTGGGCTGCTTGTATGTGTGAGTCAATTCCTACTCCTTAGCTGGTGTATTATATCTGCTCTCATGAAACTATTCATGGTTGTCCAAACTGGGTGAAAATTGTTTTACTAATTCCACGTAACACCAAGTTGTGTCTTTTCATTTCCGCAGCGTGTTAGGTACGTCTTTTTCAATATTGGTTTGGACACCTGTCATCTTTGAAATTATAACTGATAACTTGAGTGTGGAAGGGGAAAAAGGGTCGATAAGCATAGTGACTGTGAATAGCATTACTGCTTATCAATGATTCGAAGTGAAATTAATTTTTTTTTCTTCAGACTTCATTGAATCTGTATTAGTATTGATGACATCAAAAAAATCAGTTGATTTAAATGTATGTTTCACGGAAATCTCATGACTATTGTCTAACCAATCGTGAGACAAGCAAAACAATTTGATCGGAATCAATATGGAGATCAGTGAAAAGATTCCGGCATTTTCGCTCATTAATATCAAACAATTCAAAGACAGCTCTAGGGAGCTTATCTTTCACATGTATAAATCTCTTTTAATCAGTTTCTCCTCAACAGCACAGTATATCGCAGTTCATGGTATATTCGGATAGCCGAAAAGACGGAATTCCGTATCTGTGCACGTCCATCCTCGCTGATGTTTGCATAGACGTACTCGGTATCAATTCCCTACTGCACTACGAATTGCTATTTGATTTGTGTAAGCTGCAGTCAATCGATACTTCGTTGGATGTTAGGTTCAAGGGTCCTTACGCTAAAACGGATGTGTACCCATTCGTTGGTGAATTTTTCGAGTGCATATTTATTTCATGTTATAACTGATCAATTGCCACAGTTAACTCAACAGTCAAACAAACACACTCACTGGCTCTTTTGGCTAGCAAATACTTTCGTTTCCTTTTGGACTAATAATCATGTTTAAATAATAATAGATATTGTCAGAATGATTGCTATTTAATTAGATCAGAAGTGAGCAAAAATAACAGAAACTGTCAAACATCATTCTTCTTGGTGTGAAGTCCGCTTCATCCTATTATACGGAAGCGAAACTACTGAATATGAGAGTTTCACTGAATCTATCCATCGTCGAAGGAATAAAAACAGACCTATCAATTGACTTCACTCCATCAACGATTCAAAAAATCTACATGGCCATCGTAGGGATCGAACCAGCATTCAAAACATCACAAGACATTTACAGATTAATAATAATGCAAATAAAGTTCTACGAAGACGTCTTCAACAGTGTTTCAAAATTGAATGCGTGAGTCAATAGACGATCGAATTCGGGATCAACATGCTGGATTCCGTAAAGCTCGATTATGTGCCGACGAAATCTTGACACTTGTCATCATTAGGAAACAATCAGTAACACCGTTCATCATATTTATTGGCTATTAGTAATCATTCGACAGCTCGGACAGCGGAACACTATAGAGCCTTGTTAGACACCACTCTGTACCTGAAAATTTAGTCAACACCATACGAAATACTCATCGTGGCTTTAATTGGAATAATTTGCTCTGAGGACAGCTGACAATCTCATTTCAAGTCAAGATCGATGTCACATGAAATTTCGATACCTCATTTATCGACATGCCACCCTTACCAAAGACTCGTTTCCTAACGGCAGAATTACTTACGCTGTTGTTCCAAGATATATGAGCAATGTTTCGCAGAATACATCACTGAAGTTGAAAACTATTTCCAATTCATAGATGTCAAACGTCAAATGATGTCTAGAACTGAAGTACGTTTTTGAGCCTGGCTTGTCATGTGTACAATGGCTGTTGTTCAGTCGTAACTAGATCCAACAATCAATGACTTCATGTTGTCTACTGGTTATTTCGTGTGTGAAAATATCTCATGAGATTGCCTAAGTAGTAGGTTAGATCTGTGACTCAATGGTACGGAATGTTCCTCTTGAGGTAGGTAATGAATCAGTCAACCATTCATCTCATCGTATTGAATTGGAACATCACAACAATGTTATTGTTAGTGTGTTGTAAAGATGGATTATTGCATGACTGCGTTAGCTGCGCGCTGATTGGCTAATCTCTGAAACTAATCAATGCAATCACCGTAACAGCACACAAGACCAAATTGTTCCAAATCAAATCCTTCTTACAAACCGAAATATCTCTCTTATCTCCACGACTAACTCTTTACACATTCCTTTATCACAGTGCACAGCTAATGCAAACGATGCGAGTTCACGAAACATCATTCTTGGTCTCTTGAAACCCCGCTCTAGACTACATGTTGGAACATTAAATGTACGGACACTGTATCAAACAGGGCAACAGGCTTCATTAGCTAGGACTTTAGAATCTCGCGCCATCGATGTGTGCTGCGTCTCGGAAACACGCATACAGGATCCGAGTAGCATCATTCACTTGACCTCACCATGTCAGAATAAAGAAGCAACTCGATTTACGCTTCGTGTATCTGTAAGCCCTTATGCTGCTTCTAGGGGTCTCGCTGTTGTAGGTATAGCTTTGAGTCCTAGGGCAGAACTAGCTCTCCTAGACTGGATCGCTTTAGATAGTCGCTTGTTCGCCGTCCGACTAAATGGGACAGTAAGGATTCGAAAGGATAGGGACACTCTTCGTCATATCAACCCTCCAAAAATCTAGGCGCTCTGATATAGTTATAAAGGCTGGCGACTTTAATGTTCAAGTAGGTAGACTAAGTGAAAATGAAAGTCATCTTGGTGGATTTTATGATGTCGCGGCTCAGAGAACAGATAATGGCGACCGTCTGTTGCAAGTATACTCAGATAACCGACTATTTCCAGCAAACATTAACCTTAGGCATGAGGAAAAGCATCTCCTGACCTGGTGACCTCCAAAGTCGTCACAACATTGGGCCCAACTAGATCACATTGCCATCAGCCACCGATGCAGGGGTTGGATAGACGACTGTCGCTCGTTCTGAGGCACATGTTTAGATTCAGACCATGCCCTAGTGCGAGTGCGTATTTGTTTGAGGCTTACTGCACATAGGAAAGACACCGTAAGGAAGCCTCTTAGGGCTTTACTTAATGATAATCAAGCTAATAAATTTTTCAGGAGCAACTAGAAAGAGAGTTAGGCAACCGTGTAGGCGATTCCCATCCGGAAGCAAGTTGGAATGATATCAAAAATGCTGTGGAAACAGCAGTGATATCTGCTAGTCTGGTTAACGATAACGCTAGAATGAAGCCGTGGATCTCTGTGGTATCCACCGGACTGAATAATGCTCGAAAACCCATCCCACCTGGCTCTGAACATGATGAAGAACGAAGTCAGCTAAAGCGCAGGCTGATAAAAAGTCTGCGCAACGACCATCGACAGTGATGGTTGGCGAAAGCGAGAGAGGTGGGAAAGGCGGCAGCGATCGGGAAACGCCAGACAACTTTTCCGACTTATCAGGGAAACTGGTATTAGGAATCCTAGCGTAAGTGAGACTATCTCGGAAAAGGATGGGACTATTATTTATTCTCAATCCAGGAGACTGGATCGATGGGCAGAACACTTTAGGGTTCAGTTCAGCTGGCCTTCAGCGACACTTTGGTTGCCCACTATCCCCAGTCATCCTGAATGACGAATCGACGTGCCCTCGCTGACTCTCTTCCATTTACGGAAAACAATCCGCTTTCGGGATACTTTATCACCTCCGAAGCTATAAAATGTTGTCTCCATTCATTGGTTGACAATCTGAAAACATTTTCGGGAATACGGAACCATTCAAAGTCAGAACCATTGCGCGGTTCTAGTTGCTTCCGCAGCACACATACATCCACTCACTCACAAACACAGGACTTGTGGACAAGTTACTGGATACACGCAAAGTTACTTACTAATACGGTCAAAGCTAAAGTTGCAATTTTGGAGTACTTTCAGGCTCTATTCCTTGTAGTTTTATTATATACTACTAAATTTCTTCTTTCCTGAACCCCTTTTTTGTGTATCTCGTATCCTAATTTTGTGTATCTCATATTTTAATCTCGGTATTCACCTCCTAATCTCCCTGGCATCATGTCAGGTAATAAGGTCGCTAGTACACTTTACAGTGTAACAACTAGGAAAACTTATAGAGGCATAAACCCCGGGGTCGATAGCGCATCGAAAATTCCAATATCGTGCGAACGGGCTGCTAAAAAACCAAAAAGGTCAGTCGATAGTACTGTAGAATTCTTTTTGAATGTTTTGTGTTTTTGGAAAATCCCTCCATGTTTACATATTTTTGCTATGATATGATGGACTTTTTCTCTTGACATTTTTGGTATTTTATTTGATTCCAATTTGAGATTTAACATTGTATATTGTTATTCTTTCTATATTTTGTACTTATATTGAAGTTTTTGTGTTTGCTTCTGAACTGTACATATATTGTTTAAATTTGATATAATATGGCTACCGCCACATTTTTGGATGGACGCGGTGGCTGCTGGACTTAGTGTCACTTACTAGCTATTGTGCTGGATACTATCACTTGATGGAGAAGCTTTGGAGCATGTAAAAACCATTTCACATCGGGGCAGCATGTCATTGAATTTTCATCGTTTTATTATTCATCGCTAAATCTGTTGGGTATGTAAGATCCCAAGAAATCGCTTCATAAATATCTTTATTTTGGATTTATTTCATGGACTGATCACTTGACCTTGAATCACATTTCCCACCAGGAGAATCCTTGGTTGCGATTGGTTACTGTGTCATTTTAGTGTGCTATTTTTGTGACTGTCCCAAGGACGTCTCTATAGAGTATAAATAAACGCAATTTGAGTGCTTGGATTGATTGTATGCTTGTTGGGTGTTTGTAGAATACAATTTCTACGCTATACCAAGAATTCTTACTGATTCAATTTTGTCAAGGGATCACAGTAGCCTACCTGGACGCTGGTTCATTGGTTTGTTCTCGTTATTCGTCTAAGGTGAACTCGTAATAGTTTGGACATGATCTAAAGTTGTTTTCAAGTAAGCCGCCGAGTGAATGAAACATTTCGAAGATTAAACTATAAGTAGTTGTTGTCATTTTATTCTGTGAAAAATAACGTTCCGAACAATGTGATACAGAAATTTCTCATCAAGTTTCTCATTACCAAATAACATCCATTTGTTCATATTCATTAAAATAAATCAGTACGATCATAGGAGTAGAATGTGTTTGAGTAAAATTATATAAACTGCTATCAATAATAGGTTTATTGAAATTAACTGATCCATAAGCGAAAATTCTCTCTGCAAAGATTTCATTTTTAAAAATCATACAGTGTTATTTATATGAAATAATTAGTCGAATGAACGAGTAATTTATGTTAGTGCTTATTTCAATAATAAATAAGATTTATAAAGTGCAGTCTATAACAATCTGTAAAACAAATAAATCATCAAACTGAATCTGTTAGTAAGATATAAGAGAGAATGAAGTTTTAAGACACGATCGGGTTGATTCACAGTTTCAAATATTATGTGCTTAAAAATGTAAACGTAAGGTTCTGTTTACCTGTTTGTTCTATCGTGAATGAAGGGGTTAGGTACATGTATGACTGAATTACTCACAATGGATTAAGATGAACTCACTGCCTGTACTAGTTTAATTCTCCGTGGATTGTAAGATTTCATCCTGGCATCATGGCTATCGAGTTCTTTGAAAAGTTGCGCCGTTGTACTTCACTTTCTGTCACATGAAGCTATACATTTGATTTGACAAAAATTTTCTCATTGGTTTATTATTAACGGTTATTGCCTCTCAATGGTCATAGTCTTGGAAACTATCAACTTCACCTGAGATAGTCCTATTGTCCTCTCGATTTATATCTTGTTTAGAAAGTATTTAGAAGTTTCCCACTAAAACACATTGCCTTGTTGATTCTTTTGATGATTTATCACAGATTTTGAATTAATAGATAGTGTGCCCTGATATCAAGTTACGACGATAAGTAATTCCAATTCTCTGATATTAACAGTTATATATTAATGCTGTTGATTAGTTTGGAAAAAATTTAATAGTCTGCTAAAATTTATACAACATCGAAATCCATCTTTGCGAGGCAATAGAGACCCGATCATTATCATATTATTAGTAGTGAACTGCAATGTAATCCGGTTGAATTCATATTGGAGAGTCGACAAACCTCACAGCTTCTATCTGGTTTGTGTTGAAGATGTCGTCTAGAAAGACAATGAAAGGTTTACAATTGAACAAATCAGTTTGGCTAACGCATTTTCATAGAAATCATCCTCTTGAGCTACGAATCTTCTCGACTATTTTCACTAACCACAAGTTCAAAAGAAAGAATCAGTACACCATTTGCAACGGACTTGAGTTGACTATTAAATATATATCAAAAAATAGCCTTGGACTGGCCAATAAATGATTTCTATCAGTCTAAACATGCTACTCAGCTATTGAGTAAAAAAAAGCTGTAACCACAAGTTTTAGATAATAAGTTGTCGATACTAATCGACATTTATGTTTTATCCCTAACCATTGACCAATATCACGTGACGAATACAGAATACCAATCAGTATTACGTCTAACACCAGCAATTTTGAATCAGCTCTAAATCCTTATTAATCCTCTACTCGATAGCTTCTTTCTTTCTTCCCTGTCTCTCGGTTGAGAGGTAGGTAGAGAGCCTCGGCAAAGTCGTTATGTCTCAAGGAGACATAGTTTACATACAAAATATACCAGACCAGGGTCACACCAGAGAATGAGAAAATGCAATTGTACATTAGAAAGCCCAAAGAGATTGTGAATAGGAGAGTCTGTGAATGATAAACTGGCAAAATATTAGGAATAGAAAATTACATGAAACCGACCAATGTGTTAACAGGAGCTTGTAATAAATCCCCATTTATGAAGAGAACGCAATTGGTTTATTGGAAACATTCATTATTATAATCAATTGTATCAGTGATTGTTTAACTGTACTTCTTGTTTATAACACTCTTCACGCGCAAACTTTCTGTTTGTGTTGCTGCTATGTTTAGTTCTACCAGCTCTGTAAATTCGCCCCTTTTTCCTGACTCGATTTTGGTAATCTTTCGATACCACGAAATCACCAGCAAATATATTCTTCAATATGGAATAACCAATTTATCTTCTCAGTGACGGGTTCGTAATTACTATTTAGTAGTGATCATAGTCAATCTGGACTCGATCACCATTAAAAGCTTATGACAAAAGCAAAGTAAACATGTAGTAATCTAGTTACTGGATAATAATTATACAATAAGATTATATATGATAAAAATCTATCAATCATTTCTAAGAGTTACCATTTCTCTAATTTTCTTTTCAGGTATAGCAACAATTCATAAGGAATAAATGAAATGAGAGTGTAATATTCATATTCTGTGAATTTAGTTTTTTTTAAGAAAAAAAGAAATTGTTTTAATCAACAAGTGATAATAGTGGATCTCTATGCATCAAATAATCATGAACTCTTTGTTTCAGTAATTATTACTATTGTGCAATACTTTTCAAAATATCTTCTTCTTCCTTATTCTATCTAGCAAAATGAAATAATTTTATGCATATGTAGTTACTTTTTGTTAGAAAACTGTTGATTGATAAAGTGAAAAGCTCATGATTTATGTTATTTTTTTAGCAAAGCAATGATTCTTCTCTTTTTAACTGAGTACCAATAGGAATGAATACTAAAATTCAAAACTTTCAGCTTATTTACTCTGATCATATAGCAGAAATAAATATTGTAAGCATACGGGAATTTCAAGTCTATCAAGACCAAATCATCTTTCTAGTGTTTTGATTGATTAATTGTTTGTGAATTGTTTTCAAATTACTTATCAAGTCGTTATGTTCGTAAAATGGTAAACTTCTTTTCGATAATCACGTAAATATTTAAACTAGCGAAAACTAGTAAAATAGATATGTTAATCAGTAATAGCCTTCCAATTATTTGATTTATAAAACTAGATATTTTCTGAATGTATTTTATTTTGGAGATTGTTATTCGAAAGGCATGACTGTTAACTAAACAGTTATTACTGATCTGGTTATAAACATTGAAATAATAATAATAATAATAAATATTAATAGTGGTAATATGAAATGCTTCAGTATTACTATTCATTGTGATATAAATAATGGTGAATGCATTTATAGATTAAGTTTAAATATTTAAAAATTGACAAGTAATCAGAAAGAACAAAGTGATCATTTTAAGTAGATAATAAGCGATAAACTTTATAATTAAATGTGACGATGAAGAGAAAAATTCGAAGCAGAGAGAGAGAGAGAGAGAGGGAGAAGAAATTGAATTGAATCTTTTAAAATTACATATACCACTTATAACCTTCAAAGGTTAGTAGATTATACAAACATAAAAATAAGAAGATTTGACAACTTGAAATCTAAAAAATACATAATCAAAATGAATTCTTTCAAGGCTTATTAAGAGAAATGAAATTTGCAATATAACAAGTGAAATCGGACCAGAAAGGAATGGAAAATGGAATATCTAAGATTTTTTTAAAAATTCTAATTTTTTATTGCAGAACACAGTTTCCGTATATGATGAATGCAGTATTTATTAGTGCATAATACCTACATAATTCAACTTTTCATTTACAAGTAACAACAATATTATCAATTCACATGGAGTGAATACAAAATTTTAATAAATCAATACTAGAATTTGACATGTTCAATAAACTAGTCAGTCAATAACTTAGTTAGTTATGTATATATTATTTGACATATTCCATTGTAGACAATTTGTATTAAAAAATAGTTTATGCAACCAAAATGATGATAACAGAGGATTGAACAATACACAAGCATTACATATGTACAAGTATTCACAATCATTACAATATGGCAACCAACTGGACCATATTTTCATTTAGATACAGAATATTAATCTATGATTCCATATTTTACAGTTCCAAATTATCTATGCTCGAATCCTGCGAGGTGCAGGAGTCATGGATGAGCACTGCTGATGAGTCCCATACCGGGACAAAACGGCCGTACAGTGGTTCCACGTTTCTAGTAGTGGTCTTACCTAGATTGATTGATGATTTCAAAGTGTCACACTAACCATCAATAATGAAAAACATCTCTTCGAATAAAAAGTTACCATTGGTTAATTAAAACTATCATTCACAATTATTACGAATCTGTATATGTGATTTCATTAGAAATTATCCGACAATAATCGCAAACAAGTGCATTGTAGCAATAAAGGTAGTTAGAAAAAATATCTACCACCTAGATCTAAACTAAAATTAAACGAAACTAGAAATTTCGTGTAATTATTCAAATTAGATTGACAGTTTACATAGCCTATAGGTTTCAACTTTTAGCGAACTTGTTGCCGTCGCTATTCGTGTTAAATCCCATACTTCGTATAGTGCTTATCGTAATCACTGTTACTAGATAACACCCAACGGGGTATAAATGAGACGAAGACGAACACAAAGCGTTGATAAAGTTATCACCACGTTATCACACACTGATAAGAAAAGCACAGGCATGCGAGGCGAACGAGAGTGCCAAAGAGCGAGCCGGGCAGTGAGCTCGCCTTTGGACAGGATTAAAATGTTTATAAATATGCATAGAAAAATGAATGAGTCATTGAATTATTTCAGCGTATAACATTAAAGTGAGCAGGATGAATACGTTTTTAGGCGGTAAATGAGACTCAATCATACCTGTTCATACAAACGCGATAATAATAATAATAATAATGGCACAATGGTACAGATAAATTGTTGCTATTACCAATGATGCTGTCAGTTAAGTAAGTTAATTAAAAGGCTTAACCTAAATTACACGTAAACAAACTTAAATGTATGTGAGTTGTTATAACTAATTGAGCATAGGAAATTAAGTTTCTTTTTTTTTGAATCATCAAGTGAAGCTAATTCATGAACCTTAAAATCAAGTGTTTGAGATTTTTCATGGAAAATTTACAATCAACTGCCGAGTGTCAACAATCATTATAATGCTAGTACAAACTATTTTAACAACTATCGCTTGAATAAACCAATTTTCTTCATTATTATATGAATTACTGTGAAAAGGATAATTTTATTTTACCCAGCTCTTTATCAATCTAACATCATCACTTTCATACATTTAATCAATAAATTTTGAAATTGTCCTTAAAATGGAGATTATCATTAGTTAAATTATTGAAAAAAATTTTAAAGATCGATATATAATAAGTATGTTGAATCTTCGATACGATCATTGATCTTCCGTAATAATAAATTAACCTTCTTGTTTGGAATATATATATATATATATATATATATATATATATATATATATATATATATATATATATATATATATATATGAATGTATATACAGTCTAATGACGAACCCAATAAAAGAAGGAATTTGGTTATTAATTAGGTTAATATTCTTTAGTTTTGATTTTAAAATTGTATACATGTATATGTACATATATATCATTGTGTAAGTTCATTAAATGTTGTTACTTTTTAAATGAAATTATAACCTTCTAATTACGTTCCGGTTGAAATTCTCTATGAAATTGAACTTCATTTATATATAATTGTGTACTGATAGCGAATTTTGTGCCTCTGCTAAAATTGAATGTGGAATATTTTTGATGTATTTACGTTGGAGAGCGCATACGGAGGAAAAAAAATTTATTTTCCGTAAAATTTGTTTACTAATTTCCTACAATTTCATTTACAACTACCTTTACACGTAACAGTTAAATGAAAATAGAGAAATATTGATTTGATGATAAAATTAACAATCAGTTAACGATATTCTTCTTCATGTCTAGCTAACATAAGTTACATATAGTGGATTTAAAAGTATTCAAAAATAGTATGATAGTAAATATATTTACAGAAAAAAAAAAGAAACGATCAAATATAATTATCCATTTGATAATGATAAACAAGATGAATAATTAAATAAACAAAAAAAGACAATGTCAAAAAAAAACTTCAAAAGATTATTATTCAATAGAATATGTCTCTTACGAGAACAAGGATGAGGTATATATAAGTTGAGTGAGCGTCCTTTCAGCCAATTCTGTAGACTTCAAAGATAGTCTTAAATGACAAGTGTAATGAAGGCACGTGTCCACAGTTGACATGAATTATAATTAAGCTATAAGTTGTCACCAACAATCAGCGGAGTTGAATATACTAAATTACTGAAATGTTATAGAATTACAAAAATAAATGGGTAGAAGAGTGAAAATAGGTGTACTAGAGATGATAGTAAGACTAAACATAAAAAATATTATTGTATTTCATTTGAAAGTAGTTTGAAACGAAGTAATTCTATATGTACATTTTGGTCAAATAATTAGGAAATGAACAGCGAACCTGTAAAATAAATCAACACGTAAGAACATTTTACATTCACGCCATAAACATGAAGACAAATTTGATTTGTGACAAAATATTTGATAGAACAATTTCATTTATTCCTTATGAATTGTTGCTATACCTGAAAAGAAGATTAGAGAAATGGTAACTCTTAGAAATGATTGATAGATTTTTATCATATATAATCTTATTGTATAATTATTATCCAGTAACTAGATTACTACATGTTTACTTTGCTTTTGTCATAAGCTTTTAATGGTGATCGAGTCCAGATTGACTATGATCACTACTAAATAGTAATTACGAACCCGTCACTGAGAAGATAAATTGGTTATTCCATATTGAAGAATATATTTGCTGGTGATTTCGTGGTATCGAAAGATTACCAAAATCGAGTCAGGAAAAAGGGGCGAATTTACAGAGCTGGTAGAACTAAACATAGCAGCAACACAAACAGAAAGTTTGCGCGTGAAGAGTGTTATAAACAAGAAGTACAGTTAAACAATCACTGATACAATTGATTATAATAATGAATGTTTCCAATAAACCAATTGCGTTCTCTTCATAAATGGGGATTTATTACAAGCTCCTGTTAACACATTGGTCGGTTTTATGTAATTTTCCATTCCTAATATTTTGCCAGTTTATCATTCACAGACTCTCCTATTCACAATCTCTTTGGGCTTTCTAATGTACAATTGCATTTTCTCATTCTCTGGTGTGACCTGGTCTGGTATATTTTGTATGTAAACTATGTCTCCTTGAGACATAACGACTTTGCCGAGGCTCTCTACCTACCTCTCAACCGAGAGACAGGGAAGAAAGAAAGAAGCTATCGAGTAGAGGATTAATAAGGATTTAGAGCTGATTCAAAATTGCTGGTGTTAGACGTAATACTGATTGGTATTCTGTATTCGTCACGTGATATTGGTCAATGGTTAGGGATAAAACATAAATGTCGATTAGTATCGACAACTTACTATCTAAAACTTGTGGTTACAGCTTTTTTTTACTCAATAGCTGAGTAGCATGTTTAGACTGATAGAAATCATTTATTGGCCAGTCCAAGGCTATTTTTTGATATATATTTAATAGTCAACTCAAGTCCGTTGCAAATGGTGTACTGATTCTTTCTTTTGAACTTGTGGTTAGTGAAAATAGTCGAGAAGATTTGTAGCTCAAGAGGATGATTTCTATGAAAATGCGTTAGCCAAACTGATTTGTTCAATTGTAAACCTTTCATTGTCTTTCTAGACGACATCTTCAACACAAACCAGATAGAAGCTGTGAGGTTTGTCGACTCTCCAATATGAATTCAACCGGATTACATTGCAGTTCACTACTAATAATATGATAATGATCGGGTCTCTATTGCCTCGCAAAGATGGATTTCGATGTTGTATAAATTTTAGCAGACTATTAAATTTTTTCCAAACTAATCAACAGCATTAATATATAACTGTTAATATCAGAGAATTGGAATTACTTATCGTCGTAACTTGATATCAGGGCACACTATCTATTAATTCAAAATCTGTGATAAATCATCAAAAGAATCAACAAGGCAATGTGTTTTAGTGGGAAACTTCTAAATACTTTCTAAACAAGATATAAATCGAGAGGACAATAGGACTATCTCAGGTGAAGTTGATAGTTTCCAAGACTATGACCATTGAGAGGCAATAACCGTTAATAATAAACCAATGAGAAAATTTTTGTCAAATCAAATGTATAGCTTCATGTGACAGAAAGTGAAGTACAACGGCGCAACTTTTCAAAGAACTCGATAGCCATGATGCCAGGATGAAATCTTACAATCCACGGAGAATTAAACTAGTACAGGCAGTGAGTTCATCTTAATCCATTGTGAGTAATTCAGTCATACATGTACCTAACCCCTTCATTCATGATAGAACAAACAGGTAAACAGAACCTTACGTTTACATTTTTAAGCACATAATATTTGAAACTGTGAATCAACCCGATCGTGTCTTAAAACTTCATTCTCTCTTATATCTTACTAACAGATTCAGTTTGATGATTTATTTGTTTTACAGATTGTTATAGACTGCACTTTATAAATCTTATTTATTATTGAAATAAGCACTAACATAAATTACTCGTTCATTCGACTAATTATTTCATATAAATAACACTGTATGATTTTTAAAAATGAAATCTTTGCAGAGAGAATTTTCGCTTACGGATCAGTTAATTTCAATAAACCTATTATTGATAGCAGTTTATATAATTTTACTCAAACACATTCTACTCCTATGATCGTACTGATTTATTTTAATGAATATGAACAAATGGATGTTATTTGGTAATGAGAAACTTGATGAGAAATTTCTGTATCACATTGTTCGGAACGTTATTTTTCACAGAATAAAATGACAACAACTACTTATAGTTTAATCTTCGAAATGTTTCATTCACTCGGCGGCTTACTTGAAAACAACTTTAGATCATGTCCAAACTATTACGAGTTCACCTTAGACGAATAACGAGAACAAACAATGAACCAGCGTCCAGGTAGGCTACTGTGATCCCTTGACAAAATTGAATCAGTAAGAATTCTTGGTATAGCGTAGAAATTGTATTCTACAAACACCCAACAAGCATACAATCAATCCAAGCACTCAAATTGCGTTTATTTATACTCTATAGAGACGTCCTTGGGACAGTCACAAAAATAGCACACTAAAATGACACAGTAACCAATCGCAACCAAGGATTCTCCTGGTGGGAAATGTGATTTCAAGGTCAAGTGATCAGTCCATGAAATAAATCCAAAATAAAGATATTTATGAAGCGATTTCTTGGGATCTTACATACCCAACAGATTTAGCGATGAATAATAAAACGATGAAAAATTCAATGACATGCTGCCCCGATGTGAAATGGTTTTTACATGCTCCAAAGCTTCTCCATCAAGTGAGATTTGGTTAGTGCATGTTGTGTTGTATCAGAGGATCTTTCTTTTCCTCGTGTGTATGTTGAGACATGTTGCTACTGCAGAGGCTGCTACTACACTGATCATCTTCTTCTGAATCTGTTGTTGTGTATGGAGTAGAAGAGCCAGATCATCTGCCAAGTTCAGGTCGTCCAGCTGCGTCCTGACTGTCCAATGTATTATGTGCTTCCCATGAGATGTTGACATCTTGATAATCCTGTTGACTACCGGAAGAAAGAGAAAAAGTGAGCGTAAGCAGCCATTTCTAATACCGGTCTTCGATTTGAACAAGTCTGTGAGATGTCCTCCATCCGTGATTTTGCAGTTTAATCCATCATAAGAATTCCGTGTGATGTTGACAATATTTTCAGGTGGCCATAGTGTCATCCTGTTATCAAACGCTTCCTCCTATTCAAGGAAGTTGATGTATAGTGGTGAATTTTATTCAAGTCATTGTTCCACAATGATCCGTAGTGTCGCGATTCGGTCGGCACATGATCGACCCTTACGGAATCCAGCCTTCTGATCTGGAAGTCGGGTGTCTACTGAATCTTTTGTTTGGTTTACCAACACTCCACCGAAGACTTTTCTTGTTGTTGATAGTGGAATGATGCCTCTGTAGTTCTCTCACTTACGAAGGTCTCCTTCATTTTGTATCTTGATGCAGTGTGTTTTTCTCCAGTCCGTCGGTACTTGTTTTTCATCCCAAATTTCGTTGAAGTGGCCGTGGAGCATTTCGCAGCTACATTTATATCTGCTTTCAATGCCTCAGCTGGAATGTTGTATGGTCCCACTGATTTGTTGCTGAATGGAATAAATTGTAATGAAGGAAGGTAGTTCTAGAATAATAGAATCAAATCAACTAACAATTTATCATATATATCGAACTAGATCACGTATACTTCGTCCAAGTTCTATTGCTCAGATCATTTTGAAGAGAACAGTGACGCTACATACATACAACCGAATCTTGTTTACATGAAAGCATGTATTCTTATTGTTAGTAACTATCTATTCACACACATTTGAAGCATTTAATAAAGTCGATCAGTCAAACAATAGAGTGTGATCACTAGATGTTACAAGGATGCTTTCGTAATTAGCATATGCGTTCATGTACATCTAAGGTAGCATTAAGATAGATGTATAATATGTATTCTTTTGTTGGGGCAAAATGTTCTTCAAGTGTTATGCTATGTCTCATTTAAATTTACTACCTTGAATGAGATAACTTTTTACCGACTGATATAAGAGTTCTAGTACAAAACCGCGTAACATATTGAGATAACATTTCACTTGACTTAATAACTAAATTACATTTGTTTATAACGACAAAATAATTGAACAATGGAATATGAACAAGATAGGTGTTAGCATTTGTCAATCGACTTATTTACATGAAATAATTGAAATGATGATTAGTTTACTTAGGGTAGAATAAGTAGCAGTCTGTAAACAGTCATCCATCTAATCAATCTTTCATATTGAGATACTCACGGTAGATCTGAAATATTTTATTGAAAATTTAATACTCATTTATTACAAGGTTTCTCTTAACACTTTAATTATCGAAGTTTTCAACGGCTTACCCTTACACATAAAGTCAAGTTTTTTTTCTGTTTCAATTAACTATCTTCTTTCTGATGAATTAGTGGTGATAACAGCAAGACGGTGTCTGGTTTTCCTGAAAACCAATGTATATCGACATTTGCCCAATCAGGTAAATTTATATAATTGGGAATTATTGAGTAATTTTTATTAAACATTCGTGATACTGATAATCGAAGTTCATGTCACTCATTTGATACAATCATCTATTTCTCTTGGTTATTTTGTGATGATACAAGTTCTGTTTCAAATGAATGAACAAAGTTTTTAATTGCTAGTCTGAATAAAGCTGAGAGATCTGTGCTATTAGAAAAGATTAATAACACGAAAGAACTTAGTTGTTGGAGCTTCCAGATTATGAAATACTTGTAGTTCCTGAGACGAATTTCAATATGATACTCAGAAATTTCAGTTTAATCAATCCTCCTCTAAATTTTGAGATAAGTATCAACTTCACTGACGATTTGGTGAATTGATAGTGGATAATGAATACAACTTGAATATACATTGGGCTACTACTTGATTTAAAAGATTTTTCAATAGTGAAACTCTAAAAGCTTGGCGAATAGAGTAGTAATTTCCTAGATTTCATTGTTTGTTTTTTTTTTTTTGGTTGTGAATAATTAAAAGTATACACAAATAATTTATGAACAATCTGTTGAATACGATTACGGATATACAGAAATAATTTATTTATTAAATATTTGTCAATAAGATTTGAAATTTTTAGTTTACTTAAATTCTTGCTTGCCATTATGATTAATTAGACTGTCTCAGTGAAAATGTCTATTAAAACGCAGATAGATTTTATCAAAAGATAAATTGTGAATAATGAATATTGAAACTTTCAGAAGACGCATATATAACCTCATTACACGATAGAAAAAAAACAGGGAAATAAATGAAATTGTAGTATCACAAATTAGAGTGAGAGAGTTATTGTACAGCAGCATGTAGTAGTACACATTCAAAATAGTTAGTTTCTAACAATTTACAACAAGTCAAGCATTTTTAAAATAAGATCAATCTATGATGAGCAGAGAAAAAAATATATATGATTTCATTGACAAACGTATAAGTCTATGATGTACAATACACATGTATGTTATTTTCTAAAATTTTACAAATTCTCTTGTGAAGACAACACACAACTAAAAAACGAATCAACGGGAGACATACAACTGATATAAGTAAACTTAGAATTGAAAATAACAAACGTGGTGCAAATATCTTCCATACCATTAGATGACGACGCAATATACCAGTGCTAAGCATGCAACCCAAGGTCTACAATAAAAAAAAATTACAAAGTTTCAAAGATGTTACCATTGAACCATTGATTTCGAAATATTGAACAACCAAATAGTGAATACAACGGTTAAGATTTTATTGACGCGTTACTCGTTACATTCAGGCTATTTTTTTTTACGAAATCGAAACAAACAATATTCATAATGATTTTGACGAAAGTATTATCAAAATAGCATACGATATTATTGGATTAAATCTGTTTGAATTGAATTCGTTAAAACTAAATGCATTGCAGTATGTCTACTGCTTTTTTCTCAACCATGCATATATAATAACAAGTCAAACACTAGAATTTGAATGATATATATAGAAATAAATACATTTATTATCAAATTACATTTCTATTTGAAAAAAATCAATCTACTTTAAAGCTTCTTGAAAGAAACAAATATATCACATTATTTTCATAAAGGATGATTTTCACATTGATAAACATTGATGTAACTACAGGGTTGTGGAGATTGTTGAGTTTTATTGAAATCATGAATCGATCAATGTGAAACCTGGAAGCACTAAAAGGCCATTTCAATTTAGTATGGGACTCGTCGGCAGTGCGCACCCACCACTCCGCATGCAGGGTCGAACCCCAGGACCTTCGGTTTCTAATAGTGGTCTAATATTGACTGACTACTGATTCTAATGAAACTCAATAATCTGCACTAGACTTTAATGATAATTATCATGCGCTAACAAGTGACTAGCTTCGTGAGGAAATTCTCGCAATTTTATTAAGGAGACGAGACCAGTGGAGCTCAACCTACCGAAGACAATAGATGAGGTTGCACAATATCGTGGATTGATTGAAGTTAGACATTAACACAGCTGGATACCGAATCAGTAGTTTAGAGGTCAAGCGATCGCGTGGCAGACCAAAGGGTTCGATCCTCGCTTGCACGATCATGGTTGAGCACTACTGTTAGGTTCCACACTGAGACGAAACGGTTGCCCAGTGGTTCTATATTTCTAACGGTGGTCTAACATTGATCAACTCGTGATTTTAGTGAAGGAATGATGTCTTTGAATGAATATTTATGGTTTGAAAGCTAAACATCATTGCATAAAATCCTTAACTTAACTAAATTTAAAATGGTTTGAATTATCCTATTGTTGATTTGTTGATTGAAATTTGATCAGTCTAAGTTGGCATGTGGGCATTATATGCATATTGCCTCGAAAAAGCCATCATGGCACAAGTTGACATAGAGCAGATAAAATGTAGTTAGCAGTGGAATCTACGACATGTGTTTCGTCATGTTCGGGGCTCGTCAGCTAGATGATGTTGACACTGTAACTCAAACCCAGCGCCGTTTGCTTCTAACACCATCGAGTTATCCACTTAGCCACTGAGTCAAGACAGCCACTTACATGTGCAACAGGCACGAAATTTAATTCAATCTGAAATAGTTTGAATTATCCCGATGTTGATATTTTTAAAGCAGACAGCTAAACCAAAACATGGCACAAATCGATGAAGTCACTGACAAGTGGACTAAGTCATGTTAGTGATTGTAGACTTGTTATGATTGCACATAAACATGCCAATTAGATATGCTTGAACTATTACGAGTTTACCTTAGTTGGAAAACGAGAGCGAGCACTGAGGATCGAGGATCTGACAACAAGACATGCTACAACAACATGTCACAACAACCCGTTGAGTAAAAGAAAGAGACTTGATATGAAGTAGAACCTGTATTCTACAAGCATCCAGAAAGTACGAGGTCCGAGTCCAGAAGAGAAGTAGGATCCCCGGACTAAGGATCCAGGTCCAGGTCCGGGTCATGGAACGTTACAGATAATGCGTATTTATACAGTTAGGTCGAATAGGAAACAACATTGAAGTCTGCGATATTGAAAGTTAGGACGACCAATGGGAAACAACATTGAAGTACGTAACATTGATAGAAGAATAATCGTCTCGGGATATTTGATGAATATCATAACAAGACTACCTTGTTGGAGTCCGCGAGACAATAGTACCCGATTGTTAGATACTTTAAGTGCAGTTGAGTAAGAAGTTCTAAGTTGTAAATGACTGAGTGACTGAGGTTTGAGTCAGTTCGAGACAGTTAGGCGACCATGTAAGTGATTCCTATCCGAAGGCAGCTTGGAATGATATCAAAAAGGCTTTGGATCCAGTAGTGGTATCTACTGGTAAGGTAAGCCATAAGGCTAGGAAGAAGCCGTGGATCTCAGCACCATCCACCGAACTGACAGACGCTTGGAAACTCACCCCACCTGGCTCTGAAAATGATGAAGAGCGAAGTCAGCTTAAGCGCAGGCTGATAAAAAGCCTACGCAATGATCGCGAACAGCGATAGGTAGAGAAAGAGAGAGCGATGGAAAAGATAGCGGCGATAGGCAACAGCAGACAGTTGTTCCGAATTAACAAGGAAACCGGTATTAGGAATCGAATGTTAGTGAGACCATTTCGGAAAAGAGTAGGACTATTATTCATTCTCACTCCAGATTGGATAGATGGGGAGAACACATCTGGGATCAGTTGAACTGGCATTCAGCAACAATTCAGTTGCCCACGATCTCCAGCCATCCTGAATGGCCAGTCGACGTAAGCCCTCCGAATCTTAATGAAGTCGAAAAAGCTATAGGACATCTAAATTTAGGGAGAGCAGCAGGGCCGGATAGGCTTACACCTGAGATTTTTAAGGATTGTGGGCCAGTTTTAACAGTGAGATTGACCGAGATCTTAGATAGAATCTGGGAATTAGGCGAAATCCCATCTGACTGGTCTCAATCGCTGACTGTCCTCTTGTGACAGTCACAGGGAAATCAGTCTAACTAATATAGTTTCTAAATTGTTAGCCTCGATTATACTTACACGTCTAACTAGAGCTCGTGAAGAGCAGAGTAGAGAAATCCATGAAGTCACTGACAAGTGGACTGAGTCATATTGGTAGATGTAGGCTATCTGGTTGGGGGCCGAGAGAAAATAATAGCCGTTGGTCAGAGAGACCTTGGACGACATGGCTCAGAATCGTTTGCAATGGCGCAGGTGCGTCCACTCGTTGTGTTCTCGCAAATTCTAACCTTCTGAATTCCTCATTGTCCCTATCTTTCTCATTCTAAATTTATCTCACTGAATTATACTTCTCGAATCATATCTTCGCTCCCTAATCTTCTCCATTACTGCTAATACTTCTACTATCGCTACCACTATGCGATTTGAACTGACAGTTGTGTCTCTGTGCTAATGTGGTATGGCAACCTGAACTGATGTACTTACGTACGAAGGTCTTTGTTGTATCTGTCTGTCTTTCTATCTGATTTGAGTCCCGGAGTGAACAGCAACCTGCTGATAGGTCTTAAGTAGGATGATATGCGAGTCATGGATTCCGCTGCCAGCCACATTCCATCTATGTTTTTAGCTTAACTATTCATATATTAATAAAATCAACTTTGAGTTGTAAAGTGGAGTATTTCAGACCAAGAATATAGTAACTAAAAATGCATAGAGATTTAAAGGTATAAAGGACATCATATGAACTTTAAACCTGTAATTACTGAATACAATTCATATTATATCGTAGAGTAAAGAAAATAACAGAGTTTCAGTTCTTTATATGGACAGTCGACCTTTGATAAATGTTTATTATGATGAAAGTTGCAGATCAATGTGAACTGTCGAAAATTGGTCCATTAGTAAGCAGTATGAGCAACAAAACTTACAGTTTCATTTTCCAACAGCCGCTTTCATATTAGCAGTTTAAATATAAAATACTTCCTTCAGTAAATGTCATTGGAAAATCTGAGGAAACTAATGCTTCCTATAGCATTCAAATCCGAAAAGACCAGCGTTAGCGATCGATTTGTGTGAATATTTAGGTACTACAAGGAGTCGACTACCATTTGTAAGGTCTCCCCGAACCCCAAGTTGATCCAGACAGTATTTTAAACATACCTTGTTGGAAATTTGCAACTAGCATGAAAGTTATATCCATGAGGAAGTTCCATTACTGATTGTTATTACGGTCTTGTTTTGATATGTTCGTCACTTAGGATGCTTGAGGCTA
>OX103972.1:40059335-40087279 GCA_944470395.2 Schistosoma turkestanicum | reverse complement strand
CACAAGTTCTGTTTCAAATGAATGAACAAAGTTTTTAATTGCTAGTCTGAATAAAGCTGAGAGATCTGTGCTATTAGAAAAGATTAATAACACAAAAGAACTTAGTTGTTGGAGCTTCCAGATTATGAAATACTTGTAGTTCCTGAGACGAATTTCAATATGATACTCAGAAATTTCAGTTTAATCAATCCTCCTCTAAATTTTGAGATAAGTATCAACTTCACTGACGATTTGGTGAATTGATAGTGGATAATGAATACAACTTGAATATACATCGGGCTACTACTTGATTTAAAAGATTTTTCAATAGTGAAACTCTAAAAGCTTGGCGAATAGAGTAGTAATTTCCTAGATTTCATTGTTTGTTTTTTTTTTTTGGTTGTGAATAATTAAAAGTATACACAAATAATTTATGAACAATCTGTTGAATACGATTAAGGATATACAGAAATAATTTATTTATTAAATATTTGTCAATAAGATTTGAAATTTTTAGTTTACTTAAATTCTTGCTTGCCATTATGATTAATTAGACTGTCTCAGTGAAAATGTCTATTAAAACGCAGATAGATTTTATCAAAAGATAAATTGTGAATAATGAATATTGAAACTTTCAGAAGACGCATATATAACCTCATTACACGATAGAAAAAAAAACAGGGAAATAAATGAAATTGTAGTATCACAAATTAGAGTGAGAGAGTTATTGTACAGCAGCATGTAGTAGTACACATTCAAAATAGTTAGTTTCTAACAATTTACAACAAGTCAAGCATTTTTAAAATAAGATCAATCTATGATGAGCAGAGAAAAAAATATATATGATTTCATTGACAAACGTATAAGTCTATGATGTACAATACACATGTATGTTATTTTCTAAAATTTTACAAATTCTCTTGTGAAGACAACACACAACTAAAAAACGAATCAACGGGAGACATACAACTGATATAAGTAAACTTAGAATTGAAAATAACAAACGTGGTGCAAATATCTTCCATACCATTAGATGACGACGCAATATACCAGTGCTAAGCATGCAACCCAAGGTCTACAATAAAAAAAAATTACAAAGTTTCAAAGATGTTACCATTGAACCATTGATTTCGAAATATTGAACAACCAAATAGTGAATACAACGGTTAAGATTTTATTGACGCGTTACTCGTTACATTCAGGCTATTTTTTTTTTACGAAATCGAAACAAACAATATTCATAATGATTCTAAATTTTGACGAAAGTATTATCAAAATAGCATACGATATTATTGGATTAAATCTGTTTGAATTGAATTCGTTAAAACTAAATGCATTGCAGTATGTCTACTGCTTTTTTCTCAACCATGCATATATAATAACAAGTCAAACACTAGAATTTGAATGATATATATAGAAATAAATACATTTATTATCAAATTACATTTCTATTTGAAAAAAATCAATCTACTTTAAAGCTTCTTGAAAGAAACAAATATATCACATTATTTTCATAAAGGATGATTTTCACATTGATAAACATTGATGTAACTACAGGGTTGTGGAGATTGTTGAGTTTTATTGAAATCATGAATCGATCAATGTGAAACCTGGAAGCACTAAAAGGCCATTTCAATTTAGTATGGGACTCGTCGGCAGTGCGCACCCACCACTCCGCATGCAGGGTCGAACCCCAGGACCTTCGGTTTCTAATAGTGGTCTAATATTGACTGACTACTGATTCTAATGAAACTCAATAATCTGCACTAGACTTTAATGATAATTATCATGCGCTAACAAGTGACTAGCTTCGTGAGGAAATTCTCGCAATTTTATTAAGGAGACGAGACCAGTGGAGCTCAACCTACCGAAGACAATAGATGAGGTTGCACAATATCGTGGATTGATTGAAGTTAGACATTAACACAGCTGGATACCGAATCAGTAGTTTAGAGGTCAAGCGATCGCGTGGCAGACCAAAGGGTTCGATCCTCGCTTGCACGATCATGGTTGAGCACTACTGTTAGGTTCCACACTGAGACGAAACGGTTGCCCAGTGGTTCTATATTTCTAACGGTGGTCTAACATTGATCAACTCGTGATTTTAGTGAAGGAATGATGTCTTTGAATGAATATTTATGGTTTGAAAGCTAAACATCATTGCATAAAATCCTTAACTTAACTAAATTTAAAATGGTTTGAATTATCCTATTGTTGATTTGTTGATTGAAATTTGATCAGTCTAAGTTGGCATGTGGGCATTATATGCATATTGCCTCGAAAAAGCCATCATGGCACAAGTTGACATAGAGCAGATAAAATGTAGTTAGCAGTGGAATCTACGACATGTGTTTCGTCATGTTCGGGGCTCGTCAGCTAGATGATGTTGACACTGTAACTCAAACCCAGCGCCGTTTGCTTCTAACACCATCGAGTTATCCACTTAGCCACTGAGTCAAGACAGCCACTTACATGTGCAACAGGCACGAAATTTAATTCAATCTGAAATAGTTTGAATTATCCCGATGTTGATATTTTTAAAGCAGACAGCTAAACCAAAACATGGCACAAATCGATGAAGTCACTGACAAGTGGACTAAGTCATGTTAGTGATTGTAGACTTGTTATGATTGCACATAAACATGCCAATTAGATATGCTTGAACTATTACGAGTTTACCTTAGTTGGAAAACGAGAGCGAGCACTGAGGATCGAGGATCTGACAACAAGACATGCTACAACAACATGTCACAACAACCCGTTGAGTAAAAGAAAGAGACTTGATATGAAGTAGAACCTGTATTCTACAAGCATCCAGAAAGTACGAGGTCCGAGTCCAGAAGAGAAGTAGGATCCCCGGACTAAGGATCCAGGTCCAGGTCCGGGTCATGGAACGTTACAGATAATGCGTATTTATACAGTTAGGTCGAATAGGAAACAACATTGAAGTCTGCGATATTGAAAGTTAGGACGACCAATGGGAAACAACATTGAAGTACGTAACATTGATAGAAGAATAATCGTCTCGGGATATTTGATGAATATCATAACAAGACTACCTTGTTGGAGTCCGCGAGACAATAGTACCCGATTGTTAGATACTTTAAGTGCAGTTGAGTAAGAAGTTCTAAGTTGTAAATGACTGAGTGACTGAGGTTTGAGTCAGTTCGAGACAGTTAGGCGACCATGTAAGTGATTCCTATCCGAAGGCAGCTTGGAATGATATCAAAAAGGCTTTGGATCCAGTAGTGGTATCTACTGGTAAGGTAAGCCATAAGGCTAGGAAGAAGCCGTGGATCTCAGCACCATCCACCGAACTGACAGACGCTTGGAAACTCACCCCACCTGGCTCTGAAAATGATGAAGAGCGAAGTCAGCTTAAGCGCAGGCTGATAAAAAGCCTACGCAATGATCGCGAACAGCGATAGGTAGAGAAAGAGAGAGCGATGGAAAAGATAGCGGCGATAGGCAACAGCAGACAGTTGTTCCGAATTAACAAGGAAACCGGTATTAGGAATCGAATGTTAGTGAGACCATTTCGGAAAAGAGTAGGACTATTATTCATTCTCAATCCAGATTGGATAGATGGGGAGAACACATCTGGGATCAGTTGAACTGGCATTCAGCAACAATTCAGTTGCCCACGATCTCCAGCCATCCTGAATGGCCAGTCGACGTAAGCCCTCCGAATCTTAATGAAGTCGAAAAAGCTATAGGACATCTAAATTTAGGGAGAGCAGCAGGGCCGGATAGGCTTACACCTGAGATTTTTAAGGATTGTGGGCCAGTTTTAACAGTGAGATTGACCGAGATCTTAGATAGAATCTGGGAATTAGGCGAAATCCCATCTGACTGGTCTCAATCGCTGACTGTCCTCTTGTGACAGTCACAGGGAAATCAGTCTAACTAATATAGTTTCTAAATTGTTAGCCTCGATTATACTTACACGTCTAACTAGAGCTCGTGAAGAGCAGAGTAGAGAAATCCATGAAGTCACTGACAAGTGGACTGAGTCATATTGGTAGATGTAGGCTATCTGGTTGGGGGCCGAGAGAAAATAATAGCCGTTGGTCAGAGAGACCTTGGACGACATGGCTCAGAATCGTTTGCAATGGCGCAGGTGCGTCCACTCGTTGTGTTCTCGCAAATTCTAACCTTCTGAATTCCTCATTATCTCTATCTTTCTCCTTCTAAATTTATCTCACTGAATTATACTTCTCGAATCATATCTTCGCTCCCTAATCTTCTCCATTAATACTAATACTTCTACTACCTATAACACTATGCGATTTGAACTGATAGTTGCGTCTCTGTGCTAATGTGGTATGGCAACCTGATCTGATGTACATACGTACGAAGGTCTTTGTTGTATCTGTCTGTCTTTCTATCTGATTTGAGTCCCGGAGTGAACAGCAACCTGCTGATAGGTCTTAAGTAGGATGATATGCGAGTCATGGATTCCGCTGCCAGCCACATTCCATCTATGTTTTTAGCTTAACTATTCATATATTATTAAAATCAACTTTGAGTTGTAAAGTGGAGTATTTCAGACCAAGAATATAGTAACTAAAAATGCATAGAGATTTAAAGGTATAAAGGACATCATATGAACTTTAAACCTGTAATTACTGAATACAATTCATATTATATCGTAGAGTAAAGAAAATAACAGAGTTTCAGTTCTTTATATGGACAGTCGACCTTTGATAAATGTTTATTATGATGAAAGTTGCAGATCAATGTGAACTGTCGAAAATTGGTCCATTAGTAAGCAGTATGAGCAACAAAACTTACAGTTTCATTTTCCAACAGCCGCTTTCATATTAGCAGTTTAAATATAAAATACTTCCTTCAGTAAATGTCATTGGAAAATCTGAGGAAACTAATGCTTCCTATAGCATTCAAATCCGAAAAGACCAGCGTTAGCGATCGATTTGTGTGAATATTTAGGTACTACAAGGAGTCGACTACCATTTGTAAGGTCTCCCCCGAACCCCAAAGTTGATCCAGACAGTATTTTAAACATACCTTGTTGGAAATTTGCAACTAGCATGAAAGTTATATGCATGAGGAAGTTCCATTACTGATTGTTATTACGGTCTTGTTTTGATTCAACGAAAACCTTGATATATTGTTTAACTGAAAAAATATTTCTACTGGTTAAGTAAATAAAAATAGATACATTCATTGCATTTTAACTCATCACAAAATGAAAAATTATCAAGAGTACCATTTGAGAACTTACCAAAATACTTTTACTGATAATGAATCTCCAAATGAATAAATCCAAAGCGTCAACAAATTCGTAAAAACCAGTGTTTTGGCTATTGTTGAAATGTGAATGGGTCATTTTCCCATGAATATGCTGATGAAATATAGACAAAATTATAACTATAGGCAAACTGAGAGCAATCAATATCGGACCTGAATACAAATGCAAGAGAACAGTCAGTCCTGGTAACCATCGAGTACTATGATCACCTTCATAAGCAGCATAAGCGGCATCCCAAGGAATTCCAGATAATGTTGGCTGATGGCCCGTTATAAAAAAAGACAAGTTATCTAGTAAGCAAAGAAATACTGCGAAAATCCATGAGATGTGATTCTGAGGTACATAAAGCAGTAGTGGACCTAAATAAATTATAAAATGAAATACAAAGTTTGTTACTGATGCTAAAAAAAAGTTTAACAAAATCTTATTGATTTTTAAGAAAGTAAGTTTTCAGTATTCACAATTTGTTTCTGAATCAAAACAAGTTGGGCAACACTAAAGTTTGTAGTCCTAGAGTCGTCAGGATAGATATTTATACTTTTTACTAATTACTTTTTATTAATTAATTAATTAATTGATTTTTGAAGGGACACACTGTAATGACTAACGAGTTGTTATGTCATAGTAACTTGATATAATGACAAGAACAGATTGTAGACGAAACGACAACACATACAATTGATCCCTCAACTGTAGAACTAGGATTACAGTGGGAAAATTACTTATTTACTTACTTACTTACACCTGTTACCTCCAATGGAGCATAGGCCAGCCACCAGTTTTCTCCAGCCAACTCTGTCCTGGGCTTCCCTTTCAAGTTCTGTCCAATTTTTGTTCATTCTTCTCATATCCTTCTCTATTTCTCGGAGTAATGTGTTCCTTGGCCTTCCTCTTTTCTTTTGAACTTGATGGTTCCATGTGAGGGCTTGTCTTGTGACGCAGTTCGGCGCTTTTCACAGTGTGTGTCCTATCCACTTCCACCACTTCTTCCTGATTTCCTCCTCCAAGGCATCTCCATCAAGCGTGATTTGGTTGGTGCATGTTGTGTTGCATCGGAGAATTTCGCTTTTTCCTTTATGTATGTTGAGACCTACTGCTGCTGAGGCTGCTGCTACACTGGTTGCCTTTTCTTGTATTTGTTGTTGCGTGTGAGATAGAAGAGCCAGTGTGAAAATGACTCATCCTAATTGGTACAATCGTGGAATTTAATTAATTAACAAGATTACAGAGATCAAATAAGAGTAAGAATCAATGACTGGAGCACTCAACAATGTTCAATATATATAGTCACTTTTTATTGAAATCATGTTAAGAATTTAAAAGAAAGGTAAATTAAAACTAACGTTAGACGTAGAATGAACGTTTATTTATCGAATAAGAAAGCGATATGCTTGAATGTCATTACGAGTTCATGTTACTTGATAGACGGAACGAAAGCAATGACTCATTGACAAAATAGGCTATTCCAATCCGTTTGTCCCAACCCCGGCTAACTAGATCAAGAAGTCTTGATAAGGAGTAAAGAATGTATTCTACAAGCACCTAGAAAATATGAGGTTGCTAAGCACATAAATCAAGCTTATTTATACAATGATAGAGACACCCTTTAGAGAGCTACCAAATAGAGTACTAAAATAATCCATCACCCAATGAAAGTCAAGAATTTTCCGAGTGGGAAATGTCAGCTGAATGTCAACTAGCTCGAAAACATAAAAATTGAAAATTTCAGAATAAAATTACTAAATGAGGACCTCTCCCGAGTGAGTTTAGGGGGTCTAACGTCCCCAACAGAAAGGAAAACCAAAAAATCAGTACAAATTAATGACATGTCAGCGTCATTACAAGCTATACCGAGAACAAATATACGATTGATTACAAGACGATATCATTTTAAATCGAAAAGTTATTAAGAGAGATTTAAAATACATGAAATATATCTATTAAAAAAGTAGAACATGTACATCTACAGAAGATTTGAATAAAAATATTGTAAAATGTAAAAGTTTATCTATCCAACGTAGATGATAACCACGTAAACCATTAGACAGCTATACGGTTTCGAGTTAGATAATAAACATTTTGACTGTGATAGGGATTGAAAACACCAAAAACGGTTTATCAGAGTTGTTTACTCATGCCATGTTGATACGATTTTGTCAAGGACATTCTTTTTGAGATAGAATCTTTCCTATCGGATTATTCAAAGATTAATCTCATTTATCAAAATCTTGTCCGATAACAAGATAACAAATTGTTAGCGCATCTTAAACGTGCTGAATAGCTGAATATAATAGAATCTTTAGAGATATGTTTTGCTCTTTTATATGATTCAGATGAACAAAATAATGGTGGTAAATTAGTGGATGAGTTTGTTCATTCTCATCATTTGTGAATGGGATATATGTTGCGAATATGTAACAAACCCATAACTCAACTTTGTAATTGAAGACTATCATGATTAGAGTCGGTGCGATAAGTATGTTTTATTTATAAATTGATGATTGGAGATATATATATATATATATATATATATATATATATATATATATATATATATATATATATATATATATGATAGATAGATAGATAGATAGATAGATAGATAAATGGTATGCAATATATTACAAAAGATTATCATATCAAACTCACTTTCCATACATTGATTCATATGATTACATTTTTTCAAATTTCTATGTGTAAATATTTGAATGAAAATAGTGTAAAAAACTAACCAAATTATATGAAATTCATTTAGGAAAATAAGTAAAGAAAGTAATGGTAAGATTGTGAAACAGGTCATTGACCATAAAGTGTATAGATTTAGTAGAATTCTTTCAATCCATTGTTTACAATGATTAGATTGAATAGAATTTATAAATTGTATTTGTTGCACAAAATGAAATGGACATTTTACAAGTTGAAAAAATACATAGAATATAATGATCAATAAAATACGAGCAATCCAAATTCGTATAGTATGTCTAACAAAAACAAAAAAAATAACAAAAACAAAAAAGAAAAGTTCATTTGACACATCAATAAATAGTATTTATTATTATTATTATTATTATTATTAATGATTGTTTTTGTCTATGCTTTTATTATTTATTATAAACACTCGGAATAAGATAAATCAGTGCACAAAAATATTTTTTTTAAAAAAAACAATTAAATAAAACAACTAAATTATAAACAGTAGTTGTCGCCGTCGTCGTCAGTCAGCACATTGAAAATATCCTGCTGTTACTGCTGCTAATCAACAAACACACACACACGCACACACACTATATTTGAATATTTATTTATTCGAATTGATTAACAAAACTAATTTACAATAATAACAATAATAATAATAATAATAATAATAATAATATGGAAAGGATTTATGCATTGAGCCAATTGATTCACCATTAACACCTTTATCTAGAAATAATACAATCATAATATTATACTTTTTATAAAACTTTTCAACAAAATTTAAATAACACAATCTATCCCCATCTACTTAGAAAGACACATTGAACAGCTAGCTACCCATGTTTAATTGTGTAATTTTCTTGTTTTGTTTTTTTTTTTACTTATCTAAACATTGTCAATTGGAAGTAAAAAATTTATTTCATCTTATTGTTAATTATAATTGAATCTTTTCATTTGTAAAATTGATTTGCTTGTGTGAACTAAGATATGACAAAGAAATTAAGCACAGCTTAATATCGAGTAGAAAAAGTAAAATAAAACTACACAATATCATCACAGTATCATCATCAAATCAACGATAAATAGGACTGATGAGATTTAGAAAATACGGAACAGAAATGTTATTTTTTGACAAAAATTTATCCATTGAAATCATCAAACAATCATTGTTAGACCATCATTAGAAACCTGGAAGCACTAGACAGTCATTTCGTCCTGGGACTCATTAGCAGTGCGTATCAACAACTCCTGCTACTCGCAGGATTTTAACCTAGCACCTTTGTTCCGGCGCGCGAATGAATAACATCTGGACCATCCAACGGTGTTAATGTCTAACTATAATTAATGTACGGATTGGGCGCGACCTCATTCATTTGTTTTCGGTAGTTACTGCCTACACCCGACAGGATTGAACTCAACTGATCATGTCTTCTCGCTAGAAGAACACCAAGAATTTCCTACTGACGCTGGTCACCAATGAGCACATTGTACGATTTTTTTCAAGATGCGCACTGCTGATGAGTCACACACGAGAGCGAAACGGTCACCCAGTGCTTTCAGGTTACTAGTAGTGGTCTAACGAAGATCGACTGATGATTTCAATGTGTAAAAACATTGATCTCCATGGCTCCAATTGAAAAATTTTATCCCGTAAACAATTTGAAAAACAATAGATGAGAAAAAATTATGTAGTCATTCTATCTGAACAGATAAATAACCACTAAAAACAACTTACAAGTTATGTTTTCGAATGAATCCAATCCAATTATTTGATTCAGCGGAATCCACCATCCATAACAACGAAAACAAACTGCCAATTAGTATAAATAAACTAAATTTTCTCCAACTAATTTTATTCAACTGATTTATACCTATAAAAAGTTTTTGATAATCAAATAATAGTCGCCAATAAATGTACAAAAATGTGATTAACATTAAAATAGCAACAGTCACACGTACTACACCAACTGGATTGAATTCGTTAATAGGATTTAATTTACTCAAAGGTTTTGCAATCCATGGATCAAGCGTAGATCGACATGAAGTTCTGAAACTTATTTCTTCACGACAAACTGAAAAATGTCGAATATATAAACGAAACCATAGCAAAAGTCCTAGCAAAAGTAGAACCATACATGAAAGATGAGGAAGAAATGAGAATATTCGAAAAAATTTCAAACCAATATGATTAATGCTATACGAAGTAACATCAGGCACACGGTACATAGAAATGAATGAATAAACTAAAAACATGATATTAATGCTTTGAATTAAAAAAAATGTTACATGAAATTCATAGATAATTATGCTATTCGATAAATAACTTGTAGAAAATAAAAGCAATAAAATGAAACTGACAAAATTGCCATTGAATATATTATTAAAATTTGATAATAATAATAATAATAATTTTGAAAAATTATTGCTTACATATATAATACAAGGTAAGATTAACAATAGTAGAATAATAAAATATAATAAAATTTTTGAATAACATACATTCATGCATAAAAATGACAATAAACAAGCAAACAATAAACAAATATTACTAATATTCAAATCATGAATATTGTAAATTTTTTCAATTGACAGTGCAAGAGTGATTAAACTGAAACTTGTGAGAAGTATGCCAAGGAATATACGTAATTCATTGAATTGAGTCCAATTAACGCGAAATATAGATTGTAATTCTTTGAGAATATTTACTAACTCTACATCATTCAATTGTTCCACCCAGTCATAAGATGAACTCTCTTTGATACGATTCATATAAGAAAAAAGCATTGGGGAAAGTGGCAATTTACTTATGTTGTAAAAATAATTGGCAGTGTATGTAAACATCTATGCAAAAAAAAAATAAAAGTGAGAAATTAATCAAACATTATCTATTGTATACAACTAAAACGATAAAACATTATATTGAATAATTTTTTAAAGAAAAATAATAGAAATTTTGTCGAAATTTAAAAGTTATACTATCTCTACGAACACCTATATCGATAATGAAGACGTTTTCATCAGTGTGATTAATTGAATACTGAGCCAATCAGAAGCCTATTATATGACCATCAGAAAATATCCTAAAAGACGAATGCATATCATTGGTTAAGAAATGGCCTTTTCTAAGGAAGTGAATACATATGGGTACAAGAGTATTTGTTCATATTATTCGGCAGTCAAACAGAGCATTTTCTGCTCTTTGCCTTCCAGTTCAAGCAATCATATGAAGAAATAAGAATTTATCATTTTTGTATCTTGGCACTGTGTATCATCATAACAACTAAATGCAAGACTAAGTCCATAGTTCCAGCGAGAAGCCATGACCAGATGAGTTTAACCATGACAAATGACAGTTATTACCGACCGAATTCAAAATTAAATCGTTACGTAATAACGTGGACTTAATATAGACATCAAACCGTAGCAGCTACGTTGAATTAGTGGTCGAGCTTACCGATCGTCATGACACAACCGAACTATATTAGCTCGAACATAGGTTCCTTAAGGCTCCGCCGTGCCAGGCAGGTCGATTGGAGAACGGAAAGACTAAAAGCAGCAACCCAAGGTCTGAGCGCGAAGTTGCAATGATGACTGTAGAGGGGCGTGACAGCCGTAATGTGTTCTCCTCGGCCAATCAGCATCTGCAACGCTGCTGACCTCTCAAAAGGAAGGAAGAAGTTAAAAAAAAGTCGACACCACAATAATCCTACGAAAAGGCCGTGTGTGACTGGCCTCAAGCAGTTATCATACGATATCTATGCTCCCAGGTATCTTTGAACAACGCTAATCATGCTTCCGTTTCAGGTTCCTTAAGAAGCACCCTACACGGTGTGGGCAGCTGGGAAGGTACATCCGTCCTCATACCTATAACAGGATGGTGGTTCAGTTTAAACAATGAAATTAACTGAGGTCTTAGCTAGAATCTGTGAACTGGATGTAATCCAATCCGACTGGTCGCAATCAATGATCGCCCCAGTCTACAAAAAAAGACAAAAGTCCTCTTTTGACAAAAACAGAGAAATTAGCTTAACTAATTTAGTGTCTAAAATATTAGTTTCAATAATACTTCGATGCCTAACTAGAGCATTTGAACAACGGACTCGAGAAAACCAGGCTGGATTCAGATCTGGACCTGGATGTACAGACTAAATACTCACATATGGACTTGTCCTAGGAAACACAAATTTAGACGTCCGGCAATAGTTGCATTCCACGTTCTTAGGAGTCATTTGACTCTGTTTATCGTGAGGATCGATACAAGTGCCATGCAATTCGGTTCGAAGCAGTTACGCAGGCACGTAAACATGTCAATTAGATATGCTTGAACTATTACGAGTTTACCTTAGTCGGAAAACGAGAGAGATGATGGATGATCCGGAGACACAACATGCTACTCTATCCGAGTGACCGAACAACCCTTTGAGTAAAAGAAGACTTGATATGAAGTATAACCTGTATTCTACAAGCATCCAGAAAGTACGAGGTCCGATTCCAGAAAAGAATCAAGATCCCGCACTAAGGATCCGGGTCCAGGTCATGAAAGGTTACAGATTATGCGTATTTGTACAGTTAGGTAAAATAGGAGACAGCCTTGAAGTCTGTAACATTGACAGTTAAGGCGGCCAACAGGAAAAAACATTTGAAGTGATATTGATAGTAAGGAGGACCAATGGGAAACAACAAATAGCTAGGACGACCATAATATTGACCAGTAAGAAATTGACCCATAGAATTAGATTTACAAAAATAATTCTTAAGATATTTGATGAATATCGTAAAAGAGGCACCGATCGTATATCCTCGAACAGTCGAGTACACAATGCTGTGGTTAAGAAAAAGATACTGGGTATGGCAAATCAATAGATGAAATGGTGAGCGTTCATCAGTTGAGGTGGTTTTTCGGGATGCGGTTTTCCCCTTGAAATGCAAAATGTTGCTTCAAGATTGGGTTTCATCGGCACCTGAACTAGTGATAGGGAGTGAAATAGTCGAGCTTGTTGACCGCTTCACTTATCTTGGGAGTCTCATCAGTGCCGATGGCCTGTTGACTGACGAAATCTCAGCTCGGATACAGAAGGCTCGATTGGCTTTTGCCAACCTGCGTCACTTATGGCGTAGGCGAGATATCCGTTTGTTGGCTAAAGGACGAGTGTACTGTGCAGTAGTTCGCCCCGTCTTACTTTATGGCTGTGAAAAATGGCCAGTGAGAGTAGATATTCGTAGGGTACTGGTTTTCGATCATAGGTGTCTCCGAAGCATTGCTCGTATATCCTGGGACACCCGAGTAAGCAATGTTGTCGTTAGGAAACGAGTACTAGGTAAGGATGGCAAATCAATAGATGAATTATTGAAACTTCATCAGTTGAGGTGGTTGGGACATGTGTTACGTATGGCTAACGACCGACTGCCTCGACGACCTTTGTTTTGTAGTGTAGGAATAAGTTGGAAGAAATCTAGGGTTGGCCAGACCAAAACATGGCAGAAATCCATGAAGTCATTGACGAGTGGACTGAGTCATGTCAGTAGTTGTCGACTACCTGGTTGGGGTCCGCGAGATATTAGTAATCCATGGTTAGATATGGCTCAAAATCGTTTGCAGTGGAGCAGGTGCATTTATTCTTTGTGTTCTCTCAAATCCTAAACCTAACAATTTTTCATCACTTTATCTTTATCCTTTTAAGTCTACTTCACCAGATTCTACTTCTTGAATAATATCTTCTGATCCTAACCTCTCCGATTACTTCTAATACCTTTACTACCTCTACTACTATTAGATTTGAATTGACAATTACATCCCAGAACGAGCGACAGTCTACTATCGAACCCCTCCATCGGTAGCTGATGGCGAAGTGATCTAGTTGGATCCAACGTTGAGACGACTTTGGAATAGGGTCGCCAGGTCAAGAGATGTTTTTCCCTATGCCTAAAGTTAGTGTTTGCTGGGAAAAGGCCGTTATCTGAGCACAGTTGTAACAGACGGTAGCCATTATCAGTTCTCTTAACCGTGACACCATAAGATAGACCTGCTTCTTGATTTGGACAAGGTGAAATCAAATTATTCACTTTATTAGGATCCTGTATGCGCGTTTCCGATACGCAGCATACATCGATTGAGCGAGATTCTAATGTCTTAGTTAAGGAAACCTGTTGCCCTATTTGACACAATAGCCGGACATTAAAAGCCCCAATATGTTATTTAGAACAGGGTTTCAGGAGACCAGGAATAACGTTTTGGGAACTCGAATCGTTTGCATCAGCGGTACGGGGTGATGAAAGAGATGTTAGGGGGTGTAGGAAGGATTTATTTTTGACCGATTTGATCTCGCATGTTGTTACGGGTATGAGGGCAGTTGTCACTTCCCGGCTGCCCACACCGTGGAAGGGTGTTTCTTGACGAACCAGAAAAGGAAGGTAGATTAGCGTTGGTCTTAACGACCTGGGAGTGTGACCGCAGAGCCCAAGGAACAACTGCTTGAGGGCGGTCACGCACGGCCTTTTTATTAAAGGTTTTTTGAGCATTAGCTCCGCTCTTTTTTAAAAGCCCTTAGTGTGAACCCTTACCGCCGGCGACAGAAATCCGTGAGGTAGGGTGAGGTGTGACATTTTTATGGTCGATCTTTTCCAACCCCTTCTTCCCTATTGAGTAGGCAGCATCGCTGCAGATGTTGGTTGTCCGAGGGAAACACCTAACTGCTGTCACACCTGTCTACAGTCAGCAGTGCGACTTCGCCCTCAGACCTGGAGTAGCTACTTTTAGTTTCATCGTTCTCCAGTCGACTTGCCTGGCATGGTAGAACCTACAGGAACATATGTTCCCGCCGATATAGCTCGGTTGGGTCATGACGACAGGCAAGCCCGACCACGACATCAAGGTAGCAGCAACGGTTGGAATATATCTCGAATGATTTTTCGATCAATAGTCTTTTTGATAAGAGCTTATACTTCTCCCACCTATACTAATATGGAATTTGAGTTGACAATGGAGTCTGTGTGCTAATGTGGTATGGTACTTACTTACTTACTTACTTACGCCTGTTACCCCAAATGGAGCATAGGCCGCCCACCAGTTTTCTCCAACCAACTCTGTCCTGGGCTTCCCTCTGCAGTTCTGTCCAATGTTTGTTCATTCCTCTCATATCCTTCTCTATTTCTAGGCGTAATGTATTCTTTGGCCTTCCTCTTTTCTTTTTGCCTTGAAGCTCCATGTGAGGCCTTGTCTCGTGACGCAGTTAGGTGCTTTTCGTAGTGTGTGTCCTATCCACTTCCACCGCTTCTTCCTGATTTCCTCCTCCACTCGAATCTGGTTTGTTCTCTCCCACAGTTCATTGTTGCTGATGGTGTCTGGCCAACGAATACGAAGTATTTTGCGTAGACAGCTGTTAATAAACACTTGTATCTTCTGAATGATGGCTTTGGTAGTTCTCCATGTTTCCGCTCCATACAGTAGAACTGTCTTGACATTTGTATTGAAAATCCTGATTTTGGTTTTGGTTGAAAGTTGTTTAGAGTTCCAGATATTTTTCAACTGTATAAATGCAGACCTCGCTTTGCCAATCCGCGCACTCACATCTGCGTCCGATCCACCTTTCTCGTCGATGATGCTGCCCAGATATGTAACGTTGTTAACGTCCTCGAAAGCATCTCCATCAAGCGTGATTTGGTTGGTGCATCTTGTGTTGCATCGGAGAATTTTGCTTTTTCATTTATGTATGTTGAGACCTACTGCTGCAGAGGCTGCTGCTACACTCGTCGTCTTCTCTTGCATTTGTTGTTGTGTGTGAGATAGAAGAGCCAGGTCATCTGCGAAGTCCAGATCGTCCAGCTGCGTCCTAACTGTCCAGTTGATACCGTGCTTCCCTCCAGATGTTGACGTTTTCATAATCCAGTCGATGACCAGGAGAAAGAGAAAGGGTGAGAGTATGCAACCTTGCCTGACACTGGTCTTCACCTCGAAAGAGTCTGTCATCTGTCCTTCGTGCATGATTTTGAAGTTGAATCCATCATGAGGATTCCGTATGATGTTAACTATCTTCTCACGCACACCGTATTGTCGAAGAAGCCGCCTCCATAGTGTTTTCCTATCCACGCTATCGAATGCTTTCTCGTAGTCGATGAAGTTGATGTAGAGTGTTGAGTTCCATTTAATTGATTGTTCCACCATGATCCGTAATGTAGCGATTTGGTCAGTACACGATCGATCCTTACGAAATCCGGCCTGTTGATCTCGAAGTTGGACGTCCACGAAGTCCTTCATTCATTTTCTCACTACCCTGTTGAAGACTTTGCCTGGTATTGAAAGAAGAGTGATGCCTCTGTAGTTCTCACACTTGCTGAGATCGCCTTTCTTTGGTATTTTGATCAGGTATCCTTCTTTCCAATCTGATGGTACTTGTTCCTCATCCCAAATCTTCTTGAAGAGAATGTGAAATATTTTCGCAGTTGCTTCCACATCTGCTTTCATTGCCTCTGCTGGAATGTTGTCTGGTCCTGCTGCTTTGCCGTTCTTGATTTGTCTGATGGCCATACTGATCTCCTCAATCGTAGGTGCGCCAATATTAATTGGGAGGTCCGTGGATGCTGCTTCGATGTTGGGTGTCTTCAGAGGAGCTGGTCGATTTAGGAGTTCCTTAAAGTGCTCCACCCACCCATTTCGCTGTTCTTCAGTGTTGCTGATTACTTTGCCTTCCTTGCTTTTCACTGGTCGTCCTGGTTTACGATAGTTCCCGGCGAGCTTCTTTGTTGTTTCGTACAATTGTCTCAAGTTTCCGTCTCTTGCAGCCTTTTCCGCCGTCATTGCTAGATCTTCCACATATTTTCGTTTGTCAGCTCTGATGCTCTTCTTCACTTGCCTGTTTGCTTCTGTGTATGCAGCTTGTGCGGTAACTTTCTATGCTATTGTTCGGCTGACATTGATTGCTGCCTTCTTGTTCTTCCTTTCTTCAATTTTTGCGAGAGTATCAACAGAGATCCATTCCTTGTGATAATGCTTCTTGCGACCAAGGACCTCCTGACATGTTGAAGTGATTGCCTCCTTAATCCCTTTCCAATTGTTCTCCAATGTTGCGTCCTCTCCATTGTGTAGATCCTGAAAGGCCTGGAACCTATTGGTGAGGGCTATCCTGAATTCGTTGAGCTTTACAGTATCCCGAAGAAAGGCCGTATTAAACTTGTGTGATGTTGTCTGTCCCGTTGTCCAATGCTTCTTTAGTTTCAGTTTCATTTTGGCGATCAGCAAGTGGTGATCTGAGGCTATATCAGCTCCTCTCTTGGTTCTCACATCCTCCATAGTCCTTCTGAACGTTTTGTTGATACAGATATGATCAATCTGGTTTTGAGTAGTGTGATCCGGTGAAATCCATGTAGCTTTGTGTATGCGTTTGTGCGGGAATATTGTGCCACCGATGACCAGTTTGTTGAAGGCACATAGGTTTGCAAATCTCTCACCGTTTTCGTTTCTTTCTCCCAGTCCATGTCGTCCCGTGATGTCTTCATATCCAGTGTTATCCATTCCAACCTTGGCATTCAGGTCTCCCATAAGAATCGTCAGATCCTTTGGTGAACATTTCTCGACGATTGACTGCAGCCTTTCGTAGAATTGATCTTTATCGTCGTCATTGTAGTCGTTGGTAGGTGCATAACATTGGATGACGTTCATTGTAATGTACTCTTTCTTTGTTTTGAAGGATGCTTTAATGATCCTGGGTCCATGAGATTCCCATCCTATTAGTGCCTTTTGTGCATGTTTGGACAGCATCAATGCAACTCCTTGTGTATGTGAAGCATTTTCTTCTTCATGACCAGAGTATAACAGCAGTTACCCTGAAGCTAGTCTCAGTTGTCCTACTTGTGTAAAATGTGTTTCACTGATTCCAAGCACCTCGAGGTTGTATCTTTTCATTTCTGCCGCAACTTGAAATAGTCTTCCAGTCTCCCACGATGTACGAACGTTCCATGTACCTAAAGGAATGGTTGCTCTGGTTGTCAGAAGAGGCATCAGTCCCGTGACTTCCGAGGGAACTCTGCTTTCATCACGCGACGTCATAATTCTTCCTCCAACTCCCAGGGCAGAGTTAAAATGGTTTGAATTATTTTTTCTGGTTAGCGTTTTTTTGGCAAGTTAGTTTTTGACGGAATGGGGTCGCCAACCCCATGTCCAACCCTCCTCCTTTACCCGGGCTTGGGACCGGCAGTAGCCCCGAAGGTTCTACTGGCGGAGTTATGTGGTATGGTAGCTTGAACTAATTGCTGTAGGTATGTTTGAAGTTCTATGTTGTAGCTGACTGATTGAAACCAATAGTTATGGAGATCAATTAGTTAGATCACAATCATCAACAAGCCTGACTGAAGAATCTGAGTTCGATTCTCTATTTTAGGGTTGTGAAAGTGTAGAGATGACAATTCTCAGGTCATCAAGGAACAACATACAGATTATTGGGATTCACTGTCGGCCAACTCATTTTGAACAATGAAAATTCCACTGACTAGAAACGAAAATTGGATTGTTTTGTTTCCTGAATGGTCCGTTGATTGATGTCATATATTTATATCAGAAAAAACATCTAAGCAAATGAATATTACAGTAAAGTTTGATGACGCTCTGACTGAAAACAATATTGTTTGCTCATATGTATTAACCTAATATTTAAAACGAAAAACTTTGAAATGTTTTTATGTTTAATAGTAATGAAGTTTTTCATGAAGCGTGTGACAACCATAATCCCAACATTTCAAAAGTAATAATAAGACCGGTTTTCATAGTTAATTACCCATCCACCATCATTGGAAGAAAGTTGTTTTGAGCTTGTATTCACAACATATTACTGAAATTGACTATGATAGAGTTAAACGGCTTCTGTGTGAGTTTCAATGGAATAAAATTAATTCATTAGAATGCCTTCTTAATCTAAAAAGTTCTGAAATTTCAAACCATTGACAGAATTATATTATTTGGGATTGTTTTTATTACTGTCACTGAAAAAGACTAGTGCAATAGAGTGTAGAAAATGCATTACATAAAGTAAAGTGACTCCACTTTTAGCTTTTTGCCAGTTTATAGTATTGGTAGTTTTCTTTCACTGCTAGCAAGTATTTTTCTTTCATATTCAAGAAGTGTGATGACTTAGATTGACAAATTTTTGTGTGGTTCGGTGATCGAAATGATTTCGATCAAATAAACAATGTACTCTTGATAGCTGAACTGACCAACAAAATACATACAGTGCTAATATAATGGTTTGTTTTGATAATAAAATCATTAGCAGTAAACCATAAATACGAACTTGCCTGTATAAAATTTAATACCATGCCCTGATGAAGGTTAGCTCCATTTACTAGCAGATCGTTAGATAGTATGCCCAAGTTTGAATAAGGTATTGGAACATTAGTTAGGAGTGATAACGTCGGCACAAGATCTATTTGACTTAATCGTTTATTTGTTTGTTTTTTTGAATCATTTTTTATGGTAAGTGAACCCTGATCAGCAGTAAAAACGATCAAAGCAGCTTCCAGTTCGGCGTTACTATCTCCACCATGATCACCTGATTGTGTCATTCCATGGTCACCCAAAATAAACAGGATGTCGGAAGATTGAAGTTTAGAAACAATATGTCTGGAAAGAAATGAGTATACATAGCGGAAAGAACACAGATCACAATGCACAAAACTGTTTGCTAACATTTAAGCGGAATGAAAATTCCATCAAAGACAGGTAGGAGAATAATGGTATTCACATAATGGGGATAAAACTAGGTAGGATGCTAAATCAACGTAAAATAAGTTCATCTTTAATATGAAAATTACAAACATTGAATGAGTAATGAAGGTGCTGAAAAAACCATTCTACATAACTACATCACATCATATTTGTTAAGGCTGTGATAATGTCCGGACATTGAGTTAGATCACCTTCATATGGGACCACTCTCTGATTTCTGAATGTAAAACGTGCAAGAAAATATAGAATCGATAATCTATCCAACAATATTAGATTAACAATAAGTTCATGGTGAGTGTAGACTACCTGGTTGGGGTTCCGTAAGATGATAATAATCGATGGTTAGAGATCTTGAATGACATGGCTCGAAACCGTTTGCAATGGAACAGGTGCATCCATTATTAGTGTTCACTCAAATACTTATCGTCTGGATTCTTCATCACTTTTATCTCTTTCTTTTTAAGTTTATTTCACGAGATTATACTTCTTGAATCCTAATCTCTCCAATTACTGCTTATACTTCTGCTACCTCAACTACTATGAGATTTGAATAAACAATGACATTTCTGTGATAATGTGGTATGGCAACTTGAACTAATGTACGTAGGCACGAACTTCAACGATGTGACTGACTGACTAACTGACTGAAGTTCTTGAACGAAAGTTGGCTGTTTCTGAATTACAATTAAGCATAAGCCTGGCAACAGAATTACGTATAATATCTAGAATTTTTTATGAAAGACTGCAGAGTTTGTCCATAACAGATTTTTCAATATTAGGATATTCTCGATTTTCTGATTTGTTTTTACACACACTGTGCAGCTTTTTAATGTGTGAACTTTTTAATGACTACGAACCCATATGTATATTCTCCTCTATAAGTTTTGTCTACATATTTATTTCATGATATTGGTGTGCAACCTCGTTTTCTTTTCAGTGAAAATCATAGCGTCATTTGTTAACATACGCTTTTTTCTTCTGGTGTGGAACTGGTTATGTGAGTGTTGTCAATATATTAGAATAGTATGAACTTACCACCTAGGTGTCTTTCATTTTCACTCAGTCTACCTACTTGAGCATTAAAGTCACCAGCCATTATTACTACGTCAGAGTGCCTAACTTTTTGGAGGAGGTCCGAAAGCGTTCTGTAAAACTCATCTTTAACGTCGTCTGAACTGCAGTCAGTGGGGGCATAGGAGCAGATACAATGAAGGGGCGACGACGGGTGTCCCTATCTTTCCGAGTCCTTACTGTCCCGTTTAGTCAGACAGCGCACAATCGACTATATACAGGGATCTGGTCTAGGAGAGATAGTTCTGCCCTAGGACTCAATGCTATAACCTACACCAGCAAGACCCCTGGAAGCAGCATCAGTGCTACCGGATACACGAAGAGTAAATCGGGTTGCTTCTTTGCTCTGACAAGGCGAAATCAGATTAAAGACTTTATTAGGATCCTGTATGCGCGTTTCCGAGACGCTGCATACATCAATTGAGTGAGATTCTAATGTCCTACCTAACGAAGCCTGTCAGTCAGTCGGTCAATCAGTCAGATGCAACGTAGAACTTCGTACGTAAGTACATCGGTTCATATTGCCATACCACATCAGCGCAGAGATATAATTGTCAATTCAAATCAAATAGTAGAAGAGGTAGTAAGGGTATTAAAAGTAATCGGAGAGGTTAGGATTAGAAGATATTATTCATGAAGTATGATTCAATGAGAAAAGTTTAGAAAGTCAAAACTACAGGGGTTGAAGAATCTAGAAGATTAGGATTTGAGAGAACACAAAGAATAAATGCACCTGCTCCACTGCAAACGATTTTGAGCCATATCTAACCATGGATTACTAATATCTCGCGGACCCCAACCAGGTAGTCGACAACTACTGACATGACTCAGTCCACTCATCAATGACTTCATGGATTTCTGCCATGTTTTGGTCTGGCCAACCCTAGATTTCTTCCAACTTATTCCTACACTACAAAACAAAGGTCGTCGAGGCAGTCGGTCGTTAGCCATACGTAACACATGTCCCAACCACCTCAACTGATGAAGTTTCAATAATTCATCTATTGATTTGCCATCCTTACCTAGTACTCGTTTCCTAACGACAACATTGCTTACTCGGGTGTCCCAGGATATACGAGCAATGCTTCGGAGACACCTATGATCGAAAACCAGTACCCTACGAATATCTACTCTCACTGGCCATTTTTCACAGCCATAAAGTAAGACGGGGCGAACTACTGCACAGTACACTCGTCCTTTAGCCAACAAACGGATATCTCGCCTACGCCATAAGTGACGCAGGTTGGCAAAAGCCAATCGAGCCTTCTGTATCCGAGCTGAGATTTCGTCAGTCAACAGGCCATCGGCACTGATGAGACTCCCAAGATAAGTGAAGCGGTCAACAAGCTCGACTATTTCACTCCCTATCACTAGTTCAGGTGCCGATGAAACCCAATCTTGAAGCAACATTTTGCATTTCAAGGGGAAAAACCGCATCCCGAACATGCTTGCATTGTTGCTTAGGGTAATCAGAAGACTCTGCACTTTTTCAGCATCTTCACCAAGTAGGACTATGTCAATAAGCGAGCCACCTGGTAGAAGGTCTACTCATGAAAATTCAGACGAGGATAAGGCTATTTCTAGGAGCATGTCTATGATAAAATTAAACAAGTATGTAGAAAGTGAACATATCTGACGGACACCACTTGAAGTAAAGAATTGCGGTGAGTGAACTTTTTTGAAAATATCCTAAGAACGTTGTCCTAACTTCTTCACTTCGAGCAGTAAAGTACATAAACTTGTATCTGATAAGTGAGTTATATTATATTATATTATATTACATTATTATTAACCTATGACATGTGATGATAATATTAATCATAATCTTCAACTGACTTTATAAAACTGTTTAGTTCATTCAACTTTCTTATCATCTCTGGATGTTTTTGTCCAAACGTATGCCCACAGTGATCTATCCCTAGCATATGTCCAATAAGAATATCCCAATCAGCTTGTTGTGCTTGATTATCAACAACTTCATTATTCCCATTCCATGTAGTATTGTCAAGGGCATGAAGAAAGTAGTTTTCAACACCTCGGTCAACTGTATCCAAGTCTTTGACATTGAATGATGAGTAAGTTTTATAATGGGTGAAACTGTAAGTTAAAACGAAAAACTAAGTGAAAGATAACAAAATCCAGTGCAGTAAATATCAGACTACATTAACAGAAGTGTATATGCACAGAACCAGAAATGTATAAATCATTGGTGAAAGACACAACAATATTATGATTTGCTTGTCTTCACAAGTCAATAAAAAGATGCCAATGTTATAAGTATGCAGTGATATTACACTGAAGGTAAATATACTCTAGTAACTCTGCTAAGTAACTTTAACCATGATCAACAGAAAAGGCGACTGATCTAACACATAGGTGAGGATTAAGTTGCACCCAAAATGTTATAAAATACTTATCGAAATCACAAAACGATCGAAATAATATATAAGCTCTTAAGTGCTCTGTATGAGACGTAACACAACAGGTCTGCTTCCTGTAAATACTCGAACAGGTGAAACAGTTCAGCAAGGTTATCAAGTTTCGAGAATAACATTCGTTCATGTTAGCATCTAAAAAGTCACTTTGGGCTCATGGTAACATCAACTGTTACGTCGCTGAAGTGGGTGTGTAAGCAAAGTACAAAGTAAAAAATATTTTAATAACTCGTGGAGACTAACCGTTTTTAGATTACATAACGGAAAATGTCCGTAGTAATTCAGCTTAGAAAATAATTAAGTTTTGTTCGTATCAAATATATGTAGTGCTCTGCTAAACAATCAAAACAAATAATAGAATAAGTTGAATTTTAGGCCAACTATCATCCAACCCAACAGCTTGAATAAGCATCGATTGTAAAGACCTTTTGCCTCGATATTAGTCAATTTCAGTAATATGTTGTGAATACAAGCTCAAAATAACTTTCTTCCAATGATGGCGGATGGGTAATTAACTATGAAAACCGGTCTTATTATTACTTTTGAAATGTTGGGATTATGGTTGTCACACGCTTCATCAAGAACTTCATCACTACTATTAGACACACAGATATTTAACATCAAAAAACATACTAGTCAGGAAACAAATCAATCCAAGTTTCATCACCAACAAATCGAATTTGTTTACCAGCCTTATTCCATTGTCTTAATAAACTATCTTCCAGAACTTTGTTTCCGCCGAAATTCGAACCTGCATCGATGAATGTTGGCATACTACCTGTCATTAGAGCTTTCAAACGTTGTAACGTAGTTGTTGGTGGATCTGCGATAAACTTTCCAATAAATACGGCTTCAGATAAACTGTGAAGTAGTGAACGATAGGGATTTTGAAAATTTGGAGAAAAATGACCAAGTAGTTGGTTGTGATTATTATTGTCTTGTATAAATTCATAAGCCAATGCATCGACAAGCAGAAGGATAATTCTATGATTTTTAACAACCTTTGAAGGATACTTCACTGACAATTTCAGTTCTGAATTCGCTTCATTATTTAGCTCAGATCGATTCAATAGAAAACCATGTACGAATAGACTGATACCAAGAAAAGCAATAATAATTGACGGCAACTTAGACAAAACTGACTTCTCGTATTCACCATATTCATTTATGTATCGAATGAGAATTTTGTTCCAGAAGTACTTTCCATTTATATAATACATTCAATTGAAATGAATACACTTAGTGAACAAAAAATAAACCATTAAAATTGTATTTTCTAGTACAATAAAAATGAGTGAAGAAATAATTTTAGAAATTTATTTGAATAGTTTTTATAAACCTGATACATGAGATAAAATTTTTAAAAAATAAAAGAGATTCAGGTAGAAAGATTTGTACAAAACAAATAATACATTTTAGCAGTTTATCATAAAGATACTAAAGCCCTAACTCAGGTCTCATATGGTTGGGAAAATAAAAATTCCGCTACTGCGATAAAACTTTGTCTCGACATCAAACATAAGGCAATAACTGTGTTTAAACCCATCTGCATCAAGTTGGGCAGCAGCTCTTACTACCCCATGTCATACGATGTAAATAACATGAGCTATATAGAGATTAAGATTTCCTGTGAGACCAGAGCTTCGTGATGAACAAGGTGGGTGGTTTGGCATTACTTTGGAAAGTTTTGCCAATAATTCATACACACATTTGGTTTGCAAGGTAATCGATTTCATGGATACCGGTGAGTGTTTTGCAACATCCCCGAGGTCCATTGTCATTGGGACGATGCAATGAATATTACCATTGCTAATAATAATGAGCCTGACAGTCATGTAACTGGGATGGGTCAAATTGGCTTGTTCATGCTGTGAATATTGAATGACGCGATCAAGGGACAGAAATAACCACCATATATATTGGTGTATGAAAATAGTGTGAATGGCACACCAGGGTGTTAGATATCTTGGCGGTTGCGCTGCAGGATTGAGCTGTACAGTTCAGGTTGTAGTGCTAACACCAGGACAATGTCTGGTTCTCCTGAAAGCCAATGTAATAAGGCGGTGCGTGAACAGGATCAGACAATTTTCATTAGCCTTTGAGGTCACATTCCAAGGTCGTTACGACCAATGCCATCCCGATTTACTTTTCAGGATCCTTAAAAAGTCCTTTTCACAGTATTGGCAGCAGGGAAATGACTTACCCCATACCCGTAACAGCATACAAGACTAAACAAGTAATAATCAAATGCTTCATGCACCTCCAAACAACTACTCTCTACTTTTTCCATTCTTTCATCACTTTGCGCCGCTGATGTGAGCGTTACGAATTACGAAACATTATCCCTGATCTCCTAGAACCCGGCTCTAAACTAGATTTTGGAGTTTTTAGTATACCCACAAGATTTTAGCTTGGATTACAGAATTTCATGCCACTGAGGTACGCTAAGTCTCCGAAACGCTCATACAGGATCCGAATGTCAGACGCCTTAATGTGTGTCTGTGTTCCAGGACTCATCCAAGTGTGTGATCTACATAGCCACGTCCAGGTCTGAAACTAGCCTGGTTTTGTCTAGTCTTCTCTTCACGAGCTCTAGTTAGGCATCTAAGTATTATAGAGGCCAAAAGTTTCGACACTATGTTAGTTAAACTCATTCGTCTGTGATCGTCACAAGATGACTTTTGTCCTTTCTTACAAATTGGGACAATCAAGGACTGAGACCAGTTAGATGGGATCACGTCCAGTTCACAGATTCTATCTAAGATTTCCGTCAATCTAACGGATAAAACTGGCCCACAATCCTTAAAAATCTCAGGTGTAAGCCTATCCGGCCCTGCTGCTCTCCCTAGATTTAGATGTCCTATAGCTTTTTCGACTTCATTAAGATTCGGAGGGCTTACGTCGACTGGCCATTCAGGATGGCTGGAGATCGTGGGCAACCGAATTGTTGCTGAAGACCAATTCAACTGATCCCTGAAGTGTTCTCCCCATCGATCCAATCTGGATTGAGAATGAATAATAGTCCTACTCTTTTCCGAAATAGTCTCACTTACATTCGAATTCCTAATACCGGTTTCCGTGATAAGTTTGAACAGTTTTCTACTGTTGTCTATTATCGCTGCCTTTTCCATGTCTCTCGCTTTCGCTGCCCACCACTATTCGCGATTACTGCGTAGGCTTTTTATCAGCCTGCGCCTGAGCTGACTCCACTCCACATCGTACCCAGACCCAGACGAGATGAGCTTTAGAGCATCCATCATTTCGATAGATGCTAATGAAATCCACTGCTTCTCCCCAACCATATGATTTACCTTACTAGGAGATATCACTGCTGTTTACACAGTTTTTTTATACCATTCAACGCTGTCTTCAGACGGTATCACATACAGGGCTTCATTACTATTTTTCTAGTTGCTCTTGAAATATATTCTTAGCTTTGTTATCATTAAGTAGAACACTGATAGGTTTTCTTGAAGTGTCTTTCCTACGACTGATTAACTTGATCAGAATATACTTCTGCTTTAAATTAAACCGAAGCTACCGAATCCCCTCCTCCTTTCTTTAAAAAAAAATACTAAATAAAAAGTTTAAAAAAAAAAAAAAAAAAAAAAAAAAAAAAAAAAACCCAAAACCACAACAAAAAAAAAAAAAAAACGACGCGACAATCCCCATCACTAAACGAACCTCGCCCCTCCGCCTCCAGTGCTCGCGCACGGGGACACATCCGTGACCGAGTTGTGGAAGACAAGCGAATGGTTGTGAGTTCATATATAAGCAGAAGCACCGTCTGCGACCCTTGTCTACCACCCCCAGCCCTTTTGCGCCGTGCACACCCATTAGACATGTATTCTCGACTTTCAATACAAGAGATGGCGGCTCACGAGCAACGGACCAACGCCACAAAGAATGGCTCCAACACAGTTGGAGCCATGCGTCCAGCGCAATCTACTCGCACACGGTGATACGGGACAATCCCAGTAGTCTAGTAGTCCGCGCACTCTACAAGTAGTTTACTGCATCTTTGGCGAACTTTTTTTTTTTTTTTTTTTTTTTTTTTTTTTTTTTGTAGCCTATCTCTTTCATTCGCCGTTTTTTTTTTTTCTGGCCCTACCTGTATCCACCAACCACACTTCTTTGTGTTTTCTAAGAGACGTTTTACGACTCTTCGAGGTCTAATGTTACAGTCGTGTGGTTAGCCTCATACGATACGAACCTGAAGTTTTTTTTATTTGTATTATTTAATTGGTAATTAGAATGCTGTCGAGTGCAAGTTGTTTGCGATTTTTCCCAGAACCACCGCCCGTTCAATCGCTGATGGATAGTTGAAGTGTTGTACTTGGCTTGTAACCCACATTATATAACAATTATTTTGGACACAGGTTCAAGTAGCTAACAATATTTTACTTATAATGATTTTTTTCGTCCTTTATTTCCACCTGTAAATCCTATTAGGAAGAATTAAGGTATGTACGTGATTTATTTCGTGTATCTCGTAACGATTGCACACATTGAGTCAGTATCTTATACTGCCGATTGAGTGTTTGCCCTCGTTTTATTCCTCTTACTTTTCTATTGGCTTCTTTGTACTATGAATAAATTGCCACACCCCTCAGTTTTCTCCTGCCATGCGACCCAGATATTGAAGGTCTGAGTTGATAATTGGCATTATTCAGTTTTTTTTTTTATTGTTTACGGTGTCTCAATTGCCCCCGCAATGGCTTCGGATGTGCCAGTTTAAACGATGGTCTGTAGATATTTAAATATAGGGAATCATATT
>OX103972.1:40034305-40058835 GCA_944470395.2 Schistosoma turkestanicum | reverse complement strand
GGCCTTTCTCTTTTCCTTTTGCTTTGAGGGTTGTGAGGTCTTGTCTTGTGACTCAGTTAGGTGCTTTTCGTAGTGTGTCCTATCCACTTCCACCGCTTCTTCCTGATTTCCTCCTTCACTGGAATCTCGTTTGTTCTCTCCCACAGTACGTTGTTGCTGATCGTGTCTAGCCAACGATTCCGAAGTATTTTGCATAGACAACTATTCATAAACACTTGTATCTTCTGGATGATGGCTTTGGTAGTTCTCCAAGTTTCTGCTCCATACAGTAGAACTGTCTTCACATTTGTATTGAAAATCTTGATTTTAGTTTTGGTTGAAAGTTGTTTAGAGTTGCAGATATTTTTCAACTGTAGAAATGCAGCCCTTGCTTTGCCAATCCGTGCCCTCACATCTGCATCGGATCCACCTAGATTGTCGATGAGGCTGCCCAGATATGTAAAGGTGTTAGCGTCTTCCAAGGCATCCCCATCAAGAGTGATTTGGTTGGTGCATGTTATGTTGCATCGGAGAATTTTGCTTTTTCCTTTATGTATGTTGAGACCAACTGCTGCAGAGGCTGTTGCTACACTGGTCATCTTCTCTTGCATTTGTTGTTGCGTGTACGATAGAAAAGCCAGATAATCAGCAAAGTCCAGATCGTCCAGCTGCGTCCTAACTGTCCAGTTGATACCATGCTTCCCTCCAGACGTCGATGTCTTCATAATCCAGTCGATCACCGGGAAAAAGAGAAAGTGTGAGAGTAAGCAACCTTGCCTGACACCGGTCTTCACCTCAAAAGAGTTAGTTAGCTGTCCATCGTGCACGATTTTGCAGTTGAATCCATCATAAGAATTCCATATGATGTTGACTATTTTCTCAGGCACACCGTAGTGTCGAAGAAGCTTCCACAGTGTTTTCCTATCCACGCTATCAAATGCTTTCTCGTAGTCGATGAAGTTGATGTAGAGTGGTGAGTTCCATTCAATTGATTGTTCCACAATGATCCGTAATGTAGCAATTTGGTCAGTACATGATCGATCCTTACGAAATCCGGCCTGTTGATCTCGAAGTTGGGCGTCTACGAAGTCCTTCATTCTGTTTAACAATACTCTGTTGAAGACTTTGCCTGGTATTGAAAGAAGAGTGATGCCTCTGTAGTTCTCACACTTGCTGAGATCGCCTTTCTTTGGTAATTTGATGAGGTATCCTTCTTTCCCGTTGTCCAGTAATTCTTTAGTTTTAGTTTCATTTTGGCTATCAGCAAATGGTGATCTGAGGCTATATCAGCTCCTTTCCTGATTCTCACGTCCTCCACGGTTCTTCTGAACGTTTTGTTGATACAGACATGGTCACTTTGGTTCTGAGTAGTGTGGTCAGGTGAAATCCATGTCGCTTAGTGTATGCGTTTGTGTGGGAATATTGTGCCACGATGACCAGTTTGTTGAAGGCAAATAGGTTTGCAAATCTCTCACCATTTTCGTTTCTTTCTCCCAGTTCCATGTCGTCCATGCTGTCTTCATATCCAGTGTTGTCCATGCCAACATTGGCATTCAGGTCTCCCATAAGAATCGTCAAATCTTTGGTGAACATTTCCTCGACGATTGGACTGCAGCCTTTCGTAGAATTGATCTTTAACGTCGTCATTGTAGTCATTGGTAGGTGCATAACATTTGGATTACGTTCATTGTAATGTCCTCTTTCTTGTTTTGAAGGATGCTTTTATGATCCTCGGTCCATGAGATTCCCATCCTATCAGTGCCTTCCTTGTCGTGCATGTAATAGGACAGCATCAGTGCAACTCCTTGGTTTTTTTCCCTCTTCATGACCAGAGTATAACAGCCGTTCCCTTGAAGCTAGTCTCAGTTGTCCTACCTGTGTCCAATGTGTTTCACTGATTCCAAAGCACCTCGAGGTTGTATCTTTTCATTTCTACCACCAACTTGAAATAGTCCTCCAGTCTCCACCATGTACGAACGTTCATGTACCTAAAAAAAATGGTTACTCTGGTTGTCAGAAGAGGCATCGGCCCCGTGACTTTCGAGGAGTCTCGGCCTTTCATCACGAGACGTCATAATTCTTCGTTCCAACTCCATTCACAGGGCAGAGTTAAAATGGTTTTGAAACTATTTTTTTCTGGTTGGCGTTTTTTTTGGAATAGTTAGATTTTCGACGGAATGGAGTCACCAACCCTCCTCCTTAATCCGGGCTTGAGACCGGCAGTAGCGCTCAAGGTTCTACCGACGGAGTAATGGCTACAGTTGCGATCTCAATAATATCTTTGCACATGCTTCATCATTAGTTCCATATTCTGTTCAGTCAACATTCAATCGATAACTGAGATAACATCCCTGTGAATAACGTGATACAATGAATAATTATAAGTACGTATTCTATCTACTGACGGTTTAATGAAAAAAAATTAATTAGGCCAGTCAGCTGAATAAAATAACATATTAATCAATGAAATTGTATCAATAAGAAATCTAAAACAATTAAAATAGGTTAAATATAATGTGAATTATTTGTTATCGAACATATTGTTCAATGGAATGTTATTCTTCGTTATCTTCTTTTCGGTAACGGGCGAAAATCTTTTTCATTCATTTCGAAAATCAGACATATTGATAAGAAGACATTCCACACTTTTACTTTATTCTTATGTCTACCGATATTTTATAATGATGCTACGAGAATCAAACATTGTATAATTAGTTTCACAATGATGATTTTCTTATTTGGCTTCTAATGTTAACCCAGACACCTTTGTTTCGTTTTCATATGTTGGATTCTCTGAAAATGGTTAAGATTTTCGCCCCGTCTGAGTAAGTCAGGTTTATCGAATACTTTAAAATGTACAATATTTGATAGCTAATAATCTTTTCAAGGATATTTTGACTGAGTGAAATCCAAAAGTATATCTGTTCAGTACTGACGATAAAAACCGACATACAATATGCTTCATCACAGAGACACAATTGTCAATTCAAATCACGTAGCATCTTGCTCAATATTGCTTCAACGAGGTGTATATATGTCACGAACAATATTGGTCTTTCTAAGCTCTATATCGTTTAGTCGACTGTTAGTACAGTTGATTAGTGTTGCCTTTACTCGAACACAAAGTTTGACACCAATAACTGACAAACTAGATTAGGATGCTACCTAATCCGTGAATAAGCATAAGCAAAATGAGCCTTTCAATGCGGAATTTGATGAGTCAATGAGTGGTTATTATTCAATAGTTTCAAGATCTGGATTCTATGTTCATCTGAATCTCACAATAAAAAAGAGTGACCAAATCTTATCCCTTTAGTATATATTCATTCTAGATTTCTACCCTTTTGTTGATTAAAAGTTGTATAGTACTAGTGTGGTGTGACGAATTACTGTGTGTTCTTATGCTTGGTAATTAGCTCGTCAGACAATCGTTACTAACTAGCGTCTGACGCTTTATAAATCAGAAGAAGAACTCGTAGTGTATAATACGTTATTTGAGACACACCACAAAGCGAAGCGGAGAAACAGTGAATAAAACGAATGAAGCGACGTCAAGCACAACTCCCAGGATTACAATGCGAATGAATGGGCAAAGGGAGCGGATTGAACAGGCAAAGCATGTTGGAGTAGGCTAATGAGCCAACTCAACGTGATAGAGCTTGACTAAGAATATATAGTCAGACAAATATAAGACAGACATGTGACAAGCGAAATAGGCACACATGAATAAAAGTGACGAATAGTTGACAAGGCCAAATTACACGTGGGACACGTCATCTGAGCTCATACAAACCAGACAATAATAAGAAAACGAATGGTACAATAAATTGTTGCATTACAAATGGCTTGGTTAAATCAATTAATTGAAAGGCTTAACCGAATTAAATGTAGGCGAACTGGAATATATGTATAGGCACTACACTAGCAATCGCTTTTTCCATTTCCACACCCTTCTCAACCTAAGATCTGTTCACTTGTCAGATAGTCTACTACTCATCACAATGAAACGAAGGCACCTTATTATCTAAATGATGACTGTGAAGTTTCATCGAAATATATTGTGCACACTTCATTGTGTGCTTGTGTTTCAGAACCTTTCGTCATATGAAAATGTAGTCAATGCAGCTAAATCCAGGTCTTAGACCAACCTTGTTTTATCTGGTCTAACCTACTTGAGGAATAGTGTGGTTAAACGTTTTACAGAAGTTAGTATTTAAACTAGTTGTAAACTGACTGCTCTCTGTTATTAATAACAAGACGTTTGTTCTTCATGATAAAATTGGTCAATTAGTGATTAGGTAAAAAGTCGGACGACATTTGGCTGCATAGACCAGATTTTCACATTAGGACTGGTCCTGAAACATTGTGCACGCCAGCTTAGTAAATCGTGAATGTGAACGATTTAAATTATCATCAATGACGGAAGACCAGTTTAAGTGCCTTGTGTTTGTATGCAGCTTACAATCTCCCAAAGATGCTGATATAAGAACCAGAATCCTAAGTAAAATTGAACAGTGCCCAAACATCTCGCTTCAAGAAATAACTGCAGAGTGCCAGAGATTAGTAAATTTGAAGCATGATACCTCCATGGTCGAAAACAATGGCCGCCCATCATACGTGCATGCCGTTAGTGAAAAGAAAAATTCCGGCTAACAAAAGCATCACAAGAGCACAGACAACCAGCCCTCATCTCCATGCTGGTCATGTGGAGGTTGACACTACAAGAAGTTTTGTCCATACAAAGATTATGTTTGCACTAAATGTTACAAAATGGGTCACAAAGAAACCCGATGTAGGACTAAAACTCTCAGACATTACTCCGCGAAAGTCGATTCCAAGAAATACAGTTCTGGTAAGCCAATAAACCATGTATTGGTGTCTCATAATCAGACAAGAATTCACCACAGAAGAAGGTATGTGACTTTGGATATGAATTCACACCGTATCCGTCTTCAACTTGACACAACATCTGATATCACCCTTATCAGTTCAAAAACTTGGGAGAAAATTGGAAGACCTACAGTACACCCGACGAAGGAACTAGCACTCAGCGCATCTGGTGGCAAATTAAATATTGTTGGGGAAATATTGTGCACTGTTTCAAAAAATGAGGCAACCACCAGTGCAACTGTATACTTAACTACGAACCCAAACCTTGATTTATTGGGGTTGGATCTCACAGATGCATTAAAATTAACAGACCATTCTATCAACAACATCTGCAGCCGAGTAAGAATCAATAACCCTTTAGAGTCAACTCTGAGAAATGCCTTTATGAAAAGGCATCATCACGTATATTCGGAAGCGTTAGGCGAATGTACGAAAGCTAAAGCACTACTGACTCTCAAGTCAACAGCTATTCCTGTATCTTATGCTTCTCTCCCAGTAGTTGAACAGGAACTGGAACGACTTCAAAGAAAAAGAAAAAAATCTTATTCCGGTGAGGTGTTGGGATAGCCAATCGAGAAGAAAGCCACGCACATTGTGGATTGATGAACTGTTTGATTAATGTTCATGATGAACTCTCTCTTAGCTGATATTTATATGTCATATATTGAAAGTTGATGTAATCAGCTCATCAATCATGGTACGGCTTACCGGAAATTTATTGATTTTGGTCATATGTGATAAAGAACTCAATGTCTCTCAGTTACTGAATAACTTCAATAGTCTTTAAAACTACCCTAACCAACGAAATAGAAATAATAACCAATAATAGACTTTATTATACATATATGTGAGTTAAAAGGACAATAGATCTATGAAGTGTTCATTTTGAAGAAAAGCAACCTGGACAGACAGTGAAGTAATCAAATTTCAGCGATTTTAGTCCACTGCAACACACTCGAGTTTTGATGTAATCACTCTTCAACATAGCAAAATAAGAATTTGCACGACGATATATTTGAAGATGTTGCAACACATTGATTTCAAACCGCTTTCCGCTGAAGTTAATTACTAGGATTAGAAATCAGTTAAAGCAAAGCCTGTTTCTCATTCTGCACTTGAACATTTAGAGCCGAGTCAAATAGCATATTCTTAAGACAGCGACTAAAATTAGTCATAGCGAAAACTTAATACGTTGCTAAACTGATTTTAATTGAAAAGTCTATGCCCATGATTACACATAGACCTAAAGGTCATTTGAAAGATCTATGGACTTGCACATTCTCCATGCTTGTGAAATGCAAGTTCTAGTATGTATCAAGTCTTCTGCATTTGATCAATGGGGAGTTTGAACATACAGATCAGACAGAATCCCCGATCCACACTCTCATTTTCCGACTAAGAGAAACACGTAATAGTTCAAACCTTTGGGATTCTCATGTTTAGGTACATTCGTGACGATTGAGGACGAGAATGGGATAATAGTGATTTTTTGGAGACTTAAATTAATACACTGAGCAGTACCTGAAATAATGAAGTTGATGAATAATAACAAACTGCATCGACACATGACTAGAGTGAATCAAGTTAATATGGCGTATTTCAAAAAATCCTCATTGAAGAACTATTTTAGGTACTGTAAGTGAAATGAAGGTTGAAAGTAAACCGAATCACCATCTAACTAACATGATTACCTTTATTTTGCATCAGTGAAATAAGTCTTGCTTAATAATACAGAGAATGAAACTACCTTTTATATTACAGAAAAACGTATGATGGAAGAATAACACCAGCTACTGTTGTGATGCATACTGAAGAAACTCTACGAAATCTATGAGGGTATATCTCATATGTTAACAGTTCGATTTTAAAGATAATACGGTATATATCATTGTTTACTCAATATTTAAACACATACACCGATTACTAATGCAGATCTACGGTGACTATTTGATATTACCATAATTGTAACTCATTTCTTAAATTCATGTGCCTTGGAAGACCAACCACCATGACGATAAGGTAACCGTGATTCTTAGAGAGTGCTTCAAGCACAATGTTGGTCAAAAGTGTTGTGAAATTGAAAGAGATTCCTGAATTATGACTGATGCAACCTAGCTTTTTGAAATAATGGACATTGTATTCTCTGGACTAATTTCATTCATAAGTTTACCACACAACAGATCATTATCATTAGGCTCTGATTGTTTTCAAAGTCCCAAAATGAAGGTGTTGAAAGCTAAACAGTAAATTCTGAGCTTGAAATAGAGTGATCAATATTAGAAATTCAGAAAACCTAAATATTTCCAATTCAGATTATTTAGAATATCGATTGTTTTACATTTAAATTTTCTTGTTTAGTGATCTCACAAAACCTAATTCACTTAACAAAATTGATTAGAACAACATCTTCAGATATGCGAAATTTACAAATTACACGGAAGATAAGCTGATGATTTTGTGAGAGAAATATAAATTTGACCAGAGAAATAAGAAGACATATTTTGTGAGATAGTAAGTACCATTTCGTGTACCATTTCTCGCCAGTCACATATATACAAGCAACATGTTATTTGTGTGTAAATACAGCAGTTTTGAAGATAAGGTCAAAATTTCTTATTTAGCATGACATTCACTCACTAGAAGAACCATGGTAAGTAAACAAAGGTCAACATACAGTTGTTTTTGAACACATAAAGTTGGACTTTTCCGATTACATGATTACATGTCACAACTCTAAAGGCTGATTTTGGGTCAATTTGATGACCACTCATCATTAGATGTTTTACAATGGACGAAGCTGGGTTTCTTGATCGATTTTGAGATGATGGGCTAGGTGGTGGATGAAACATGGATTTGATTAGCCATTTTGGAATATGTTCCCCTATCCTGTCTTCCAATCGGTGATTTGTTCTCCCTAAGTAACTTTCTCCGCAGTCACATGTGAATTGGTAAATACAATGGGATTTGGACTGAATCGGTCTTGGAGTAAACAATATATTCTGAGCTTGAAATAGAGTGATCAATATTAGCAATGCAGAAAACCTAAATATTTGTAATTCAGATTATTTCGAATATCGATCGTTTTACAATTAAATTACCGACAAACAGAAACATGCATGATCAGATTGCTGTATTAACATAAATAAGCGAGGTTGAATCAAATCTTATTCAATTCAGAAATTGTGTTGTTTAGTGATCTCACAACTTAATTTACTTAACAAAATTGATTAGAACGACATCTTCAGATATGCGAAATTTACAAATTACACGGAAGACAAGCTAATGATTTTGTGAGAGAAATTTAAGGTTAATGGGTTCACAAAGGTAATTGATAGAAGGAATTCGTTCAACGGAATAGGGACTGATCCGATCACTTCATCATGAGTTACGTAACAGCTTTTAAATCAATGTTTTATCGTATCAATCAATAACAACGGCATAGTAACGTAATCTGAAACTTGTGCTCTGCATGTCAATGGATTTTACCATCCTGCTTTAAATCTACTCTTTCAATGATGGTTTGAAAAACAGTATGAACTGCAAACGAATAAAGTAACGTTTTTATCTTGCTACTGCATTCACTTTCTAAATTCTCTGCTGTTTGCTTCAAGAGAGCAATAACCAGAACGTAGATTACCGTATTTATTTTGTACTGCATGATATGTGATGCTGTGGTGCGAACTACTTATAAGTAGTATATGACGTGAGTGTAAACGTAATGTCTGGCAGTCGAAGGTGGGGGAAGATCAAAAAAGGAAGAGTTGGAAAACAATGGAATTTGTATGAAACGCATGAATAGTAGAGACAATGGATTGATGTTGTTTTCAACAGAGGAACAGTCCATTTCGATAGGATGATGAACTGATATTTTGCAAATGAACAATTTACGATATGGTTTTCCGATTTTACAGAAGTAACTCTGTAATTTCTCGTTAAATACAATTCGGTTGCCCTCACCTGTGTTCTCGTTCACTACTGATATACAAATACATAATGTATAAATTGCGTTTTTGTAAACCTTTTAAAACATGATACGCCTTTCTATAAGAACACATCACAGAATATGTGCTTCACTGATCCACTTTTATTTAACTTGTGAAAAGAAAGTTTCGTATCGAAGAAAATGGAGCTCACGTAACTTTGCGATTCTCAACGTGTTGATTTTCAATGCAGTACAGCCCGAATTCACTAATCTTCCTGATAATTATTATTGACTATGAGAATTAATAATCTCAGCTTCACTAATCAACGCACACGACGTCAAAATCTATGCGTTCATTAGAAGCAAAGAGGATTCAAGGGAGGTTTTAGAGGACTTAAAATTTATTGAGGAATGATGAATAAGAACCAGGTTAGAACTGAACCAGTCAACATTTTGAGTAGTGATTATTCCACCACATGTGGCACAAACAACCTACATCATCAATAGATGTCGTTAGAGAGCAATCTCGTCCCAAGAACAACAAAAAGTCTGAACACTTCTTCCTATAACATTGAGCATGCAGGTGATGTGAGTGAAGGCAATTTGTTTCAGATAAAACACAACAGTTCTTCAATTTGTTTAACACAAACATTCGCAAAATCTTGAATTAATCAATGTTGTATCATCAAATCTTCTTCATATCACACACATATCAACAATAAAAAGACATATCACTTGAAGTTCAACTTCCAGATTCCAGCCTACAACACAGTTAACAACATGCGGTGTTTATTCATTCTGAGTTCTCAAGTAAGAAAGAATATCTGTAAGCTGACTTGTCGTTTCCAAAGTTTCTTCAAATGATTTGTAGTGAAGGAGAACACAGGTGAGGGCTATCGAATTGAATTTATCTCAGATTACAGAGTTAATTAGTAAAATAGGAAAACCATATCGTAAATCGTTCATTTGCAAATCTTCAATCCATTGTCTGACATTTCACTCACTATTCATGCGTTTCATACAAATTCCATTGTGTTCCCACTTTTCTTCCTTTCTTGATCTTCCCCCATCTTCTGTTGCCAGATATTACGTTTTTACTCGCATCATATACTACTTATAAGTAGCGCGCACCACAGATTTTGTTAAAGAACTATGGACTGATCAGGAAGATAACTAAACAGAATCAAAATCATTTTGAAAAATTGAAAGACTGTTATCTAATAGACAATTCTGTGTGGGATTTCGAGGTCTTTTTATTCTCGCTTTTAATCTAGCACGACCGATTTTAGAGAATATTGGACACTTAAAATTCACTTATTTCGCTTCGACTTATAAATTCATTTGTAGTTTATTTTAGATCTCACCTAAATAATTAGGTAACAACTTATTATTTTTTTGCCATGGCTTTTGGTAAGTCTGATTATACACCACAAAAATCGCTTTCCGATGAAACCTTATATTCGGGTTTCTATTCAATCAATATGGAGCCCTCTTTTCCGAATTCGTTCTCTAAACAACATTCCCACAGCAAGTCGCCTAAGTGAAATTACAGTGTTCATTATAACTGTTGAAGATAAAGTTTTCGAAAAATTATCTAAGACAGTTCTACAAATATGAATTATCCAAGTTTTGAACTGATATAATAATATAATACTTATGTCTTATAGTAGTAGTAAATATTTATCCTATAACTCTTGTAATCCATTTATTCTTAAACTCGAGATGACGCTCGATTTACCACTTGACATTAGTGAATGATAGTCAGGAACCTGAAGCTTCGAAGGATTGATTTCTAAAGGGCTGATTGGTCATCGGAAGCGATTTCATGCAGTTTCATTTTGTATGACAAAAGCATTTTAAAATTCCTAAAACCATATTTTTTGCGTATTATACCTGCACAAAAACACGCACTGGCGCTTATTATAGCAACCACTGGATGAAGAAATGAAAAGAGCAGTTGCTAATGTAATGCATCCACATATATTCCAGTTCGCCTACATTTAATTCGGTTAAGCCCTTTCAATTATTTTTATTTAACCAAGCCATTTGTATTGCAACAATTTATATGTTGTACCATTCGTTCTTATTATTGTCTGGTCTGTATGAGTCACATGACATGTCCCACTTGTCATTTGACCTTGTCAACTATTCGTCGCTTTTATTCATGTGTGCCTATTTCGCTTGTCACATGTCTGTCTTATATTTGTCTGACAATATATTCTTAGTCAAGCTCTATCACGTTGAGTTGGCTCATTAGCCTTCTCCAACGTGCTTTGCCTGTTCATCCGCTCGCTTTGCCCATTCGTTCGCATTGTAATCCTGGGAGTTGGCTTGACGTCGCTTCATTCGTTTTATTCACTGCTTCTCTGCTTCGCTTTGTGGTGTGTCTAAAATAAACGTATTGTACACTACGAGTTCTTCTTCTGATTTATAAACCGTCAGACGTTACTTAGTAACGATTGTCTGGACGAGCTAATTACCGAGCATAAGAACACTCAGCAACTCAGCACACCACACTAGTACTATACAACTTATAATCAATGAAAGGGGAGAAATCTAGAATAAATATATACTAAAAGGATAAGAAATAGTGACTGTTTATCAATGTGAGATTCAGATGAACATAGAATCCAGATCTTGAAACTATTGAATAATAACCACTCATTGGCTCATCGGATTTCGCACTGAACGGCTCATTTTGCTTATGCTTATTCACGGATTAGGTAGCATCCTAATCTAGTTTGTCAGTTATTGGTGTCAAACTTTGTGTTCGAGTAAAGGCAACACTAATCAACTGGAATAACAGTCAACTAAACGATATAAGCCTAGAAAGACCAATATTATTCGTGACATATATCCATCTCGTTGAAGCAAATTGGAGCAAGATGCAACGTGATTTTAATTGACAATTGTGTCTCTGTGATGAAGCCATATTGCAATGTCGTTTTTGTCGTAATAGGGAACAGCTATACTTTTAGATTTCGTTCAGTGAAGATATCCTTGAAAAGATTAGTAGCTATCAAAAAGTGTACATATTTGAAGTATTCGCTAAAGCTGACTTACACAGACGGACCGGAAATCATACCATTTTCAGAGAATCCAACATATGAAAACGAAACAAAGGTGTCTGGGTTAACATTAGAAGCCAAATAAGAAAATCATCTAATGTTAACCCAGACACCTTTGTTTCGTTTTCATATGTTGGATTCTCTGAAAATGGTATGATTTCCGGTCCGTCTGTGTAAGTCAGCTTTAGCGAATACTTCAAATATGTACACTTTTTGATAGCTACTAATCTTTTCAAGGATATCTTCACTGAACGAAATCTAAAAGTATAGCTGTTCCCTATTACGACAAAAACGACATTGCAATATGGCTTCATCACAGAGACACAATTGTCAATTAAAATCACGTTGCATCTTGCTCCAATTTGCTTCAACGAGATGGATATATGTCACGAATAATATTGGTCTAGGCTTATATCGTTTAGTTGACTGTTATTCCAGTTGATTAGTGTTTGCCTTTACTCGAACACAAAGTTTGACACCAATAACTGTACAAACTAGATTAGGATGCTACCTAATCCGTGAATAAGCATAAGCAAAAATGAGCCGTTCAGTGCGAAATCCGATGACGCCAATGAGTGGTTATTATTCAATAGTTTCAAAGATCTGGATTCTATGTTCATCTGAATCTCACATTGATAAACAGTCACTATTTCCTTATCCTTTTTAGTATATATTTATTCTAGATTTCTCCCCTTTCATTGATTATAAGTTGTATAGTACTAGTGTGGTGTGCTGAGTTGCTGAGTGTTTCTTATGCTCTTCGGTAATTAGCTCGTCCAGACAATCGTTACTAAGTAACGTCTGACGGTTTATAAAATCAGAAGTAAGAACTCGTAGTGTACAATACGTTTATTTTAGACACACCACAAAGCGAAGTCAGAGAAGCATGTGAATAAAACGAATGAAGCGACGTCAAGCCAACTCCCAGGATTACAATTGCGAACGAAATGGCACAAGCCTGAGCGGTAATGAACAGGCAAAGCACGTTGGAGAAGGTAATGAGCCAACTCAACGTGATAGAGCTTGACTACTAAGAATATATTGTCAGACAAATATAAGACCAGACATGTGACTAAGCGAAATAGGCCCACATGAATAAAAGCGACGAATAGTTGACAAGGTCAATGACAAGTGGGACATGTCATGTGACTCATACAGACCAGACAATAATAAGAACGAATGGTTACAACATATAAAATTGTTGCCAATACCAAATGGCTTAGATTAAATAAAAATAATTGAAAGGGCTTCAACCGAATTATAATGTAGGCGAACTGGAATATTATGTGGATGCATTACATTAGCAACTGCTCTTTTCATTTCTTCATCCAGTGGTTGCTATATTAATAAGCGCCAGTGCGTGTTTTTGTGCAGGTATAATACGCCAAAAAATATGGTTTTAGGAATTTTAAAATGCTTTTGTCATACAAAATGAAACTGCATGAAATCGCTTCCGATGACCAATCAGCCCTTTAGAAATCAATCCTTCGAAGCTTCAGGTTCCTGACTATCATTCACTAATGTCAAGTGGTAAATCGAGCGTCATCTCGAGTTTAAGAATAAATGGATTACAAGAGTTATAGGATAAATATTTACTACTACTATAAGACATAAGTATTATATTATTATATCAGTTCAAAACTTGGATAATTCATAATTTGTAGAACTGTCCTTAGATAATTTTCGGAAAACCTTTATCTTCAACAGTTTATAATGAACACTGTAATTTCACTTAGGCGACTTGCTGTGGGAATGTTGTTTAGAGAACGAATTCCGGAAAAGAGGGCTCCATATTGATTGAATAGAAACCCGAATATATAAGGTTTCATCGGAAAGCGATTTTGTGGTGTATAATCAGACTTACCAAAAGCCATGGCAAAAAAATAATAAGTTGTTACCTAATTATTTAGGTGAGATCTAAAATAAACTACAAATGAATTTATAAGTCGGAAGCGAAATAAGTGAATTTTTAAGTGTCCCAATATTCTCTAAATCGTGTCGTGCTAGATTAAAAGCGAGAATAAAAAAGACCTCGAAATCCCACACAGAATTGTCTATTAGATAACAGTCTTTCAATTTTTCAAAATGATTTTGATTCTGTTTAGTTATCTTCCTGATCAGTCCATAGTTCTTTAAACAAAATCTGTGGTGCGCGCTACTTATAAGTAGTATATGATGCGAGTAAAAAACGTAATATCTGGCAACAGAAGATCGGGGGAAGATCAAGAAAGGAAGAAAAGTGGGACACAATGGACTTTTGTATGAAAACGCGATGAATAGTGAGTGAAATGTCAGACAATGGATTGAAGATTTTGCAAAATGAACGATTTACGATATGGTTTTTCCTATTTTACTAATTAACTCTGTAATCTGAGATAAATTCAATTCGATAGCCCTCTCACCTGTGTTCTCCTTCACTACAAATCCATTTGAAGAAACTTTGGAAACGACAAGTCAGCTTACAGATATTCTTTCTTACTTGAGAAACTCAGAATGAATAAACACCGCATGTTGTTAACTGTGTTGTAGGCGGAATCTGGAAGTTGAACTTCAAGTGATATGTCTTTTTTATTGTTGATATGTGTGTGATATGAAGAAGATTTGATGATACAACATTGATTAATTCAAGATTTTGCGAAATGTTTGTGTTAAACAAATTGAAGAACTGTTGTGTTTTATCTGCAAACAAATTGCCTTCACTCACATTCACCTGCCATGCTCAATGTTATAGGAAGAAGTGTTCAGACTTTTTTTGTTGTTCTTGGGACGAGATTGCTCTCTAACGACATCTATTGATGATGTAGGTTGTTTGTGCCACATGTGGTGGAATAATCACTACTCAAAATGTTGACTGGTTCAGTTCTAACCTGGTTCTGTATTCATCATTTCCTCAATAAATTTTTAAGTCCTCTAAAACCTCCCTTGAATCCTCTTTGCTTCTAATGAACGCATAGATTTTGACGCGTTGTGCGTTGATTAGTGAAGCTGAGATTATTAATTCTCATAGTCAATAATAATTATCAGGAAGATTAGTGAATTCGGGCTGTACTGCATTGAAAATCAACACGTTTGAGAATCGCCAAAGTTACGTGAGCTCCATTTTCTTCGATACGAAACTTCTTTTCACAAGTTAAATAAAAGTGGATCAGTGAAGCACATATTCTGTGATGTGTTCTTATAGAAAGGCGTATCATGTTTTAAAAGGTTTACAAAAAACGCAATTTTATACATTATTGTATTTGTCTATCAGTATAGTGAACGAGAACACAGGTGAGGGTCAAACCGAATTGTATTTAACGAGAAATTACAGAGTTACTTCTGTAAAATCGGAAAACCATATCGTTAAATTGTTCATTGCAAAATATTCAGTTCATCATCCTATCGAAATGGGACTGTTCCTCTGTTGAAAACAACATCAATCCATTGTCTCTACTATTCATGCGTTTCATACAAATTCCATTGTTTTTCCAAACTCTTCCTTTTTTGATCTTCCCCCACCTTCGACTGCCAGACATTACGTTTACACTCACGTCATATACTACTTATAAGTAGTTCGCACCACCACACCAGCAATCACATATCATGCAGTACAAAATAAACTACGGTAATCTACGTTCTGGTTATTTGCTCTCTTGAAGCAAACAGCAGAGAATTTAGAAAGTGGAATGCTAGAGTAGCAAGATAAAACGTTACTTATTCGTTTGCAGTTCATACTGTTTTTTCAAACATCATTGAAAGAGTAGATTTAAAGCAGGATGGTAAAACTCCATTGACATGCAGAGCACAAGTTTAGATTACGTTACTATGCCGTTGTTATTGATTGATTACGATAAAACATTGATTTAAAAGCTGTTACGTAACTCATGATGAGTGATCGGATCAGTCCCTATTCCGTTTGAACGAATTCCTTCTATCAATTACCTTTTGAACCCATTAAACCTTAAATTTTCTCCTCACAAAATCATTAGCTTGTCTTCCGTGTTAATTTTCGTAAATTTTCGCATATTCTGAAGATCGTCGTTCTAATCAATTTTGTTAAGTAAATTATAGTTGTGAGATCACTAAACAACACACAATTTCTGAATTTGAATAAGATTTGATTCAACCTCGCTTATTTATGTTAATACAGCAATCTGATCATGCATGTTTCTGTTTGTCGGTAATTTAATTGTAAAACGATCGATATTCGAAATAATCTGAATTACAAATATTTAGGTTTTCTGCATTGCTAATATTGATCACTCTATTTCAAGCTCAGAATATATTGTTTACTCCAAGACCGATTCAGTCCAAATCCCATTGTATTTACCAATTCACATGTGACTGCGGAGAAAGTTACTTAGGGAGAACAAATCACCGATTGGAAGACAGGATAGGGGAACATATTCCAAAATGGCTAATCAAATCCATGTTTCATCCACCACCTAGCCCATCATCTCAAAATCGATCAAGAAACCCAGCTTCGTCCATTGTAAAACATCTAATGATGAGTGGTCATCAAATTGACCCAAAATCAGCCTTTAGAGTTGTGACATGTAATCATGTAATCGGAAAAGTCCAACTTTATGTGTTCAAAAACAACTGTATGTTGACCTTTGTTTACTTACCATGGTTCTTCTAGTGAGTGAATGTCATGCTAAATAAGAAATTTTGACCTTATCTTCAAAACTGCTGTATTTACACACAAATAACATGTTGCTTGTATATATGTGACTGGCGAGAAATGGTACACGAAATGGTACTTACTATCTCACAAAATATGTCTTCTTATTTCTCTGGTCAAATTTATATTTCTCTCACAAAATCATCAGCTTATCTTCCGTGTAATTTGTAAATTTCGCATATCTGAAGATGTTGTTCTAATCAATTTTGTTAAGTGAATTAGGTTTTGTGAGATCACTAAACAAGAAAATTTAAATGTAAAACAATCGATATTCTAAATAATCTGAATTGGAAATATTTAGGTTTTCTGAATTTCTAATATTGATCACTCTATTTCAAGCTCTGAATATATTGTTTTACTTTCAAAACCTACATTTTGGAACATAAAGAATAATGAGAGCCTAATGATAATGATCTGTTGAGTGGTTAAACTTATGAATGAAATTAGTCCAGAGAATACAATGTCCATTATTTCAAAAAGCTGAGTGGCATTAGTCATAATTCAGGAATCTCTTTCAATTTCACAACATTTTTGACCAACATTGTGATCGAAGCACTCTCTAAGAATCACAGTTACCTTATCGTCAGAGTAGTTGGTCTTCCAAGGCACATGAATTTAAGAAATGAGTTACAATTATGGTAATATCAAATAGTCACTGTAGATTTGCAGTAGTAATCGGTGTATGTGTTTAAATATTGAGTAAACAATGATATATACCGTATTATCTTCAAAATCGAACTGTTAACATATGAGATACACCCTCATAGATTTCGTAGAGTTTCTTCAGTATGCATCACAACAGTAGCTGGTGTTATTCTTCCATCATACGTTTTTCTGTAATATAAAAGGTAGTTTCATTCTCTGTATTATTAAGCAAGACTTATTTCACTGATGCAAAATAAAGGTAATCATGTTAGTTAGATGGTGATTCGGTTTACTTTCAACCTTCATTTCACTTACAGTACCTAAAATAGTTCTTCAATGAGGATTTTTTGAAATACGCCATATTAACTTGATTCACTCTAGTCATGTGTCGATGCAGTTTGTTATTATTCATCAACTTCATTATTTCAGGTACTGTTCGGTGTATTAATTTAAGTCTCCAAAAAATCACTATTATCCCATCCTCGTCCTCAATTGTTACAAATGCACCTAAACATGAGAATCCCAAAGGTTTGAACTATTACGTGTTTCTCTTAGTCGGAAAATGAGAGTGTGGATCGGGGATTCTGTCTGATCTGTATGTTCAAACTCCCCATTGATCAAATGCAGAAGACTTGATACATACTAGAACTTGCATTTCACAAGCATGGAGAATGTGCAAGTCCATAGATCTTTCAAATGACCTTTAGGTCTATGTGTAATCATGGGCATAGACTTTTCAATTAAAATCAGTTTAGCAACGTATTAAGTTTTCGCTATGACTAATTTTAGTCGCTGTCTTAAGAATATGCTATTTGACTCGGCTCTAAATGTTCAAGTGCAGAATGAGAAACAGGCTTTGCTTTAACTGATTTCTAATCCTAGTAATTAACTTCAGCGGAAAGCGGTTTGAAATCAATGTGTTGCAACATCTTCAAATATATCGTCGTGCAAATTCTTATTTTGCTATGTTGAAGAGTGATTACATCAAAACTCGAGTGTGTTGCAGTGGACTAAAATCGCTGAAATTTGATTACTTCACTGTCTGTCCAGGTTGCTTTTCTTCAAAATGAACACTTCATAGATCTATTGTCCTTTTAACTCACATATATGTATAATAAAGTCTATTATTGGTTATTATTTCTATTTCGTTGGTTAGGGTAGTTTTAAAGACTATTGAAGTTATTCAGTAACTGAGAGACATTGAGTTCTTTATCACATATGACCAAAATCAATAAATTTCCGGTAAGCCGTACCATGATTGATGAGCTGATTACATCAACTTTCAATATATGACATATAAATATCAGCTAAGAGAGAGTTCATCATGAACATTAATCAAACAGTTCATCAATCCACAATGTGCGTGGCTTTCTTCTCGATTGGCTATCCCAACACCTCACCGGAATAAGATTTTTTTCTTTTTCTTTGAAGTCGTTCCAGTTCCTGTTCAACTACTGGGAGAGAAGCATAAGATACAGGAATAGCTGTTGACTTGAGAGTCAGTAGTGCTTTAGCTTTCGTACATTCGCCTAACGCTTCCGAATATACGTGATGATGCCTTTTCATAAAGGCATTTCTCAGAGTTGACTCTAAAGGGTTATTGATTCTTACTCGGCTGCAGATGTTGTTGATAGAATGGTCTGTTAATTTTAATGCATCTGTGAGATCCAACCCCAATAAATCAAGGTTTGGGTTCGTAGTTAAGTATACAGTTGCACTGGTGGTTGCCTCATTTTTTGAAACAGTGCACAATATTTCCCCAACAATATTTAATTTGCCACCAGATGCGCTGAGTGCTAGTTCCTTCGTCGGGTGTACTGTAGGTCTTCCAATTTTCTCCCAAGTTTTTGAACTGATAAGGGTGATATCAGATGTTGTGTCAAGTTGAAGACGGATACGGTGTGAATTCATATCCAAAGTCACATACCTTCTTCTGTGGTGAATTCTTGTCTGATTATGAGACACCAATACATGGTTTATTGGCTTACCAGAACTGTATTTCTTGGAATCGACTTTCGCGGAGTAATGTCTGAGAGTTTTAGTCCTACATCGGGTTTCTTTGTGACCCATTTTGTAACATTTAGTGCAAACATAATCTTTGTATGGACAAAACTTCTTGTAGTGTCAACCTCCACATGACCAGCATGGAGATGAGGGCTGGTTGTCTGTGCTCTTGTGATGCTTTTGTTAGCCGGAATTTTTCTTTTCACTAACGGCATGCACGTATGATGGGCGGCCATTGTTTTCGACCATGGAGGTATCATGCTTCAAATTTACTAATCTCTGGCACTCTGCAGTTATTTCTTGAAGCGAGATGTTTGGGCACTGTTCAATTTTACTTAGGATTCTGGTTCTTATATCAGCATCTTTGGGAGATTGTAAGCTGCATACAAACACAAGGCACTTAAACTGGTCTTCCGTCATTGATGATAATTTAAATCGTTCACATTCACGATTTACTAAGCTGGCGTGCACAATGTTTCAGGACCAGTCCTAATGTGAAAATCTGGTCTATGCAGCCAAATGTCGTCCGACTTTTTACCTAATCACTAATTGACCAATTTTATCATGAAGAACAAACGTCTTGTTATTAATAACAGAGAGCAGTCAGTTTACAACTAGTTTAAATACTAACTTCTGTAAAACGTTTAACCACACTATTCCTCAAGTAGGTTAGACCAGATAAAACAAGGTTGGTCTAAGACCTGGATTTAGCTGCATTGACTACATTTTCATATGACGAAAGGTTCTGAAACACAAGCACACAATGAAGTGTGCACAATATATTTCGATGAAACTTCACAGTCATCATTTAGAAATAAGGTGCCTTCGTTTCATTGTGATGAGTAGTAGACTATCTGACAAGTGAACAGATCTTAGGTTGAGAAGGGTGTGGAAATGGAAAAAGCGATTGCTAGTGTAGTGCCTATACATATATTCCAGTTCGCCTACATTTAATTCGGTTAAGCCTTTTCAATTAATTGATTTAACCAAGCCATTTGTAATGCAACAATTTATTTGTACCATTCGTTCTTATTATTGTCTGGTCTGTATGAGCTCACATGACGTGTCCCACTTGTCATTTGACCTTGTCAACTATTCGTTACTTTTATTCATGTGTGCCTATTTCGCTTGTCACATGTCTGTCTTATATTTGTCTGACAATATATTCTTAGTCAAGCTCTATCACGTTGAGTTGGCTCATTAGCCTTCTCCAACATGCTTTGCCTGTTCATCCGCTCCCTTTGCCCATTCATTCGCATTGTAATCCTGGGAGTTGGCTTGACGTCGCTTCATTCGTTTTATTCACTGTTTCTCCGCTTCGCTTTGTGGTGTGTCTCAAATAAACGTATTATACACTACGAGTTCTTCTTCTGATTTATAAAGCGTCAGACGCTAGTTAGTAACGATTGTCTGGACGAGCTAATTACCAAGCATAAGAACACACAGTAATTCGTCACACCACACTAGTACTATACAACTTTTAATCAACAAAAGGGTAGAAATCTAGAATGAATATATACTAAAGGGATAAGATTTGGTCACTCTTTTTTATTGTGAGATTCAGATGAACATAGAATCCAGATCTTGAAACTATTGAATAATAACCACTCATTGACTCATCAAATTCCGCATTGAAAGGCTCATTTTGCTTATGCTTATTCACGGATTAGGTAGCATCCTAATCTAGTTTGTCAGTTATTGGTGTCAAACTTTGTGTTCGAGTAAAGGCAACACTAATCAACTGTACTAACAGTCGACTAAACGATATAAGCTTAGAAAGACCAATATTGTTCGTGACATATATACACCTCGTTGAAGCAAATTGAGCAAGATGCTACGTGATTTGAATTGACAATTGTGTCTCTGTGATGAAGCCATATTGTAATGTCGTTTTTATCGTAGTACTGAACAGATATACTTTTGGATTTCACTCAGTCAAAATATCCTTGAAAAGATTATTAGCTATCAAATATTGTACATTTTAAAAGTATTCGATAAACCTGACTTACTCAGACGGGGCGAAAATCATACCATTTTCAGAGTATCCAACATATGAAAACGAAACAAAGATGTCTGGGTTAACAGTAGAAGCCAAATAAGAAAATTGTCATTATGAAACTAATTATACAATATTTGATTCTCGTAGCATTAATAAAATATCGGTAGACATAACTGTAAAGCGAAAGTGTGGAATGTCTTCTTATCAATATGTCTGATTTTCAAAATGAATGAAAAAGATTTTCGGCCCTCAACGAAAAGAAGATAACGAAGAATAACATTCCATTGAATATTATGTTCGATAACAAATAATTCACATTATATTTAACCTATTTTAATTGTTTTAGATTTCTTATTGATACAATTTCATTGATAATATGTTATTTTATTCAGCTGACTGGCCTAATTAATTTTTTTTCAATTAAACGTCAGTAGATAGAATACGTACTTATAATTATTCATTGTATCACGTTATTCAACAGGGATGTATCTTCAGTTATCGATTGAATGTTGACGAACAGAATTGTATTATGGAACTAATGATGAAGCATGTGCAAGAATATTATTGAGATCGCAACTGTAGCCATTACTCCGTCGGTAGAACCTTGAGCGCTACTGCCGGTCTCAAGCCCGGATTAAGGAGGAGGGTTGGTGACTCCATTCCGTCGAAATCTAACTTTCCAAAAAAACGCCAACCAGAAAAAATAGTTCAAACCATTTTAACTCTGCCCTGTGAATGGAGTTGGAAGAAGAATTATGACGTCTCGTGATGAAAGCCGAGACTCCTCGAAAGTCACGGGGCCGATGCCTCTTCTGACAACCAGAGTAACCATTTTTTTTAGGTACATGGAACGTTCGTACATTGTGGGAGACTGGAGGACTATTTCAAGTTGTGGTAGAAATGAAAAGATACAACCTCGAGGTGCTTGGAATCAGTGAAACACATTGGACACAGGTAGGACAACTGAGACTAGCTTCAAGGGAACGGCTGTTATACTCTGGTCATGAAGAGGAAAACGCTTCACATACACAAGGAGTTGCACTGATGCTGTCCATACATGCACAAAAGGCACTGATAGGATGGGAATCTCATGGACCGAGGATCATAAAAGCATCCTTCAAAACAAAGAAAGAGGACATTACAATGAACGTAATCCAATGTTATGCACCTACCAATGACTACAATGACGACGTTAAAGATCAATTCTACGAAAGGCTGCAGTCAATCGTCGAGAAATGTTCACCAAAGGATTTGACGATTCTTATGGGAGACCTGAATGCCAATGTTGGCATGGACAACACTGGATATGAAGACATCATGGGACGACATGGACTGGGAGAAAGAAACGAAAATGGTGAGAGATTTGCAAACCTATTTGCCTTCAACAAACTGGTCATCGGTGGCACAATATTCCCACACAAACGCATACACTAAGCGACATGGATTTCACCTGACCACACTACTCAGAACCAAAGTGACCATGTCTGTATCAACAAAACGTTCAGAAGAACCGTGGAGGACGTGAGAATCAGGAAAGGAGCTGATATAGCCTCAGATCACCATTTGCTGATAGCCAAAATGAAACTAAAACTAAAGAATTACTGGACAACGGGAAAGAAGGATACCTCATCAAATTACCAAAGAAAGGCGATCTCAGCAAGTGTGAGAACTACAGAGGCATCACTCTTCTTTCAATACCAGGCAAAGTCTTCAACAGAGTATTGTTAAACAGAATGAAGGACTTCGTAGACGCCCAACTTCGAGATCAACAGGCCGGATTTCGTAAGGATCGATCATGTACTGACCAAATTGCTACATTACGGATCATTGTGGAACAATCAATTGAATGGAACTCACCACTCTACATCAACTTCATCGACTACGAGAAAGCATTTGATAGCGTGGATAGGAAAACACTGTGGAAGCTTCTTCGACACTACGGTGTGCCTGAGAAAATAGTCAACATCATATGGAATTCTTATGATGGATTCAACTGCAAAATCGTGCACGATGGACAGCTAACTAACTCTTTTGAGGTGAAGACCGGTGTCAGGCAAGGTTGCTTACTCTCACACTTTCTCTTTTTCCCGGTGATCGACTGGATTATGAAGACATCGACGTCTGGAGGGAAGCATGGTATCAACTGGACAGTTAGGACGCAGCTGGACGATCTGGACTTTGCTGATTATCTGGCTTTTCTATCGTACACGCAACAACAAATGCAAGAGAAGATGACCAGTGTAGCAACAGCCTCTGCAGCAGTTGGTCTCAACATACATAAAGGAAAAAGCAAAATTCTCCGATGCAACATAACATGCACCAACCAAATCACTCTTGATGGGGATGCCTTGGAAGACGCTAACACCTTTACATATCTGGGCAGCCTCATCGACAATCTAGGTGGATCCGATGCAGATGTGAGGGCACGGATTGGCAAAGCAAGGGCTGCATTTCTACAGTTGAAAAATATCTGCAACTCTAAACAACTTTCAACCAAAACTAAAATCAAGATTTTCAATACAAATGTGAAGACAGTTCTACTGTATGGAGCAGAAACTTGGAGAACTACCAAAGCCATCATCCAGAAGATACAAGTGTTTATGAATAGTTGTCTATGCAAAATACTTCGGAATCGTTGGCTAGACACGATCAGCAACAACGTACTGTGGGAGAGAACAAACGAGATTCCAGTGAAGGAGGAAATCAGGAAGAAGCGGTGGAAGTGGATAGGACACACTACGAAAAGCACCTAACTGAGTCACAAGACAAGACCTCACAACCCTCAAAGCAAAAGGAAAAGAGAAAGGCCAAAGAATACATTACGCCGAGAAATAGAGAAAGATATGAGAGGAATGAACAAACATTGGACAGAACTGAAGAGGGAAGCCCAGGATAGAGTTGGTTGGAGGGAACTGGTGGGCGGTCTATGCTCCATTGTGGGTAACAGGCGTAAGAAAGTAAGTAAGTAACTGTAGCCATGTTTCTGTGCAATTCGTCCGGTGTATTTGCATTCAAGTAATGATCACTCATTCTATCGGATTATTACGTCTGTGGATGACTGAACTTTTAATGATGATTCAGTCAAAGCTATTAGGGCATAATGTTTCTCTAGTTTACTAATGATTTAAAGTAAATGACAAGTCTAGTGAGTAGAGATTAAAAATCAAAATCTTCATCTAAATGGAAACTTATTAAATGTTTTTCAGTCTAGATTTCAGAAATCATCCTAACAAATTTATTGGTATTCAGTTTTAGATCTGTTAATGGAATGAAAGGCTGACTACGTTGCTGCTCGCTGATTGGCTAATTTCCTATCCAATCAGCACCTGATCGATTTTTGGAGAATAGTGTAGAAAATCA
>OX103972.1:39966676-40034131 GCA_944470395.2 Schistosoma turkestanicum | reverse complement strand
AAATAAGTTGCATACATACTGCATGTCACAAACGTTTCTTTATACGCCAATTTCAGCTGAGCTATCAAATACTCATATTATCAATCTTGGAAAGCAATTTTCCTTTGATGACATACAAACCTTGTGAATAGTCGATATATTTTTTGAGATTTTATATATATATTGTTATTTTGTATATTTTCGCTAATGCATTATGGATGTATGAGCGAAGTAATGAACTGGAAAGTACCTGATAAATATGTATATTTATATATATATATATATACATAGTATTTCAACTGGTTTTTTAAACTTTTAACAGGGTTTTTTAAAATAACCAAAAAAATTTTTAAAAATTTTCACAGCGTTTATTAAAATTTTTTTGAAAAAATAAAATAAGAACTACTTTAAATTAAAATCTTCTTTAGCAATCGCTTTTAAAACAATTGCGACGTACGTGTCTTGAAGAATAACCTTGTAAATCATCCCTGGTTAATTGATTTACAGAATTTAGTATTAGATTTATATATAAAAGATTCGTTGGATCCACTCGCCAGAGATCTTCTTACAATGGATTTATAATTTTCGAAAACACGAATTCGATTGGGTTAAGCATGTAACTATAGGGAGACAAAAACATAACGTTTACTCCGTTTTCATCAAAAAAGTTTTTTGTGATAATCGAGTAATGAATCCTCGCATTATCAAGTATAAAAATATATACAATTCTTAAAAATTGATTTTTGATTGCATTTTTCAATTAGTTGATCAAAAAACTGAATGAACTTATCTGAATTCACCGAATCAACAAATGTTTTAGCAAAGAGAACTTCATTTTCTGTTATAGCCGATATATGAAACTTATATTGATTGGTTCCACGCGTTGATGGAACTAGGGCACTTGCCGGTTTTCCTCTTGTATATAGATCTTCCCAAGGTTCTTCTTAAGTACAAATTAAAAGAAGATTCATCTATAAAAACTTTTATAAATGTATCTTCAATATTCATAAAATTTTGAGCATAAATTTGGCGTTTGTTTTTACTGGATTCCGAATTTATATTGACCGATGTATAAGAAATCTTTTTCAAAGTAATCTGAAGTCTATAAATTATCCTTCTTATAGATTCGAGAGAAAGACCTATAGAAAATATGTTTTCTATTTTTTCTCGAATTTCTACCATCGTTATTGACGGGTTTAATTCTATATATCAATTCTTCAACAAAATTGATAATATCACCGCATATCTTCTTATTTGATGGTTTTCGTGTTTTTTTTCTTCTCAACTCGCGATTCCTTTTTATATATACAACCTTATAATATTTGTATCGGCCTGAGAATAGTTTACATCTGTAAGAAATGCCGCATCCTTCACGCTGTATCCATCTTCAATAACTTTTTTTTATAAGGCTTTTTCTTTTTTCATTCGAAATCAAGTTGTTTTTTCTATTTATTTCTGACATTCTAAGGATTACAGAAAATTTTAAAAAACGCTGTGAAAATTTTAAAAAAATTTTTGGTTATTTTAAAAAAAGAGTTGAAATACTATATATTCAACTTAGTTTGAGCGACGATAATTATTCTTTACAATTCTTCTATCACGTTTAAATATCCTCTAATGGCATGTCTGTCATGAAAATATTCTACTTAGCCTTTTTATTAACGGTCAACAGGACGAGCAGTATATGTCAGTTTCCGAACGATATGAAATACCGACCATCACATAACTTTTGACGCTTAACCTATTGTAATGTGTCGATTTACTGCGTGTTCTTAAGCCCGGTAATTAGCTCGTCCAGATAATCGTTACTTAATAGCGTCTGACAGTTTATAAATCAGAAGGTGAATTCGTAGTGTTGAATACGTTTATTCGGAACACACACCACAAAGCGAAGCGGAGAAGCAGTGAATAAAACGAACGAAGCAAATGGATAGGCTGATTGGACAAGGCTAAGAGTCAACTCAAAGCGATAGAGCAGAGCATGACTAAGAATATAAAGTCAGACAAAAATAACATCATAGACCAATGGACAAGCGAAATAGACATGCACATACACACACACATGAATAAATGTGACGAATGATTGACAAGGTCAAATGATAATAAGTGAGACAAAGTCATGTGATTCTAAAGGATATTAAGAGATTCACATTAAAGTGAAAAAGGATGAGTCATCGCGTAAGCATAATCAATGCTCAGTTGTACAAGGTCATATAAATCAGATAATAAAAAATATCATACATAAGTTAATCGAAAAAGCTTAATCAATCAAATTCAGTGTGAGTGAACTGAAGTTTATGTTGAAGCATCACACTATCACAAGCGTAATTATTGTTGACATATGTTATTCTAATTAATGATAATTGATAACTCTAGTAAACGAAACATCATAAAAATTCTTGTTGAGCAATGCTGTAGAGAAGACATACACTTTCAATATCACTCGATTATAAGAATCACTTATTTATGTGCGATCTGCATAAATGAACCACACATTCAATCATGTTCATTATTGCAGAGAAATTTTCAACATTTTATTAAATTCTTCACAAAAACTAAACATAAAGATGGAATATAAGGCAATGGAACTCTCTTTGACATTTTTGTTTACATAAAGGAAATGTACTACAAAAAAGGGGTTAATTTTAAAATCAGTTGTATAACAGAAAGATGATTAAAGAAATTAAGCAGACTAAATTGTTTTTTAAAACAAGAGAACATATTTAATTTGATGCAAACTTTAAATGAATTATTTTTCTGAAAAAATGAACATATTTGTAATTGCATGCATTTTCAAATTCAAATAAAGTACGATTGTAAGTCATCCTTCGACGTAACAGCCTTATTTACCTCAATAGAGCCAAACTTGGCTCAGAAGAAACTCTTTCTCTGCTACTCATCAACGACACAAATCTACACAAACATACAAAGCTTCAGAGTCAAAATCTGCTTGAATGTATCTTCAATTCAACAACAGAGTCTACGAACAAATAAAAGGAACACCGATGGGATCATCAATATCAGGACACATCGCCGAAGCTGTAATGCAGAGACTGGAAGCGTCGATTCTGTCAGTGATCAAGGCAAAAATGTGGATTCGCTATATAGACGACACATTCGTTATTATCAAAAGGAATGAGCTGGAGAACATCTACAACCAGACCTACAACGTCTTCGATGACATCAAATTCATGATGGAAAAGGAATCAAACAACACCCTATCATTCCTGGATATTCTAATCACCAGAACTAACAAAGGAAAACTAGAAACTCAAGTATTTCGCAAGTCAACTCACACAGACGTAATTCTCAACTACGACAGCAACAACCCAAGAACCCACAAGATCAACTATATACAAACTTTGTTCAAGAGAGCGAAGAAACACTGCAGCACTTAAGAAGCATTAAAAAACGAGGAAAAACACCTGATGACTATCTTGCAAAAGAACGGCTATCCACGCAACTTCAACAAATAACATCAACCGAAACCATCATCAGAAGCGAAATCAAGCAAGTACAGGAACCAATAAACGGATCATCCTGCCAAATATCAAAGACATATCGGAGCATACAGCACGACTACTGAAACCATTTGGAATAGGTGTAGCACACAAACCAACAGAATCACTTCAATCTATCCTATGTAGACCAAAGGACAAAATGGCAAAGGAAGAAAAACGAAATATCATCTACTGTAGAATCTATTTTGAATGTTTTGTTTTTGGAAAATCCCTCGATGTTTATATATGATTGCTATGATATGACTGACTCTTTCTGTTGATATTTTGGTACTCTATTTGATTCCTATTCGAGATTTTATAATTGTATGTTGTTATTATTTCTATATCTTGTACTTTTATATTGAAGTTTTTATGTTTGCTTCTGAACTGTACACATGTTGTTTAAATTTGATATATAATATGGCTACAGCCATATTTTGGATTTGATATTTCAATAGTACGGACTGGAAGCATTTATTCTTCCAGAAATGGATACCCACCAGAGTAAATTGGATTTGGAAGGTGTAACAATTGTTGGGTAATTGTCTGTATTTCCATTTTATATTGAATAAAGACCATTTTCTCTGAGAATTATTGTGTTTTCGCTATTGGATCTGGGACGTCGTGTGCCAACCTGCACCTAATGGAAACAAAGTGAACTGCTAGGGTAGAAAATCCATCTACAGTCCAACAATTAATCAGAACGAAGAAACATTTGGAATTTTCATCGTTTACAATATCAAACTTCCTGGAAGGAGAACTTTGGATTACTTATCTTTAGCCTTGATCAAACTGTATTTTGGAAAACGATCTTCTGATCTTTTTGGATTTCACTGACGAAGAAGATTTACCGGTGGAAACTTTATATTTTGTATTTGTTATTTATTTTCCGTTGAATTTCAATTAATTATGAGCTCTCGAAAGAAAACAAATACGAAGAGGGTTTAAACCCATAAAGAATCCCGAAATGCAAGGCAAGTCGTTTATGATGCTTCATGTTTAATGGGTTCACTCTCCAATAAGGATGATGTTATGTTTGATACTTATTATTGTAAGTCACCCTTAGAAGGCACTAAGGAACAAGATTTGGGCGAAAACTTTGAGGTACCAGAGAAGGATTTGATGTTTAGGACACCGGTAGTAGGCTTGGAATTACCAAAGGTTGAACTCCTATTCTTCGACGGCAAACACCGAGATTACTTTAGGTTCGTAAGACAGTTTGAAACGTTTATAGAACCCAGAGTAAGGGATGATAATCTGCGTTTATTGTATTTAATTCATTACTGTAAGGGAAAGGAGAGAAATGCGATTGAAGGTTGCCTTATAATGGAACCCCAAGTGGGATATAAAACAGCTCAGGCTATTTTAAAGAAGCTCTTTGGACGATCGCATGTAATAGCTCGTGAAACTCTGGATGGCTTGTTTAGATCTGGGAATGCGGATTACAACGACCCAGAACAATTGTCGGATTTAGCAATTAAGATGCAAAACGTTGCTCTTACTATGAAACAATTAAATTGTATTGCGGAACTAAATTCTCCAGTAACTTTAGAACGAATAGTTAGGCTCTTACCTCATCGAATGCAAATCCAGTGGGCAGAGGTGGGAATTAAGTGGGACGAAGAGGAAAGAGAGCCTACTTTCAATGAATTGACGGAATTTATTATGTCTCGTGCTAAGATACCTAGTAGTAGGTTCGGAAGATTAGCTAATCGCGCGAAAATGGGACATAATACGGAAGCTATTAGTGATCTGCGTGCGAGACATGAGAATTCTTCAAATGTATTTACACCTACTTCACACCCGGAATTCAAGAGAGTTGTTAATTGTATCAGAAAAGTATACCCTGTTGAAAACCGAGTATGTGACCCCGAGGATTTAAAACCCCTTGATGTGTATCCTAGTGAGAAGCCGGTTTGTGTAACACATAAGATGGCGTTTTTGAGTATGAAAAAGAAAGAAAAAGGCAAAAAGGGTAGGCATCAAGACGGATGCGAGGTATGTGATGGTAGAAGCTTCTTAACTGCTCGAAATGCAAGGAACGGTAATTTGGATTCGAGCAAACAGAGGTTAGTGAGTACAGTGAATATGAATAAGGATGAAATAGGTTTGGCTGTATGAAATAAAGTTTATGTTCGGAACCCTTCACGTAGGGTAAATTATTTAACACGACCTAGAGTCGATCCTAGGACAACAAGTGTATATAGTGACACAGCACTTCATGTTGCTGAGCAATCAGGATGTCTGAGGACTACTATATCTAGTTCTATGGAGCATCATGATATTGAAGCGGAAGATAATAGCAGCTTAGCGCGTCCTGCTGATGTTTGTTTACAGTCAACGGATGGACGGTTATATACTAGTCCGAGTAGTCATAGCAATGTTGATAGTGTTAGTGAAAGTGGCAGCAGTAGTAGCTTAGCTTTAAAGCCTGCATGCCAACTATCCTGCAACTCGTCATTAACTGTGAATAGTCGGAACATCATTGTGGACAACAATAACGTCAAGGCGAAGGTGAAACACCATGTATCTATTAATAGTGTAATTGATGTGAATAAGAAACGTGATGCTAAAGAGAGTGGAATCACTATAGGTAGTGCTGTTTCGTCGGTTGCTGTTGCTAATGTAGCTTCTTTGAGTACTTCGGATCAAGACGAAATTCGATGTTTGAGCGTGGAGAATGTAGGCGTCGGTGGCAACAGCGTCAGGCACAGTGATGGCACTACTGAGAAGGCTAACATTCGGTACCCTAGATGCAATAAGGAGTCATCTAGGTCTGATGGTCATGCCGTTGTGTTGAATGAGGAATCGAGCTTGGAATTGTCCACCTGTCGCACTCCATCATCATTGATTTGTACTACAGGTATCGGGATGAGCACTACCAACAGTGATAAGACAAATGAAGTTAAGAGCATTCCTAGTAAGGAAAGCAATGTTGATCGAGTAGAGTTTGACACTGTACATGAGTCAACTGGATGTCAGGAGAAGTGTACGGCTGCTTGTACGGCTGCGGCTACTAAGGATAATAGCATTGATGATACTCCTGTGAGTAACAGTGATCGATGGAAGTTGAAAGACACTCATCGTCGTCGAAATGATCGTACGTTACGCTCACATACTGCTACCCAAGCTAAGAAGCATACGAAACGACATGATGCTACTATTATTAAGAAGCGTAAACCTGGTTCTCTTTCGGATGCTATGACTAGCAATGGAAATAGTAGTCATCAGAATCTTAGTAGTGACAGCGATAGTAAGGAGACAGAAAGTGTTAGCAGTCCAGCTATAGTGACTAGTCGATCAACTTCATCGAACGAGCCTTCTAGTGTTTTGACGTCATCGGACCTTGTCGCGAATGTTAAGTTGATTGAGGATACACAAGGTTGTGTAGCTGTCAGTGTTCCTACTTGGGTTGACTGTCAGTCGAGTGATGATGAGAAGCAAGCGTCTGATGGTGACAGCCAGTCTACAGTGTTGCACGACAACGAGGCTATTGATGTGCGTATGTCTTGTGTCTCTGAAACGGAACATGAAGAACAACAAGTGAGTTTATCGGTTTTGAATTGCGATACTAATGCTGTTCTTTCATGTAGCGAGATGAGTTATACAAAAATGGAAGAGTTTCACTCTACGGATGCTAGTGCAGCCAGAAATGATGCGAATCGTTTGACACAACGGAATCGTGATGACGATGATAATAACCTGGGTGTCACTGATGTGGCACATGAGTTGCCGACGATGACGAATGCTGGTCAAACCTCCTCTGTATCAGGAGATGGAGAGTTAGATATCGTTCCTATGTTATGCCACTTATAGTCTTCAGGAGCCGAGGAAATATCGAAACTGGAAATCCCACCCTTGCATATTATCTATGGGTCAAGAACTTCTGTTGATAAGTCAGCATCACGGCTTCATCGTATCTGCCGTTCGGAGCAAGTGGTGGTGGACTGACGATTCATCCTCATGATATGGAAGGTAGATCCCGGATAGGATATGACCAGCTTTACGACGTGTTGTACATGTACATGTGGGCTGATTGGATAAGTTTTATACTACCGTTAGGTCATGCTACGATAGATAGGGTAATCAAGGGCCTGATGGGAAGGTACAGGTACCTAGTTAGCTTGATAGGTCATATCCATATTGGAGGGCGGGTAGGCGTACTGCTGTAAGTCCTACTCGTTCTTCCGGTGTAGATGAGGGGATGAGAGGGAACCCTAAATTGAAGTGTCAGGAAGAAATTGTTTTTTGCATGGAGGGATTCTGCGGGCCGGTGTAGAATCTTTTTTGAATGTTTTGTTTTTTTGGGAAATCCCTCCATGTTTATATATTTGTGTTATGATATGACTGACTCATTCTGTTGACATTTTGGTATTTTATTTGATTCCATTTTGAGATTTTATCATTTGTATCTTGTTATTATTTCTATATTTTGTACTTATATTGAAGTTTCCATGTTTCCTTCTGAACTGTACATATGTTGTTTAAATTTGATATTTAATATGGCTACAGCCATATTTTGGATTTGATATTTCAATAGTACGGACTGGAAGCATTTATTCTTCCAGAAATGGATACCCACCAGAGTAAATTGGATTTGGAAGGTGTAACAATAGTTGGGTAATTGTCTGTATTTCCATTTTATATTGAATAAAGACAATTTCCTCCCAGAATTATTGTGTTTTTGCTATTGGATCTGGGACGTTGAGTACCAAGCTGCACCTATTGGAAACGGAGTGAACTGCTAGGGTAGAAAATTCATCTACATCTACAAAATAAATTGCTCAAACTGTAAAAAACACTACATAGGACAAAGTGGACGACCTCTTCAGCTTCGTTTACGTGAACATCAGCTAGCAGTCAAACGCCAGGACAACGTTTCGCTTATATCAATACACACCGACAATTATGGACACACATTTGATTGGAACAATATGGAAATACTGCGTAGGGGGGGGCAAAGCACATTAGAAAATTTTTAGAAGCTTGGCACTCAGACCAATCAGCAATCAACAAACACATCGACATTGACTCAATTTATCAACCAATCAGAAAAATCATAGGTGACATAGGATCAAGAAACAGATGAAAAGCGGGGTGCAATCAAAAGAAAGATGCAAGCAACGACAGGTCAAAAGTCAACAGCAACCAATCAAGATCGAGGTTAGCAGAATAAGATACAAGTGAAACGTGGAGAAATTCGAATGCTTCACTTCTTCTATCTGAAGTTTGTGCTGATGATGTTGTTCAGTAGAAGAACAATGAAAGCTCCACAACCAAAACAATCAGCTCGGAGAACGAAACACCACCACAATCATCCAGCTGAGCTACAAGTTTTCTCTACCATCTTCAACTTCGTTTTAGTGTGCACATGCACAGTTTCAACATATTTGGAAGAAATGCTATTTACTGCGGAATGTCTGTGAATATCTGATCAGTTATTTAGATTCCGTTTTCTTGTAATCATTTTTCAGTCACATTGTGGTATGAGCTACTTATAAGTAGTATATGACGTGAGCGTCAACGTAATGTCTGGCAGCATAATATGGGGGAAGATAAAGAAAGGAAGAGTTAGAACACAATCGAATGGAATTTGTATGAAACGCATGAATAGTAGTGACAATGGATTGATGTTTTGCAACAGGAACAACAGTCCAGTTCGATTGGATGAACTGATCTTTTGCAAATGAACAATTTACGAAATGGTTTTCCAATTTGACTGAGTAACTCTGTAATTTCGCTAAATACAATTCGGTATTGTATTTTTACATATGATAATTGATAAACGAGTGATATCCGAAGGAAGAAAACAGAATTTATAGATTCAAATGTCTTGCAGTAATTCCCCCCCTCCTAGTCTTTATGAAGTTGAAAAAGCTTTAGGAAATCTGAAGCGAGGACGAGCTGCAAGTCCTGATAGACTGACCCCTGAGATATTTAAGGATGATGGTCCAGTTTTAGCAGCTAGGTTGACTGAGATCTTAGGTAGAATCTGGGAACTGGACGTAATCTCAATCACTGATTTTCCCAGTTTATAAGCAAGGACAACAGTCTTCTTGTGACAATCACAGGAGGATAAGTTTAACTAATAGAATATTTAAAATATTGGCCTCAATAATACTTCGGCGCTTAACGAAAGCTCGTGAAGAGCAGACTCGAGAAAACCAGTCTGGTTTTCGACCAGGACGTGGTTGTACAGACCACATCTCCCCACTACGACAGGTCCTGGAACACAGACACACATTTAAACGTCCTACAATAGTTGTTTTTCTGGACCTAAAAGCGGCATTTGACTCAGTGGATCATGAGGTTCTGTGGCAGTGTCTGTCATTGAAACGTGTACCAGAGAAGTACATTAACCTTATACAAGCTCTCTACTCGAACGCCACTGGTCGAGTGAGAGGTTATGGCGATGGAATTCTCCACCTCAAGTGGTGTCCGTCAGGGATGTCCACTCTCTCCATTCTTGTTTATTTTATCATAGACATGCTCCTAGACATAACATTATCCTCGTCAGAATTTTCAGGAGTAGACCTTCTACCAGGTGGCTTGCTCATGGACTTAGAATATGCCGATGACATAGTCCTACTTGGTGAAGATACTGACAAAATGCGGATTCTTCTGACTACCATAAGCAACAATGCAAGCATGTTCGGGATGTGGTTTTCCCCATCGAAATGCAAACTGTTGCTTCAAGACTGGGTTGCATCGGCACCTGAAATAGTGATATGGAGTGAAGTAGTCGAAAGTGTAGACCGCTTCACTTATCTTGGGAGTCTCATCAGTGCCGATGGCCTGGTGACTGACGAAATCTCAGCTCGGATACAGAAGGCTCGATTAGCTTTTGCAACCTGCGTCACTTATGGCGTAGGCGAGATATCTGTTTGCCGATTAAAGTACGAGTGTACTACGCAGTGGTTCGCTCCGTCTTGATTTGTGGCTGTGAAACATGGCCAGTGAGAGTAGAAGATATTCGTAGGTTACTAGTTTCCGATCATAGGTGTCTTCGAAGCATTGCTCGTATATCGTGGGACACCCGAGTCAGTAACGCTGTTATTAGGAATCGGGTGTTAGGTAAGAATGGAAGATCAATCGATGAAGTGGTGAAACTTCATCAGTTGAGGTGGTTGGGATATGGGTTGCGTATGTCTAACCACCGACTGCCTCGATGAGCTTTGTTTTGTAGTGTAGGAGTAGGTTGGAAGAAAGTTAGGGGCGGCCAGACCAAAACATGGCAGAAATCTATGAAATCATTGACGAATGGACTTAGCCATGTCGGCAATTGTCAACTACCTGTTTGGGGTCCGCGAGATGATATTAATCGATGGTTAGAGACCTTGAATGACATGGCTCACAATCGTTCACAATGACGCCAGTGCATTTATTCTTTGTGTTCTCTCAAATCCTAATCTTCTGGTTTCTTCCACTCTGTAAACTTTTCTCACTGAATCATACTTCTTAAATAATATCTTCTAATCCTAACCTCTCCAATTACTTCTAATACCTTCAGTACCTCTACTACTATTGGATTTGAATTGACAATTACATCTCTGTGCTGATAAGGTATGGCAACATGAACTGATGTACTTACGTACGAAGTTCTACGTTGCATCTGACTCTGACTCTGACTATTGTATGTAAAAAAGACATTTGACATTTTAACCATTTTTCTCTGTTGCACAAAGCTCTTTTTTCAGTTCCTTTTATTCTTATACTTCTTTTTTTCTGACCGACTGTTCAAAAACTTTGATTAATTACAGTTGGAAAAACCTGACTGAACAAAGGCAAAAGACAATATCGTAATTGCATATCATTGCGGTGGATGATAGAATCTATTCGTTCTTAAGAAGGATAATTATTTAGTTCTGTGAGCTAAAATTACCGACCTGAATTGTATCCATGTATAAGATTGAATTATGAACACCGATCGCAATCAAAGAAACGCTCAGTTACTGATTTATGCTGATATCAATAAATGAACTATGACAGATCTCGTAAATATAATAGTGAAACAGGTTGATAATCAGGTTAGTAGAATGTAACACATGATAAAACGTGCAAAGCCCTTTTTCATTGGATTCCAAATGATCGATGCTAAATTGTTGGGTAGATACAAGTGTAAAAGGCAGCGCAATGCTTTTATAAATGACAAATAACTAAATATTATCTTGCTTTATTGCTAGTAGCAACGGGGTGTTTCAGATTGGCAGACATATGATATTGATAAATTAAAGGTGTGATAATCGGAATTGTAAACGACCGCATATCTATGAGTTCAGAGGTGTTATGGGGGCAAAGAATACTTATGTATGGTGCTTCTAAAAATATATCGATTTGACAAATGTGTCATTAATGTGTCTCAGTAATAGACATAATCTTCAACAGTGTTTTGTTAAAGTGATTGATTTACTTCGTAGACACCGCACTTTGTGACTGACAGGCTGGATTTCAGTCGTGAACTGACCAATTTGATTCAAACGATCGATTGGATGGAACTCATCTCTCTAAATCAACCTCATTGACTATCATAAAGCATTTGATAGTGTAGTCAGGATAGCGCTAAGGAGATTATTTCAACACTATAGTATGCCTGAGAAGTTAGTCAACATTATGCTGAACTCTCGTGAATGGGGAACAGCTGACAGACTTGTTTAAGGTGAAGACAATTGTTATATAAGACTGCATAACTTCACACTTACTCTTTCTTCTTTGATTAACTGGAGGATGTTAAAACATTAACATGTCTAGGCAGTGTTTTTGGAAATCAAAGTGATGTAGTGATGGAGATCGGAAAAGCAAAGACTGTAATTTTACAACTTGAAAACGCATCATAAAGCAGGTCTGAGGGTAAAAAGCGCTTACAAATAACACAAATTATTCATGAATTTATGTTAAGTCCAGTTTTACCGACATTATTTTTAGTGCATTGTTGGACACACTCACTTACCTGGAAACCGTAAAATCATACAACAAAGATTGTATCAGTGGCTACCATCAGTCTTCTTGAAGTGAATTTGTTTACCATAAACGACAGACAACCATGTACGAATGCATATCAGTTAGCGTTGTTATATAACATTAAAATATAGATGCCGTTGTTACTTCATATACAATAGTGAAAAAGGTAGTAGAAGTATTAGTGGTATTCGAAAATTTTAGCGTTCAACAATATTGTTCAACAGATGGAATTTTAAGCAATAAACGTGAGAGAATCATAAAGGCTTTGAGGAAATCTGAAGGCTTAGATTTGATAGAAATTGAAGAACTAATCCACCTACGCCATATCAAGCAGTTTCCAGATATATCATTCAGGGTTTTACAACTATTGAATAACATCATCATGCAGGCTGAAACCAAGTAGTTGAGACCTATCAACATGTCTTAGTCCACGTGTCTTTGAATTGGCTGGGCAGCCCCTTGTTTTCTTCCAACCTATTCTTACATCGCGAAACATAGGTTGAGGAGGCTGTCGGTAATAACTCCACTTAGAAGTGGATTGAGGAATAACTGTTTGATAAGTTCGTCACTTTGTATGCTTGAGGCTATTACGAGTTTACGTTAGTCGAAAAACGCGAACGAGACTTTTACCAGCTTCCAGGGAGGCCACCTTGAATACCCAAAGTCGAAATAAAAGGTTTTGTAAGCGTAGAAGTATATTCTACAAACACCCAGCAATCACAGTGCAATCAAACATGCAACTCTCGTTTATTTATACAACACAGGAACGTCCTTGAGACAGTTAGGAAAATAGTACACTAAAATACACAGCAGCCAATCACAGCCATGGATTTTCCTGGTGGGGATTGAAATCTCAAGGTCAAGTGATCAGACCATGCTGGCAAAAGGTGAAAACCAACATACGGCATTATCAAGCGAATTTTGGGGATCTATAATCCCCAACACTGTTGAGGGCGTTTATATACAAGCGTCTTGCCCAGGTTAAAATTCAGAAAGCAAAGAATCATGGTAGGTAATGGTTCTATTAATAAACACCAGTACAATTATATATCATTACGTAAAAAATAATACAACAGTTGCTCCTTCAATAATGACACAAAATTTTGCCGATTGTGGTAGAATTGTGGTGTGAGCTACTTATAAGTAGTATATGACGTGAGTGTCAGTCAACGTAATGTCTGGCAGCAGAAGATGGGGGAAGATCAACAGAAAGGGAGAGTTAGAAAACAATGGAATTTGTATGAAACGCATGAATACTAGTGACAATGGATTGATGTTTTGCAACAGAGGAACAGTCCAGTTCGATAGGATGATGAACTGTTATTTTGCAAATGAACGATTTACGATGTGGTTTTTGCGATTTTACTGAGTAACTCTGTAATTTTCGTTAAATATATTCCGGTTGCTCCCACCTGTGTTCTCGTTCACATAATGTATAAATTGCGTTTTTGTAAACCTTTTAAAACATGATACGCCTTTCTATAAGAACACATCACATAAAATGTGCTTCGCTGATCCAATTTTATCTAACTTGTGAAAAGAAAGTTTCGTACCGAAGAAAATGGAGCTCACGTAACTTTGCGATTCTCAATGTGTTGATTTTCAATGCAGTACAGCCCGAATTCACTAATCTTCTTGATAATAATCATTGACTATGAGAATTGAGAATCTCAGCTGCTCTGAACAACGCACACGACGCCAAAATCTATGTGTTTATTAGAACCAAAGAGGATTCAAGTGAGGTTTTAAAGGACATAAAATTTATTGATGAATGATGAATAAGAACCAGGTTAGAACTGAACCAGTCAACATTTTGAGTAGTGATTATTCCACCTCATGTGGCACTAACAACCTACATCATCAATAGATGTCCTTAGAGAGCAATCTCTGCCGAAGAATAACAGAAAGTCTGAACACTTCTTCCTATAACATTGAGCATGCAGGTGATGTGAATGAAGCATTTTAATTTATGTGATGGCAATTTGTTTCAAATAAAACACAACAGTTCTTCAATTTGTTTTTAACACAAACATTCGCAATATCTTGAATTAATCAATGTTGTCTCATCAAATCTTCTTCATATCACACACATATCAACAATAAAAAGACATATCACTTGAAGCTGAACTTCCAGATTCCAGCCTACAACACAGTTAACAACATACGGTGTTTATTCATGCTGAGTTCTGAAGTAAGAAAGAATATCTGTAAGCTTACTTGTCGTTTCCAAAGTTTCTTCAGATGATTTGTAGTGAAGGAGAACACAGGTGAGGGCTATCGAAATGAATTTATCTCAGATTACAGAGTTAGTTACTCAGTAAAATAGGAAAACCATATCGTAAATCGTTAATTTGCAAAACATCAATCCATTGTCTGACATTTCACTTATTCATGCGTTTCATACAAATTCCATTGTGTTCCCACTCTTCTTCCTTTCTTGATTTCTCCCATCTTCTGCTGTCAGATATTACGTTTACACACTCACGTCATATACTACTTATAAGTAGCGCGAACCACAGATTTTGTTAAAGAATTATGGATTGATCAGGAAGATAACTAAACAGAATCAAAATCATTTCGAAAAATTGAAAGACTGTTATCTAATAGACAATTCTGCTTGGGATTTCGAGGTCTTTTTATTCTCGCTTTTACTCTAGCATAGTTAATTTTAGAGAACATTGAACACTTAAAATCCACTTATTTCGCTCAAACTTATAAATTCATTTGTAGCTTATTTTAGATCTCACCTAAATAATTCAGTAACAACTTATTAATTTCGGCCATGGCTTTCATCGAGTCTGATCATCCATCACAAAAATCGCTTTCCGATCAAACTTTTGATTTGTTTTCGTTATATATTCGGGTTTATACTCAATCAATATGGAGCCCTCTTTTCCTAATTCGTTCTCTAAACAACATTCTCACAACTAGTCGCCTAAGTGAAATAACAGTGTTGATTATAACTCTTGAAGATAAAGTTTCCGAATAATTATCTAAGACAGCTCTACAAATATGAATTATCCAAGTTTTGAACTGATATAATAATATAATACTTATGTCTTATAGTAGTAGTAAATATTTATCCTATAACTCTTGTAATCCATTTATTCTTAAACTCGAGATGACGCTCGATTTACCAGTTGACATTAGTGAATGATAGTCAGGAAACTCAAGCTTCGAAGGATTGATTTCTAAAGGGCTGATTGGTCATCGTCAGTTTCATTTTGTATGACAAAAGCATTATAAAATTCCTAAAACCATATTTTTTGCGTATTGTACCTGCACAAAAACACGCACTGGCACTTATGACAGCAACCACTGGATGAAGAAATGGAAAGAGCGATTGCTAGTGTAATGCATCCACATATATTCCAGTTCGCCTACATTTAATTCGGTTAAGCCTTTTCAATTAATTTATTTAACCGAGCCATTTGTATTGGGAGCAACAATCTGTATGTACCATTCGTTCTTATTATTGTCTGGTTTGTATGGGTCACATGGCTTCTCCCACCTGTAATTTGACCTTGTCAATTATTCATTGCTTTTATTCATGTGTGCCTATTTAGCTTGTCACATGTCTGTCTTCTATTTGTCTGTCTATATATTCTTAGTCACGCTCTATCACGTTGAGTTGGCTCATTAGACTTCTCCAACGTACTTTGCCTGAACATCCGCTCCCTTTGCCCATTTGTTCGCATTGTAATCCTGGGAGTTGGCTTAACAGCCTTCTCCGATTAACGTCGCTTGATTCGTTCTTATCACTGCTTCTTAGCTTCGCTTTGTGGTGTGTCTCAAATAAACATATTCAACACTACGAGTTCACTTTCTGATTTATATGCCGTGAGACGCTAGTTAGTAACGAATGTCTGGACGAGCTAATTACCGAGCGTAAGAACACGCAGTAATTCGGCACACCACACTAGTACTATACAACTTATAATCAACAAAAGGCGAGAAATCTAGAATAAATATATACTAAAGGGATAAGATTTGGTCACTCTTTATTATTGATGAACATAGAATCCAGATCTTGAAACTATTGAATAATAACCACTCATTGACTCATCGAATTCCGCATTGAAAGGCTCATTTTGCTTATCCTTATTCACAGATTATGTAGCATCCTAATCTAGTTTGTCAGTGATTGGTGTCAAACTTTGTCTTCGAGTAAAGGCAACACTAATCAACTGGACTTATAGTCGACTAAACGATATAAGCCTAGAAAGACCAATATTATTCGTGACATATATCTGCCTCGTTGAAACAAATTGAGCGAGATGCTACGTGATTTGAATTGACAATTGTGTCTCTGTGATGAAGCCATATTGTAATGTCGTTTTTGTCGTAGTGTGGTGTGAGTTACTTATAAGTAGTATATGGCGTGAGCGTCGACGCAATGTCTGGCAGCCGAAGATGGAGAAAGATCAAGAAAGGAAGAGTTAGAACACAATGGAATGGAATTTGTATGAAACGCATGAATAGTGACAATGGATTGATGTTTTGCAACAGGAACAACAGTCCAGTTCGATTGGATGAACTGATATTTTGCAAATTAACAATTTACGATATGGTTTTCCAATTTTACTGAGTAACTCTGTAATTTTCGTTAAATACGATTCGGTTGCCCCACCTGTGTTTTCGTTCACTACAGCAGTACTGAACAGATATACTATTGGATTTCACTCAGTCAAAATATCCTTGAAAAGATTATTAGCTATCAAAAAGTGTACATTTTAGAAGTATTCGATAAACCTGACTTACACAGACGGGGTGGAAATCATACCATTTTCAGAGAATCCAACTAGTAATATATGAAAAAGAAACAAAGGTGTCTGGGTTATTAGAAGAAACGAAATAAGAAAATCGTCATTGTGAAACTAATTATACAATGTTTGATTCTCTCAGCATTAATAAAATATCGGTAGACATAACAATAAAGCGAAAGAGTAGAATGTCTTCTTATCAATATGTCTGATTTTCGAAATGAATGAAAAAGATTGACCGATGCATAAGAAATCTTTTTCAAAGTAATCTGAAGTCTATAAATTATCCTTCTTATAGATTCAAGAGAAAGGCCTATAGAAAATATGTTTTCTATTTTTTCTCGAATTTCTATCATCGTTATTAACGGGTTTAATTCTATCAATTCTTCAACAAAATTGATAATATCACCGCATATCTTCTTATTTGATGGTTTTCCTGTTTTTTTTTCTTCTCAACTCGCGATTCCTTTTTATATATATTCAACCTTATAATATTTGTAGCGGCCTGAGAATAGTTTATATCTGTAAGAAATGCCGCATCCTTGACGCTGTATCCATCTTCAATAACATTTTGTATAAGGCTTTTTCTTTTTTCATTCGAAATCAAGTTGTTTTTTCTATTTATTTCTGACATTCTAAGGATTACATAAGATTTTAAAAAATGCTGTGAAAATTTTAAAAAAAATTTTTGGTTATTTTAAAAAAAGAGTTGAAATACTATATATTCAACTTAGTTTGAGCGACGATAATTATTCTTTACAATTCTTCTATCACGTTTAAACATCCTCTAATGGTATGCCTGTCATGAAAATGTTCTACTTAGCCTTTTTATTAACGGTCAACAGGACGAGCAGTATATGTCAGTTTCCGAACGATATGAAATACCGACCATCACATAACTTTTGACGCTTAACCTATTGTAATGTGTCGATTTACTGCGTGTTCTTAAGCCCGGTAATTAGCTCGTCCAGATAATCGTTACTTAATAGCGTCTGACGGTTTATAAATCAGAAGGCGAATTTGTAGTGTTGAATACGTTTATTCAGAACACACACCACAAAGCGAAGCGGAGAAGCAGTGAATAAAACGAACGAAGCGAATGGATAGGCTGATTGGAGGAGGCTAAGAGCCAACTCAAAGCGATAGAGCAGAGCATGACTAAGAATATAAAGTCAGACAAAAATAACATCACAGATAGATTGACAAGCGAAACAGACATGCACACACACACACACATGAATAAATGTGACGAATGATTGACAAGGTCAAATGACAAGTGAGACAAAGTCATGTGAGTTTTTGAGGATATTAAGAGAAAATTAACATTAAAGCTAAAAAGGATGAGTCATCGCGTAAGCATAATCAATGCTCAGTTGTACAAGTTCATATAAACCGGATAATAAAAAATATCATACATAAGTTAATCGAAAAAGCTTAATCAATCAAATTCAGTATGAGTGAACTGAAGTTTATGTTGAAGCATCACACTATCACAAGCGTAATTATTGTTGACAAATGTTATTCTAATTTAAGGATAATTGATAACTCTAGTAAACGAAACATCATAAAAATTCTTGTTGAGCAATGCTGTAGAGAAGACATACACTTTCAATGTTACTCGATTCTAAGAATCAGTTATTTATGGACGTTCTGAATGAATGAACCACACATTCAATCATGTTTATTATTGCGAAGAAATTTTCAACATTTTATTAAATTCTTCTCAGAAACTAAACATAAAGATGGAATATCACTTATGTAATCATGTTTGTCAAGCTTATTAGGCAATGGAACTCTCTTTGACATTTTTGTTAACATAAAGGAAATGTATTACAAAAAAGGGGTTAATTTTAAAATCATCTGTATAACAGAAAGATGATTAAAGAAATTAAGCAGACTAAATTATGTTCTTTAAAACAAGACAACATATATAATTTGATGCAAACTTTAAATGAATTATTTTTTTTAAAATAATGAACATATTTCTAATTGCATGTATTTTCAAATTCAAATAAATTACGATTGTAAGTCATCCTTCGACGTAACAGCCTTATTTACCTCAATAGAGCCAAACTTGGCTAAAGAAACTGTTTCTCTGCTACTCATTAACGACACAAATATACAAAGCTTCAGAGTCAAAATCTGCTTGAACTCATCAACCTATGCTTAACAACGTATCTTCAATTCAACAACAGAGTCTATGAACAAATAAAAGGAACACCAATGGGATCATCGATATCAGGACTCATCGCCGAAGCTGTAATGCAGAGACTGGAAGCGTCGATTCTGTCACTGATCAAGCCAAAAATGTGGGTTCGCTATGTAGACGACACATTCGTTATTATCAAAAGGAATGAACTGGAGAACATCTAAAATCAGATCAATAACATCTCCGATGACATCGAATTCATGATGGAAAAAGTAATCAAACAACAGCCTATCATTCCTGGATGTATTAATCACCAGAACTAACACAGGAAAACTAGAAACTCAAGTATTTCGGAAGCCAACACACACAGACGTAATTCTCAACTACAACAGCAACAACCCAAGAACCCACAAGATCAACTACATACAAACTTTGTTCAAGAGGGCGAAGACACACTGCAGCACATACAAAGGATTAGAAAACGATGAAAAACACCTGATGACTATCTTCCAAAAGAACGGCTATCCACGCAACTTCATCAAAAAACATCAACCGAAACCATCATCAGAAGCGAAAACAGGCACAGGAACCAATAAACGCATCATCCTACCATACATCAAAGACATATCGGAACATACGGCACGACTACTGAAACCAGTTGGAAGAGGTGTGGCACACAAACCAACAGAATCACTTCAATCAATCCTATGTAGACGAGGAGAAACACCTGGGGGAGGACAAAGAACACTAGAGAATTTTTAGAAGCTTGGCACTCAGGCCAATCAGCAATCAACAAACACATCGACATTGACTCAATTTATCAACCAATCAGAACAATCATAGGTGACACGAGATCAAAAAACAGATCAACAGGGTGGTGCAATCAAAAGAAAGATGCAAACAACGACAGATCAAAGGACAACAGCAACCAATCAAGATCGAGGTTAGGAGAACAAGCTACAAGTCGAACGTGGAGAAATTCGAATGCTTCACTTCTTCTATCTGAAGTTTGTGCTGATGATGTTGTTCAGAAGGCACAATGAATGCTCCCCTGATAGGAAGTGAAGTGGTCGAGCTTACTGACCGATTCATTTATCTGGTGAGTCTCAACATTGTTGATGGCCTGTTGACTGACGAAATCTCAGCTCGGATACAGAAGGCTCGATTGGCTTTCGCTAACCTACGCCACTTATGGCGTAGGGGAGATATCCGTTTGCTGACTAAAAGACGAGTATACTGTGCAGTATTTTTCTCCGTCGCACATTATAGATGTGAACCGTGTCCAGTGAGAGTAGAAGATATTCATAGGTTACTAGTCTTCGACCAGCGCTGTCTTCGAAGAATTGCTCTTGTATCCTACTACAACCATATAGGCAGTGCTGTCGTTAGGAAACAAGTTCTAGGTAGAGATGACAAATCAATGGATGAAGTATTGAAACTTCTCCAGTTGAGATGTCTGAGACATGTGTAACGTATGCCTAACTATCGACTGCCTCGCTGAGCTACGTTTTGTGGTGTTGGAGTTGGTCGGAAGAAAGTTAGCGGCGGCCAAACCAAAACATGGCAGAAATCTATGAAGTCACTGACAAGTGGACTGAGTCATGTTGGCAGATGTAGGCTACCTGTTTGTGGTCCGCAAGACGATAGTCACCAATGGTTAGAAACCTTGAACGACATTGGTCGGATTCGTTTGTAATGGCGCAGGTGCATCCAACGTTTGCGTTCTCTCTAATTCTAATTTTCTGAATTTCTCATCACCTCTGCCTTACTCTTTCTAAATTTACTTCCCTGAATAGTACTTTTCGAATCACATCTATGCTCCACAATCTTCTCCATTGCTGCTAATAATTCTACTATCACTATCACTCATGGATTTGAACAGCCGGTTGTCAATCTGTGGTGATGTGGTAGGAGAACCTGAACTGATGTACTTACGTACGGATCGATTCGGCTTTCTTTTTAGGCAAAAACCATTATTATGTCCGATGATTTTACACTTCCGGCATACATTTTGCCTAAATAGGCCGTTTCTAATATAGTGCCATGAGCTTTTACCTAAATAGTAGCCTTGTTATAATGTCACTGAACTTATGAGACTGGAGGCTGAAGATGAGTATCACGGTTTCAAACTGATCTTCCGACAAAGACATCAATCGAAGCGTTCGCATTCATGGTTTATGATGTCTATGTGCGTAAGAAAATCATCATATTAGTTGATAATTAGCTTCAAACATCGAAAAACAGTATCAAAGTGTTGGCTCAGTGTGTGATTAATCTCATGATGATCTGGTGGGTGCAAAAGCAGGATCAAATTGTAGTACTTGTCCAGCTCACCAGCACCAAACTTTCGAAGTAGCAGCCGAAACTTCCAAGCATCATCTTGATTTAAATAAATCTTCATACCGCCGAAATATCATTCACAGCGTAGTGTTTTTAAAGTCTATTTTGAATTTTAAAACTACTAAATTCTCTCACAAACAACTCAATCAATATTGGAGCCATGTTTCTTTTTATTTCAACAGCAGAATAGAAATAGAGTCTAACAGTGGAATTCGTGACTGGTATTTCCTTCAAATGCGAATTACTAATCAGTCAAAAACTAATTTATTCACCACTAAAAGTAAAAGTGCACCGTAGATTGAATCTTGTGTGTGACTGTAGTACTTATCAACTTATCTTGTTTTCTGAATTTTTCAATCCATCATGATATTTGAGTGTGTATACTGTGTTTGAACAAATTATATTCATCAGGTGACTAATCAAGATGATTTCTAAGAATGCGTTCATATGATTATCTTCAAACGCCCAATTGAAATAAAATCCAACGTTTTGATTAGTAAACAATGAGTTTGTGTTGAGGTATTTTATAATAAATCGATGTTTCAATGATACTAAAGAAATTTTTGAGATGGTGGAGAAAACTTGTAGCTCAGGTGGATGATTGTGGTAGTGTTTTGTTCTCTGAGCTGGTTGTGTTGATTGTGGAGCTTTCATTGTTCTTGGGAACAACATCATCAGCATAAACTTCAGATAGAAGTGAAGCATTCGAATTTCTCCACGTTTCACTTGTAGCTTGTTCTGCTAACCTCGATCTTGATTGGTTACTGTTGTCTTTTGATCTGTCGTTGTTTGAAACTTTGTTTTGATTGCGTACCCCTTTTGATCTGTTTCTTGATCCTGTCACACATGATTTTTCCGATTGGTTGATAGATTGAGTCAATGTCGATGTGTTTGTTGATTGCTGATTGGCCTGAGTGCCAAGCTTCTAAAAATTCTCTAGTGTTCTTTGTCCTCCCCCCTACCGAGTATTTCCACTTTGTTCCAATCAAATGTGGAAATACTGTTTAGGGGGAGGACAGAGAACACTAGAGAATTTTTAGAAGCTTGGCACTCAGGCCAATCAGCAATCAACAAACACATCGACATTGACTCAATTTATCAACCAATCAGAAAAATCATATTTGATATAGGATCAAGAAACAGATCAAAAGGGGGTGCAATCAAAACAAAGTTGCAAACAACGACAGGTCAAAAGTCAACAGCAACCAATCAAGATGGAGGTTAGCAGAACAAGCTACAGGTCAAATGTGGAGAAATTCGAATGCTTCACTTCTTCTATCTGAAGTTTGTGCTGATGATGTTGTTCAGTAGAAGAACAATGAAAGCTCCACAATCAACACAATCCGCTGAAGAACTCATCAGATCATTAGTAATCAATTGTGTATTTTGCGTAGTCTTTAGTGAACTCACAAATTAAGTATGAGAATACGTGAAACAAAAATAGTCACAATGGCTATAAATGATTCTTGCTTGAATCCATCTTTATCAGTGCCTCAAATAGATATACTTTATGTGATAATATTATTACTGAAATGCTAATCAATAATTCTTTCACTTATAATATTATTGCTACAATTGTCTATTCGAAATTCATCGTTCTGTAACTTAAGTCAATATCGAATTTGGTATCTCATAGCTGGTCAATTCTACACTTATCAATCACTAAAACAAAATACTCTAATGTAATCATGACATGACACATATTCATCTGATTGTCATGTTTTATCAATATTGTTAAACAAATATACATCTATGTAGACATTTGATGAATATTAATTAAAAGAAAATATTTATGCATTTCTCATCTTTCTATTAGGAAATTCCTTCTTTGAATTCGACTCAAAATTAATTAGAACAACACATATAAGCGAACAATATTGTTTTCGATTAGATCGTCATCAGGCTTTACTCTAATATACATGAATATTTATATGAAAATGTTAAACCAATCAAGGCAATTCGAGTGATAATCACAATGAAATGAAATAGAGATCACGTCACTACATATAATAGGCAAAAGTTCAAGTGGATAATAGGAAAACAGGTGTACTGATAGTAGTAAGAAAATTTGTAAAATATGATAACTAAAGGGTGGATGAATAGAATTCAAATAATCATCAAAAACGTCAAAAACATTACGTAATAAGCAAATGTGTAAAAATAAAATAAAATAAATCAAAAATAATAAAAATAAAAATATGTCAATCATAAGTTACGTCATATCCGGCCACGGAAGAGATAGGGGTGTCACGAATTTCTTCTGAACACATAAATTAGGGTTGAATGTACGTATTCCTATGGCTTCTGCAATGTGTAGGAGACGGGATCGAACTCCGTTGGGAAATGATGGAGGTATACGATAGATCACCCGAAAAGATCTAGATTTATCTACAATGTGACCACTATCTACCAGGTGTGCTAAGATAGAACTGCGTATTGTTTTTGACTGACCCTTTGTAAACCATGCTGGGAGATGTTCACTCATTCGTTGGTTAAGTTGCCTGGAAGTACGCCCGATATAGCTATCTCCACAGGAGCAGCTGAATTTGTAAATGCACATAGAGGAGGCCAGCTCAGGTAACTTATCTTTCGTTTGAGTAGACATCGCAGGTCGACTGGAGAAAGTCAATGCAAGTTTTGCAGCGTTGAATGTTTTGTTAATTACTCTTCTTAATCTATCCTGCAGAGTATCGCAGGCCACATCTCCGTTGAATTGTAGCTTCATAAACAAAGGCTTCTTTCGGGCAGTCGAAACCACCGGCTTCTTTTTTACGGCAGACATATACTTCTTTAAGAATGCGCTGGGATAACCAATCTCGGTTAGTGAGCCGTTGATGAATTCCAGCTCCTGACTTACAGTATCCATTGAACATATCAAATTTGCTCTGTAAGTGAGACATCTAACCAAATTTCTTTTGTAGCGGATAGGTGTAAAACTACAAAAGTGAGTGTATTGGCAAGCACTGGGATTTTTTCTATACACGCTTCTACTTAGTGAACCATCCTTTCGCCTACTTAGTGTGATGTCAAGGAAAGACAGTTTTTCATCATATTCTTCTTCACCAGTGAACGTGATTGCCGGGTGTACATTGTTGAATTGTTCTAAAAGTTTTTCTTTCCTGGTGTCCTGATCTACAATGATGAATGTGTCATCGACATAACGGCAATATAGATCAAGTTTTTGAATAACTTCGTTCAGTGGTCCATTTTCTAGCTTTGCTAGAAAGAGATCAGCTAGAATCGGGCCTAGAGGTGAGCCCATGGCTATACCGTCTATCTGCCTATAATAATTATTGTTGAATACGAAATGGACATTCATCGTCCATCTTAGGAGTAATTCCTTAAGGCAATCTTCAAGCAATCCAATGTTGATTTGTTTTTCTTTAATTTGCTCGCATATGAAATCAATAGTCTCGAGGAGTGGTACGTTAGTGAACAACGAAACCACATCCAGTGAGATCATAATTTTCTTGCTAACATTCATACTTTCCACTTTGAAAGTGAACTCAAAAACATCTTTTACACTTCTTTGCACAACTGATTTATGTAAAGGCTCTAAAATTCGTACTAACCACTTCGCAATTTTGTGGTAAGGAGAATTGTACATATCAAGGACCGGGCGCAGAGGAAGACCCGATTTGTGGATTTTAGTCAAGCCTTATCACTCAAATTGCCTTGATTGGTTTAACATTTTCATATAAATATTCATGTATATTAGAGTAAAGCAGCCTGATGACGATCTAATCGAAAACAATATTGTTCGCTTATATGTGTTGTTCTAATTTTCACAATGGGAATCTTTAAAATTACTTTTCTTTTGTTCGCGTGAATTCTAATTTACCAATAAACTTGTGAACAAGTTCAGTCATGTTGATTTTTACAACCTCTGTCGCTTCTTCATTGTTTATTCAAATGATGGAATGTGATTTAATCTTTACCACAATGTTTTGATGCGGTTATAAGTCTAACGTTGACTTATGTTCAGTTGAGTGAAACGATGGCCGTTCACTTACACATTTCATTTTCCGATTATGGCTTTCGAGGAAAGCAAAGCGTCTGCTTTAGACAGCATAAATCTTGAGACGTTCGTATAATTTTACTGAGTTTGAGATACTAATAACTACTAGAAATGACAGTTTTTTTTCTAATTCTTGTTTTTCTATCTACATCTAAACCACATTGTACAACCATAATGCACCTAGATACTCACAGTTGATATTCCATCAGTTGATATTCAATTGTTACGGCTCGTGATGTATTGAAAGTCTGTCCTTATTCTCCTTCGTCAGTTCGAAACTATGTGAGTTCAGGCTGATGTTCAATAGTATTTGTAACATTGAAAATTGATCTTTAGTATTGTTAATAAAAATAATAGATTTGCTTAATTTCCACAAGGATGATTTTTGAATAACAAAATATTTGTTTGCATTTATCTTCATCATCATCATCAATACAAAGATTTAGTGAAAAATTTTTTTAGGTGTTCATGAAGTACAAATTTCAAAGCGTTATCAAGCCAGAAGTATTCTTTCTGTTGTTCAACTGAATCAGTAAACGAACACTTACTGAATTCTCGTTAGAAGATGGGTTTTTCAGTATACTTGAGATATTTTGAATTTCTCCCCAGGAACATAATGTTGGCGGAAGTAACTGCATAATATCATCGTATTCACACTGTCAAACTTTTTCAAATCAATAACGAAAATCGCTTTCATTAGTGAGTTCATGTAGTCATTACAATAACATGAGAAGAAATGGTCTCACTGCTTCGATTCTCCAGTTTTTTGGTAGCATAATTATATTTGTTTCTCTGGTGGTGAAAGGATTTATGTCTTCAAGATATTATAACACTGATGAGACTATGACTGCCATTTATATCTTATCACATAAGTTGATTTGCAGTGAAAATGAAAGAAAACGCCTAACAAAATTCTATCACAAGACATTCAGAACAATGGAAGAAATAATTGACATAAAATTGTGAAATCATCAACAATGTCTAAAAACTTGAACTTGGATACCAAAGTCATGTACGATAGAGAGTAGTCTTCCGATTGGAATATTTCATCAAGTAATATATTGTCAGTGCGATCAGTCCATATTTTTGACATAAAACTGAAGATATATAGAAATAAACAGTCGGTCTTCTAGTAATTTCACATTATCAAAACAAACCAAATGATAACTGAGTTATATCTTTGATCCTTGTTCAATCAAATACAAAACATCCATTTAGTTGACCAAAGAAACAAACTTGATATCTCACATTTGCAATCCAATAACTAATATACAATCCTTCATATTATAATATTGAAAAAAAAGAAAGTTTCAACTAATAATCTCCTGAAAAGATTTCTGGAGTACACAATGCATTCATTTCTCAAAAGCTCAAAAGTTTTAATTTCTGTCTGTTTTAAAATATGGGAAAATGCTCAATGTGCAGAAACAATTAAATATGTGTGAAATCAAACATTCATCAGTTACTTACAATAAACATCGCATCACACTAACTGATCAAGGACAGAAGTGCAAATGCTATCCAGAACAGAAGAATAAAATATTCATTTCCGTATATTTGATTCCATCTGCTGAAACATTATACATCCGCAAATCTACTGAGTGCTGTCATTACGAAAAAAAACGTATCACGTTATTCAGAACTGAAAAAATTCATCATCATAATGTGATCGATATCTAACCCAAGTCCACTTTCATGAGAGCCAGTGAAACAGTTGTCAGTAATTGACCTGACTAATTCTGTACACATAATGAAAGTACCTGAAATGATGACAGGATTTCGTTACTTTCTATTTCAACGTCATTTGTATTATGCATCGCAACAGATTGAACCTAAAGCCTGGTTGTTTTTTAATGTATATTAGGCTAAGTGAGTTTCGAAACCGTATCACTGATGTTTCATGATTTCAATGAAACACAACAAACTTCCGAGTGTAAAGTTATTAAACTAATCGTTAAACGTATATGAATGAGAATGAATTTGTTCTTGTTATACGTACATCACGTATAAATGAGGCAAGTAGTAATTTTGATTGCTGTTGATTCAGGCTGCTGCTTTATTTTGTTACTAATTATTATCCTATATCAACAACATTTGTTTTAATATTCAATCAAAAATTATTTTAAAAAGAAATGTTGTCTGCGAATACTGTGGATATGTTGAAGTTATTTCTTCTGATCAGCTTACGTATTTTGAAAAACGTCAAACTACAGTTAGAACAAAGAAAGCAACTCTAGCTACCATAAATAAACAACAAAAGGAAAATCATGCTATTCTCCATTTTCAGGTGGAATCTGTCAATTTACCAACCAATAGAAGAGCGTGAATCGTGAATATGCACGCCACATCAGCAGCAATTAAGAAATCTTTCTAATCACCAGGTGGGATCAGTAATCCAATGCAGATTATCCAAACGATCAGCTAAGAAGTAAACAAGTGATATGTTAGTTTGAGGAGATAAACAAACTGTTAAATAAGTCGACATCGATAAAAAGAAACGAAGGGATAACTGGTAACCGTAACGTCTAACCGTATGTTAAGTGCTTTTTTTTGAACAGCAAAATATGTCGCAGATGAATTGTCGAATTCTGTGAACATATGAATATAAGATACGGCAACTAATGAGACAAACATAACATATGAAAATTAAAAATCGTAGTAAGCATTACTGAAGTTATCAAATACACACATTTTCTACTACGTGGTTATTGAATTATTGGATGTAAACAGTCTAAGGTCATAGCAATCATACATTTAAGTCGCATTATTAAAGGACACACTAGCAAATACAGAAACAATGAGATTTAACTAAAAATTGAAGATGAACCAGGAGTGCAAAAGCATCCGCAAATCAAAAAATGAATGAAAGTGTGTCAGTTAAAAACTTCTATACATCAAAATATTTTTGGAAGTATAAAAGGAGCGATTATTCAAACAAAGCTTCATTTATCCGTTCATTCAGCCATACGTGAAGCACAATTATTCTTCACTCTTTACTCATTGTATCATTCTTCCATCATCCGATTCATTATTATACCTGCCCACTATGAGCAATGATTTATTTACATTCTCAGACACACTGATGAATAACACTGTAATAAGAAGTAAATACTGATGTGGATACAAACTTGAGCATTTTTTTAAAAGTTGTTTATTTCTCAGCAGTTGCTTGTTGAAACAAGTGCAAAAGAAATTTATTTTTGAATCTTCAACAATATATGTAATTACACTAATAAAAGCTAATTGAAAATACACACGATGAATAAGATCATGGTCTACTAACAGTCAAAATAATGAAGATCTTGTTCCATGTAGATGAAGAGTGAAGGGCTTTGGTGAGAATAATAATGATTGTGAACAGTAGCACTATCAATCTGTAACGTGTAATCGAAGTGTACAACAAAATAAACCGAAATGTACATTGAGTTTAGTACGATATATCAGTATTTTAAACGAAAAAGAATTACGTGTTCTTATTGGTTGAAAAATAGGTGAATGGGACGACAGTGAGACGGGTCGACGTGTATTTGTCAAACTAATCAATATTCGTTCTTTTCAGGTACACGATAATTTCAGATGAATGCACTTTTTTATAGGATCCTTTAACATAACTTTGTAGAAAAATTGAAATTGGAATTTATCATCACTAATATTTGACTGATGACGGAAATCATCTTAAATGAATAGTTAAAATATAAGATTGTTAATAATAATGGGTTTTATGACTTACTATGATATGATACCAGATAATTGAGTAGCTTCCCTCCTAAACTCTGAATGTAATCTTGTTCGTCAACGGTGAATTGTTAGACAACTTCAAAGACACACATGCACGGTGATGAATTGCAACTTGCGATCTTGTCATTTGCTTCTGGCACTGGACCAAATGCATTTGTTATCATGGTCGAAATATTTAGGTAATATGATGCCAAGTTGAACTGAATTTGCCAGAAGTTAAAAAGTTATTAGAAACAGCAAAATGAAGTATTTCATCAAATCGGTTTGAACAATTCTTCGACTTGTATCTTCCATGTCAAGTTTATGGTAGCAAGTATACATCCAAGTATATTTTTTGAAAATTAGGAAAGAAAATTTAACATCAGTGAATAAAGAAGTTTGTGAAAAATCATCAATAAAAGACAGCTGAACAGCTTTCCACATTCATCTATCTATATAACCATACCTAAAAATATCTATCTAGCTTTCTCTTCATCAACTTTTGAATATGTGGGTCTTTAAACTTATCCACGTTCGAAAAGTCAATGCAGTTTAGTGTACTGAACAAATAAGGCTATTTTACCCTGATTAAAATCAAAGCTCAGAGGATATAATGACAATAAAATTTACAAACCTAGCAAGATTCAATACAATCTCCTTTATGTTTACTGATATACACTAATAACTTGACAACATACATTAATTGACAAGCGATTATGATATCAATGAACTTTAGACTGAAAAACGGTTCATATACCCTGTGGAAACAACCCTAATTCAGTTTCATACACAGTGAACAAGATAAACGAATACGTGAAGATACTTTGATTCGTAAAATATGAACGACCTTCTAACACGTTCCACCTCATAATATAAATTAGAGAATAAAACAGATAACGAAATTTCTTTGAAACATTACATATTTTTCCCATTTTCTTATTATCAAAATGTAATGAAGAGCAACCGAAAATTTCGCCCCTGTTAAGGTATAAAAAGAGAATGCTGTGTGACATCAGTACTTATATCATTTCTCTTTACTGTAACCTTCAAATAGTTGATTGTTATTTTGAAAGATTCAAATTAAATTCGAAATCAATACACTGGAATATGATAGGGAGATTTACATGTATTACACTTTTCAACGTTTTATAATTTTGTGTATCGAACAGTGATGCGTTATGTGAACACTGGTAAATCAAACTCTGTCTGCACACCTTCTAGAGTTACCATCTTACCTAATTTGAATTTGCTTCAGTTGAACGACTCCTTTCAATGATAACAAACGTTCTAAAGGAGCATCGGAATATATCTGGCCTCTATCTGGTTAGAAGTACCCTTTTGACTTCAAATGTGATGAAGTATTCCATGAAAAATTTGTGTTGCATATTTTTGTGATATATATATATGTAATGAAGGATTTAAAAGTAAGTGAGTTTCTTTTTGTACAGCTTTGTCAAATTATTGAAACATCTTGCTTAAAATAATTATGTTTCTTGACAATCCTTTAGTTCAACGCTGAACAATAAAGAAATCTGATAAATATCAACGCGTTTTGACAGTCATGTCCTTCTACATCGATTAGTTTGTAGTTGACGTGTAGGTTTGTATTTTTATTATCATTCCTATGCTTTGTCTTGTTATTCTGTCATGATTTTTTCCCTCGGTTACCTTGAATGATGTTTCTCATTCGTCATTTTATTGACGTAATTAGAACTCACAGTTCCTATAATAGACACGAGTTCATGATGGTGGATACATATCTCATGAGTCTCAAAGTCGTTCACTGAGAAGCATGAAATTGCACTCTAAGAAGCGAGAAAGAGAAATGGTGTTCACTTCTTACAAATAAATAGTCTTGAATATTGCATATTGAATTCTGATTTCGATTTTTGTCAACAGTTCATTCAAGTTTCGGAATTTAATCATTTGTGAGAATGATTAATTTACCTCATTCATTCGTCAATGCAGTTCAGTCAACGAAAATAATTTCGTTTGATGTGATTGAACTTCTGAGGTTGGCAGTTTTGTCAACGTAGACTGTACAATGTCAACTGGTTCATGCAGTCGAAATTTTTATTTTATTAAACGGATTTGACAAACAAAGGTGATTCTGTTATCCTGTTTCTTATACAACGATCCGTTTTGTTGTAAAACTTCGGTAATCATAATAGAAATGCTCACTCTGAATATATCTATTATGTACTCAATATTGAAACCGAAGTGTTCTTTTACAATCAACGAAATATTGTGTGATATTTTCTTGTCATGAAGTCATAAACGCCAAAGATTACACATGATATAATCACAATGCGCTTGAGTAATAACGCATGTAAAGTGATAAAAAAAACTGAAATATGTGATCGTGGAAACTATCAGTTAAATAATTATTTCAGTTTCTTTGTATGTCTATTAAATCAACATTGAATTTTCACACAACCCACAAGTCACTTTTTCAATCAGTTTTATGATCATTAGGTTGTACCTGTGTTCACAATTAACTGATCATAGAATATAATTCGATCACTTATCAACAGATACAATAGCTATTGCATATTTCTGACAAACAATATATGAACGTTGCTCATACTGTTAATTATTATTTTTTAAACGTGCAAAATACGTAATGAAAATCAATACCAAAGAAACGTTGATTGCAGAACTTTCATACTAACGAATTTCGTACAGCATGTCTTTTCGACAAAAAAACAAAACCATATACTGAAAATTTCTTTAAACGTCAATTCGACACTGTTGTTTCATGAAAACGTTTTTATAGATGTTTTGGGATTTGATCATCCTACATTTTTTGAATAGACAGTTTATTATTACTAAGGTTTGTATTAGAACTTTCAAGAAGTCAAAAGTAATATGCAGAGAACATTCCGTATAAGGTGAACTTATAATTTTCCAGATTACAATAGTCACGCATCGAAGCATTTTCAACGGCATCATTTTGAGATAGGAGTTATGTAGACCGCACCTGCAGCAAACACATTAACACAGGTAAAAACTTTCGTAAAAGTACATAGAGCATCACGAAGAACACAAAATAGTTTCTTTTCAACATTTAACATGATCCTAACAACATAAAAAGAGGGGGTTGGTGTTACGTACTAGCAAACATTGATGGTGTGGGCGATGACTTCATACCATCCATGTTTGGTGGAGAAGAAAATTTGTTTGCTTTCGAACTCTTTAGTTTGATGAGGCGTCTAGTCAGTAGCACTGAGGTTGCTTTTATACTAATATATATATATATATATATATATATATATATATATATATATATATATATATATTTCAGCTGACAAGTCAAGAAAATAAAACAACTTATATTGTATTGTTCTGTTTGCTGCATTCATGTTCTCGGCAACTCCAGATACGTTTTCTCAATTCAATTGAATCCTAGTACAACTTCGTGTTCAGGCCTTGAGTACCTGCTTTTTGTCCTACAATCGACCTGCCTGTCACGGTCGAATTTAGCGTACCGTTAGACACCTGCTAGAGTTGGCTTGGAAACGTGGAAACAGATGAGTTAACATAGTTTTGCAAAATGGATATAAAGTGAGGACTCACTAGAATTAAAATCGTGATAAAACCTAGACTCCGTAGAAGCAGAGCAGTCACAAGCTTAAAGCTCATTTGTTTTGAATGTCAGCACTCAGAGATCGAAGTTTCAAATATAATAGAAGCACTTCAAAAATACGCCAAATCGTTCTCAGTCTAATTTTTATCAAAAGACTTACGTTACGTTAGCAAACGTACTTCACTGAAATTCAAAGAATAAAATTAAATAAAATGGCTTTTTAGAAACTATCTTTCACAAGACTTTATCAACATATAATGTCAAAGGTATTAGGAGACGATAAATTATCCGACATTAACGAAAACTAGAAAATTATCATAGCGTAATTTGAGTTATTTTGGAGTGGTATAGCGTATAAGTCAGCTCGATTGCTGTGAGAATAGTAACTGACACTCACGAGAGATAAATTATATTGCTTGGTTAAACACTCTAAATATTGAAATAAAATTAAAACAGATATGGAACACGACTATTTGTCCTAGCTAAAAGGGATGATAGTTCACTATTCCTGACAAATGTTACACTGTACATATTGCTTAAGCAAACAAAGGGAAACGGTCGGAAAAACAACGTCAAATGTGGTAACTATCAAGCTGTGAATGTCATCATCTGTAATTTCTAAAATTCAAATTATTACGACTAACTCCCACCCGCACTCGTGTTCATTGACCATTGTTTGCAGTACTGTAACAGGTATACACAAAACATCTACCTTCGTACGTGGATTGAATGGGCGACTTTATCTCCACTGTCGCCTTACTTAGATGAATCAGTCTCTGGATTGTTTTCAGTCTTTTTCCTTTCAAAATATCTGCCAGCAACGTTTTTTTCTGTGACAAACTCATTTGGTATTGCATGATGGAACAGAAACATTTGTCACACGTCTGCTGGTGTCCCCAGCACTTTTGACCAAATCTATTACATTTTAAACCTGAACACATATCATAAGTTGTTTTCATCATCGACCATAAACATATTGTTTTAAATTTACTATGTGTTAGTTTTTGATAAAATGAACTTAGAGATCATAGACAAAGTCCATTCACAAAATGTTGATGTTCATAACAAAGCCTTCTCAATAAACAAATAATGAATTTGGTCAATTTTTTCTCATTGAATACGAACTGTTGATCTTTCTTGAAAAATTATACACGTAAACAACATATAATTACTTCTACTTTGTTAAGTCACATTTCAAAAAGTTAACAAAAACTATAAACTGCTGTACAATTTCAAAGTATACATAATCTTTTGTATTAGAAGTTTCTGTCGATATCAAATTATACATACATGAGTGCCCAATTTCAGTGCAATGTTTCATAAATCGTAAATGTAGATCTACTGGTAAGGGCCCTACTGGTAAAATTATAATTTTTCTTAGGAAGAGCGGATATTATTCGGACTATTTTCTACGAAATATTTCTTCTGTATCATAGTTTGACCTCGTTAAAGCTGCAATAAAATATGTTTTATATAGTCTCCAGCAAAATATAGAGCGTTTGAATACACTAACGATCTAAAAATGTTTTCAGACAAGTAAATTATTCTTTCACAATTTTCGAATTGGATAAGCCTCATTAAACACTCCTTTTGTTGTTAAACTTACTGAAGAATATGATAACTGAAGACGTTTTGTGACCGCATTTTAAAGCCTTCATTTTATGATATCAGAACCAACGTAATTTCAGCCTCCAATCTTCGATGAATAATTTCAAAGAACAAATTAGGCATAAGTTTAAAAGGTAATGTTCCAGCCTCAAGTAGGACAATTCACACTGCATAATAAATAAAGACAAATAAACGCATGGAAATTCAGTTGATCGTCAGTATCCTCAAGTAAAAGGCATTAGTAACTCCTCACTATTTCATTTTTATGATATGTGGACTACGGACATTCCAGTTTCTGTTCTCTGAATAATAATTTCAGGGAATTAGGCATGCGAAAGTTTTATACGTTTATTTTCGGTCTCTGAAATAATATTTCACAATGCACAATATGCAGAGACAGGTAAACATATAGAAATGCAGATGTTCATCGTAAAATCAACCTAAACTTTCTAAGAGACTCAAATAAATTTTTAGATATCATGAATCTACCAAATAAATTCATTATTATTTCGAAGGTGAAGAATAGAAGGTTTACATAATTATTTCAGCTATTGAAAGATTCCTGCTTCCTGAAAGGAAACGCAGAAAGTTTTCTGAGAATTTCTTTAAACATTCTTATTCCGAGATATGTGAAATGTAGAATTATAACCAAAAGAATTATTCAAATGCATAGGTTGTGGTGAGTATTGCATATAACTTTCGACATAGGTAGTATGATGTGAGGTAACGCATAGAAGTTTCTGACAGAAAGAAGGGTTAAGAAACCAAATATTATGATACAATCTTAACTGCACTGAAGACAAGATGACATATGATTCATTTGTCAAGTGCATGTATTTTGTCGTTAAAATGACTATACTGAAAATAGTTGAAACAACTGCAGCACATCTGGAAAGCTCACTTTATAGCAATCTATGTTTTGTCACATTCATGGATTTCCCAAGTGATATATTTTGTAACCTACTGTAAATTATTGCTTTAAATGTTATTATATCACTCTAACCAACGATCACTTACAATTTGTCCCGTAATTTGATATAACATGATGTAGAAACACTTGGTTCAAAATTTCCATTGCGAATTTGAAAATATTTTATCCTCTTTGTTACGTTACATCAGATTACACTCATACAAGTTTACCCGTTCCTCGATAATATATATTGAGTCAGTAATATTGTTGTGAATGAGAACACAGGTGGAGGCAACCGAACTGTATTTAACGAAAATTACAGAGTTACTCAGTAAAATCGGAAAACCATATCGTAAATCGTTCATTTGCAAAAGATCAGTTCATCCTATGGAACTGGACTGTTCCTGTTGCAAACATCAATCCATTGTCACTCTTCATGCGTTTCATACAAATTCCATTGTTTTCTAACTCTTCCTTTCTTGATATTCCCCCCATATTATGCTACCAGACTTTACGTTGACACTCACGCTATATACTACTTATAAGTAGTTCGCACCACAGCACCACAATATGTTTGCGCGGTTTCCGCTATTTTATAGATTCACAATTTGAATTGTTTATTATGATTAGCAAAATAATAGAAAATGCTATTTTGCACAATCCAATTATCTTGGAGATAGACTCAACTAGTGTTACCTATAAGCTTCAATGTATCAAAAGAAGTAAGAGTGATCTTGTTCTCGATAAAATTTTTCACTATCAATTTTGTTAATGCTTTTCAATTAATAAATATATATTTTGCTACGGTTTTGTACTTTCAAGATTTATTCTGAATTGTCTCACTATTACATTACTTATGAAAAAAAAACATCAGCAACAATTGATTCAGATTTCAGTACGTAAAAAAGGAGAAAACATTACACGAAAATAAGTGCAAACATATTTACATCATGATAAATACTTAAGCAATATCGATGTACTGATAATAATAATAGATAGTGCTGTGAAGATACTGATCCAATATGCTAAGAGAATTGTTGATCAATTCCTATTGGCTTATTTGATCTGTTTAATTTTATGGTCGGTCTGGATATCAATGTGACGTACTCAGTGTTGTTTCGCATTAGTTCTTCAGACTTTCAACCTCATTTCAAATATTTTTTTTCTATCAGTCGTCATAACTGTCAATGTTACAGTCTTCAATACTGTTTCTTATTCCATCTAACTTTATAAATACGCAGTATCTGTTATGTTTAGTATTATGTCCGTTCCTGCCTTCCTCACTACTGCATTCCAACCAATAAACAACTTCAACTAACTGTGTTGCGTTTTGATATAGAGCGAATTTGAAGATAGTATTTAGGCCGTATTGGAATATTTGAATTAGGTCGTAGGTCGAACTGAGCAATGCCAGTCGAAGTGGAGAAAAAAGTTAGGGAACTTATCCGTATCCACGGAGATTATCTTGTTATTTTTTGCTCTCATTCACCAGCATTCTAGTAATGGGAGTGTATGTGATGTGCTTTTTTTTAAACGTGAAGAATCTCGCAAATGAATTTGTATATTCATTTACCATATGAGCAGTAGATTAGCAGCCTAATGATGCAGCAAACGTAGCACAAAAAAAGTTGTAAAACAACAGTAGCCTAAGGCGATCTTATCAGCTTGATCAAAATTTTTCTCCAAAAATCAAATAATGAATTATGTATTGTTTTAAATAAGATTAAAGAATTGATAAACACGATAGTGAAAACTTAAACAAAACAGATTGGAACTGATTCAGTCAAGAGTTTCTGTGAATTGCGTTTATCGTAAATAGAATGCAAGCGATTATTCTTACAAGTCTTTATTACTCTTTCCATGCGCTTTTGAACCCTGCACACCTAATATCCCCTAACAAACATTTAGGGGAGACAATACAATGTAGTGGTATCAATAATCGTGTATAAAGGACTAACTTTTGGTGAGGATGCAAAACGATCGAAGAATTTAATAGTTAAATAACTCTCGAAATTTGCCTGTTGAACCGACAAAATGCAACAAAATACATGCAAATCGTCTACAATATGTTTAATGACATCCTTAAAAACTGGATGGAAATAACCCAGTGATAAACATCATATTTGACTTACCGTTAAAATAATGAAAAGAGCCTTCCTCGGAGATGCTGAGTGAAAGCTTTTTTTTTGAGAATAAAAATGACTCTGAATAGTAGTGCAATGAATATATCCAGTGTATAGGAAGTGTGAAACAATATTAACTGAACCGCAAAGTGAGGTACATCATATGTTTCATGATATTCTGTAAGGTGGACAGTGAATCATAAGTCAACGTCAAATAATTACTTGTAGAAGGGTAAATCGCAAAGTGTATTTGTAATGCCTCCACATATATTTCAGTTCTCTCACATCTAACTTGGTTAAGCCCTTTCGATTAATTTATTTAACCAAGCCATTTGTAAAACAATAACTTATATGTACCATTGGCTTTTATTATTGTGTGGTTTGTATGCGCTGGTATGATTGAACATTGTTTACACTTGCGCGCATATTCATACTTTTCGCTTTAATGTTAATCTCTTAATATCCTCATGAACTCACATGATTTGTATCGCTTGCTTTTGACCTTGTCAATCATTCGTCGCTTTTATTCATGTGTGTGCATGCTTATTTCGCTTGTTATATGTCTGTCTTATTATTGTCTGACTATATATTCTTAGTCATGCTCTATCTCTTTGAGTTGGCTCACTAGCCTTCTCCAATTCGCTCCGCTCATTCGCTTGCATTGTAATCCAAAGAGTTGGCTCAACAGCCTTCTCTTATTCGCTTCTTCAATCCGCTATGTGGTGTGCCTCAAATAAACGTATACGATATTTGGACTTCATCTTCTGACTTATAAATCGAGCTTAAGAACACGCAGTTATAGGCACACCTCATATTATTGTTGGTTGCTCCTGACATGGAACTGGATGTACTTGTTATCATGGTGAAAATATTTTGATTGTATAAAGTAGATAATTGCACGTCAAGCTGAATTGAAAAAGCTTTTAGCTGCAAGCAGATGCAGTCTATAATCGCACGGGTTATACATAAATTAAAACCATTCTTCTTAAATGTCAAGTGTATGTTGGAAGTTATACTTTCAAGTACATGTTTTTGAAGAAAAATACAGTGGTTTAACATTGGTGAATAATACAGCTTGTTAAGAATGCTTGTCACTGTGTTTCATCTGACTGTCTTTTTGACTGTGTATCTATCAATCTATCTACATTTCTATCAATCGATTTATGAATCTATGAATCTTTTTACGCATCCATTTACAGATAGTATGTGCCGTTCAAAGGACTGAAGCAATCAGGTCTATAATACACTGAATCAAATTATGAAACTTGAAGCTGTTGAGAAATGATGAAGATAAAATTACCGAACTCACATCATTCATTGCAATCATTCTCTTAACACGAATCAGTCAAATCTACTCTAAATATAGTCGAATGCACTGATAACTTTACAACATATATTGATTATCTAGTGGTTACTGTATCTTTGAAAGTAACAAATAACGAACACTTTGTAGAACAATTTAAACTGAAATTCAGTTAGTGATTCAGTTAAAATGATCAATAAATTGGTGCAGATATTTTGAAATGTTAAAGAATTACCCATCTTTTATTTTACCCAGGTTAATATAATGAATTATAGAATCGAAACATCAAATAAAATACAATCGTAACAACATATATGTTTACCTATTTGTAATATTTTTTTGTTCGAATGATCTCAATTCTCCTTTAATTCATTCCATAGCCTTAAACATGTATATGTGAATATGTCCTTGTGATCCGAGTGAGTCACCGCCGAAACAGGAAACCATAATTCATGAAATTGGACACCCATCAACAATGCGTGACAGTGAAAGTGTCAGTAGTGATTAATTATCACCCTTTGTTTTGGCTCATTCCTTGTCATCCTGTCTCATTGGAAGCTAAGTAACAGCAGACTTAATCAAGTCACAAACGGTTTATTAACAACTGAAAATTATGCTGCTTCTGAACTATGGAAGCAAATTTTGTTTGATATCACTACATATACCATTAAAATGTACTTGAACATTCGATTTGCTTAGTGTTATTTTGAATGAAGCAAGTGGCTTGATAATGAAAACCCAAAAATATGGATGTTAGATGTAACTTCATCAATTTGTCACCACCGACGTTAACATTTATAACTGTGTGTGTGAATCGAAATGCGTTCATGTCAATTGTAAACTGTGACCGCAGATCTAATGGAGTTACTGTCATTATTATGTCGAATATGCTCCTTAATCGCTTGAGAACAAACGTGATAAAAATGAATCAGAAGAAATTTAGTCTGCGTTAGGTGAGAGTATGACTGAAAATTCATTAGAATATACCATTGTTAATTTCAACTCTCTACTCAAATTAATTTGATGAATATCATCGCGATATGATTGTGTTGTACAAAGTCTTAAGTCATTGAATTGTTTGCGTGTAGGTTGGCATTTTTATTAACGTTTAAGTGCTTCACGTTGTTATTGTAAGATGTCATTTTTCTTCAGTTCACGTAATTGATGGAATTATACTTAAAATTTCGATATCAGTAATCATTAGATAATGATGTATCCGTACCTGATGATTCTCAGAGTTGTTTATCGTGAAGCGAGGATTTAAAGTTCACGAAACAAGAGAGCAAAATGTAACAACACCTTTCATGTCGTGTATCACCTCATCCAAATATATGCTTTCGAAATTTTCATCGAAAACTGCGACTATCATTTTGGTCAGCATTTCAATCGTGTTGCTGAAATGTCTACTTTTCCTGCTATACTCAATGTTTATTGTTCACTAATATTTTCATTCTGTGTGATAATACCATGTTGAAGGATTCTTCTGGTAATGCAAGTAGAATGATGTGTTTGTGGTTGTTTGCTTGCTGCGAAATTCTTTTCCGATATCTTGAAACATGGACAGAACAAGCTGTAATTTGTACTGTTCAAATAATGACCATTCTCACAAGGCCTAATGAGTTTCGTAATGTTCCGTTTACTTTATTATTGTGTTTCGTTAAACCAGTTCTATCAGCAAAAAACTATAACAACAGTTTTCCTTTCAACTATATAATCGGTAACCTGAATACTTATGTTAATTGAACAGTGGAAAAACGATAACTCATCTATGAATACATACATACAGTGATCATGTAAACACAGGTTCCCATTTATCAGTTGCAATGGCGATAGTTCAAATAAGAGAGTGTCCCGTAACATTTTTTTAATGCCTGTGATAGAGTATTTTCGGTGTTTACGTAACAAGTATGTAATAATCGAGTTCCGTCAAGATAAATATCTGATATGTATTTCAAATAAATCCTCAAAACCATGAATCATTTTCATTGCATCCAAACAATCGTTGATGTAAAACTTTGTTCGAATGTGGATAAGTTTGCAGACAGCAATAGTTCTCTTTATGTTTAACAATCATATAGTTTTAAATCACTACTGTTGTACACCATTTATGAGCGACTTGGTTAATTTTATATATGGTCCGACGATGTGTCCTTCACAAAAGACAGAGAATTTATACCCTGCGCTTAGATTTCCGAGAGCTTTCTGAAAGTGATTATTTAATTTCTCACAGTCTTGTTTATTCACAATCGATTCTCCATTCTCGTTCTATTGATAATGTAGGTTACAATGATTTCTCAAAATTAATTAAATAAGAATTATTGCTTACGTCATTAGTTTTGCAAAACATGCTCTGCGTGATGACATTAGGTCACAAATTCTCATCAGATCACTTTGATGTGTACTAGTTCAGTTTAGTTTCCGCTCCAAAAAAAAACTATCTTTGGAATTCGCATTCAATCTTAATCACTTCTAACTCCTAATTGACTTGACATTTGATTACCTTGATTTTAAAATGATAAACATAAAACAGTTACTTAACCCTCAATACATCTATAGAGTAGTGAGATTTAAAATCATGTGCTCTTGTTCAATTAACGAGATATTTTGTGTCTGTTTATTGTAATAATGTCAAATATATTATTTTGATTTTTACTTGACGAATAAAACAATAGTTTTCAGCACTTTTATTTAGCATTTTAAAACATTATTTTCATTGTCTGAAATTTCAGAAGTAGACCATCTATTAGCAATATACAGATGACGTAATTCTTCCTGATGTAGATTTTCAGAAACTGCAAATTCTTCTGACTACCTCAAGCAACAATGAAATTGTCACCTTCGAAAGGCAAAATGTTACATCAGGACTGGGTTGCATAGACACCTCAACCTGTGATAGGGAGCAAAGTGGTCGAGCGTGTCAACCTCTTCACTTATCTGGACAATCTCATCGGTACTGATTGCCTGGTCACTGAGAAAATCTCAGCGCGACTGACGTTTGCTCACTTGTAATGTGATGAAGATATCAGTTTACTAAACAAAGTTTTCTACGCCGCAGATCGCTCCAGCCCAAAAACGATAAAGGCGAAGAAACTAAAACTTGGCACGAATCCATGTAATCGCAGAGAAGTGTATTATATTACTTGGTTTCGGACTATGAGACAATATTCACCGATGGTAAGAGGCTTTGAATGACATGCTGCAAAATCTTCTGCTATGGTGCAGGTGAATCAACTCTCTGTGTTAGTGCTCATTCTAATCTTAATAACTCCTCATTATCTCCATCTTTCGCTCACTAAATTTATCTCACTGAACTGTGCCTCTTGAATGAAATCTACGATCCTGTATGTCTTCCGTAATCAGTAATTTTAGTGCTTTCTCTGGATGTATATGGTTTGAACTTTTATAGACGGCACTGTTCTGAAGCGGTGTTTAAGACTGCTCACATACAAAACACAGTGTTCTAACTGATTGACTCTCTGACGGATAATAACATTTTGCATAGACAACATGATATAATTACTTGAGTCTTAGGAACGATGAATCGTTTAGTTGGCACACGTCCACGTACTGGAATTAGGTGAAAAGATATGGTCTTTAAGGTGATCTTCATGTTCAATCTTGAAGTGTATAACTGTAATAAAAAACGGAAAATTTTTGAATTCGTTCTTACATATTCACTACTGAATATCATATTTGTAGTTCACAACGTTTATTTAGATCTGAAACTGTAACCAAACTCCTTGCCTATCACCAGATCTTGATGTTTCCAAATCATGTGGACCACCAAAATAATCATAGGATATTTTGCATAGCAACGTTTTCTGAAATTTATTTTAACTTGGAACAAGTATGTGATCTTAGATACCTTAACGATATCTCTCTGTGTTTCATATCAATATTCCCGTATATCATTGTCCAGTCACCAGTCACACCGTGTTGACATGTAGGCCGTCATTGTGTCATTCTGTTATTTTGCTTCAGTAGTTATTGAGACAAATTTGTAGTGATGTTTTATCCACTGAAGTGGTTGATCCACAATGATACATTGTTTCACATGCACTTTGATCGGTAGATTTCCAGGTTTTCAGTTTTCAGCCTATCATTTTGCAATCGAGGACTTTTTTCAGTATTATTAGTACATCACTGACCATGAAGTGCTTACTGCTGAAAAGGCATCAACTATTTTCTAATCTTGATTCATGAACGAAACGTTACCATAAGTAATATTCAACCAATTACCATAAATACGGAGAGCAAGAAATCCCGTATTGATCAGCTTGCTGTACAAACATTTTCGAACTAACATATTGACTCATGAATTCTTAGAAATCAAATCTCATGAGGGATATTAAACATCCACTTAATGAAGCTTGTGAACTGTTGATTATTGTACTTCAACAAACTCCGAGTTATCGAAGAATTTGAAAATGATGTCAATCTTTAAGCTAACCGAAAGGTCATTTATCATTTGCATTTCAGTAGCTAGCTTCATGAGTATCTTTCTGGAATTGTTGTAAAACGCTATGATCAGTGAAGTTGAAACCTGCAAAATGGGAGGAGGTTGTCAACAGAAGACAAACAATGATGTTAGAGAAAGATAGTGGATTGTGTAAAGTTAAATATTACTACCTGAGTTTCCTGGCTCGATGAATAACGTTTGAGCGTTCATTACCGTTGACGTATACTTGCGACGAACAACTTAGTTACCGTGGCTAGATTATTTTGATGATTATTATTATGGAACTGTTTACTTTCATTTGATAAGAATATTGGTAAACATGTAATGTAAAACCTGACACCTAGAATAAACTCACGAATACTCATGCAAGTACTATGAGGAAAATGAGTTTCTTAACGCTGCAGGTACGTTTTTGTTGCGAGTAATTCAGGTAGGCAGAGCAGTGGTCTAGACTAATGTCCACTGACCACTCAAGAGCATTATCTAGAGGTCACAGATCTCAACTTACTGTTAATTGATAAATAGGACGTGATACTCTTAGAGTATGTATTTGAAATCCAATATTATCTCATTCTACAATTTGGTCAGGCGGACGCTTTGTCACCACTCATCAATGATCGAGTGACGGCTGATGGAAACATTGAAATCGCATTCCTGTCAGTGTAAGACCGCACGGAACGTTAGCTAACAACGCGATTCACGCATTATCGGTGACTGCAACTGACAAACAAAATACTTCTAGAAACGACCGCGTCATCAAATGACTATGCAATATGTCACCGACGTTTGGCCATCGAAGAAGTAAGATGTTGACATGAAGCAACTGTATTAGAGGCGCGATTCACTATGCATCGTGAACCATAATTTGATGTTTGCTAAAAGAGTAGTGGTGTCAAAGTCTGCAGCAGCACCCACACGAAAGGAAACTCAGTCATATGCTGATCTCTGTTCTGGAGATTATCCTCTCAGACAGTGACGAACGTTAATAAAAAAGGGTGAAGTACTAGCGAAGTTAGATCCTCAGAATTTGCTTCATAAATACCTTATTTTCTTGAATTAATATCACGGACCGATCTGTTGAACTAAGGATCGCATTTCCCACTAGAAAATACCTTGGCATTGATTGGCCACTGTGTAATTTCAGTGTGTTATTTTTGTGACTGTCCCAAGCACGTCTCTGCAGAGTATAGATAAACGCAATTTGACTGCTTGCATTCATTGTGTGCTAGCCTAGGAGGAATGCGTTATAATTTGTGCATAACTAGAGATGCTTGTCACACAAATTCATCAGCTACTTTAAGATGATGACGAAAATGAATCGCACATTGTTTGACACAAAATAAAAGGGTCATCCGACCAACATTAGAGTCCATAAAATGAATCAAATTTAAATTGGTCAGTTCAGAACCTTTATTTCCTGAAATTTTAAACAATATTATACCAGCGATTATTCCAACAATCCTACTTTGATCTGTTCATATGGTTTCATTTGTTGCACACTTGATGTGGACTTTCTACTTATCATCTTCATTCATCTATCATCGTTTTTTACAGCTATCCCTGACTCCTAAGTAGCTAATAGTGATTTGAATACTCTGATACAAGTATCGATTGTACTGTATTTTAGAGTGAATGTTGACGAGCACTCAAGTAACAGCATGACTCTACAAGTTATATAATACACATCAGTTGTCTGATGAATCGAACTCATACAACAAAACACATGTGAATCGTCTACATTTAGTTTAATAATATTCATAAAACTGGGTGAAATTATAGAAGATGATAAAAAAACATGTTGGACTTACCGTTAGGATTATCAAGAGTACGTTCACCGGAGATGCGGAATGCAATCTTTTGTTGAGAATAATGATAACTGCAAAAAATAGTACTGTAGTGAATGAGAACACAGGTGGAGGCAACCGAATTGTATTTAATGAAAATTACAGAGTTACTCAGTAAAATCGGAAAACCATATCGTAAATCGTTCATTTGCAAAAGATCAGTTCATCCTATGGAACTGGACTGTTCCTGTTGCCAAACATCAATCCATTGTCACTCTTCATGCGTTTCATACAAATTCCATTGTTTTCTGACTCTTCCTTTCTTGATCTTCCCCCCATATTATGCTACCAGACTTTACGTTGACACTCACGCTATATACTACTTATAAGTAGTTCGCACCACAGCACCACAGTACCATCAACGCAGATGTGATTCGAAACAAATAAACTGCAGTGAATTTTTATGATAGTACGAAATTTAAAAATTTCAAGAAACGTATATTAGAAAAACGAGCGGCATTCCGAATAAGCAAAGTTTCCACATGCATTTTGGCGAAACGTAACTTAAATGGACAGTGCGTTAGTAGTCCTCGGCACTAATCACAATAATTTTATTTCACAATCTTGATCAGTGCTAATGAGAGCACTGTTTACTAGGATTCAATGACTGACTAGCATTTCCTTCGTATCATCTCTTTTCAAGAATATGTCACTCAATAATATATAAAAAAAAAATAAGATTCTCACGTTTTTCCATGTTTCATGACTTACAATAATGTGAGACCAGACAAACGACCATGGATCCTTTCAACAGGCCAGAACAAATCTGCCACGAGAATGGTGAATTGTTAGAAAAAGTCATTTACTGGTAAAATTTTGAGATTGAACGAAGTCGACAGTTCCACGGTAAACTGAGTATGCAAAAATACAAAATGCAAAAAGTGCAATATATCATTACATGGATTACACTGAAATATGAACAAATAATTTTATAATTATACATTCACAGTCAAGTGATTTCTGGCAGATTAATATATTTTCAAGTTTATGTTTTGAAGAACGCGAAATTAGTTAGACATCGTAGAATAATGATGTGTTTGATGAATCATCAACAGAAGTCTGCCCATCACTATGTTTCATAAAACCATCTATCTGAATATTCTTCTATATGTCGATCAATCTATCTATATATCCATCTATCTATTGATGAATCTATGATTAATTAAAACTTATCCATTTTTAATTAGTCAATGCCAAATAGTCAATGGACCAAAACGATCTAGTCTATCATACACAAAATAAAATTATGAAACTTAAAACTCGAGTGACATAATGATAAGTATAAATCAACAAACTGACATCATTCATTCTGATGCAACGACATAATTTATTATTGCATCTTTATGATATAAAATTATTTTAACAAATCGAATGAAAATGTTGAACTGTCGTTTACAAGTTAACGTACGTCTAACACACACCTACTCATTAGGTTTTCATTTCAGTGGACATGTAATGGCTGATAAATGGTTTATATTTGCAAAAATTCAACAATTTATTCGTCGACTGACACGGAGCTACATATAAGATCATGGTAATTTGATGTAATCTTGTCCAATATTTTATACCTATCACATCGTCACGATCAATAGTTTATGCAACAACATTGGTACAAATGACCTCGTGTATGTTTTCGAAAATGCTTGCCTTATTATACTAAATACCATTTATTAATCACTACATAACTCAATTTTTGAACTAACGTATACACACGTCTATAGCATTACCAATATATCAAATTGACTTACTGTATTGATATGATCCGTAGAATCCCTTAATTTTTAAATAACCCAAGATAACGATTCACATATTTTGACTTTTATTATGTTTTATGCTTTATTTTTTGAAATTTTTGTAATGAATGACTTCTTTATTGAACAAATATATCATATTTTGATCGAGACAGTCACAGATTATTGGTTTTCAGCAATCCTCATAATATCTATAATATTATCAATGTTCTTTTAGTTTCGACTGAAATACGCAATAGCTGTTTGTACTGTCAAATTACTGATCATTTTCTACTCAGTGATTGCTGAAGTGAGATCAAAATTGCATTGTATGACTAACGAAGTTTAAAAAAATGTGATTTGAGTGTTGAGTTTGAATTCGAAAAGACTCAAGAGACTGCAGTATAAACAAAAATGAATATTAGATTAATAGTAATTCTAATCATATATCATTTTGGCTTGTTCACTGGTGTACATATCAATAGTAGAAATGTGAATATCGGAGTGTATTGTCATTATATCATGTAAATTTTTTCGCAAAACAGATCGAATAGTCGCTCTGCTTTGAAGTTGCTATATATATATATCACCACTCCACCTCCAGTTTCGTGTTCCCAATCGCTTCGGAAGAGTGTCATGCCTGGTAAGCTCACTTCTGCGTCTGCAATGTCAAGGGGATAGCCATGTTTCAGTTAGGATTATGATCTTCAGATCCATCTGAGAACACACATTCCCGATTTCTAACAGCTTACCCCTTAGTCCTCTTACGTTGCTATAGAGGCACTTGGTGGTTTGTCTCAGCACCTGGTGCACATTTGCAGCAGCAGCCGTTATCGGATTTATTTAAAACGAATCGGCCAGTTCTGTGGGGACTGGCTGCTGCAGATTTTTTGCCTGCGCGGTTGGTTCACTCATATCTTGTGCCAAAGGTAGTTGACCGAGTTTCACTTTAAGTTGTGTGAGTTCATTTTGGCCTCCCTGCTGTTGTCTTACAGATCTAGGTCGGCTCTCACAAAATCTGATGTGGCAAGGCAGATCGTTCCTCGAACTGTACCAAGCTTGTAGTGTTTCGGTCAGGTCTTCTCGGTTCCTAAGTGTTACAGCCATCAGGCGTGGTGACTTGATAGACGTAAGGTGTGACGGGCGAGTTCATCTGGAAATGCAAACTGCCATCGTGGTTTCGAGGGAAAGGCTACGCGATAGCCATCGCCACTGTTGCACATCGTACTCGTGAGCTTCATCCGGGTTACCGCTGGTGAGTTCGGGTGTACCGTGAACTACCATGGTTGTCTGTTCTTGGGTGTCTGGCGCAGTTATGGCTGCTGCACGTACCGACCACGGCTTGTCATGCCTGATACGAATCGGCGCGAACAATTTGACCGATGGTCTTTAGGATGTGACGATAATGTCTTCAGCAAGTCGTGCCGAGTCAAGAGTTACCCTCATTGGAGGGGGTTTTCCTTTCGATGCATTTTCGCCTTTGAAAAGGCGGCATATTTTGGCTGGTACGTAGCACATTCCTAGTGTTGTGCTGAGTTTATCCCACTGCTCTTTGTCGAAGGCAGCCCTACCTTCTAGCAAGCTTCCTTCCGACACTGAGACATTGAATAAAATAAGTGAGTTGGATCTTTTGTCCCTGGTATTGGGTGGAAGCCGCTTGTGAGTTAAAGTGTTGCTCTTTCTCTTCTTCACGTTCACCCATTGTTTCCTGTTGCTGGCAGATACTAGGGGGTTAAAAACAACCCGCAGTTTTGTCGGTCTGTTAGGCACGGTTGTGGAAGCCTTGGTCACTTTTACTGGTTTAGTGCCAGGCGATTTTGCTTTGTTCGTTTGGACTTTGGGGCTGATTTAAGGTGGGATCTGTGGCTTTGTCAGTGACTCAGAAACTATACACTGAGGGCAGATGTACCAGAACCATGGGGAGGGGTGACTCAGCATGAAACCGTAGTACTCTTGAGATACTGTATTGTCGCATTGACAATGTACCCATGTACTACAGAAGTTGAATTCGAAAGCATGGTCGCTGGTTTTGAGTAGTGATGAGCAGGCAAAACAGTCGTCCTTATGCTGTTTCTGGGCGTTGTACTGTGTCGACCGAGCCTTGGAGCGTCTTTTTCTCCTATTCTTAACTAGCTTAATGGTCTTTTTAGGAGTAGGAGTGGCGTCTTACTTCCTCTGTGGTATCTGGGTTGAGTGGTCTAAAGTATGGACACTGAGAGGCGTACTATCGACTGACTTTTTGGGTTTTCTAGCAACCCGTTCGCACGACATTCGGATTTTCGATGCACTATCGACCCCGGGGTTCATGCCTCTATAAGTTTTCCTAGTTGTTACAGTGTAAAGTGTACTAGCGACCTTATTACTTGACATGATGCCAGGGAGATTAGGAGGTGAATACCGAGATTAAAATACGAGATACACAAAAAAGGGGTTTAGGGAAGAAGAGATTTAGTACTACATAATAATACTACAAGGAATAGAGCCTGAAAGTACTCCAAAATTGCAACTTTAACTTTGACCGTATTAGTAAGTAACTTTGCGTGTATCCAGTAACTTGTCCACAAGTTCTGTGTTTGTGAGTGAGTGGATGTAAATATGCTGCCGAACCAACTAGAAATACAGCAGTTGAATGAGGTAGCTAGACCAACCGGGCAATCGTTATGACATGGAATGGTTCCTTTTGACCGAAAATGTTTTCAGATTGTCAACCAGCGAATGGAGACAACTTTTTATAGCTTCGGAGGTGAAAAAGTATCCCGAAAGTGGATGGAAGACACTAAGCCAGGACACGAAGATTTCGAAGCGCGTGCTTGAGGTTCTATAAAAGCATCGAATAGTTTTACAAACCTGAAGTGACCGCGGTGTCTGCCAACCAAGAAGGGGAGTTCGACCTTTGGCAACTCCAATCCAACTACCGGTGTCCTAGACATAAATTCGTGCCCAGATATCTCTGAGTCCTCATCCAAACCTTGTTCCTTAGTACCCTGTAAAAATGACTTACAACAACACGTACTAAACATAATATCGTCCTTACTAGAGAGTGAACCCTTTAAAAATGAAGTTTCATGAGGGACTTGCCTCATATCCCGCGATTCTTCAAGGACTCAATCTCTCTTCGTGTTTGCTTTCTTTCAAGAACTCATGATCAATTGAAATCCAACGGAAAGGAAATAATGAAGATCAAATATAAAATTTCACCGGTAAATCTTCTTCGGCAATGAGAAATCGAAAAAGACCAAAGGATCGTCTTTCTAAAATACTGTTTGAACAAATTAAGTAATAAGTAATCCAAAAGTTCTTCTTCCAGGAAATTTTTGTGATTGTAAACGATGAAAATTCCAAGATCTTCTATTGTTGGGACTGTAAATGGATTTTCTACTCTAACAGTTCACTCCGTTTCGAAAAGGTGCAGTTAGGTACGCGCTCCCATCGGATCCGAAACCAAAACACAATAATTCTCGGAGAAAACGGTCCCATTAGGCAATAAAATGGAAATACAGACAACTACCAAACAACAGTACACCTTCTATTTCCAAGTAACACAACGAGTTCCGTTACCGGAAGAATAAATGCTTCCAGTCCGTACTGTTGAAGCATCAAATCCAAATATGGCTGTAGCCATATTATATCAAATTTAAACAACATATGTACAGTTCAGAAGGAAACATAAAAACTTCAATATAAGTACAAGATGTAGAAATAATAACAATATACAATGATAAAATCTCAAAATGAAATCAAATAGAGTACCGAAATGTCAACAGAAAGAGTCAGTCATATCATAACGCAAATATATATACATGGGGGGATTTTCCAAAAAACAAAACATTCGAAATAGATTCTACACCGGCCCGCAAAATCCCTGCATGCAAAACGAGCCCTTTCTGACACTTCAATTTAGGGTTCACTCTCATCCCCTAATCCACTCCGGAAGAACGAGTAGGACTTAGAGCAGTACGCCTACCGGCCCTCCAACATGGATATGACCTATCAAGCTAACTAGGTACCTGTACCTTCCCATCAGGCCCTTGATTACCCTATCTATCTCATCTCGCTGGATGGAAGAACAGCATTAGTATCGCAATTCAAAACCGATAAACTCACTTGTTGTTCTTCATGTTCCGTTTCACAGACAAAGACATGTGCACATCAATAGCATCGTTTTCATACTAGACCGTAGACTGGCTGTTACCATCAAACACTTATTTCTCATCATCACTCGGCTGACAGTCAACCGGAGTAGGAACAGTTACTGTTACACAACTTTGTGCATCTTCAATCAACCTCACATTTGAGACAGGGTTCGATGACGTCAAAACACTAGAAGGCTCATTCAATGAAGTTGATCGACTACTCACTGTAGATGGATTGCTCACACTTTCTGTCTCTTTACTATCGCAGTCACTACTAAGATTCTGATGACCAATATTTCCATTGCTAGCCATAGCATCCGAAAGAGAACGAAGTTTACGCTTCTTAATAATAGTGGCATCATGTCGTTTCTTGTGCTTCTTAGCTTAAGTAGCAGTATGTGAGCGTGACGTACGATCATTTCGACGACGATGAGTGTCTTTCAACTTCCATCGATCACTATTACTCGCAGGAGTATCAATGTTATCATCAGTAGCCGCAGCTGTACTAGTAGCAGTCACCTTCCCATGACATACAATCGACTCATGTTCAGTGTCTAACTCTACTCGATCACGATTACTTTCCTTACTAGGAATGCTCTTAACCTCATCTATCTTATCACTGTCGGTAGTGCTCATTCCGATACTTGTAGTACAAGTCAACTTCTTTATAAACAGATAGCGTCGATTTGGTTCTGTGTAGTATAATTTGGTGAAATCCACGTAGCCTAATATTTGTGTTTATATGTTGCCCTCTATGACCTGTTAGTGGAAGGCACAGTCGTTTGTACGTTGAGCACTTTCTAATCCATGGCTGTAGTATCACAGCGTCTCTCCTGAAGCTATTGATTGTTACCCAATCTGCGTCCGAAGGTTCTCAATAATTCTGGGCAACAGCAGGTTGTATCTTTTACTTTCTGCAGCAAACTAAATCAGTACAGTGTATGAACACTCAATGTACTTATTTAAATGGTAGCTCTGGTTGTAAGAATGTGCATTGGCCTCGTGAATTCTGACGTAACTCGGCTTTCATCATGAGACGTCACAAATATTCTAAATGAAGACTTTTCAACTGCTGCAGCAGAGTTCAGTTGGTTTAAATTATTTATCGTCGTTAGCGGTTTTTAGCGAATTAATTTTCCATGGGATGGTTTTGTCAACCTCATACCTAAGCCATCTCCTTTATTCAGGCTTGGGACTGGCTCCAACCCCAGAATAGCTCCAGACAAACTTTTACCTTGTTGGGTTTATAAGACTCCAGCTTGTTGAAGTTTCTTCTAAACTTTGTCTAACCAAAACGTGGCAGTGAACCATGGATTTAAGGTTGTGTTGTATAACACCCTAGGATCGTCGTGAGTCAGGGTTAAAGACACTGACGCCTCCCTCATTTTGTGGTTATTTACAGTTGTATATGTATTAGGATGTAAAACAGCTCGACTATGTAGATAAGCTATAACTAAAAATAAGAACAGTTTACTAGAAAGCTGCAGCACACACTTGACAACCTTCTCCTCTTCCGGTCAATTTCGACGTGCAGTAGCATTGTGAATTTACAGTTCGTTCTACAAAGGACTTAAAAATTAAGGAACATGGATGTGGATTTGTTTTATTTCCACAAGTACTTGCACTATAGCCTTTGGAATTTACCATCGTTTTCTGTTTAAGATTTATCAGTGTCTTAGATTGATTTTAGCTGGGGTCTAGAAATAACCTGTGATGTTTCTAAAGCAATGCGAAGAAACACTCTTTGTATCATTTACAGCAAGACGAGATTAGACCTCCTTCATGGTAAGGCTATAGCTGCTGGTATTCATAAACACTGCTGCTCTGAAAAAAACGTAATCATTCAAATCGTGGGACATAAAATTTCACAAACAACTGCCAACTAACTAGCATTAGTCCAGTCAAGTGGCTAGACTACCATTCATTGCGAACTGCCAACTAACAACCTGGAATTGTATCACAAAAAGCCAGTCGATTTATTCTAGCACGTGTAACAGACATTGGATATTGAATTGCGATACTTTGCGTAATTCGGATCTGGGTACCAGCGAAAAGTGCGGTGCGTTTGGTGCATGTCGCGAAATGATGGCTGCGGTCATCACAACACTTTTAGTTTTCTCCTGCAGTTTAACAACATCTTTGAGTAGTGACAGAAAACCAGGAGATTCGGACGAAATCATCTATTTACCAGGTGCTTGGCCACAACCGAATTTCAAGCAGTACTCTGGATATCTTCATGGATCTACTGATAAAGTCAACATTCATTACTGGCTTGTTGAAGCTGCTTCGTCACCGAAATCCGCTCCGCTGATTTTATGGCTAAATGGTGGACCTGGATGTTCTTCTCTAGGAGGTTTACTTAATGAAAACGGTCCCTACTTAGTAAGTTCCTAGTGACACTTATGGTTTTTATGATGTTCAGTATATTTACTATGAAAATCATGGCAAACCGCTTACAAATTGAACGGCTTCCTACTCTTATCGACTCTTTGATTCCCTTTAATTCAGACTAGAATATATTATCTTTGCACTTTACTATAGTAATTTGAAATTTTTCCTGCAATTTCACTCCTAATCAGTTTTGAATATTTTCATAACAATGAGCACTTAGTTGAGACCACCAAATCAAATTTGGTTAAGTTATGTGTTAATTGCTAAAAGATTTGTATGATCACCGAGCTTAACATATGTATTTAAGTTTTCATGTTATGCCGTCTATATAGAAAATTATAATCGAATCCCATATGCTTTGTTAAAAGAATAACACAATAATGCACTTGAAAAAATCTACCAACTTTGTTAGTCAGCTGTAGTTCATATTTCTATGAAGACTTCTGATGTTGTTTTGAGAATTTTATATTTTGTTGAATGATCACTTGTTTGCAGAGAGCAATCAAAATATTAGTGAAGTTAAAGGACAATCTACCTGTCTCCGGACGTTATTACTCAAGATTTCTCCTAGGAAGTCTGTGTATCTCCAGAGTATATGTTAATACTAGTAGCCGTGTTGGTAAGTGTAGAGTATTTGATTGGGTTACGCGAGACAGTAGTAACTGATGGTTAGAAGAGACCTTGAATAATGTCTCGAGATTGTTTGCAATGGCGCAGGTGCACCCCTCCTCTATTTTCTCTCAAATCCTAATCTGGATTCAACATCACCTTTATCTTTTTCTTTTTAAGCTTATTTCACTAGATTACACTTCTTGAATAATATGTTCGAACCCTGATTTTCTCGATTACCGCTAATACTTCTACTGCCTCTACTTCTGTGTGGTTCGAATTAAAAATTTCATGTCTGTGCTAATGTGGTATGGCAACTTGAACTGATGTACGTACGTGCAAAGTTCCACAAGGTAGCTAACTGACTGACCAGTAGCCCAATAATCACTGTAATCCCTGAAAACAGTGGAACCTTAATCTGACGTGTTGTGAGTCATGCAAAATAAAAATCGTCACTTATCTTACCTAAATGAATAACTATCGTTGTTATTGAATTTTACTGTTTCAACTCCAGAAAGGACCTCGTCTTGTGGAAAATCCGTACTCCTGGAATAAAGTGAGTCAATAAGATTTTTTGTTAAGCAGATTTTATTAAACACCTCAAAAATGCTTTTAGTCTTTTTCGTGAATAAATCTAGTTTGTTTAGTTATGATAACACTTATCAATGTGCTTATCAACACATTGTTCAACCAAATGCCATCAATAGCAAGTTTACTTCTTACCGGGCTTGTCTTTACTACTCTACAGTTATAAAATACAGCTGCTGTTAGCAGACCATGTAGTAATTTATTTTGTTTCTTGATAATTGCTGACATGTTATGGAACTAATAAAATACGTCTAACAATTTACTCGTTTATTCCCTTATACCTTTATATATTAACATGTACAATCATCAGTCATTTACATAAATACATATTTACTTGATAAGTATTCGTTAGTTCACTTCCCCACTTCACGGTTTGTTGGTTGTATCGCTTGATTTGTATACTTCAAGTAAATTATTGACATGTTTAAACCTGTGAATACCATTTTATTACGATTCATTTAAACACATAAACATTGGTATAAAGAAGCCCAAAAGTATTTACGTGTCACACAAGTTATTGAATTTGTGTGCGCTGGGACACCGCCTGCACACTCAAACCGAAGCACATGGTTATCTTGGGTGGTCATATCTTGAGCCGTTTACTCAGAAACCTAATCCACAAGATAGTGAAGCAACGTAAGGAAATGCAGTCCCATGGTTGCCTGTGACCGATAATAGGTTCATACACCATTCGTCCCATCAGGATCCTAGATCTGTACTCGCCAACCATTAACCCGTTAAAAGCTCCGGGCATGGGTTTTCATCCACTCAATTTCATAAACATCACATGTACTATGAGAATTCAGTAAGTAGGACTTCCATTTTGGTAGGTATATACGGATGACTATATAAGAGAATTTGGTGACTTCCTATTCAAATATATATATATATATATATATATATATATATATATATATATTTGAATTTGATTAACTCATTTACTCGTCAGCTGGAAATAGGTTTTATTAGTATGAGCAGTATATTTCATAAAAATGAATGTTTGTGTCCTTTCGATCTTACTGGTCAAATATTGTTAGTCTTAAATAATAAAGTAATGTTATTTGGTATACGGTTCCATTTTGTTATGACGAACTGACTGGAAATCAATCACATTGTCTCTGCTGTACTCTGAATCTTGAACATTCCTTCCACGCATTATTTAGTTTTCTTCTCCCAACTCATACCGTTCACGTGTAGTTCATTGTTTTTCCCTTTTTTTACTGATTTTTCTAGTATGGTATTATTGTGGATTTCGTAAAATATATTCAACAACCAACATAACCCTTTTTCACTTGTCAGTGACTTCATGGATTTGTGCTATATTTTGGTTTAATTGCCCCCAGCTTTCTTTCAACCTACTCTTACATCGCAAAACATAGCTCGTCGAGGCACTCGGTGGTTAGGCATACGCAAAACATGTCCTAACCACCTCAACTGATGAAGTTTTACTACTGCATCTTTTGATCCGCCACCCTTACCTAGTACCCGTTTCGGAAGGACGGCATTGCTTACTCACGATACTCGAGCAATGCTCCGTAGACAACTATGATCGAAAACCAGTAGCGTATGAATATCTTCTACTCGAACTGCTGCGCAGTAGGTTCGTCCCTTAGTTTGCAAATGGTATCTCGCCTACGCCATAAGTGACGCAAGTTGGTAAAAGCCAATCGAGCTTTCTGTATCCTTTTATATATATATAAAGAAGTTTGACTGTATCTCCGTCATTATGTATCACTGAAAATGTTCTTACTTACTTACTTTCGCCTGTTACCCCCAGTGGGAGCATAGACCGCCGACCAGTTTTCTCCAACTAACTCTGTCCTCGGCTTCCCTTTCAAATTCTGTCCAATTTTTGTTCATTCTTCTCATGTCTTTATTTCTGGGCGTAATGTGTTCCTTGGCATTCCTCTTTTCCTTTTACCTCGAGGGTTCCGAGTTAGGGCTTGTCTTGTGACGCAGTTAGGTGCTTTTCGTAATGTGTGTCCTATCCACTTCCATCGCTTCTTCCTGATTTCCTCTTCCACTGGAATCTGGTTTGTTATCTTCCACATTATGGTGAGAGAGATGGTGTCTGGCCAATGAATCCGAAGTATTTTGCGAAGACAACTGTTAATAAACACTTGTATCTTCTGGATGATGGCTTTCGTATTTCTCCAAGTTTTCACTTCATACAGTAGTACTGTCATGATATTTGTATTAAAAATTCTGATTTTGTTGTTGATTGATATTTGTTTTGAGTTCCAGATATTTTTCGATTGTAGAAACTAAACATGACGAAAGTTCATGAAGTTAATTGACAATCAAACTGACCTATATTAGTTGGTGTAGACTACTACTACTACCTGGTTTGAGGTTGGCGTGACAGTTGTAACTGATATTTAGAGATTTTCAATGATATGGTTCAAAATCCGTTTGCATCGGCACACAGATATATATATATATATATATATATATATATATAATCATTCTTTGTTTTCTCCCTTGAACTCTAAACTTTAGAATTTTTTATGACAGTGTTTTCATTTTTATGTATTTATTTCAGTTATTTATATTTTTTCTCAACGCTTATTTTTGATCCGTAATCTTTTCGTTTATTACTAACACTGTTACTACTTCTACTACTTTGGGATTATTTGCCTTGAGAATTCCATCCTTCTGTATTAAGCCAATATGATATGATATGTATGTGTTCAGAATCGAATGCCGCTTTAATTTCGAGAAATACCACTATTGTGAGTCTTTGTTCAGACGCCCCACAATAGTAGTATTTCTCGATCTTAAAGCGGCATTGGACTCTGTTGATCATGAGGTTCTGTGGTAGTGTCTGTCATTGAAATGTGTACCGAAGAGGTACATTAACCTTATACAAGCTCTACTCTAACACCACTGGTCGGGTGAGAGCCTGTGGCGAACTGTAATCAAAATTGATTACTTTAAGTGAAGTCCGTCAGGGCTGTCCACTTTGTCCATTCTTGTTTAACTTTGTCATAGACATGCTTTTAAAGTTAACATTATCTTCGTCAGACTTTTCAGGAGTGTACCTTCTACCAGTGTTGTGCGCGCTACTTATAAGTAGTATATGACGCGAGTGTAAACGTAATGTCTGGCAGCAGAAGATGGGGTAAGATCAAGAAAGGAAGAGTGGGAACACAATGGAATCTGTATGAAACGCATGAATAGTGAAATGTCAGACAATGGATTGATGATGGATTGAAGATTTGCAAATTAACGGTTACGATATGGTTTTCCTATTTTACTGAGTAACTCTGTAATTTTCGTTAAATACAATCCGGTTGCCCCACCTCTGTTCTCCTTCACTACACCAGGAGACATGTTGAGTAATGTCTTCGATCCCTATTATTCTCCTTTACCGCTAATTCTTCAACTATCTCCACCACTATGAGATTTGAACTGACAGTTGCGTCTCTGTGCTAATACGGTAGGGCAACATGAACTGATATATTTACGTACGAATTTCTACGTTGTAACTGACTGACTGATTGAATATGATATGACAACTTAAACTGACGTATGTACGTACGTACGAAGTTATACGTTGCAACTGACTGAATTGATTGACCAAAAATAATAATTTCCAACAGAAACTAATCTAACGAATTCAATATTAATGATTATTTTTCATTATAAAATTATGGAGATCTTTGTTTTATTTCTGAAATCATAAATCACAATCAATGGTATTCAACCTTGTCGAGTGTAGTCAGTAACTACTACCAAAGACAATGAGTATGAGGTTGCGCAAAAATGCTTCAATTGTTCAGAGTTAGACATTAACACTGTTGGATGCGCCTGTCCAGTGTTCCAGACGTTAAGCGTTCACGCGCAAGACCGAAGGTTCCTGGGTCTGAGTTCTGCGAGTAGCAAGAGTAAGTGCATGCACACTGTTAATAAGTCAGTCCCATATCAGAACGAAACAGCTGTCTTTCAGTGCTGCCAGGTTTCTTGTATGGTGGTCTAACAATAGTTCATGATTTCAGTAATGAGTTCCTATTATTATTATTATCATTGTTACTATTATTATTATTATCATTGTATATACTTTAATAGTGTGTTCATTGCGGTTATGTCACATCACTTTAGTTTAACAGTTTACTTATTAACCTACACCTGTTACCTTCAATGGAGTTACAGGCCACACCGATTAGTATTCTGCAAACGGAGTTAGTCATAACAGAGAGTTAGTTGATAATAAATACATGATTTTTTCTCATTTCTCTTATTTATTATCTATAGGCTATTGCGGTTGGTAATGGATTAACAAATTATAAATTCAATGTTAATTCCCTACTGTATTTTATAAATTATCATGGTTTAATTGATAAAACGTAAGTCAATTTAGCGTGTGTGTGTATGTGTATATTTGATTTCATTTACTAATATATACGGTTAAGATGTAATTTTTATATATACAGCTGTGGATATTGATTGAATTGATTGAACACTTTCGTAATTCGTGTTGATTTAAATCATGAACTAATCAATGGTAAAAACTACTACTATTTAGAAACTTGTAATCACTGAACAATCGTTGCGTCCTAGTATTATGGGACTGATTAGCAGTGTGCATCCACAAATGTGAAAACAAGATTTCAAACTGAGGATCTAGCATGCGAATTCTGGAACCTTTCTTTCTTCGAACTGTATTTCTTCTCATGAGAATAGTCATTCCCTATTTACTTAAGCCTATTACCCGCAGTGGAGCATAGGCTGCCGACCAGTTTCTGGTTAACGTTCTCTCAGTGAATTAGTTTTCTACAGGATGTGGTCGCCAACCCCCATGTCTTACCCTCCCCCATGATCCAGACTTGGGAACGGCAGTAATCCTAGAGGGGTTCCGGTCGGACTTATGAATAGTTATTACTTATATAAATAAATTGTTATGATTCTTACATAGTTTTGTTTCATGACAGCCTTTAAATGGCCTAGTACGGCTGAGAGTGAGGAAAGACATCTACTTCTCTCTAAGTGCTCTCATATGTCAACGTGTTTATATCTATTGCTATGGAATTCCTAAACATTGGTTTCTTGTGGCACAGATGTTGTTTACGAAATTAAGGAGATGAAAGGCGAATGTCCGGTCAGGGCTTAAACCGGGTTGTTCGGTGTGGAGGATCCACTAGCGAAAGTTAAATAACTCTTATTCCATATCAGTCATGCACAATGGCTCTAGGAACCAAAAAGAAAAAATGACGCATGAACCGACAGTCGGTCATCAGCTATCATACGATTGAATCTCTTAATGTTGCTCTACTACTTACTGCCTAGTAGATTAAATCTGTAGGCTAAAGGTTCGGCGAGTGAACTCCTAAGAAAATCATCTATTTCGATTCCGACAATGGGCTAACTCGCTCACAAATTCAATAGTTTGTTTGGTGCATAAATATTTAGGGACCTCTTTTTACCAGTAATTCTCATGTGTTTAAATAGTAATTTATTGAACAGATTACTACTATATCTGCACAAAAGTTAATTTGAAAAATTCGCCTCAATAATACTCCGATGCCTATAAGTAGAGCTCGTGAAGAGCAGACTTGTGAAAGCCAGGCTGGTTCTCGACCTGGCAACCTGAACTGATGTACGTACGAACGAAGTTCTACGTTGTAACTGTCTGACTGACTGGATTTAATCTACTAAGGAACATTTTGTAGAATTCAGTTTGGTTTACTTACTTTCGCCTATTATAACCCTCAATGGAGCAAAGGCTGTCGACTAATTTCCTCCAACCTACTCAATCATGAGCCTTCCTTTCTAGTTCTATTCAACTGTCGTCATTCTTCTCATGTCTGTCTTCATTTCTCGTTAGCATATTTTGTTATTTGGTCTTACTCTTTTCCTTTGATCTTGAGAATTCCGGGTGAGGGCTTGTCCTGTGTCGCGGTTGTGTGCTTTCTTGACCGTATCTCCTATCCACTTCCAGTGCTTCCGTTTGATTTCTTCCTCCGCTGAAATCTGCTTTGTTCTGTCCTACTGCAGGTTGTTGCTGGTAGTTTCTGGCCAACATTTTGTAGAACTATTCAATACATATAATCAGTCAGTCAGTTACAATGTAGAACTTCGTACGTAAGTACATCTGTAGTGATTGAGAACACAGGTGGAGGCAACCGAATTGTATTTAACGAAAATTACAGAGTTACTCAGTAAAATCGGAAAACCATATCGTAAATCGTTCATTTGCAAAGGATCAGTTCATCCTATGGAACTGGACTGTTCCTGTTGCCAAACATCAATCCATTGTCACTCTTCATGCGTTTCAAACAAATTCCATTGTTTTCTGACTCTTCCTTTCTTGATCTTCCCCCCATATTATGCTACCAGACTTTACGTTGACACTCACGCTATATACTACTTATAAGTAGTTCGCACCACATCACCACACTCGTCCCCCCTTTTAATAAGCTGTCGTCGTGGTCCTTCAAAACAGAGCTCCTGGTCAGTTAATATCACCTTCCGTATTCCGTGACACGATACACTATGCCGGATTACCACTTCGGTCATCGTTCTTGATCACTGGTCTGGAATGGATACGGCATCTATCCAACGTGTAGCGTCCACCAGTTCCCGATGCTGGAACACGGCGGCAGGCACACACTCGATAAATTGCGACGCCAAAGACTGTGCCCCGCCCACTCCTCACGGCGCAATCCGGTGAGCTCCATAGCAAGCACCAACAGGTCACCATCGGCCGACAGCCGCGCCAACCGGAACCTCTGCGGCGCCTCCTCCCTGTCCGCTGGGCTGTCGAACTCCATTATCAGCCGCCCGGTGACCGTCTCCCACGCCGTCTCCTTGGTGGCACCGTCCAGGCTGTCGTGCACCGCCTTCGCCTCACCTCCCCACAGCGTCCCCAGCACCGTCAACTCCGCCCCAAGCCCCCACCAGCTCCACCGTGGCCCCAAACTCCTCCAGGAAGCTCCGCCAATCTCCGTCCTGCAACTCCTTCGGCCACGGGTGCCCCTTCCTTCGAGCAGGCAGCGACACCAAATGTAGTGATTGAGAACACAGGTGGAGGCAACCGAATTGTATTTAACGAAAATTACAGAGTTACTCAGTAAAATCGGAAAACCATATCGTAAATCGTTCATTTGCAAAATAACAGTTCATCATCATATCGAACTGGACTGTTGTTCCTGTTGCCAAACATCAATCCATTGTCACTCTTCATGCGTTTCAAACAAATTCCATTGTTTTCTGACTCTTCCTTTCTTGATCTTCCCCCCATATTATGCTACCAGACTTTACGTTGACACTCACGCTATATACTACTTATAAGTAGTTCGCACCACAGCACCACACATCAGTCCAGGTTGCCATACAACATTAGCACAGATACGCAACTGTCAGTTCAAATCCCATAGTGGTAGCGATAGTAGAATTATTAGCAGCAATGGAGCAGATTCCGGTTCGAAGATATGATTCGAGAAGTATAATTCAGTGAGATAAATTTAGAAAGATAAAGATAATGAGAAATTCAGAAGGTTAGTATTTGAGAATTTAATGGATGAATGCACCTGCGCTATTGCAAACGATTTCGAGCCATATCATTCAAGGTCTCTAACTATCGAAGTCTTTTGTCTCTGCCTACATGACTCAGTCCACTTGTCGATGACTTCATGGATTTGTGACATGTTTTGGTTTGGCCGCCTCTAACTTTCTTCCAACCTACTCCTACACCACAAAACGTCGCTCGTCGAGGCAGTCGGTGAGTAAACATTACCAATACATATTGTAGTAGCAGTCATGATCAAGAGATTAACATTAAACTTAAAGGTATTATGTAGAGTTATGCTAATATCAATGTATAATATTCTAACAAAACTAAACTAATCATCATTATAGATAGACAGATAGACAGACAGACATTATAGAGTTGTTTTATCTATTCACCTTTTCTTTTCCCCATTTTTTCTTTAGTTCATGGAATGAATTAATTGATAAATGTTGCATTGATAAATGTTCCACTGTATGTATGTTCACTGATAATAAATCACCTGAATGTCAACAAATGGTAAGTTACATTATATGTATATATGTACGTAAATGTTTTTATGATTTACTACGTTGAGAATTGGGAGCGAGTCGACTTAGGATTGTCGGAAAACCTTTTACTCCAAACTAGGCTGATAAAAATTCTACTCAATGATCGCGAACAATGGTGGATAGCGAAAGCAAGAGCGATGAAAAAGGCAGTGGCGATAGGCGACAGCAGACAGTTGTTCTGACTTATCAAGGAAACCGGTATTAGGAATCCGAATGTGAATGAGACTATCTCGGAAAAGGATGGTCTTATGATTCATTCTCAACCGAGGAGATTGGATCGATTGGTAGAACACTTTAGGGATCAGTTCAACTGGCCTTCAGTCACATTTCGGTTGCCCAAGATCTCCAGTCATCCTGAATGGCAAGTCGATATAAGTACTCCGACTCTTTAGGAAGTTGAGAAAGTTGTAGGAAATCTGAATCGAAATTCTACATTGTGACTGACTGACTGGCTAAACGGTATTGGGTTCAAGTCCCGGGGTGAACATCAACTCTTAGATTTGGCAGGTACATATCCAGTTGACAAGTCTCAAATAAGGGTAAACGTGTTTCCTATAATCTCACCGCTAGCCACTGTCATCCATCTCTGCTTACAGTGCAATATTGAGGCTAATCCACACGAGATGCATCTATGCCAAAAAGGAGACTATGATTAATTGTAGTGGTCAACGTCAATGTCAACAGTCAAATGATCAATACAAATCAATTGTATTGTTATTGGTTGTTGTGCTTTTTTTCTGTTTATTTTCTTAGATAAGTCAACTATCTGAAGCTTCATTAAAAGGATTAAATCATTATAATTTATATTCGGAATGTGTTGGTGGTGTTCAAATGACCTCATTCAATAATCGTCATTCATTGATATCGATTCCTGAAATGTCTTCCATGTTAGCTACATCCAAACAATATGTTCATCATGATTTTGGTAATCTATTTCGTGATAATATCTATCATAAATATCGTCGATATGCTAAGTAAGTCAATGAGTAATAAAATGGAGATGTTTCGAATTGATGTGAAATATACCACAGAAAACATGACATCACCATACTTAGCTTTTAAAAATTAAGTTGTATGAGAAAGTACTTCCCGGTTATCAACACTGTGGAAAGGTGTTTCTTGAGGAACCTGGAAAAGAAAGTAGATTAGTTTTGGTCTTAACGACCTGGGAGCGTGACCGCAGAGTCCAAGGGACAACTGCTTGAGGCCGGTCACACACGGCCCTTTTATGGGTAGTATTTAAAGTGTTAGCTCCGTTCTTGTTTAAAAGCCCTTACCTCCGGAGACGGAAATCCTTGAGGTAGGATGAGGTGTGACATTTTTAGGTTCAACCATTTCTAACCCCTTCCTTTCTTGTGTGAATACAGCAGATGCTGGTTATCCCAAGGAGACACCTTACTAAAGTCACTCAGCAATACGACTTTCCCTCTGATCTTTAGTAGCTGCTTTTAGTCTCATCGTTCTCCGATCGACCTGCCCGGCATGGTAGAACCTTCAGGAACATACGTTCTAGCCAATATAGCTCGGTTGGGTCATCACGATAGTCAAGCCTGACCATCACGTGTCAAGGTGTCAGCTACGATCGGGCAAGTAAACACTAAATTTAAGTACACATTGGCTGAGATTTCGTATTGGTTAGGTACGTAACTGAGCATTCATTAAGATACTGTAAATATATATAATTTTTATTATTTTTGTGGTCTCTTCGGATTTTTTCTTATCTTTACGCTTTGTGTACTTATCGACAAATTTCTGTGGATATCCCTTGTCTCTTAATCAATTTTTAACATTCACTAACTCCTCTTCTAGTGTGTTGGTTCTGTTAAAAAGCGTCTTAACCACTGCGTTTTTGTAACTGAATGAATAAAAATCATTAAGATTCATTTGTGTACATAGAAAACCGGACCGCAGCACGTCAAGAAATTATTAGGTAAGGATGGTAGATCAGTAGATGAAGTAGTGAAACTTCATCAATGAGGTGCTTGGGATATGTGCTACGTATGCCCAACCACTGATTGCCTCGACGAGAGATGTTTCGCGATGTAGGAATTGGTTGGACGAAAGTTAGGGGCGGCGAGACTAAAACATGGCGCAAATCCATGAAATCATTGACAAGTGGAATGAGTCATGTCAGTCAGTCAGTCAGATGCAACGTAGAACTTTGTACATAAGTACATCAGTTCATGTTGCCAAACCACATCAGCACAGAGAAGTAATCGTCAATTCAAATCCAATAGTAGAAGAGGTAGTAAAAGTATTAGAAGTAATCGGAGAGGTTAGAATTAGAAGATATGATTTAAGAAGTATGATTCAGTGAGAAAAGTTTAGAGAGTCGAAACTGGGGGGTTGAGGAATCCAGAAGATTAGCATTTGAGCGAACACAGAGAATAAATGCACCGGCGCCATTGCGAACGATTTTGAGTCATGTCATTCAAGGTCTCTAACCATCGATTATTATCATCTCGCGGACCCCAACCAGGTAGTCGACAATTACCGACATGGCTCAGTCCACTAGTCAATGACTTCATGGATTTCTGCCATGTTTTGGTTTGGCCGCCCCTAACTTTCTTCCAACCTATTCCTACACTACAAAACAAGGCTCGACGAGGCAGTTGGTGGTTGGGCATACGCAACACATGTCCCAACCACCTCAACTGATGAAGTTTCACCACTTCATCGATTGATCTGCCATCCTTACCTAGTACCCGTTTCCTAATAACAGCGTTGCTCACTCGGTTGTCCCACGATATACGAGCAATGCTTCGAAGACACCGATGATCGAAAACCAATAACCGACGAGTATCTTCTACTCTCATTGGCCATGTTTCACAGCCATAAAGTAAGACGGAGCGAACCACTGCGCAGTACACTCGTCCTTTAGTCAGCAAACGGATATCCCGCCTACGCCATAAGTGACGCAGGTTGGCAAAAGCCAATCGAGCCTTCTGTATCCGAGCTGAGATTTCGTCAGTCACCAGGCCATCGGCACTGATGAGACTCCCCAGATAAGTGGAGCGGTCAACACGCTCGACTACTTCACTCCCTATCACTAGTTCAGGTGCCGATGCAACCCAATCTTGAAGCAACATTTTGCATTTCGATGGGGAAAACCGCATCCCGAACATGCTTGCGTTGTTGCTTAGGGTAGTCAGAAGACTCTGCATTTTTTCAGCGTCTTCACTAAGTAGGACAATGTCATCGGCATATTCTAAGTCAATAAGTGAGCCACCTGGTAGAAGGTCTACTCCTGAAAATTCAGACGAGGATAATGTTATGTCTAGGAGCATGTCTATGATAAAATTAAACAAGAATGGAGAAAGTGGACATCCCTGACGGACACCACTTGAAGTAGAGAATTCCGGTGACAGGTCGCCATAAGCCCTCACTCGACCAGTGGTGTTCGAGTAAAGGGCTTGTATAAGGTTAATGTACTTCTTTGGTATACCTTTCAATGACAGACACTGCCACAGAACCTTACGATCAACAGAGTCAAATGCCGCCTTAAGGTCCAGGAAAACAACTATTGTAGGACGCCTAAATGTGTGTCTGTGTTCCAGGACCTGTCGTAGTGTGAAAATGTGGTCTATACAGCCACGTCCAGGTCGAAAAGCAGCCTGGTTTTCTCGAGTCTGCTCTTCACGAGCTTTCGTTAAGCGTCGAAGTATTACTGAGGCCAATATTTTAGAAACTATATTAGTTAAACTTATTCCCCTGTGATTGTCACAAGAAGACTTTTGACCTTTCTTATAGATTGGGACAATCAGTGATTGAGACCAGTCGGATGGGATTGCGTCCAGTTCCCAGATTCTACCTAAGATCTCAGTCAACCTAGCTGATAAAACTGGACCACCATCCTTAAATATCTCAGGGGTCAGTCTATCAGGACCTGCAGCTCGTCCTCGTTTCAGATTTCCTAACGCTTTCTCAACGTCATTAAGACTAGGGGGACTTACGTCGATTTGCCATTCAGGATGACTGGAGATCGTGGGTAACCGAAGAGTGGCTCGTGGCCAGTTGAACTGATCCCTAAAGTGTTCTGCCCATCGATCCAGTCTCCTGGATTGAGAATGGATAATAAGACCATCCTTTTCCGAGATAGTCTCACTCACATTCGGGTTCTTAATACCAGTTTCTTTAATAAGGCGGAAAAGTTGTCTAGTGTTCCCTATCGCCGCTGCCTTTTCCATCGCTTTTGCTTTCGCCACCCACCACTGTTCACGGTCGTTACGCAGACTTTTTATAAGTCTGCGCCTAAGCTGACTACGCTCTTCATCATGCTCAGAGTCAGGTGGGATGCGTTTTCGAGCATCCATCAGTTCGGTGGATGCGACTGAATCCACGGTTTCATCCTAGCCTCATGGTTTACCTTCCTAGCATATCACTGCTGTTTCCACAGCCTTTTTGATATCATACCAACCTGCTTCTGGATGGGAATCGCTTGCATGGTTGCTTAACTCTCTCTAGTGCTCCTGAAATATTTTCTTGGTTTGATTATCATTAAGTAAAACCCTAAGAGGCTTCCTTACGGTGTCTTTCCTACGTCCAGTAAGCCAAACAGATACGAGCTCGCACTAGAGCATGATCTGAATCCAAACATGTGCCCCAGAACGAGCGACAGTCTTCTATTGAACCCCTCCATCGGTGGCTGGCGATGTGATCTAGTTGAGTCCAACGTGAGACGACTTCAGG
>OX103972.1:39938530-39966641 GCA_944470395.2 Schistosoma turkestanicum | reverse complement strand
CACCAGTAAAAATGCTACAGTTATATCATATATTCGGTATGGTTGCTGGTTTCGATTGAAGGTGACAGTTCATTTTTACATCTCTTCCTATTTTTGGCCGATTAGCCAGCCGACCGAATCTACTATCCGCTATTCTTGCTCGAGATAATATAAACTCAGTAAGTTCAGTGAAGGTAGGCTCTCTATCTTCTTCAATCCATTTTACGGTTAATTCCGCCCATTGAACTTGCATAGACCGGGGCAAATTTCTAACTATTCGCTCCAAAGTAACCAGGGAATTAAGTTCCGTTGTACAATTTAACTGTTCTAAGGTTAGAGCAACACTCTGCATTTTAATCGCCAAATTCGTCAATAGTTCAGGATCATTATAATCTGCATTCCCGGTTCTAAACAAGTCCTCCAAGGTTTCACGGGCTATCACATGCGACTGTCCAAAGAGCTGTTTTAAAATAGCCTTAGCTCTCTTATATCCCACTTGTGGATCCATTATTAGACAACTTTCAATCGCATTTCTTGCCTTTCCTTTACAGTAGTGAATTAAATATAATAAACGCAAATTATCATCCCTAACTGTAGGTTCTATAAACGATTCAATTTGCCTAATAAATCTAAAGTAGTCGCGAGATTTGCCGTCAAAAAATGAAAGTTCAACCTTAGGTAATTCTAAGCCTACTATCGGTGTCCTAAGCATCTGATCCTTCTCTGGTACCTTAGAATTCTCACTCAAACTTTGTTCCTTAATGCCTTCTAAGGGTGACTTACAGTAATAAGTATCAAACATAGCATCATCACGAGTATAGAGGGAACCCATTAAACAAGAATCATTAACGACTTGCCTAGCATTTCGGGATTCTTCATGCTCTTCCACCCTCTTCGTGTTTGTTTTCTTGCGGTTGCTCATGTTTAAGTGAAGTTCAACGGAAGATAAATAACAAATACAAAATATAGAAATTCCACCGGTAAATGCTCAGTAAAAATCAAAAAGTACCAGAAAATCGTTTCCAAAATACAGTTTGATCACAAAAAATACGATAAGTAATCCACTGTCAAGTCTACGTTCTCGGGTATACATCGAGGTACAAATTTCGAAATTTCAATGAAAGACGGCTCATTACTATGTTTCAGTCAACAATCTTTCGAATCCTATCCTTATGCATCTATTTATCTTTCTATCTCATAATAAATCTTTGAATACTTCAACTTATCTATATTCAAAAAGCTAATGCAGTTCAATGTGGTGATACTTAGAAGTCTGAGGCAGGCTCGCATACTCCACCACTCGGTCAGACTGCCTCAAGACGGCACCTATACCGTGATCGCTCGCATCAGTGGTCACTGTAAATGGCTTCTCGGGTTTCGGCAGTCTGAGCGTCATTCGGCGGTCATCTAACAGCTCTTTGATTCGGTCGAAGGTTTGTTGAGCGGTCTCTGTCCACGTAAACTTCGCATTGCTTAGCACTTTATATAGAGGTGCTGCTATATTGCTGTAGAACTCCGCTCTTCCCAGGAATTGTCTTAACTTCCTTTTTGAATTGGGAACTGCACTATTCTTTATCGTTAGAATCTTCTCCGGCACTGGTTTTTTTTCTCCATTGCCTACTTTATGCCTAGCAACGTGAGGCTTTTTTTCGCTATCTGAGACTTGTTTTTGTTAATTCGTAAACCAAACTCATCAATTCGCTTAAGCACCGCCTCCACGTGCCTCACATGTTCTGCCTCTGTACGACTATATACGACCAAATCATTGCCATGAACCCCGACATTCTCTAGGTTTCTGAGCAGCAATATCATTAGTCTTCGAAAAGTTAACTGTGCGCCCGCCAATCCAAAAGGCATTCGTTTAAATTGATACTGCTTCTCCCGTACTATAAATGCCGTTTTTCTGCGATCACTGTCTTTTATTGGTAGCTGCCGATAGCCCGACCGTAAATCTAACACTGTGAACACCGTAGCACTCTGTAGACGATCTAATGTCTCCGCTATTGTTGGCATTGCACATGGTTTTATTTCTGTCACGTTATTCAGTTCTCTGAAGTCAACACAGAATCTAGACTTTCCATTTGGCTTCTTTACTAAAACTACCGGCCAGCTGCACCACGGGCTATCTGCTTCTTCAATTATACCTGCCTTTAACATCTTCTGTACCTGCTGGTTTATCTCAGCTTCCAAATGTACGGGCATCCGTCGTGTTGTGAATATGGTCACTTCTTCGTTCTTTATCGGAATTTCATGTTTAACTTTATTACAAAACCCGTACGGTTCTCCGTCTCCCGTAAACAATTTCGTATATTTCGTAGGCACCTCGTTAATGTTCTGCTTCTTTCCAATGTCCTCTTTTGCTACTCTAACCTCAGCCACCCCGCTGCTTTTATGTTTTGTCAGTGTGCCGTACTTTGTAATCACCTTACTTCTTGTATCAATAATTACTCCTACTTCTCTCAAAAAATCAGCTCCTAGTATTGGTCTCGACAACTTCGTAGTTACCACAAAGGGAAACTGTATTTTCGAACTCCTGATGGTGTTAACAACTAATGCACTCGACCTGATACTTCTACACCGCTCTTTGTCTATTAACGAAACTGCCGCCCCTGTATCAATCAGGCACACTACCTCTCGCTCGTTTATCCCTACTCTCGCATAGACCGCCCCCCTATCTACTACAGCCGCGACCCCAGTTTCGAAAGACGGAAAGAACTTCTTGTATATGGTCTAAAATGTTTACGTTTTCGTCTTGTTGGGCAATTCCTCTTCCAATGTCCCGTTCCTCCGCAAATATAGCATTTATTATTTCTTTCACCTTTTATTCGTAACGCTGCCAACTCTCGTTGTAATTCTTCTATCTTCTTCACGACATCAGCCTGTCTTTCACACGCCACCGAGGCGACTGTCGAGTCCTTCAGTTGTCTTGTTACTTTCGCCAGCTCGGTGACGTCCATTGGTTGTGCCGCGTTCACCAGTCTCAACTGTTGATCAACCTCTGCAGCCACACTTTCAATGAATTGCGGGGCTAGCAGCTGTGCTTGCGACTCCTCATCCAAATTCGGCAGACCATGGCGCAGCAGTCCTGTCAACTTCACGGCCAGCACCAGGGGTCGCCATCCACCGACAGTCGCGCCTCTCAGAACTTCGGCAGCGCGTCCTGCCTATCCGCCGGGCTGTCGAACTGCACCAGCAGCCTTTCCGTCACCATCTTACATTCAGCGTCCTCCACACTATCGTACGCCGCTCTCGCCCTGCCTCTTAGTAGAGTCACCAGCACCGCCGCCTTCACCCTCCGTTCCTTGACTCCGACCAGCTCCGCCAAGGCCCAGAACTCCTTCGAGAGGCTCCATACATCTCCGTCTTCAAACTCCCTAGGCCATGGTATCTTCATCCTGTGTAGAGGCAGCGACACCCATTGAGAAGACTGAGGCAAGCGCGATAGATTGTATTTAGCAAACTTACACTCTTAGTCAATTCAAAACAAAAACATTACATTGAACACTCTATTTGCACACCATCTTTGAGTCCTGACTTCCAACGCGCCCACCTTCTTCCATTCCTGCTGTGGCTTCCTTTACTTCCTGTCGGTACTCTATTTATTTCTTGCTTTTGCTAAATTTGCTCTCCGTTTTCCTATTCTGACCGTGAGACTTCTTCTTTCACATCAAAGCACCATAATGTAGTCTTTCTGTTTAATTTAATAATGGTTATCCAAATACTTGATACACTTAATCCGTATGTTTATTGAACAGTAAAGGAAATAATCTTTTCACAGTCAACCAGACCTAGTTATTAAAAAATTCCTTTTGTAAGGCTAGATTCGGTAGATCCATCCATGAATACGTTTCTAATATGTTCTTAGTGACTCACACTGTTCTATATTTTGATAATTTGTTTCGTCACGATTTGAGTTGGTTTTATTTCTATTTTGTTGTACTTTTCCAATTTTCGTACCATTTCATAGTTTCTTTGCTTCTCCTTCAAATTTAATACATCGTTTACGCTTGTATTTAATTATGGCGGAAACCTTATCGAATTTCGATCTAATGACGTTTGATATGCCAATCTATAATGGAAGTGTGAAATTTGAATCGAAAACGGCTCATGCATCACACTTAGAAAACCTTTGTGTAATGACACCACGATTAACCTCCGTCTTATTGAATAGCTAGTGATGTGTACCTACATTTATGAGGGATAATAGAACCGATACTAACCGAGATCAGTTGATTTTCCTTGACTTAAGCTGGGCAAGGCGTTTATATAAACTTACTGAACAGCTCTTTCTAAATGCATCTCTGAGTGGAATTCATAGTTATAATATCATCATCTGTTTTCGTTTATGTTCCGAAGCGAATTCATTGATGGATGTTTATTAGAATCAGAAAGAAAGTCTACTTACTTTAATAAAAGTATGTGATAGAGTATTTTCAGTGGTTAACTAACAAATATGTAATAACTATGTTCAGTCATGAAAAATAGTTGATCTTTATTCAGAAGAAAGTCGGAATCACGCAATATTTACACTTCATCGAAGCTTTCTTTTACGTGAATTATTCTTTGCACATCAAACCGCTTGCCAAAAACAACGCTTCAAATCATGTTCGAATACTGGAAGGTCATCAACAAGTTATCCACAACATACGTTGGTACTACAACTGTCTTAGTGCTGTTATTATAATTTCATTTTTGACTTGTACAGTTGTGGATGCGCACTGACTGTGTCCTCATATGTGTGTTTTGCAGTCCTCTTTATTCACAGTCTATGTAAGTTTAAATAATATCTTGAAATAACTATATAAATATGCATTCGAAATCGATGTTGACTTTATTAGATTAACAAAACATGTTCTACCTAAATGCACTCAGACAAGCATTCACACCAGATCAGCGTGATGTTTAAAATGCCTTTCATGTCCTCCAATCAACCTGCAAGCTCAGTTTAAGGTTTTTTCCAAAATGATAACCATCATTCAAATGAACATTCTGTCTAACTCATTTCTGACTTAAAATAAGATTTGCAATTAGATCACTTTGATCCTAAATATGTTCAGAAAAAAAAAGTTGCTGGATTCTGAATATATCAGTGACATACACATTATTGAACCCAATGTGATATTGAACACTGAAGGAAATATTTCAAGTCTGCTGGTTTTAGTTACATCGTGTATATTTGTAGATAATTACAATGTTTGATTCACCGCATTCGAATCATAGCACTATTTTGTGAATTATTATGATAAGTTCTGTTTTGTTTGTTCACTGATGACGTTTTTAGAACCTAATGACATCTTTACAAAAAGTGATTCATTATTTTGAAGATCCGATGCAACAACAAAATATACTATTGCATCTGTATGAGATAAAATTAATCTAACTGATAAGTTCGTCACTTAGTATGCTTGAGGCTATTCCGAGTTTACCTTAGTCGATAAACGCGAACGAGACTTTTACCAGCTTCCAGGAAGGCTACCTTGAATCCAAACGGTAAAACAGAAGTCTTGGTAAGCGTAGAAAGTATATTCTACAAACACCCAGCAATCCAGTACAATCAAGCATACAACTCTCGTTTATTTATACAACATAACAACGTCCTTGAGACAGTTAAGAAAATAGCATACTAAAATACACAGCAGCCAATCACAGCCATGGATTTTCCTGGTGGGAATTGAAATCTCAAGGTCATTTGATCAGCCCATGCTGGCGAACGTGAAAACCAAAATACGGCATTATCAAGCGAATTTTGGGGATCTAACATCCCCAACACTAACATACCGAAGGGAAACGTTCAACTGTCGTTTACACGTTAAAGTTTGGCTTACACAAACCTACGCATTAGGTTTTGATTTCAGTAGACATGTGATGGCTAATAATTGGTATATATTTTCAAAAGGACAATAATTTATTCGTCGACTCTAGCAAACGAAGTTAAGTAGACTTTTATGCAGCTAAATAAAAGGTCTTGGTAATTTGATGTAATCTTGTCCAATATTTTATACCTATCACATCGTCACGATCAAAAGTTTATGCAACAACATGGTTACAAATGACCTCGTGCATATTTTCGAAGATGCTTGTTTAAATATACTAAATACCATTTATAAATCACTAATTGATTCAATTTTTGAACTAACGTATACACACGTCTATAGCATTACTTTAGCAATGCTTTACTGTATTAATATAATCCGTAGAATCCCTTATTTCTGAAATTATTCAGGATAACGATTCTGATGTTTTTATTTTTATGCTACAGTGTGAAATTTTTGTAATGAATGACTTGTTCATTGAATCAATATATCATATTTTGATCGTGATAGAAACAAATTATTCGTGTTTAAGCAATCCTCATAATTATAATTATCATTTTGATCAATATTCTTTTTCTGTTGTCCAAAATACGCATAAGCTGTTTGTTTTGTACAATTACTGATCATTTTCTATTCGGTGTTTGCTGAAGTGCGATCGAAATGGCGTTATGTTATTCACGAAGTAAAAAAATCTGATTCGAAAAGACTCACGAAACTGAAGTATAAACTAAAATGAATATTTGATTCATAAAAACTCTCAACATATTTTATTCTGGCTTGTTCACTAGTGTACATGTCTATAGTAAAAACTTTAATATCGAAGTGTATTGTTGTTTTATCATGTACATTTTTTCGCAAAACAGATCTGTAAAGCTGCATGATAAATGTCATTACCGTTACATATTTTGATGACAGATGACATATGTTATTTTTTATGTACAATACAATTTTCTACATGTTTTATGAACCACCAATTATCACTCATCAGCGATAATAGTCCACACTAGTATTCGTATTACTGTTGCAACAATAGCATTTCATCCAAAATAATGCGATGAATTTATTCATCGGTAACAGAGCAAATTTGTATCGATAAGTTGAACAATTGAATGTTAGGATATTTTTTGGATTTTTTCCTTTTCAGTTTTAATATTTTAAGAGCTTGACATTATTGAAACAAAGAAATATTCACAAAATAAACACTCCCTCTAATTTGTTCCTTGAATAAATATTTACTGTTACGAATATACAAATGGACCTAAACTGTTATCATCAAAATCTGCATCTTAATTTAACAAATATTATTTAACCCTTTCTGTATATAATACTTAGTCAATGTGCTACAGTGTATCAGAATGAAACAAACGTAAGGTTCTGTGGTTTCTGAAATCAATTTTCGCTGTTTGATATTTATAAGATTTCGTGATAGAAGTTTGCCGATTAGTGTTGGCTTCAAAAAAGAGCTTTTAAAATCATACTTTTTTGAAATGGATATGAAGTCAATGAAACACCTAAAAGTATCCTCGTAAAAAGTCTAAACTTTCTGTAATTGTAAGAGCACGACAGAGAAAAGTTGAGGACTCAACTGCTTATTGGGTTATCAAGAGAGGGTTGATATTGGGAGCGGCAATTTATCAAACAATCAAATTTTCCTCAGAAACATTCCACACAAGAGAATAACATTGGATGTGCACATGTATTTCGATTAAATTAACCGAAAAAAATTAATTTTTCAGGCTTGAATCAGTATATCATCAACATTTGTTGTCACAGTCATCGAAAGACACTGAGTGAAAGAGATAATTAAGAAATATAAAGTTTTTATATCTTTTTTGGATAAATGTTTAAGATGTTTTACAAATACGTCACTCTGGATATCAAACAGCATTCGAAATATTGGAATTTTCACGAATAAAAAGTTAAATAACTTTATCAAACGTGATATCAATCGAAGCAACCACCGTAATCGTTCACCCGAACACACAGATATTTGGTAGCTCATAAAGATGAGCTGTTACAGCCATTGAAACGTGTTCTACTGGTTAAATTTCACAAGGCTTAGAGATTCTATCGAAAAAATGCATTTTTAAAAAAGAGACCTTACAGAAAGATACTGATAGTCAGTGCTTATTCAAATAACTATCTCGCTAATTGAATAATAAATCTAAATTATTTATTTCGTGAAATCATATTTTTTATGATATTTCGGCTGAGAGAATGTAGAAAAATTACAGCATTATTTTGTACGTCAAAGATTTTCAATGAATATGAAAGCTGCTGAGTCTAACACTAAAAATACTTCTGAGACAAAATGAGCAACAAATCTAGTACTGTACAGTTTGTAGAGAAAGCGAAAATACAAAACAATAATCACCGAGAACATGTTATTATTGATCGAAATGTTTAGGAATAGTGATCAGTCGATAACGTTTGAGGACAGAATAAATAATTCACATAAAGTTGAAAATAATCAACAGCATGATGTATTCACAAAAAGATATAAATATCATCTTGAAATTATCGCACTGCAAAAGCAAATATAGTTGACACCTGTTCTGTAGATCTGTTTCGGAACAGCATATCTGTCAAACTCTTGCCCTTGATTTTGGATCAGTACGGAGGCACACTCCTATGATTGAAGAAAAATTCTTGTCAACTCAATATTTTACAGCTGATGATTGTTGACATTGATTTCAATTAGTTTATGGTATTGTTAGACCACCGTAATTATTTGCGATTTCTCTCATCAGTAATGTTTAAATTGAGTGTGTGTCTAGTGATTTTGAGATGCCATTACTTTTAAAAATGAATTTTCTGTTCTGCTGAATCTTGCTATCCAATCTGTGTCAGATCCACAGTGCCCATCCGTGATGTTACTGAGATATTTTGTGGTTTCTTCATTTTCGAAAGTCACCTCTTCTGTTTCTATAAGGTTGTGAACTTTCCTGAAATTTCGATAGTCCGTGTATGTCAAGAACTACGTCAGCTGAATCCGATTTTTAACAGAGGTCGTAAAAATGAAATCCGATTTTGAATATGATTACTTATGATATTAGATTTGCTCAATTTATCTATGATTTTCGATGAACGAATTTTCAGTTTACAGTTATATTGATCCAAATTATTCAAACATATAGTCGTCAATGAAGAATCAAGTGAAAATTAATGAGATGTTCAGGAAGTACAATTTTTAACAGCGTTATCAGTGTCACTAACTGATAGTCCTAATGTTGTAAAAAAGAAGCTAGAAATATTATTTCTCACTGTTCAATACATTCAGTATATGAGGATTAACTGATTTTTTGTTAGGGATCAGTTTGTAAGAAATCCACATAGGATCCTACCGAAATAATCTAATTGTCTTCAGGAGCATCATGTTGTGAAATAAGACTCCATGTTATCATCATGTTCACACTGTCCATGCTTTCTCCTCATCACAGTTGTTGCTTCTAACATTCGGTGCAATATAATTGATTATTTGATCAGTACAATATCGACGTTGACAGAATCCAGTTCAAACTGAAAGCTATACATCTGTTGAATACTTCAGTAAAATCAGGGAAACTGTGTTGGAGTTCTCTTTATTGAAACCTAAGTGACTGTTATGTAGCTGTCATCAGCGTTGAGATCGTAGCTCGGATATCACTAAACACATTCGCATCATGTTTTAATTTGTATGTTTCAACCCATCATTCTTATAACAAAACAATACATCTTGTATTGTTCCATTCACTGCTTCTATGTACTCAGAAGCACAAAATGCATTTTATTATTGCTCCATTTGGTACACACATTCTTGAAAGTACTGGCACGTATCTTCATCGAACATTAAAAGTACAATATTTATTCCAGCCCCAAGAAGATTCTTCTATCAAATGCTTACATACGTTTGTATTTCTACTTAACTTTAATTTTATTTAGTGGCGATCTGTACTCATATACATAACATTGCATAAGCATAGATAATACCATTCGAAAACCATACATTTCGGTGAGATAAGTGCATACTTGATGACTCATTGTTTGTTATCGAATTTCTTGTGATCAGTTCAAAAACTATCATGAAGATATTTTGATACATTTTCCAGTAGTACTGTGATCACCCAGAACAACACGTACCACGACATTTTTTTTAATATGTTTCGTTTACTGTGATAGTAATAAATATATTATAATCTAGACTATCCGTACTGAAAAAACTGATTATTTTATGGAAGGAATTCTAACATGTCCAATTTATTTACTTCGACAAATGCCATGATCAAAATTAGTTCTAGGGTCTTTCGAAATGGTTTCACCGATCTCTCACGATTTCGATGAAACATAACAATCCTCAAAGCCCAATACTGTCAGTTTTACTTTGCATACTTTTGACTATTTTCGTTAGTTAATTTTTCAAATTCTGTTGACACATCATCAAAGCGTTTTTAAGAAGTGAGGCCGAGGCGCAGCCAAAAGTTAGGATATGCAAAATTGTGAAATGATTGATATTGAACAATAACAATAATGCTTGCTATCTCACAACGTGATTGTGAGTAAAGTTAGTTGTGGAGAGAAGAGAGGCATGTGTGGGTGTAGGAAGGATTTGATTTCGACCAGAGTGGTCTCTCGTGCTGTTACGGGTATAAGTTCGGTTGTCAATCACTGGCTGCCCACACAGTGTAAGGTTGTTTCTTGAGGGACCTGAAAAGGAAAATCGATTAGTGTTGGCCTTGGAAATCTGGGAGCGAGACCACAGAGTCCAAAGGACAACTGCTTGAGGCCGGTAACATACGGCCTTTTTCGAAAGGTATTTTGAGGTTTAGCTACGTTCCTTAAGGCCCTTAGTTGGCACCCTTACCCAAGGAGACAGAAATCCGTGAAGTAGGGGAGGTGTGATATTTTGAGAGTCGACCTTTTCTAACCATTCCTTCCTTGTGAGAAGGCAGCATCGCTGCAGATGCTGGTTATCCGAGGGAAACACCATAGTGCTGTCACAGCACCCTGTGCTCAGCAGTTCAACTTCGCCCTCAGACCTTGGGTAGCTGCTTTTAGTCGCTCTCCAATCGACCAGCCTGTCATGGTAGGACCTGCAGTAACATATGTTACAGCCAGTATAGCTCGGTTGGGTCATCACGATAGGCAAGCCCGACCACCACCTTAAGGTAGCAGCTACGGTCGAGAGCAGCTACGTTCGGGAAAATGCAGAATTTACAGAATCAATTAGGACATATTACATGTTGGGATAATCACAAACCAAACCTTCCTAGTGAATTAGTGTTACGTCCAATTTTTTGCTTCTTGCTCCTTAGAAGTACGGTGTGTCGATCTATCTGCAATTCCCGAACCCAAATTTATAACAAAACGAAACTCCAATGTAGGTACCATAGTTTATTCTTACTTCGCAATATTCTACCAAAATGTCATTCGTTTATTACAAATAGACGACTAATGTCGTTCTAACAACAATAATTATAATAAATACAATTACCTTCAATTTTATAGTTTCCTGGAGCAAAAAACTGCCAACGAACAAACCAAGACAAACAGGAGTTCAAAAATGACCGAAATAATAATTCCTACCGTAACATTATACAGAAGCCTCTTACTGCATGCTTTTATTACCTGTGTCCTTTGGGACAATTGTGATGTAAAGTTACCTTTCGAAATTCACTGTTAACGTGTGTTTTATTGAACATCAGCTGATCTAAATTTATTTGGTTTAGATTTATTCGATCAGCAAATCTTCGCTAATGTTCGGTTTAAATACAATTAACACTTTTTATCACGATAACATGACCAAGATCACTTACAGGGTAATCGAAATTTCTCGGAATTTCGTAAAATTTTAGAAGTCCATTAGATTGATTCACGTCGATGAAAGCAACACTTTGGATGATATCTGGTATTCAGCATGTTTTCTAAACAAACAGGCTCGTGCCTGATGCAATATCAGCCACAGTACATGATGTGTTGAATTGCCTTCAGCGACAAGAGGTTGATAACGCCCGTTTTTAGGTCCGCCTGGGCAGCTTTTGTAGTTATTATCAAACAGCACGGTACATATGTGTGCTGACGTTTCTTAACACAGCTCTAGAAAAGCATAATAATCGTTAGCTAGTTCCCGTGGATCTGTTTACTATGCCGAATTGAGTAACGTTTTTTCCAAGGCTGAATCTAGCTGATGCTTAATTCGGAATGTAAGTAGATGGAGTGTAAAGAATGTATAATTCTTTTTGAATGCTTTGTGTTTTGGAAAATCCCTCCATGTTTACATATTTTTGCTATGACATGATGGACTTTTTCTCTTGACAATTTTGGTATTTTATTTGATTCCAATTTGAGATTTTACCATTGTATGTTGTTATTCTTTCCATATTTTGTACTTATATTGAAGTTTTTGTGTTTGCTTTTGAACTGTACATATATTGTTTAAATTTGATATAATATGGCTACCGCCACATTTTTGGATAGACGCGGTGGCTGCTGGACTTAGTGTCACTTACTAGCTATTGTAATAGATACTCTACGGAGTAATTTAGTCCTGGAAGAAACAAAAACACCGTAAGCCTCTGTATTTCCATTTTATAACAATATAGAGACGTTTTCTCCTAGAATATTTGGCCTTTTGGTTTGGCTGGGACCTGGATCTAGGAGTATCGTACCGGTGTGTTTCTATTGGACGCGATTAGGACAGCCGCCGGCGAAAAAAATTCTACAAGAATGCTTCTTAAAATCAATTCTTAATGTGGCTTGTTCCAGTACAGTCGTCTTCAATTTTAGTGAAAGAGTTACCTGTTTATCTTCCAGCAACTATTAGATACTATCTTATCAGACATCTATATGATTGCAGCTCATTTTCATGGCATTTCAATTTTTGCGACTACAATGGAACTGCTACGAGAACTCTCGACATGGTACTACAAAGCTTTAGTTACTAATGGTTCCGGTTAGGCCCACAGAAATGCCAGTTTCATTGCAGTCCATAAAGTTTTAGGACTCATCATTGATGCTGACGGGCGATGATCGTCATGTATGCACCCCGTACACCTAACACAGGCAGAAAATTTGTATCGCCAGATTGAGAAATTTGCTCTAAACCACCTGTTTGCCGCTCACTATTTCTACAGGTTTGTACTTGGTCTTAGATTCAATATCCTCACAGATCACAAAAATCCGTCAGCAGTTCTTGATTCTAAATATGACATTCCTGCCCATTCTGCAAATCGTCTTCAGTGATTAGTCTTTGTGCGTTAGTTGTTTGATTTCGAAATACAATATTAACGAAAACTACAATTTGGTCAAGCAGACGCTGTGTCACCACTCATCATTGATCAAGTTGCGGACGAACAAGAAGTAGTACTCGCATCTTTGTCAGTGAGAGACCACGCCGAATGTTGCTTGACAACGAAGAATCACGCAATACCGTTGTCTGCGACAGACATTCGAAATGATTATAGAAACGACTACATCAATAAGGTGACGTTGAAATTTATCACTAACAGTTGGTTTTCGAATTTTGATGGTTACATGAAGCTACTGTAAGAAATTTCGAACTTTCTGACTATTGATATTCGTCAAACACTTATGCTTGCTACCATATTACCTGCGAACCAATAGGCAAGCGGAAAGATTTGTGAATATGTGGCTACAAAATAAATCATGGTATTCAGACGGAGTGATCAAAGGAGTTAGGCTGATATGAACAAATTAGAGTCAGGAGGTATAACGTAATCAGATAGGCGAATGGCTACCCCGAGAACTCTTTTCAAATGATCAATTTATCTCTTTGGTACTTCTTTTAGGTCAAATTATCAGAGTACCTTAACATCGGTTCATCGACTCGTTCTTTTTTATTGACTACGATGAATTCGAATAGTTTCAAACGTATCTTTAAACAAGCATAACATTCGTGTCTTGTAAAAAATTTTTATTTAACAATGAAGAAAACGTTTACATTCCTAATATTATTTTCCGAAGAACAAAGATCCGGGGAAAATTTAATTGGTGGACAAGTATTGTTCATGTATATGTTGCAACAACGGTAGTAATAATTGACATGTAATTCTGAAATAATCAGCAGAATCATAAACTCGAACGAAGATACTAAAGTCATATACAATACAGAGTATTCTTCCGATTTGCGGTTTTTCACCAAATAATATGTGGTCAAGGAAATCATCTGAAATTTTTAAACTGATACTGCTAAGCCTGACAATAGGAATTGAAACACATGATAATTTTTTTATAAAAGTAAAGATACATATACATGAACTGTTAAGTGTCTAGTATTTTCACATCCTCAAAACCAACAGAACGACAAGTGATTTATCTGTCCGATTAATATATAAGTCATATATTCCTAAACAATGATATCAGTCTCATAAACATTTAGTTGCTTGAAGAATGAAACATACATAAAATCAACTGTTCACTTTTCAATACCCAATAGTCAAGTTTTCTTCATATGATTTCAGGACTAACTAGCTCCAACTTTCGATCTCTCGTTATTGTTGTAAACCATCTAGCCTTATCAATCGATCAGTAATCTCCATAATTTAATTGAGTTAACTGTCGTATATAATGCTGGTTGTATAATTTGTGCTAGTGCTTAACAGTTGTAGCTTCTGTTTTTGTTACGTTATTCAAAAATCCATATTGCATAGAGACAAGTAAATGGTGGGTGTTTAACTGTTTGTGTGTAACTTACATTGAAAATTGCACAGCACCAGCAAATCAACGACAGAACTGCATATGTAAACTAAAGAAAAGGAAAAAAAAGTTTTCTTTTCAAATCATTTTGCAAATATTTAATTCATACTCCCTAAAAATTTTAAATCTGCAAATATACTGAGTCCTGTGACGACGACAATAACGTAGTGTATCTTCTCAGACTTCAGTTAGATTCATGTTCATAATACGGTCAAAATGGAACTCAACTTCTCGTTCGAGATATTATGACAACAAATTAGCTGACTGATTTCTGATTTGTCAATAATTTTTTTGAGGCTTACAGTCAACGTATTGCGTATACCTAATATGATGTTAGTACTTCATGATATTCTTTTTCAACGCCATTTCAATCATTACAACAGAAAAGACGTAAACGTCAGTCATCTTTGGAACTAAGTTTATCAATCAAGAGTTGACATACAATGTTGTATGTCTAAAACCTTCAATGGCGTTTGCTTCACGCTACCTTACTCTCTGTTAAGCGTAAATGAATAAAAATGAACTTATCATGATATGCTATACATAAAAATAAAATGAAACAAAAAAAATTTGATCCATGTTTGTATTTTAAACAGATTTATTAATTGTTGACGTTCCGAGTTAATTTTTTGTTTAAATAATCGATCACAAATTATTTTGAAAAATCAATGAAATCCGTAACCATTTTTTAATAAATTAAACTTTATCTCCCAATCAACTCACATTCCACGATGAATCTCGCGAGTTTTGATCAGGACAAAGAAAGTGATTGCAGCTGCCACAAATAAACAGCAAAAAAAGAAAATAACACTATTCTCCATTTTCGTGTGGAGTCTTTCAGTTTTACACCCAATAAAATGGCAACAATCGTAACAACGGAGGTCACATTAACAGCAATGACGCGATCGATCCATTCACCAGGTACGTTCAGTAACGCAGTTCCGATTACCCAAATGATTAGCTGAGAAGTAAAGAAGTATTAAGTTAACTGATGAGAAGCAAAATTTTAAAGCGCTCAACACTGAGAAAAATAAATTAAGGGTATCTGGACATACGTTGTTCTAAATTATAACGCCTGGTGGTTACCAGATAATTTATCTAAATGAATGATAAGTTTACTATGTGAATTGCAAAATATCCACGAAATAAACTTACCAAAACCAATGAACATATGGTTTTAAGATGATACCAATGATGTAGCGAACATATTACATGAAATTATGAAAAAAGTTTCGACACGAAAATGTGAAGGCCTTATTTATCTGCTAATGCTGCCTCCTGTGTTGCACACTTATTATGCACTGTTCTGTAGTCATCATCATTCGTCTATTATCCACTTAGTAGATATCAATGTTTCCTACGAAGCTGTAATTAATTAACATAATCAATAATAATGTATTGAAAAGTAAATGCTAATACACATATGAAAGAAGGCGTGATTTCGTAGTTTATCAAATTCTCACTGTTTGTTTCTTGAATTTAACTCATAGAAAACATAAAAATGGTAATGATCTATATTTTGTGTATGGACATCCTGAAAACTAGGTGAAAATCACAAAGTGATAAATTTCGTGTTCAACTAACCGTTAAAACAATGAAAAGGGAGTTCCTCGGAGATGCAGACTGAAAGACTTTGTTGAGAATAATGATGACTGTGAATAACAATGCTATGAATCTGTAACATGTAAATGCAGTGAACAGAAAAATTAACTTAATCTTACACTGAGAGTAGTAAGAAACATTGAAAGCTCCATCTAATATATAGGCTAAAATTGGTGTCCATACAAACATGCAATATTTTCGCTTACATTTTGGTGAAAAATAACATAATAGGACCACAAATAGGAATCTTCAAACAAATCAAATTATTTTCATTTCATAATCATGGTCACTTCAAATGAGAGCACTTTTTAATAAAACGCTTCAACATGATTTCTATGAAAAAAGTGTTATCGTTTTCTATTATTACTAATATGTAACTGATGGCTTGATTGATTTTCAAATGATTATATAAGCAATAAGGTAGTCAAATTTATCAGGCATTATGACTTACATTATTATGAGACCACACAAACGATCAGGATCATCCCAACAATCTCGACATAATCTGTCACGTCAGTGATGTATTGGTAGCAAAAGTAAAATACTTACAAGCACGTGGTTGAATTACAAATTTTGTCTTGAGGAGTTGGTCTGGTTGTCATATTTAAAATAATAAGATTGGAAAAAGTCGATGATTCCACTTTGAACTGAATAGTCAAAAGTTCAAGATGCGAAGAAAAGAGAGATTTTTGTACATGGGTCACTTGGAAAAATAAACATTCACTTTAATATTTAAACTGTCAATGTAAGTTATACGGTTACTGGTAAAAATCCAAGAACATATCATCATAATCAAGAAAATAGTCCGACAGTGATGAATAGTTGTGTGTGAATCATCAATGGAAGGCTATCCATACAAATGAATGTTCAGCCATATTCCTATCTATTGACCTATCTTTCTATGTATATCTATATGTGTGTATCTTTTATACAATGGATCGTTTACCTCATCCTTATTCGAAAATTCAATGCAGTTAAATGCGATGAAACAATCAAAACTATCAAATCTTGAATCAGAAAAATGAACCATTAGGATATGTTCAACATAAAATTTATCAACTCACATCATTTCAATTAACACAATTTTGTACAATCCGCAATATATATAGTCAAACATGCCAATAACACCACAACATATATTGATTGACTAGCGATAATAGTATCACTGAGCTTTGTACTTGATAAAAGGTAATCAACTACATGTAAAACAATTCAAACTGTAATGAAGTGAGAGATTCATTGAGTATGATCAATGCGTACGTGCAAGTACTTCATAGCATAAAAAATGAACCTACTTTTAACTCATTATAGATCATATATCAAGTTAGAGAATAAAGATAAGCAATGAAATCTCATCGAAACCCCGTTTTTGTTGATACTTTTTTAATTACTTTGAAAATATTGTTGTCTGAATAATCTCGGTCACTAATTCCAACATACCACCAATTTTTACCTGTATATATTATTCGGTGGTTTTGAACCATGTTAGTCTATGAAGAAACGTAAATTATAATCCTCATCCTTTGACACCCCTAAATGTTACAGCAAAGTATCAATATTGATTCTCCATTACAATGAGACTCACTGACGTGGTTGATTCCTCTTCAGATTGTCTCATTGACAATGACGTATCCAAAGACATACTAAACACTAATAATCTACACTGTGAGACTCAATTATTTCATCGTTATTTTAAAAGGATCAAGTGATTTTATAATCGAAACAACAAGAAACGAATAAAACTTTTTACATATATATTCCGCTTTCTTGTCTCACAATTCAATTTCTGATGAAGTCATGCATAATTTAAACAAGTTTAAAGCAAATCGTGCCTGCAGACCAAATCTATTTACTGTCATTATGAGGCTTCTTCTGCTCATGTTTACCGTCTTCATGCGATGTAAATTATTAGGCTAAAAAAGATGATCAGAATATATCCAGTCTCCGTATGGTGAGAGATAACAGGACGAATAAAAATACAGAAGAAAATTTCTTACAGGTTTCTTCTGTGTATTCTGGTGATATATACATGTAACAGATAGTTTGTTGTAATCTGAGATTTTTGACGTACGATAACCTCGTTATACTATCACTGTTTATAATAGATAACTAAATTTTTGTTGGCCATAGTTAAGCTGCTGACTGTACTTTGATTGGTTTGTTAAATATCAATGAAGGGTGATAGTAATTATTTGTCAGTCAGTTAGTTGTTGACGTGGGTCTTAGCATTTTTATTATCATTCATATGCTAGATCTTGATATTGTGGTTGAATATGTATTATTACTTGTAACATTCAATACCACTTCATTATATGTGAGAATAATTTTTACTATATTTGGTACGAATGTAACTATTTTACAGACGTTTCACTGCAATTTCTATAAATTAATTACGTCACATTATTCTGGTCTTCTGTCAGTCGTTTTGTTGCACACGTCAGAAAGACACAGGATGACACACACCTTCATTGTCGTGAAGATGGGAGTTTTATTTATCACTTCCATTTCCATCTGCATCAGAACCACAATGTGCTTCCCATATGCATTTGATCGATGCAACATTAACAGTAACGGAATTCAGCTTTTTATTCTCAGAGCTGAGCGTTCATTGTATACTTAAGTTATGTTATGCTATTTAATTCACTAATCATGATTATTTGTCTTATTTTTGAATTTTTAGATGGTTACAATCTCTACTCATGTACATAAGATTCTATACACATAGATTAAAACATTCGAACATGATACCAGTCAGTTAGATTAGTGTATACTGAGTGAATGATTTTTTGGTACGAAATTGTAATTGATCGCATAAAAATGATCATAAAGTCAATTCGATCCAACTCCTAGTGGTACACTGGCCAGCTAAGAGAACACGCCAGCCGACTTTTTTTTCAATGTGTTTCATTTACAGCGATTGTATTGTATACAGTATAATATACAAACTATGAATCTCGTAACTGGTTATTTAACTAAAGGAACTCCTACACGATCGATTATTTTACTTATAACATAATAACGATCAAAACAAGTGAGTGTCAATACCGTATCACTGCTCTTACATGATTTCAATGAAACACAACTATCTTGGTAGCCCAATACTGTCAGTTATAATATGAATCCTGTTGATAAGCTTCGTTAGCAATCATGATTGCTACTCGACATTGTGTTGAATCTGAGACTGCAGCTCAATGAAAAAAACTAGATGACGCTTATGCGAAACTGCGAAATGATTGAAGTTCAATGCTGACAGTAATATTTTCTACGGTTTGAGCCTTCACGCACGAGACCCACGCCTTCAGTGTGAGGTAAGATGGTTGTCAGATTGTTAAAGTGATCATCATTCTGATCTGAAAATGAGATCGGAACAGTGCAACACATATGTAAGCTTACAATAATCGTAGCAGCAGTGAAGAAATATCTGTTTTAATGATCAGCTGAATCAGTGGAAAAGGATTTGCATATACTGGTGACGGTGGCTCATAATCACTTGAATCAAATGACTCACATGTGATTGAATATAAAACATTGAGGTGCGTGAAAGTTTATCACCGAAAACAAATGTCACAGCTGAGCTGCACTCACGCTGCTATCTGCAGTCACAAATACGCTAAATGCACATACATGACTCTACTTTTTCGAGCGCCATGAGAATCATGTCAAACTAAAGTAACAGATTAAGGTTTTTCTAAATGAGAACACGCAAACGATAGGACTAAAAGTAACCTCTCAAGGTCCGTGTGCATCGTCGTACTTCTAACTGACAACAAAGGATAGGAGAGTGGTGGGATGTTTTCATCAGACAACCAGCATCTGCAGAGATAATGCTTTCTCACAGGGAACGACGGTTAGAGGCCTTGAACGAAAAACCATAAAAACGTCTGCGATGTTGCACGTAAATCCACTCTTTTTGTTCTCTAAAATTCTAATCTAACAATTCCTCATCACCTCCATCATTCGCTTTCTAAATTTATCTCACGCAATTATACATCTTGTATAAAATCTAACATCAGTAATACTCGTACTTCTTGTTATATACCATAAATAATTACCATTTGAAAATAAATACCATATCATTTGAAAATAATCTCGTAAACTCTTCAGTGTTTTATTGCATGTCTCTGACACGATATTCACAATGCTCAATGTGCAAAAATACTGAGTTATGAGGAAATTTATTAGTTCATGAGTAACTTACCATAAACATTCCACCACACCAACTGATCAATGACAGAATTTCAAATATATTCTGAAGCAAAGATACAAAAATATTAATTGTGAATTTTTGATTCGCATCCTTGAAATATCTCCATACGCAAATATACTGACTGCAAAACTACAACCATAATGCAGTGTGTCAAGTCAGAGTTCAATTAAATTCATGCTCACAATGTGGTTGATCTCTAACTCCTTCTTTGTTCATGAAGGCTAGTAGTACATGAAATCAGCTGACTCCGAATTTTTCAATAATGTATTTGATGGGTACTATTACCATTATGTGTATACTCGAAACAATGGCAGCAATTATTGACGTTCTATTTCAACAACATATGAGCATAAACGCTGATCAATGTTACATTATTCGCCACTGCCTTCCCCCGCAGTTTATAATTCATTATTTCACATATATTGTCGTACATGTACATTAACTTCGAAATCGTTCGCATCACGTCATCATGCTGTCAGTTACACGTAAATGAAAAAAAAGTGAATTTTGAATGATTATACATACATAACATATCACCACCATCTCATGATAACTTGTACATACCTATATATGATGGTGATTTGAAGAGTTCAGCAAATAAACGTGATTCATCGATTCCTATCGCTATTATATTTGAATATTTAAACCTTGCTTATTGGTATATATATATATATATATATATATATATATATATATATATAAGCATGATGGGTTGAAAAATACAAATTAAAACATGATGCGAATGTGTTTAGTGACATCCGAGCTACGATCTCAACGCTGATGACAGCTACATAACAGTCACTTAGGTTTCAATAAAGAGAACTCCAACACAGTTTCCCTGATTTTACTGAAGTATTCAACAGATGTATAGCTTTCAGTTTGAACTGGATTCTGTCAACGTCGATATTGTACTGATCAAATAATCAATTATATTGCACCGAACGTTAGAAGCAACAACTGTGATGAGGAGAAAGCATGGACAGTGTGAACATGATGATAACATGGAGTCTTATTTCACAACATGATGCTCCTGAAGACAATTAGATTATTTCATTAGGATCCTATGTGGATTTCTTACAAACTGATCCCTAACAAAAAATCAGTAAATCCTCATATACTGAATGTATTGAACAGTGAGAAATAATAATTCTAGCTTCTTTTTTACAACATTAGGACTATCAGTTAGTGACACTGATAACGCTGTTAAAAATTGTACTTCCTGAACATCTCATTAATTTTCACTTGATTCTTCATTGATGACTCTATGTTTGAATAATTTGGATCAATATAACTGTAAACTGAAAATTCGTTCATCGAAAATCATAGATAAATTGAGCGAATCTAAGATCATAAGTAATCATATTCAAAATCGGATTTCATTTTTACGACCTCTGTTAAAAATCGGATTCAGCTGACGTAGTTCTTGACATACACAAGCAAAAAAGGACGGACTATCGAAATTTCAGGAAAGTTCACAACCTTATAGAAACAGAAGAGGTGACTTTCGAAAATGAAGAAACCACAAAATATCTCAGTAACATCACGGATGGGCACTGTGGATCTGACACAGATTGGATAGCAAGATTCAGCAGAACAGAAAATTCATTTTTAAAATTAATGGCATCTCAAAATCACTAGACACACACTCAATTTAAACATTACTGATGAGAGAAATCGCAAATAATTATGGTGGTCTAACAATACCATAAACTAATTGAAATCAATGTCAACAATCATCAGCTGTAAAATATTGAGTTGACAAGAATTTTTCTTCAATCATAGGAGTGTGCCTCCGTACTGATCCAAAATCAAGGGCAAGAGTTTGACAGATATGCTGTTCCGAAACAGATCTACAGAACAGGTGTCAACTATATTTGCTTTTGCAGTGCGATAATTTCAAGATGACATTTATATCTTTTTGTGAATACATCATGCTGTTGATTATTTTCAACTTTATGTGAATTATTTATTCTGTCCTCAAACGTTATCGACTGATCACTATTCCTAAACATTTCGATCAATAATAACATGTTCTCGGTGATTATTGTTTTGTATTTTCGCTTTCTCTACAAACTGTACAGTACTAGATTTGTTGCTCATTTTGTCTCAGAAGTATTTTTAGTGTTAGACTCAGCAGCTTTCATATTCATTGAAAATCTTTGACGTACAAACTAATGCTGTAATTTTTCTACATTCTCTCAGCCGAAATATCATAAAAAATATGATTTCACGAAATAAATAATTTAGATTTATTATTCAATTAGCGAGATAGTTATTTGAATAAGCACTGACTATCAGTATCTTTCTGTAAGGTCACATTTTTAAAAATGCATTTTTTCGATAGAATCTCTAAGCCTTGTGAAATTTAACCAGTAGAACACGTTTCAATGGCTGTAACAGCTCATCTTTATGAGCTACCAAATATCTGTGTGTTCGGGTGAACGATTACGGTGGTTGCTTCGATTGATATCACGTTTGATAAAGTTATTTAACTTTTTATTCGTGAAAATTCCAATATTTCGAATGCTGTTTGATATCCAGAGTGACGTATTTGTAAAACATCTTAAACGTTTATCCAAAAAAGATATAAAAAACTTTATATTTCTTAATTATCTCTTTCAATCAGTGTCTTTCGATGACTGTGACAACAAATGTTGATGATATACTGATTCAAGCCTGAAAAATTAATTTTTTTCGGTTAATTTAATCGAAATACATGTGCACATCTAATGTTATTCTCTTGTGTGGAATGTTTCTGAGGAAAATTTGATTGTTTGATAAGTTGCCGCTCCCAATATCAACCCTCTCTTGATAACCCAATAAGCAGTTGAGTCCTCAACTTTTCTCTGTCCTGCGCTTACAATTACAGAAAGTTTAGATTTTTTACGAGGATACTTTTAGGTGTTTCATTGACTTCATATCCATTTCGAAAAAGTATGATTTTAAAAGCTCTTTTTTGAAGCCAACACTAATCGGCAAACTTCTATCACGAAATCTTATAAATATCAAACAGCGAAAATTGATTTCAGAAACCACAGAACTTTACGTTTGTTTCATTCTGATACACTGTAGCACATTGACTAAGTATTATATACAGAAAGGGTTAAATAATATTTGTTAAATTAAGATGCAGAATTTGATGATAACAGTTTAGGTCCATTTGTATATTCGTAACAGTAAATATTTATTCAAGGAACAAATTAGAGGGAGTGTTTATTTTGTGAATATTTCTTTGTTTCAATAATGTCAACCTCTTAAAATATTAAAACTGAAAAGGAAAAAATCCAAAAAATATCCTAACATTCAATTGTTCAACTTATCGATACAAATTTGCTCTGTTACCGAGGAATAAATTGATCGCATAATTTTGAATGAAATGCTATTGTTGCAACAGGGATACGACTACTAGTATGAACTATTTTCGAAGAAGAGTGATAATTTGTGGTTCATTCAACATATAGAACATTGTATTGTACACTGAAAATCACAAATATTCCAGATGTCATCAAAATTTGTAACGGTAATGACATTTATCTTGCATTTTTTGCAGATCTGTTTTGCGAAAAAATTTACATGATATAATCACAATACACTCCGATATTCACATTTCTACTATAGATATGTACACTAGTGAACAAGCTAAAATGATATATGATTAGAATTATTATTAATCTAATATTCATTTTTGTTTATACTGCAGTCTCTTGAGTCTTTTCGAATTCAAACTCAACACTCAAATCACATTTTTTTAAACTTCGTTAGTCATACAATGCAATTTTGATCGCACTTCAGCGATCACTGAGTAGAAAATGATCAGTAATTTGACAGTACAAACAGCTATTGCGTATTATCTTGGGTTATTTAAAAATTAAGGGATTCTACGGATCATATCAATACAGTAAGTCAATTTGATATATTGGTAATGCTATAGACGTGTGTATATATTAGTTCAAAAATTGAGTTATGTAGTGATTAATAAATGGTATTTAGTATAATAAGGCAAGCATTTTCGAAAACATACACGACGTTATTTGTACCAATGTTGTTGCATAAACTATTGATCGTGACGATGTGATAGGTATAAAATATTGGACAAGATTACATCAAATTACCAAGACCTTTTATTTAGCTGCATAGAAGTCTACTTAACTTCGTTTGCTAGAGTCGACGAATAAATTATTGTCCTTTTGAAAATATATACCAATTATTAGCCATCACATGTCTACTGAAATCAAAACCTAATGCGTAGGTTTGTGTAAGCCAAACTTTAACGTGTAAACGACAGTTGAACGTTTCCCTTCGGTATGTTAGTGTTGGGGATGTTAGATCCCCAAAATTCGCTTGATAATGCCGTATTTTGGTTTTCACGTTTCGCCAGCATGGGCTGATCAAATGACCTTGAGATTTCAATTCCCACCAGGAAAATCAATGGCTGTGATTGGCTACAGTGTATTTTAGTATGCTATTTTCTTAACTGTCTCAAGGACGTTGTTATGTTGTATAAATAAACGAGAGTTGTATGCTTGGTTGTTGTGTGATTGCTGGGTGTTTGTAGAATATACTTTCTACGCTTACCAAGACTTCTGTTTTACCGTTGGATTCAAGGTAGCCTTCCTGGAAGCTGGTAAAAGTCTCGTTCGCGTTTATCGACTAAGGTAAACTCGGAATAGCCTCAAGCATACTAAGTGACGAACTTATCAGTGGCGACGGGGCTCACAATTCACAATGTCAATTAATCTTGAACAGTTAGAATCTTTACTGGAACGTCAAGGTAAACGATATGAACAGTTCCAGGAACGTATGTTGGAGCTGTTAATGAAACAAATGAATTTGAATCACAGAGGTTTTGCCGATGATTCATATAATCCGCATACAGACTCGATAGTTAATTCCATTCATGAATTTCATTTTGATGGCCTTGCTGATGTGACTTTCGAGTCTTCGTTTAAGAAGTATGAGGATTTGTTCAAGGTCGACCTCAACAATCTTGATGACGCCACCAAAGTCAGAATCCTTTTGAGAAAGCTCGGCACAATCGAACACGAACGTTATAGTAATTTCATCCTCCCAAAGAACCCACGAGATTTCTCTTTTGATGCTACAATTGATACGCTGTCGCAAATCTTCTCTGAACAGTCATCTCTCTTTAATATTCGTTATCAATGCCTCAAAATAATCAAGTCAAATGAAGATGACTGGGTAAAGCATGCTGGCTTAGTAAATCGTGAATGCGAACGATTCAAATTATCATCAATGACGGAAGATCAGTTTAAGTGCCTTGTATTTGTGTGCAGCTTAAAATCTCCCGAAGATGCTGATATAAGAACCAGAATCCTAAGTAAAATTGAACAGTGCCCAAACATCTCGCTTCAAGAAATAACTGCAGAGTGCCAGAGATTAGTAAACTTGAAGCATGATACCTCCATGGTCGGAAACAATGGCCTCTCATCATACGTGCATTCCATTAGTGAAAAGAAAAATTCCAATTCGGCCCAAAAACCCAAAATGAATCCACCTTCTGCTTGCTGGCACTGCGGTTCATGGCACTATGTACGGAACTGCCCATTTAGGCAGCATAGATGCAGGAAGTGTAAAGTCATCGGTCATAAAGATGGCTTTTGCCTACAGAAAAAGCCAAAGCGATCCAGAAGTGCTAAGAAGCCTGTTCCTAGATCCAGTACCAATGCATTGAGCCTAATATCTTCCTGCCAAAGCTCATCACCAGGTGAGAGGAAATTTATTACTCTTAATATTAACGGTTATTTGTGTAGAATGCAAATAGATACTGCATCTGATGTCACTATCCTCTCACGCAAAAATTGGACCAAATTGGGCAGCCCAAGCCTGCAGCACACAACACAAAAGCCTCGTACAGCATGTGGTAATTATCTTCGTCTGTTAGGACAATTGGAATGTAAAGTTGCTTTCCGAGATTCGTCGTTTACTGGGGTATGCTATATAACGCCAGCTGATCTAAATTTACTTGGTTTAGATTGGTTCGACCAGCTAAAATTGGCTGATGTCCCGTTAAATACCATATGCAGCCTGGTATCACAACGACATGACCCAGAAGCGTATACGAAGAAGCTGATGACAGAGTTTTCAACCATTTTTGAACCTGGATTAGGTCGGTGCACTGCTATGAAAGCAACACTTCGGTTGAAACATGGGGCTAAGCCTGCTTTTCGTCCAAAGAGACCTGTACCGTATGCTACATTAGCAACAGTAGATGAAGAGCTGGATCGCCTTCAACGACAAGGAGTTATTACTCCCGTTTCTTACTCCAGTTGGGCAGCACCTATAGTCGTTATCAAGAAGGCCAACGGCACGATACGTATATGTGCTGACTTCTCTACAGGTCTCAACGCAGCTCTAGAACAGCATCATTATCCTCTGCCAGTCCCAGCAGATCTGTTCACTATGCTGAATGGGGGAAAGTTCTTCGCAAAGCTTGACCTAGCTGATGCTTACTTGCAAGTGGAAGTCGATGAAGCATCTAAAGAGCTGCTTACTATCAACACTCATCGTGGTTTGTTCCAGTATAACCATCTACCTTTTGGAGTTAAGACTGCCCCATCTATCTTCCAACAACTAATGGATACTATCCTGTCAGATATCTCAGGGGTTGCAGCTTATCTCGATGATATCTTGATTGTTGCGAAGACGTTAGAACAGCTACGGGAACGCACGACATTGGTACTACAACGCATCAGTGACAATGGTTTCCGGTTACGCCCAGAAAAATGCCAGTTTCTATTGCAGTCGGTAAAGTATTTGGGATTCATCTTTGATGCCGACGGTCGCAGACCGGATCCTGAAAACATCCGAGCTGTCAAACTGATGCCCACTCCCACTAATGTTTCCGAATTACGATCTTTTCTCGGTTTGATCAGTTATTATTCAGCTTTTGTTCCCTCGATGCATGATATTCGCGCTCCATTGAATTGTCTACTGCAGAAGCATAGCACATGGAACTGGACTAAAGAGTGTGACGCGGCTTTTGGTAAACTCAAGTCTATAATTAGCTCGGAATTGTTATTAACACACTACGATCCATCCATGCCGATCATCGTAGCAGCAGACGCTTCAGCATATGGCCTAGGTGCTGTTATTTCACATCAGTTTCCAGACGCGTCGGAAAAAGCCGTTATGCATGCATCCCGTACACTGACCCCAGCAGAAAGGAAGTATAGCCAGATAGAGAAAGAAGCTCTTGCCCTTGTGTTTGCTGTTCGCCGTTTCCATAAGTTTCTGTACGGTCGGAGATTCACGCTCCTCACAGATCACAAGCCTCTGTTAGCAATATTTGGTTCAAAGTCTGGCATTCCAGCCCATTCTGCAAATCGTCTTCAGCGATGGGCCTTGGTACTTTTGGGGTATGATTTCGAAATCCAATATCGACGTACTCTACAATTCGGTCAAGCAGACGCTTTGTCACGACTCATTAATGATCAAGTGGCGGCTGAGGAAAACATGGTGATCGCATCCCTGTCAGTAGAAGACCACGCAGAATGTTATCTGACAACCGCAGTTCGCGCATTACCGGTGTCTGCAACAGACATACAAAATGCTTCTAGAAACGACCCCATCATCAAGATGACGATGAAATATGTCACTAACGGTTGGCCGTCGAAAAAGTTTGAAGGTGACATGAAGCAACTGTATCAGCGGCGGGAGTCACTATGCATCGTCAACGATTGTCTGATGTTTGGTGAAAGAGTAGTGGTGCCAGAATTCCTTCGTGCAAAAGTGCTGAGACAGTTCCATCTTGGTCATCCTGGGATTAAACGAATGAAGTCCATAGCCAGGAGTTATGCAT
>OX103972.1:39922130-39938030 GCA_944470395.2 Schistosoma turkestanicum | reverse complement strand
TTTATCTCATACAGATGCAATAGTATATTTTGTTGTTGCATCGGATCTTCAAAATAATGAACTACTTTTGTAAAGATGTCATTAGGTTCTAAAAACGTCATCAGTGAACAAACAAAACAGAACTTATCATAATATTTCACAAAATAGTGCTATGATTCGAATATGAAATATCGCACGAAGGTACGCTTCGGTACCGTTCTTCTGCCTTGTCATCAGATCGAAGTTTGAAGAAATGATAAAATGTAACTTTGAAATTTCAACATTATATGGAAATGAAGTTGGGAAACCTGCAGGTAATGCGGTGAATCAAACATTGTAATTATCTACAAATATACACGACGTAACAAAAACCAGCAGACTTGAAATATTTCCTTCAGTGTTCAAGATCACGTTGGGTTCAATAATGTGTATGTCACTGATATATTCAGAATCCAGCAACTTTTTTTTTCTGAACATATTTAGGATCAAAGTGATCTAATTGCAAATCCACAACTGTACAAGTCAAAAATGAAATTATGATAACAGCACTAAGACAGTTGTAGTACCAACGTATGTTGTGGATAACTTGTTGATGACCTTCCAGTATTCGAACATGATTTGAAGCGTTGTTTTTGGCAAGCGGTTTGATGTGCAAAGAATAATTCACGTAAAAGAAAGCTTCGATGAAGTGTAAATATTGCGTGATTCCGACTTTCTTCTGAATAAAGATCAACTATTTTTCATGACTGAACATAGTTATTACATATTTGTTAGTTAACCACTGAAAATACTCTATCACATACTTTTATTAAAGTAAGTAGACTTTCTTTCTGATTCTAATAAACATCCATCAATGAATTCGCTTCGGAACATAAACGAAAACAGATGATGATATTATAACTATGAATTCCACTCAGAGATGCATTTAGAAAGAGCTGTTCAGTAAGTTTATATAAACGCCTTGCCCAGCTTAAGTCAAGGAAAATCAACTGATCTCGGTTAGTATCGGTTCTATTATCCCTCATAAATGTAGGTACACATCACTAGCTATTCAATAAGACGGAGGTTAATCGTGGTGTCATTACACAAAGGTTTTCTAAGTGTGATGCATGAGCCGTTTTCGATTCAAATTTCACACTTCCATTATAGATTGGCATATCAAACGTCATTAGATCGAAATTCGATAAGGTTTCCGCCATAATTAAATACAAGCGTAAACGATGTATTAAATTTGAAGGAGAAGCAAAGAAACTATGAAATGGTACGAAAATTGGAAAAGTACAACAAAATAGAAATAAAACCAACTCAAATCGTGACGAAACAAATTATCAAAATATAGAACAGTGTGAGTCACTAAGAACATATTAGAAACGTATTCATGGATGGATCTACCGAATCTAGCCTTACAAAAGGAATTTTTTAATAACTAGGTCTGGTTGACTGTGAAAAGATTATTTCCTTTACTGTTCAATAAACATACGGATTAAGTGTATCAAGTATTTGGATAACCATTATTAAATTAAACAGAAAGACTACATTATGGTGCTTTGATGTGATAGGATGTTCACAGAAATACATGAATACAATAGACGGAACATGAGAAAGCGTGATGAGATTTTTAGGTACGATTATTAGTTGAACAATGCAAATCAAATTGTGTACTGTTTAAGATAGCGGAAAAATATCTTAACACGATTGTGTACTACAAGTACAGCATTATACTCTTATTACCAGTAATGCTTTTGAACAGAGTATCGTTAGACTAAATGAAAACTTAACAATGTAATCGACATTGAGAATCACAGGCTGGATTCCGTAGAATTCGAATGTTGAATTTAAAAAATACACAGTAATTTATATCAATTTTTCCAGTTTCTCTCTACGTTCGAGTGAAATACAGAAACGTTAACTGGTAACAAACAGCGTAGATCACGGTTGATGGATGCTAATGCTCCGACGCTATTGACCTTTACATATCCACGCGGAATAATCATCAGAAAAAGTGCTTAGATTTAGATAAAATGAAATGATATGACAAAACAAAGTAAGAATTTCTACATTCAAAGAACATCTCAAATCCAAATGATTTGTTGATAAACACCAAAGACACTTATTTCCATGCAAGCTTCAAGATCAGATATTAGGATGAAGTAACTTACTTTTGTCATCAGGAGAGAGAAAAGCAGAATTGACGAATAGCTGCAGATATAATTTGCTTTAAACCTGCTCACCCTTTGATTTTATTTATTGAGATATGTAACTTATAAACGTGAAAACAGTGAAGTTAATCGACGATAATTATTTTTCATATTTCAGTATTTTGATAATAATATCACTTGAATTTTTTAAAATCACAATAAAATATTTTAAAGGTACAGTTAGGATATGTGGTATATGTACTGGTATTACATAGCATTTGCTTATATACTTCAACATTTTCAGTTGTTATTTACCACTATTTGTCTTGAATAGGTCTGTGGTCACGTCAGTACCAATAAACAAGGTTTAAATATACAAATCCACTAGTGGTGTTAATCGATGATTCACGTTTGTTTGTTGAACTGCCCGAATCACCATCAAATAAAGGTATGTTCAATTTATGATTCAACGTATGTAGGGATTGCAGAACATGATCATTCAAACAATATAATATTCAATGTAATAAGTAATAAATTGATAGATGTGAAATTTTTAATGATAAATACCATGTGAGCTCAGTTGAGTTTGAAGTTGAATCACTTTTTGACATTTCAAAGCATCCACAGGTACTTGTTGATTATGATCACTGTAACTCAAACTCAAATAAAGTTTCACAGATGATGAACAAATATTCAGTCCAAAGTTCAGTAATCACTGGTCAATCAATGAACGTTGTGAAGTTATTGATGTATTGAACTATAAATTTTGGATATTGTACAAAATCGTATAAATAAAACACTGGTAATGAATGATGTGAGTTCCCTTAGTTTATTATCAATATGTCACTCCAGCTTTAAGTTTCATAATTTCATTTTGTGTATAACAGACTTGATTGTTTAGATCCATTGGCGGGCCCTGACAATTTGAAATTGGTTAAGGTTTTATTAACCGTAGATTCATAAATAGATAGATGGATATATAGATAGACTGATTGACATATAGAAAAACATTCAAATAGACAGTTGGATGAAGCATAGTGATGGGCAGACTTCCATTGATAATTCGTCAAACACAGCATTATTATACGATGTCTAACTACTTTCACTTTCTTCAAAACATGAACTCTGTGTAATTAATGTAATTACATACTGCGGTTTTTTCGCATCTTGTATATTAGCTTATTCAATTTAACGTAAAACTGTCAACTTTGTTCAATCTGAACATTTCAACGAATAAAGTGAGGGCATTCGCTTCAGTGTTAGAAGCTAATAACAATAACGCAATTTATCATTCTACATTGTTCACGTTAGAAAATGACTTTTTCTTACAATTCATCATTCTCGTGGCAGATTTGTTCTGGTCTGTTGGAAAGATCCAGGTCGTTTGTCAGGTCTCACATTATTGTAAGTCATGAAACATGGAAAAACGTGAGAATCTTATTTTTTATATATTATTGAATGAAATATACGTGAAAAGAGATAATATGAAGGAAATCCAGGTGAATCTTAAAATTGTAGGAAACAGTGATTTCATTTGCACTAATCAAGATTGTGAAATAAACATATTGTGATTAGTTTGAAGATTACTCATGCACTATCCATTTTAGTTACGTTTCTCTAATATGCATGTGAAAAATTTGGCTTGTTTGGATCGCTGCTAGTATTTCGAATATACATTTCTTGAAATTTCTGATATTTCGTACTAAACTCAAAATACACTCCGCTTTATTTGTTTCGAATCGCATTTACGCTCTACAGATTCACTGCAATACTATTCATAGTGATCATTAATCTCAACAAAAGATTTCATTCTACATCTTCAAGAAACGGCCTCTTCATTATCTTAACGGTTAGTCCAACATGTACTTTATCATCTGGTTTCTTTTCACCCAGTTTTAATAATAATATTGTAATGCTAAATGTAGCAAATTCTCATTTATTTTTTTTGTATCAGTTTGATTAAACAGACAACTGATGTGAATTATATAATTCAGAGAAACATTCTTTTTCATCGCTTGTCAGAACTCTCTCTAAAATGCATTATTACGAGAATTTGAATCGCTCATGTTTGTCAAGTTACCATTCACTTTTTTATCAAACAACGCGTAATTCATCTTTTTACTCATCTTCAAGAAACACTTATGCTGAACTGAAGAAATCGTTATGCTCAAATTTTAACGAGTTCATCTAAGTCGAGTAACGAGAACAAAACAATGAAACAGAGTCCAGGTAGGATGCTATGAACATTTTACCAAATTTTATCATCGAGGAGTCTTGATATTGCGTAGAAGTAGTATTCTGCAAAAACACAGCCACAAAATTAATAACGATTCATGCTATTTTTTTTGGTATAAATCTGGAATATTCAGCACGAAAATGGAGGATAGTGTTATTTATGATTTGTTGTTTATTATTGGTGGCTGGAATCATTTTCTCTTATCTTGCAGAAGTTCATAGGTTTTTAAAACATGTAAGCCTATTAGTATTATTAGCTTTAACATATCTAAAATGATTGATGATAACTTTTGTTTTTGATTATTTATGGCCAACTATTCGAACAGAAAAAGTTTACCTGAAACGCAAAATAGTAATTACCTTTCGTGATATATACACACCAACAAAAATACAATATTTCTCATTGATATGTTATATATGTATAATCATTCAAAATTCACTTTTTTTTCATTTACGTGTAACTGACAGCATGATGGCGTGATGCGAACGATTTCGCATTTAATGTACATGTACGACAATATATGTGAAATAATGAATTATAAACTGCGGGGGAAGGCAGTCGCAATGAATTAAACATTGATCAGCGTTTATGCTCATATGTTGTTGAAATAGAACGTCAATAATTCCTGCCATTATTTCGAGTATCCACATTGTGTTAATAGTACTCATCAAATCATTACTAAAAAAATGAAGAGTCAGCTTATTTGATGTATTGCTAGCCTTCATGAACAAACACGGATTTATAGGTCAACCACATTGTGAGCATGAATTTAATTGAACTCTGACTTGACACACTGCATTATGGTTGTAGTTCTGTAGTCAGTATATTTCCGGAGGTAGATTTTTCAAGAGTGTGAATCAAAAATTCACATAAGATATTTTTGTATCTTTGCTTCAGAATATATTTGAAATTCTGTCGTTGATCGGTTGGTGTGGTGGAATGTTGATTTTAAGTTACTCAGGAACTAACAAATTTCCTCATAATTTAGTGTGTTTGCACATTGAGCATTGTGAATGTCGTGGCAGAGATATGAAAAAAAAATTTTGAGTATTTATGAAGTTACTTTTATATGAGAGATCGAAAGTGAAAACGTCGTCATTTCCGATATCTTATTATACAGGCTTGAATATTATTTATGGAATAGGGAAGATTTGATATTTTTCAGTTCCTTCCGGGTGATCACATAAACTTCGATGGATCGAATGATGAACAAATGATTGAGTTTTTATTCGATTTAACACAATGAAGCTTACTTACGAGATAAAAGAGGCTTGTAGTGCCTCCACATTTATTTGCATCCGCTGACATTTAATTTGCTTAAGCCCTTTCGATTAATTTATGTAACCAAGCTATTGGCATAGCAACAACTCATATGTACGGTTAGTATTTTTTATTATCTGCTTTGTATGAGCTTGTACGACTGAGCATTGCCTACGCTTACGCACTTACTCATCCTTTTCGCTTTATTGTTAATCTCGTAATATTCCCATGAACTCACATGATTTGTATCGCTTGTTATTTGACCTTGTCAATCATTCGTCGCTTTTATTCATGTGTGTGCATACCTATTTCGCTTGTCATATGTCTGTCTTATTCTTATCTGACTATATATTCTTAGTCATGCTCTATCTCTTTGAGTTGGCTCACTAGCCTTCTCCTATTCGCTTCTTCAATTCGATTTGTGGTGTGCCTCGAATAAACGTATACGATACTTGGAGTTCATCTTCTGATTTATAAACCGAGCTTAAGAACACGCAGTTAATAGGCACACTACAGGCTTCATCAGATAATGTATATATATATATATATATATATATATACACATATATATATATATATATCATGATCAACTTCTAATTATTTTACTAAACATTATGCATTATACAAATTCAGGTTATTTCATTGACCATATATTACTTAATGAAGTATGGAACCTTCGTTAGAATTTTTTTATACTTTTCATAATTTTATTATTTTATTTCAATTATTTTTGTTATTGTGATAACATAAACCTGACTACTCCTCGTAATGAAACGCAACTGCCATTGATTACTAGATCTTCATAAAAAATCTCGATTCGTGTAAAAGTTTTCCTCATTTGTATCAATAAAATTTTATTCAATATCAAAAACTGTCATTTGAACGACTTTTGCATGAATTTTTTACAGATGTCCGTTTAGATCAGTTCCATCAATTAAACAATGAAAATAAGGACAAAAAAGGTACTAGTTACATGCACTGTAAGGCAATAGCTTCTATTGTCTATATTGAGATCGATTATATCTATACATATAGTCCGAATTAGTGGATTACTGGAAGAATAAACTTGTAGTTGATGCGATCAGGATATTCAGCCCTCTTTCAGAGCATATACACATCTACAAATTCATTTGCGCTCACGTGGTTTGTGTTACCTAAACCGTGAAAATTTATCAGTTAATAGTAAGTTCAGATCTGTGACCTTTAAATAATGCTCTTGAGTAGTCGGTGGATATTGGTCTAGACCACCGCTCTGCATACCTGAATTACTCGCAACATAAACGTACCTGCGGTGTGAGTATAATTATTTTCATAAATTGTTATACTTCTGTGACTTGCATAAGTCTTCGTGAGTCAATTCTAGATATCCGGGTTTATGTTACAGAGTTAGAAATCGGCTACTCAAATTGAAGTATACAGGTCTGTAATAATAATAATAATCAAAATCATCTAGCGCTCGTTACCAGGTTGTTAGTCGCAACTGCACGTCAACGACTCGGCGATTGTTGTAGAGCCTAAAACATTCCGTATCGCGCATGAATGCTTAAACGTAATTCATCGAGCCAGAAAATTCAGGTGGCAATGTATAACTTCAGTCAATCCACGATGTTGCACGACAATCATTCTTTGTCTTCTTTCAGCAACATCCTCAGGTTCAGCAGGCATCCACTCCACTGATCACAATGTTTTACTACAATTCCAGAAATATACTCATCATATAGAATATGCAATATAAACCTAACCTGATAAATCAATATATTACTCCAAAAATAAAAAACATTGAGAAATTTAATTATTTGCAAGTGACTCGATTGTCTAGAATGCAAAAAAAGGTGCATCGAAAAACTTTCTGATTGCTAAAAAATTGACAGTTTTTTCAAATTCTTCGATAACTTGGAGCTTATTGAAGTATAATAATCAGCAGTTCACAAGCTCCATGAAACGGATGATTATTGTACTTAATGAGATTTGATTTTTAGGAAATCACGATGCAATATGTTCTTTCGAATACCTTTGTGCAGCGAACTGAGCAATTAAGGATTTCTCGCTCTGTGTAGTTTTGTTTATTGGTTAAACGATACATATTCAAAAAACGTTCTGTTTTTGTTTTAATATAAGAAAATAGAGGACGTCTCTGCAGCTGTGGGCACTTTATGGTCAGTGATGTACTGAAAAAGTCCTCAAAAGACTGTTTCGAATGCAAACCGATAGGCTGCTAACGGAAAAGTTGATAATCTATTGATCAAAGTGCATTTTCAACAATGTACCATTGTAAATCAAACACTCCAGTGAAACATATCACTAAACATTTGTTTAAATAAGCACTGAAGCAATTAACAGGATGACACATTGATGGCCTGTATATCAACATGGTGATAGTGGTGACTGGACGATGATATACGGGAATATTTAGATGTAATACACAGAGATATCATTAACGGACCTAGCTCTTGATAAGCTAGGAGTTGGGTTACAGTTTCAGATGCAAATGAACGTTGTGAAGTTCAAATATGATACTCATCATTTTATATGTAAGAACGAATTCAAAAATGTTCGGTTTTTGTTTGCAGTTATACACTTTGAGATCGAGCATGCAAATCAGCTTATAGACCTTATCTATTGACGTGATTTCAGTTCGTGGACTTGTGCCAACTAAACAGTTCATAATCCTTAAGATTTAGGTAATTATAACATGATTTCACTGCAAACTGATGTTATTCGTCAGACAGTCAGTCAGAACGTAATGTTTTTGTACGTATATGAGCGCATGTTAAACATGTTAAACATACCGCTTATGCAGACAGCCTTCCCTTCCAGTTCGACTCGTATATAGCACGATGAATTATCAGAATTACTGATTACATGAAGCATATAGGATCGTAGATTTATTCCAAAAGTTTAGTTCAAGGAGATAAATTTAGAAAGCTAAAGATGAATATGATGAGGAATTATGAAGATTGGAATTATAGAGAGTACAAAAAGTGGATTTACCCTCACCATTGCAGAAAATTTTGAGGCATGTCGTTCGAGGCCTCTAACCATCGTTCCTTGTGCTCGGCATAACGGAACCTACAGGAGCAAACATTTCAGCTAGTATCCCTACCAACACTTCGAGGAAAGAGCGTTCGACTATTGCGAAGAAAAAGACGTTATACTAAGTTTCTTGACAATAAAGCTTGCGTAAAAACGTAAATCATTTCATACAGAGTAAGTATCGTCAAATACACTGCAAAGATATGCGCGACAGGTAGATTAGTGACTTGATTTTAATGAAGATGTGTATCTATCTATAAAGATTACTATCACTTCTCCTGTTTTTATCGATGGTCGGCTGGATTATGGAGACGTTAAAATATAAAGAACAGAATAGACAAATGTTGGCGACTACCGACCCTTTGACGCTACGGAACATTTCATATTCATGAAGCATCTTTCTTGTATAAAGTGGATCTGATCTAGATAAAGTGAAACATGATAGAAAAGCAGCTAAACAATCTACCTTTTGAGGATAGTCTCAAGTTCGAATTACAATCTAAATTTCAAAATAAATACTTCGATGAATTAAACTACGGTTGTGCCTAGCAGAAAAATACAACTGTTTATTAACTCCGACCATATTGATAGATATTGAACGCGAATCAAACACCAGGACGTCTCAGTGTTCGACGAATTTGAACCTGCCTCTAGTTACAAACTTCTACTCAGCAAATTATTTTAAGAGTAGCGTTGAACTAATCAATTATAAAAAAACAATCAGTTGTCTTCTAATAACAATATCAGTGTATCAAAAGTATTATAAGTTGAAAACTTCAAAAAACAATGTAATCCTTTATTGAATTCATATATCATCATAATATACCATACAAACTTCAATGAAATATTCAATTAAATTCGCAATCGTACTGTTATTACCCACCTTATCTGAACAACATTTTTATTTGAGTGTCTTTTGCTACATAGAACACATGAAAATCGTTTCTATCTCACTCCAGACTTCATAAAAAAAAGAGAACTTCAGAATGACTGCCGACAGAGTTCACTGTTCAGACTTTGAATTACCTCCTCGAATGTAACAGTGAAAAGCAAGAAATGTGTGATGAAGCTGTATTTTTCATTCATATTTTCATGTTTTCACAATAAAATCTCTAGATTCTTTTAAAATCACAATTTATAAATTGAGTTGTTCTGCAAAGATAATTGGTATATATAAATATTATCACACAACATTTCCTTCTGTAATTCAGCTATTTCAACATTTTCAGTTGTCATTTACCACTAACTGGCTTAAATGAGTCTGTGGTTACATCAGTTTTAAATGAATCAAGGTGAGAAAGAAACAAAAAAATTAGTGAACGTTATTGTAATTGGGCATCACAAGGGACACCTTAACAGCTATCATTTTGTTGATGGTTGTCCAAGGATAAGAATTGCAGATTCACGTATCTTTTTTGACCACCTTGAATCACCACAACATATAAAAATGTACAAGTGATTACTCATGATGTGTAGGTATCACAGAACAGAATCATTCAAACAATATAATATTCAAAGTTTTGAAAATAAGGTAAGCATGTGTTAGGTTTCGAAGATGTTTGATTCCATGTGTTCTACATCTCATTATTTATATGAAACTAAGTAATATAGAATATAGTTTATTTTTTTCATATTTGATAGTATCTGCACGTACTCGTTGATCACGTTTATTTTATGTCCAACTGTTTCAGAGTTTTAAGTGTAATACAGAGAGTCTGCAAACCGTTATTTAGTCTATAGTTCAGTGATACAGTTATCTCCAGATAATCCATATATGTTTTAACGTTTCTGGAATATGTGACTATATATATACAGAAGATTTTACTGAATTGTGTGGTGTTACTGGTGGCATCGAATGACTTGAGTTCGTGAATTTCATTATCATTATATCACTCAAGATTGAAATTCAACGATTTCATACAGGGCATTATCGTTTTGATCGTTTCAAAGCTATGAACTGCATTGAATTATTGCATATGTATAAGCATAAAGATTAATAGATTCGTTAATAAAAAAATAGGAAGATAGAAAAATATAAAGAGATATGTTCATATATACAGCTGAATAAAACATGTGAGGGACCGTTTTCTATTGATAATTTTGCAAACAATGCATAATTTACTGGTGTAAAATTATTTTCCTGCTATTCAATTCATGAAATGGATGGTCACCTGTTATATTTCAGTGTATATATATATATATATTTCAGTGTACCCGAGTAATTACACATTGCTTTCCTAAGCATCTTGCATTTCTGCCAATTCAATTTCTTCTTAGAATTATCGAATTTATCCGATCGAAACATTTCAATCGTGATAATCATGGCTACCGGTTTATTGTTAGAAGCAAATCACGCTAAAGCCAGTTACATATCAACTTCATGCATGTAATTATTTGGCATTTGCGAATAATTACTTTTCACGTAACAGATTTGGTTATGTTTATGAGATAAATGCTAGCCCTTTGTCTGATCTCACATTATTGTACGTCGTGGAACGTGTTAAACTTGACAAACTTATTCTTTTCTAATTATTGTAAAACATTCTCTTTATTAGTGTTATATTCTTGATAATAGAGTCAGATAAAAATTATTCACGTATCCTACTAGAAAGTGTTTCCATTTTAACTGACCATGATTCCGCAATGTACATAAAATAATTTATTCGACGATCTCTTGACGACTGTTCTAATTGTCATCAATTTTAGGTATTGTTCACCAATATGCATGTGATATCTGTGCTCGATTGGATTGCTGCCAGTTTTCGGACTATATTTTTGATCAACGTTTGAATGCTTCGTTATGAATTCTATTGAAACTTCGGCTTTATTAGTAGCAGTCATCATTATTCTCAACAAAACCTTTCACTATCAGTCTATAAAGATCACCGTCTTCACTTTTCTAACGGTAAACTCAGCACGATTTTAATCATCTGGTATACTTTTGCGCAGTTTTCAGACATGTAATCATAAAAAAAATGTGGACGATTTTCATTTATTTTCTTGTACACATAACTGCAGATAATTCATTAGCATTCACTCTGAAAAAAAATATTGATACACGTATCTGAAAATGTGAATCAATCATAGACATGTAGGAGTGAATAATAACTTTGAAAAGAATGATAGATTAATTAGGACGAATCATAAACAGTGGATTTCGAGATTGAGTCATGCGAGGGAGCATGAACGGATTAATGGGGCCTGTTTCAATAATTGCTCGTTATATATTTTCCATGAATTCGGAGTACAGAACTTGTGAACTGACGGTTTTAATCGTTTTTATTTAAGTGTTGGCTAGCACGCCTTCTTCGCCTTCAAATCGTGGTGAACAATGGGTAGTTCATACTATTTTTATTCAAGAAAACTTTACGTCTTGTTGATAAGTTTGTTTAGTGCTTAAGTTGGTTTTCACACATTCGTCAATTATGTCCTTTGCTCATCTTATAACTACATGTTCAACAAATATAACGCCTGGTGTTTAGCAGTTTATTTAGATAAACGTCTGGTGACTACTTTTTTTGAATTGAGAAATATCTCACAAACGTATTTTCTAATTCATTGCGAATTTAATTGAATATTTCATTGAAGTTTGTATGGTATATTATGATGATATATGAATTCAATAAAGGATTACATTGTTTTTTGAAGTTTTCAACTTATAATACTTTTGATACACTGATATTGTTATTAGAAGACAACTGATTGTTTTTTTATAATTGATTAGTTCAACGCTACTCTTAAAATAATTTGCTGAGTAGAAGTTTGTAACTAGAGGCAGGTTCAAATTCGTCGAACACTGAGACGTCCTGGTGTTTGATTCGCGTTCAATATCTATCAATATGGTCGGAGTTAATAAACAGTTGTATTTTTCTGCTAGGCACAACCGTAGTTTAATTCATCGAAGTATTTATTTTGAAATTTAGATTGTAATTCGAACTTGAGACTATCCTCAAAAGGTAGATTGTTTAGCTGCTTTTCTATCATGTTTCACTTTATCTAGATCAGATCCACTTTATACAAGAAAGATGCTTCATGAATATGAAATGTTCCGTAGCGTCAAAGGGTCGGTAGTCGCCAACATTTGTCTATTCTGTTCTTTATATTTTAACGTCTCCATAATCCAGCCGACCATCGATAAAAACAGGAGAAGTGATAGTAATCTTTATAGATAGATACACATCTTCATTAAAATCAAGTCACTAATCTACCTGTCGCGCATATCTTTGCAGTGTATTTGACGATACTTACTCTGTATGAAATGATTTACGTTTTTACGCAAGCTTTATTGTCAAGAAACTTAGTATAACGTCTTTTTCTTCGCAATAGTCGAACGCTCTTTCCCCGATGTGTTGGTAGGGATACTAGCTGGAATGTATGCTCCTGTAGGTTCCGTTATGCCGAGCACAAGGAACGATGGTTAGAGGCCTCGAACGACATGCCTCAAAATTTTCTGCAATGGTGAGGGTAAATCCACTTTTTGTACTCTCTATAATTCCAATCTTCATAATTCCTCATCATATTCATCTTTAGCTTTCTAAATTTATCTCCTTGAACTAAACTTTTGGAATAAATCTACGATCCTATATGCTTCACATAATCAGTAATTCTGTTAATTCACCGTGCTATATACGAGCTGAACTGAGAGGGAAGGCTGTCTGCTTAAGCGGTATGTTTAACATGTTTAACATGCACTCATATACGTACAAAAACATTAAGTTCTGACTGACTGTCTGTCGAATAACAACAGTTTGCAGTGAAAACATGTTATAATTACCTAAATCTTAAGGATTATGAACTGTTTAGTTTGCACAAGTCCACGAACTGAAATCACGTGAATAGAATAGGTCTATATGCTGATCTGCATCCTCGATCTCGAAGTGTATAACTGCAAACAAAAACCGAACATTTTTGAATTCGTTCTTACATATAAAGTGATGAGTATCATATTTGAACTTCACAATGTTCATTTGCATCTGGAACTGAAACCCAACTCCTAGCTTATCAAGGGCTATTGTTGTTTCAAAATCGTGTAGACCACCTAAATAATGAGAAAGTATTTTGAAAAGAAACGTTTTCCGAAATTAATGAGTATGTGATCTTAGGTCCGTTAACGATATCTCTGTGTATTACATCTCATTATTCCCGTATATCATCGTCCAGTCAGCACTATCACCCTGTTGATATACAGGCCGTCATTGTTTCATCCTGTGAATTGCTTCAGCTGTTATTTAAAAAAATGTTTAGTGATACGTTTCACTGGAGTGTTTGATTCACAATGGTACATTGTTGAAAATGCAATTTGATCGGTAGATTATCATTTTTTCCGTTAGCAGCCTTTCGGTTTGCATTTGAAACAGTCTTTTGAAGACTCTTTCAGTACATCACTGACCATGAAGTGCCCACGGCTGCAGAGACGACCTCTATTTTCTTATATTGAAACAAAAACAGAACGTTTCCATATATATCGTTTAACCAATAGACAAAACTACACAGAGCAAGAAATCCTTAATTGCTCAGTTCGCAGCACAAAGGTATTCGAAAGAACATATTGCATCATGAATTCCTAGAAATCAAATCTCATTAGGAACAATAATCATCCGTTTAATGGAGGTTGTGAACTGCTGATTATTGTACTTCAATAAGCTCCAAGTTATCGAAGAATTTTAAAAAAACTGTAAATTTTTCAGCAATCAGAAACGTTTTCGATGCACCTTTGTTTGCATTCTAGACAATCGAGTCACTTGGAAATAATTAAATTTCTCAATCTCTTTTATGTTTGGAGTAATGTATCGATTTATCAGGTTAGTTTTATTTTGCATATTCTATATGATGAGAATATTTCTGGAATTGTAGTAAAACATTGTGATCAGTAGAGTGGATGCATGCTGAACCATAGGATGTTGCCAACAGAAGAAGAAGAATGATTGTCGTGCAAGTTCGTGGATTGAGTAAAGTTATCAATTGCCACCTGAGTTTTCTGGCTTGATGAATTACGTTTAAGCATTCATGCGCGATACGGAATGTTTTAGGCTCTACTACAATCGCCGAGTCGTTGACGTGCAGTTGCGACTAACAACTTGGTAACGGGCGCTAGATGATTTTGGTTATTATTATTACAGACCTGTATACTTCAATTAGAGTAGCCGATTTCTAACTCTGTAACATAAACCCGGATATCAAGAAATGACTCACGAAGACTCATGCAAGTCAAGGAAGTATAACAATTTATGGAAATAATTATTCTCACACCGCAGGTACGTTTATGTAATTCAGATATGCAGAGCGGTGTTCTAGACCAATATCCACCGACTACTCAAGAGCATTATTTAGAGGTCACAGATCTGAACTTACTATTAACTGGTAAATTTTCCCGGTTTAGGTGACACGAACCACGTGAGCGCAAATTAATTTGTAGATGTGTATATGCTCTGAAAGAGGGCTGGTTATCCTGATCGCATCAACTACAAGTTTATTCTTCCAGTAATCCACTAATCCGGACTATATGTATAGATATAATCGATCTCAGTATAGACAATAGAAGCTATTGCCTTCAGTGCATGTAACTAGTACCTTTGTTGTCCTTATTTTGATTGTCTAATTGATGGAACTGATCTAAACGGACATCTGTGAAAAATTCATCCAAAAGTGGTTCAAATGACAGTTTTTGATATTGGATAAAATTTTATTGATAAAAATGAGGAAAACTTTTATACGAATCGATATTTTTTATAAAGATCTAGTAATTAATGGCAGTTGCGTTTCATTACGAGGAGTAGTCAGGTTTATATCATCACAATAACAAAAATAATTGAAATAAAATAGTAAAATTATCAAAAGTATCAAAAACTCTAACGAAGGTTCCATACTTCATTAAGTAATATATGGCTCAATGAAATAACCTGAATTTGTATAATGCATAATGTTTAGTAAAATAATTAGAAGTTGATCATGATATATATATATATATATGTATGTATATATATATATATATATATATATATATATATATATATATATATACATTATCTGATGAAGCCTGTAGTGTGCCTATTAACGGCGTGTTCTTAAGCTCGGTTTATAAATCAGAAGATGAACTCCAAGTATCGTACACGTTTATTCGAGGCACACCACAAATCGAATTGAAGAAGCGAATAGGAGAAGGCTAGTGAGCCAACTCAAAGATATAGAGCATGACTAAGAATATATAGTCAGATAAGAATAAGACAGACATATGACATGCGAAATAGGTATGCA
>OX103972.1:39881559-39921633 GCA_944470395.2 Schistosoma turkestanicum | reverse complement strand
AACAAGTAAGCTGATTAGGAGAAATAACTTCAACATATCAACAAGGATTACTGATAACATTTGCCTTTCAGATAATTTAAGATCGATTATTCAAACGAATCAATAATAATCGTTCAATAATTAAGAATGTAATAACATAATGTAATCAAAATACTACATGCTTCATCAATACGTTATGTATGTATATTCATAACAAGTTCATTCTTAAACGCTTAACGAACCGTATGAGGGCGTTACGCAAACATGTAACGCATCTTCCGTATACACGTCTCTGCATATAAAATATGATGATTAAATTTCGAGACAAGGCAGCTGCTTATTGATTGAACGCTGAAATAGAACCAAAGGAAGTATAGTGTATAATGTTTAAGGAAATCGAACTAAATATTTACAAATGAACAATTCTTTCTTTTTTCTGGAGAGCATTTGCAGTTCCGTCGTAGATTTGTTGGTGTGATAAAATGTTTATTGTAAGATTTGTACGAACACTTGTATTTCCGTATAATTAACAGTCTCTGTAAATTGTGCATTTCACATATCCTACTGCGGACAGAAGCTACAAGTTTGGAGTTTTATTAACAAATGCTTTTTTTTGTTCTAGAGGGCATTTGCAGTTCTGTAGTTAATTTCTTTGTGTGGCGCAATGTTGATTGTTAGTAACTGATGATGAATCGATTTTACACATATATGGCTGTTTCTTTATGTTTTGCATTTTCACATATCCTATAACAGACAAAAACTTCAACTTTGAAGCTTTTGCATAAGATATGCAATGGATACTCCGGAATTAGTATCGAGAGATTGATAGTTGAAACGTCGATAATTACAATATTATCATATAAATGCTTGAATGTTAAGTGGTGGATAGTGAAGATATCAGATACATATGTTTTCTTCGTCGACCAACTGGATGTTGATGAGACTTATCTCATTGTCTAAGAATGTATAATTGATCAAATGATCAAACAAATAACTAACTCACTTGTCATCTGATCAGTTTTGATGATGTGAAATTACTAGACAATACACAATTCATCTGTAAATATCTTTAGTTTTATCACATATGTATGAGGTGTTCAACTTTTCATTGTTAGTCTTAACAATATCAACTTTACAATTACAGGTGATTTCGCTGACCATTTACTACTTAATGAAATGCAGTGACGAATATTCTCTGTTGTAAATGACTGTAGTATGTTTTATTGAATTTGTGATACTGTTGATAATCTCAAAATAACATGTCGACTTTTAATTCCTTTGTATACTATACTAATAGTTACACAATGAAATGATTATCGATTATTCATAAAATATCCCTAAAAATTTAATTGTGTTCTTTTATTTTCATCAGAATGATTCCATCAATATTTTAATACACTTACTGACATTTGGTAGACTTTTGTCTGAAATTTTCTCTCATCTTCATTTAGAATCATCTTATATGATGTAATAAAAATATATATATAATAATCTGCTCACTGATGTTTTATCCTTTAGAATTAAATCACTATATCAATAGATAGAACAGTGACAACTATGATGATAGAGTACTAGTTACTTGAAGCTGTGAGCTATCTGCTTCTCTTGTCATTCATGAGATCATGAACGGATTGACTAGATGAGGAAACCAGATTAAACCTATCTACAACTCAACATGCCTTTATGATTCATATCAAAACACGTTTGTTTTCAAAGAATAATTACAATGAATTTACTCGTTAGAAATTATTACTCATTTCAAAAACAACTTCACTTGTTACTTCAACTCGAGATGATGTCTGAAGTAATCGGAAAATTAGAGTCACTGTTGTGCAAATTACGTTTGCGTTTGTTTTGTATAAAATCAGATGCATTTGATTCAAGTGATCATGAGCGATCATCATCACTACATACAAATCGTAACGGCCATTTCAAGACTTATGTAGCTAATCAATTAAAACCGACTTTATCAGTATTGCACGAATAAGTTAAGCCAGTACACAAGCCTCTTTGTAAGAATCGACTTGTTAGATCAAGATGATCATCACGCTCATAATGGGGTTCATTCGCATTCAAAATTGAATTCTTCGTGAAAGCTTACCCGCAGAACACTGAAATAGCAAATATTGTTATTGTTTAAATTCAGTCACTTCATAATTTCTCATATCCCATTTTTTCGCTGTGCACCAGCCTTAGATTTATCACCTTGCAACTGAGCGACAATGATGTATGAACAGACTTCCTAAAATTAACAATCAAGCTGATCAAAAGCTTGCATATTTGATCATTTTTCAACTGATCACAATTAGTTCAATACCAAACAATGAGTTATCAAGTATGCAATGATCTCATTGAAACGTATTGTATTCGAATGTTATTATCTATGTTTATGCATTGTTATGTATATGATTACAGATTGCAATTAATTGAACTTACAGTTAAAAAGAATTACAAACAATATGTAAGCGTTTGATAGAGGAATCTTGTTGTGGCTGAAATAGTTTTTGTACTTCAGATGTTCGATGAAGATGCATACCAGTTGTTTCGAGAATGCGTGTACCGAATGAACGATTTGCAAAAACTCTTTACTTTAATTACATTGAATAAAAGCATGATGGATGGATGGATGGATGCTGTGAACTGAACAATACAAGATATATTATTTTGTGTATCATGATGATCACGTGATAAATACAAATTAAAACACGATGTTATAGTGTTCAGAGCCAACCAGACTACGATCTTTACGTTGATGAGAGCTACATAAATGTCACTCAGGTTTCAACAAGGAGAAATTTAACACAGTTTCGATGATTTAACTGAAGTATTAAACAGATGTATAGCTTGAAGATTAAATAGCTGGTTTCTGTAAACGACAATATTATACGGATCAAATAATAAATTGAATCGAATCAATCAATAAAAGCAACTTATTTGATGGAGAGAAAGTATGGACAGTGAAAATAGTACGTTACAACCTATTAGCAACTGAAGAAGCGACTTTCGAGAATGAACAAACCTTAGAGTATCTAGGCTACATCTTCAATGAACACTGTAGATCTGACACAGATGGGAAAGCAAGAATTAGCAGAACAGAGGATTCATTTATAAAAGTAATGGCATATCAAAATCACTACAACTACTGAGATAAATCCAACTTCAAATTTCGTTCACGAACGTCGAAAGGTTCATGATGTATGGAGCATTCACATTGCTTCCTTCGAAAGACATCATCTGAGAACTACACTTGTGAGTGTACAGCTAACTTCTAACTAAACTGAATATCTGTCAACGTGACAATAATGACATAATCAACTTGGTATGTGAGGGAGGATTGTATTCGAGCAGGTGAAGATATATTGAAGGAGCACTATTGGTCATATACAACAAGGTGACAGAAATCAATCAACTTATTGACAACAGATATGGTAATTTCGATTTCTCGCGGACATACAAAAATAAATGGCACTCGAAAACATCTGTTGTTAGAATTATACACAAAAAATTCATTTGTATATTTGGGGAATTGAATATGCGAAAAATTAATGTAGGATAATATCGATTCTTCAAGCTAATTGGAATCAAACACGTTGATCAGTAACATCAAAACACCAATTAAATTTTGTCATTTTTATGTGCAATTAGATGTGTTGTTCTTGTTCATAAATGTATGTTCACAAATGTATTGGACATTGAAAATCATCAATATTTCACATGTCATCAAAATATGTAACGGTGATGACATTTATTTTACATCATGGCAGTTCTGTTTTGCTATAAAAATAATACACTGCACTAGTAACATTACTACTATAGATATGTACACTACTGAACTGAACATAATAATACATGTTGTGATTAATATGATACAAATATTCATTTTAGTTTACAATACAGTCGAGTGAATCTTTTCAAATTAGAATTCTATAATCAAACTCTACGTTTATTCACTTGAAGACCATTAGTGCCGTTGTGTATTTCAGACAAAAAAGGGGATGCTGAATAGAATGGTAATACGATAGTATGAGGATTGCTTGAAACGGGCAGTTTGTGTCTATTTCCGATCAGAATATTATATGCTGGTTCACGTCATTATATTCAGTGAACAAATCATTTACTAAAAATATTTCACCCTGTAGCGTATGACGTAATAAAAATCAATACATGAGAATGGTCCATCAATAACGGATATCAGTATGGGAATGCTATATAATTTACTGGTAATGCTATAGACGTGAGTACATATGAGTTCAAACGTTTAGTCAAGTACTGATTTCTAAATGGTATTTAGTATATTTTAACAACCATTTTCGACAACATTTTCGAAGTTATTTGTACCGGTGTTGTGGCACCAACAATTGATCATGACGACGTGGAAGGTAAAAAATATTGGACAGGTATACGTCAAATTGCCAAGATCGTTTACTGAGCTCCATAGAAGTCTACTTAACTTCGTTTGCTCGAGTGCACGAATAATGTATTGTTTTCCTGCAAATTTACAGCATTTATTAGCCGTGGTATGTGAATTAAAATGAAAACTTGGTAAGTAGATTTGTGTTAGCCATAAGTTAACTTGTAGCCGACTGTGGGCAATTTTCAGTCCGTATGTTGGAACAATTGTCAACATAATAATAAAATCAAATGACTGTGTACACCGAAAACGGTTGCGTTTGAAAACATTTATAATTGTGGTGTTTCGTTAAAGACTGGAAATTGGACTTTGAAAATGTCACACAACACTATTAATTGTGGCCTAATGTACGAGAAAGCAACTGTCCTAAATTTTGTCTTTCCATCGGATCTGCAAAATTATGAACACCTTTCATAGAGATGTCATTAGGATCCCTACCGTCACCAGTGAACTTACGGAACATAACGTACTAGATTAGGTCACGATTACAAAATAAAATTTTGCTCGAAGGCACGCTTCGATATTGTCGTTTCGGCTTGAGAGTACGGGAACAATTGACTTTAAAATTGTAGGTGTGTTGCGCAATATTATGAATAGGTTGTTTGAAATCTATATGAAAGTCGGTGAATACAAACATTGTAATTATATACAGATATACCCGAACTAACGAAAAAACAGACTTGCAATATCTCCTTGAATGTGCTAGATCACTGTAAGGTTTAGTATATAATATATCACAAATCCAGCACCATTTTATAAATTGTGTGTTCATTTGAACGATGGTTATCATGTAGACGCTGAACTGAGCTTGCAGGTTGATTCGAACACATGAAATGCATGGAACACAATACTGACACCTGATGTTAATTCCTGAATGAATGCTTTAAGGTGGAGTATGCTTTGTACAACTTATAAGGTCGAAATCAATTTCAATTGCATTTTCAATAATTTCAAAATTTTATATAAACCTACATAACTAATTTACCTTATCTGGAAAACTGACTGTGAATAAACAGGACTACAAAACATGAACTAAGAACAAGGTATACAATTTTCGGTGAAACAGTCCTGTGCACAAGATTACGTAATAAACATAATCTTATTTAAATTTCAACTAAATACCTAGTAGGAGTAGGATACAGAGCTAGTTAAACTCTATGCCCGACTTCGATAAGTTTCACTGGAATGATAGGTCGCTTACTTTCAAAACTAAGTCGAAAACCCAATGGAGATGGATAGACTGCTCGTCTTAGTATGAGGACACCGTTAATGCTAATACACCACCGTACAAGTCAGAGTTGCACTTGAGATCACGTTACTGAGACAATTGTACTCACAACGTATCTTGTGGATAAGACTTATCAATGACACATATATTTTGTACAAGAGTGAGTGTTGAAATTTTTCCGATATTTGAATATGAATCAAATCGTTGTATTCAGCAAACTGCTTGATATGCAAATAACAATTCACATAAAAGGATGTTTCGTAAAAGTTAAAATATTTGCTGATTTGTAGGTGTTTTTTTGAACACAGAACATTGGCTAGTCATGCCTAAACACGTTTATTGCTTACTTGTTAGCTCAACAGTGAAAAAAACATCCGTCGATTGGGCAGCTTAAACAAATAAACGAAAACAGTTGACGATATAATACCTATAAATTCCAATCAAACCTTCGCGAATTTCGGATAGAAACCATGCCTAGTTAAAGTCCAGAAAAAGCATTAGACCCCGATAAGTAACAGTACTATTAACAACCATAAATATCAGTAGACATCATTACCTATAAAATAATACAGCTCTGTTATCCTATGGAAAAAGCATTCTTTTTTACTGTTCAATAAACATAAGGATTGACTATATCGAGGTTCTAGATTACCATTATAAAATTTACCAGAAAGCCAAAATTATTGTTCTTTGATGTGATAAAATGTTCATAGAAATACATGAATAAAATAGAAGGAACATGGCAAAACGTGTTAAGGGTTTTAGCAACGAATGTAAGTTGACCAATCCAAATCGAATTATGTAATTTTCAGGCTTCAAGATTGCGGAAGAACATCTTACCAGGAGTGTGTACTACTAGTACATCGTTATACGCTCTTCATCAGTAATGCTTTTGAACAGAGTACTGTTAGACTGAGTGAAAAATTGACTATCCAAACGACATTGAGAATCACGGGCGGGATTCCGTAGAATTTCAATGTTGGTATAATAAAATACAGAGTAATTTATATCAATTTTTTCTATTTCTTTCTACGGTCGAGTGAATTACAGAAACGGTAACTTGTAACGAATAGTATAGATTATGGTTCGCGGATGCTGACGCTCTGAAGCTATTGGCCTTTTCATATCCACGCGGAATCATCTTCGAAAAAAATGCATATGATTTAAATAAAATGAAATGAAATGACAAAACAAAGTAAGAATTTCTACATTCAAGGAATATCTCAAATCCAAAAGATTTGATGACATACACCAAAGACACTTATTTCGATGCAAACGTCAAGATCAGATAATACGATGAAGTAACCTACTTTGGTCATCTGGAGAAAGAGGAAAAGAGAATTGCCGAATAGCTGCAAGCAGTGTTTGCAATAGGAATCGATGATTCACGTTTCTTTACTTAACTCTCCGAATCACCATCATATATAGGTATGTACAAGTTATTATGAGATGGTGGAAAAAACTTGTAGCTCAGGTGGATGATTGTGTTGGTTTTTTGTTCTCTGAGCTAATTGTTTTGGTTATTATTCAAGGCATGTAGTGATTGCAGAACACGATCATTCAAACAATTTAATATTCAAAGTAATAAGTAAGAAATAATGTGTAATTTCGATGATATTTACTATGTGAGCTCAGTTGAGTTTGGAGTTGAATCATTTTTTGACATTTCAAAGCATCCGCACGTACTTGTTGATCATGTTCACTGTACCTCAAAAGCAATCACAGTTTCAATTGATACACTCGGATTTGATGAACCTATATTTAGTCCAAAGTTCAGTAATCACTAGTCAATCAATGAATGTTGTGAAGTTATTGATGTATTGAACTATAAATTTTGGAAATTATACTGAATCGTGTAAATAAAACGCTGGTAATGAATGATGTGAGTTCCCTTACTTTATTATCAATATGTCAATCCAGCTTTAGGTTTCATAATTTCATTTTGTGTAAAACAGTCTTTATTGTTTAGATGCATTGGATGGCATTGACTATTTGAAAATGGATAAGTTTTTATTAACCGTAGATTCATAAATAGATTGATGGATATGTAGATAGATTGATCGGAAAAACATTCAGATAGACAGTTGGATGAAACATTGTGATGGGCAGAATTCCAGAATTCTTCAAAATCTAAACTTGTAAGTATACCTGCCAACAATCACTTAACCGTGAACGTACAATTTTAAAATTATTAGTTGATATTTCTGTGTTATTCATGTAATTACATAGTGCGATTTTGCATATTGTATTTTTGCTTATCCAGTTTATCGTGAAACTGTCGACTTTGTTCAATCTGAACATTTCAACGAATAAAGCGAGGGCATTCGCTTCAGTGTTAGAAGCTAATAACAATAACGCAATTTGTCATTCTACATCGTGCATGTAATTAAATAACTTTTTCTAACAATTCATCATTATCGTGGCAGATTTTTTCTGGCCTGTTGCAAGGATCCAGGTCGTTTATCTGGTGTCACATTATTGTAAGTCATAAAACATGGAAGAACGTGTGAATCTTTTTTATGTATTATTGATTGAGATATTGGTGAAAAGAGATGATATGAAGGAAATCCTAATAAATCCTAGGGTTACTTACGCACTGTCCATTTTAGTTATGTTTCTCTTAAATGAATGTGAACACTTCGCTTGTTTACATTGCTTCTAGTATATCGAATATACATTTCTTGAAATTTCTGATATTTCGTACCACACTGAAAATACACTCCGGTTTATTTGTTTCGAATCGCATTTACGTTCTACAGATTCACAGCACTATTATTCACAGTGATCATTATTATCAACAAAAGATTTCATTCTGCATCTTCAAGAAACGCCCTCTTCATTATCTTAACGGTTAGTCCGAAATGTTCTTTATCATCTTGTTTATTTTCACCCAGTTTTATTAATATTATCATGCTAAATGTTAACAATTCGCATTCATTTTTTTGTATGAGTTCGACTCAACATACAACTGATGTGAATTTTATAATTCAGTGAGTCATGCTTTTGTATCGCTTGTCAGCATTCTCTCTAAAATGCAGTATTACTGATACGCGTATCAGAGAATTCAAATCGCTCATGTTTGTCGAGTTACCATTCAATTTTGTGTCGGACAATGCGTAATTCATCTTCGTCATCATCTTCAAGAAACACTAATGCTGAGCTGATAAAATCGTTATGCTTAAATTATAACGCGTTCAAATAAGTAGTGTAGCGGGAACAAAACAATGAAACAGCGTCCAGGTAGAATACCAAATTTTATCAGCAAGGAGTCTTGATATAGCGTAGAAGTAATATTCTAAAAAAACAGCCAGCACAAAATGAATCAAAATAGTGAAACTGCGTTTATTTAAACTCTATAGAGACGTCCTTGGGGCGGTCACAATAATAGTACACTAAAATGACACAGTAACAAATCACTGACAAGGTTCTCTCTGGTGGGATATGTGATTTTCAAGTCAACTGACCGGTACATGAAAGTAACTCAAAATACAGATATATATGCATTTGGTTGTGAGGATCTAATATACCTCACAATTTGTTTCATGATTATGTTGTTTTTAAATGTGCATGTTTGTCCGTTGCGTGTTATCTTTCAACCGCATATACGTCGTTTGTGCGAAAACAGTTGCGAGATATTCCAAAATTCACAAAAAGCACCTTGCATACATATTGGTAATAGTACTATTCACTGCTCGGAATTCAAACTGAGAAAAGCGCATATACAATTATCCGCCGGCAGTTTATCTCCATGTTCATTGATAGGAATTTTTAATCATAAACTAACACGTTATTTGTTTACTTCTCAGGTAATCGTTTGGATAATCGGTGTTGGATTAATAAGCCCACCTCTTGAGTGGATCGATCGCATTATTGCTGCTAATGTTGCATTATTAATAACGATTCATGCTATCTTTTTTGGTATAAATCTGGAACATTCAGCACGAAAATTGAGGATCGTGTTATTTATTATTTGTTGTTCATTATTAGTGGCTGGAATCATTTTCTCTTATCTTGCAGAAGTTCACAGGTTTTTAAAACATGTAAGCCTATTATTATTATTAACTTTAACATATCTAAAATGATTGTTGACAACTTCTGTTTTCGATTGAACATGATCAACTATTCAAACAAAAGGGTTTACCTGAATCGCAAAATAATAATTAACTTTCGTGATATATACACATCAATAAAAATACTATATTTCTCATTCATAAGTTATGTATGTATAATCATTCAAAATTCACTTTTTTAATTTACGTGTAACTAACAGCATGATGGCATGATGCGAACGATTTCGCAGTTATTGCGCATGTACGACAACGTATGTAAAATAATGAATTATAAAATTCGGGGGAAGGCAGTCGCGATGAATTAAACATTGATCAGCGTTTATGCCATATGTTGTTGAAATAGAACCTCAATAATTCCTGCCGTTATTTCGAGAATACAAATTTTGTTAATAGTACTCATCAAATACATTACTGAAAAATTCGGAGTCAGCTGATCTGATGTACTAATCGCCTTCATGAACAAACACGGAGTTAGTGATCAACCACATGGTGAACATGAATTTAATTGAACTCTGACTTTACACACTGCATTATTGTTGTAGTTTTGCGGAGGTAGATAGTTCAAGGATACGAATCAGAAATTCACACTGAATATTTTTGTATCTCTGCTTCAGAATATATTTGAAATTCTGTCATTGATCAGTTGGTGCGGTGGAATGTTTATGGTTAGTTGCTCATGAACTGATAAATTTCCTCATAATTTAGTATTTTTGCACATTGAGCATTGTGAATATCGTGGAAGAGACATGAAATAAAACTGAAGAATTTACGAAGTTATCCTTGAATGAGAGATCGAAAGTGTAAATGCCTTCATTTCCGATGTTTAAATAGGAAGGCTTGAATATTAGTAATTGAATAGGGAAGATTTGATATTTTTTAGTTTCTTTCGGGTGATCTCATAAACGTCGATGGATCAAATGATCGAACAAATAACTGAGATTTTATTTGATTTATCTGAATGAAGCTTACTTACTAGACAATATAGACTTCATCAGTAATAGTTCTAAATATATATATATATATATATATATATATATATATATAACATGATCAACTTCTAATTATTTTACTAAACATTATGCATTATACAAATTCAGGTTATTTTACTGACCATATATTACTTGGTGAAGTAGGGCAAATCTGAAAATTACTCTCTATTGTATATGGCTTTGGAACCTTCGTTAGAGTTTTTGATACGTTTGATCATTTAACTATTTAATTTCAATTAGTTTTGCTTTTTTGATAACATAAACCTGACTGCTCTTTGTAATGAAACACAACTGCCGTCGATTACTAGATCTTCATAAAAAATTTAGATTTATGTAAACGCTTTCCTCACTTTTACTAATAAAATTTTATCCCATAGCAAAACTGGCATTTGAACGACTTTTGTATTAGGTTTTGTCAAATGTCCATTTAGATCAGTTCCATCAGTTAGACAATAAAAATGAGAACATCAGAGGAACTAGTTACATGCACTGTAAGCCAATAGCTACTCTTGTCTATACGGAGATCGATTATCTCTCTCTCTCTCTCTCTATATATATATATAAATATATATATATATATATATAGAGAGAGAGAGAGAGAGAGAGAGTCCGGATTACTGGAATAAAGGAAGATCGAACTTGCAATTGATGCGATCAGGAGTACCAGCCCTCGTGGAGAGCATATGCACATCTACAAATAATTTATCAAATAACAGAACGATGAGATCTGTGACCTCTAGATAATGCTCTTGATCGGTCGGTGGATGCAGGTCTAGACCACCTGAATTACTCGCAACATAAACGTAACTGCAGTGTGAATAAAATTATTTTCATGGATAGAGAAACATCTGTGACTTGCATGAGTCTTCGTGAGTATATTTTAGATATCCGGGTTTATGTTGCAGCGTTGGAAACCGGCTCCCCAAATAAAAGTAAACATGTCTGTAATAATAATAATCTAAAATATCTAGCAACCTTTACCAAGTTGTTGGTCGCAACTGCACTTCAACGACACACGGTTGTAGTACAGACTTAAACATTCCGTAACGCGCATGAACGCTAAAACGGCAGAAACCTCAAGTGGCAATGTATAATTTACTCAATCCACGATCTTGCACGACCATCATTCTTTGTCTTCTGTTAGCGACATCCTCAGATTCAGCACGTTATCACTCTACTGATTACAATGTTTTACTACAATTCCAGAAATATACTCATCATATAGAATGTGCAAAATAAACTTAACCTGATAAATCGATACATTACTTCAAACATAGGAACAGATTGAAAAATTTAATTTTTTGAAAAGTAGGAGAGTTATTTAAGTGACCTGATTGTCTAAAATGCAAACAAAGATGCATCCAAAACCTTTCTGATTACTGAAAATTTGACAATTTTTTAAAATTCTTCTATAACTTGAAGCTTATTGAAGTACAATAATCAGCAGATTACAAGCTCCATTAAATGGATGATTATTGTTCCTAATGAGATTTGATTTCTAACAATTAAATGGGGCCATATGTTTTTTAGAATAGGTTGATGCAGTGAACTGAGCAATACGGGATTTTTCGCTCCCTGTAGTAATGCTTATCGGTTAAACAATATTTACGGTAACGTTCTGTTCATGTTTCAAGATTAGAAAATAGAGGATGTGTCTGCAGCTGTAAGCACCATATGGTCAGTGATGTACTTATAATACTGAAAATGTCCTTGAAAGAGTGTTTCGATTGCAAACTGATAGGCTGGAAACTGAAAACGTGATAATCTACTGATGAAAATGCATGTGAAACAATGTATCATTGTGGATCAACTAATTCAGCGAAACATATCACCCAAAATTTTTCTCAAAAACCAGTCAAGTAATTTACAGGATGATACAACCAACGGCCTTTATGTTAACCTTGTTTGACTGGTGACTGGTCAATGATATACGGAAATATTAGGATGAAGAACACAGAGATATTGTTAAGGGACTTAAGATCACATACTTGTTCCAAGTTAAAATAAATTTCAGAAAACGTTGCTTTCCAAAATACGTTCTTATTATTTTGATGGTTTTCATGATTGCGAGAGCTGGTGAAAAGCAAGGAGTTTGGTTGCAGTTTGACATGCAAATGAACGTTGAGTACTTCAAATATGATATTCACTACTAAATATGAAAAAGGAATTCAAAAATTAATAGTTTTTGTTTGCAGTAAAACACTCCAAAATCGAGCATGCAGGTCAGCTTATAGACATTGTATTTTCACCATATATCAGTTTGTGGCTGTGTTATAACTAAACAATTCGTCATCCTTAAGATTTAGGTAGCTAAAACGTGTTGTCTACTCAAACTGTTAATATCCGTCAGACAGTCAATCAGTTCGAACGTGATGTTTTTGTGCGTATATCAGCGCATGTTTACATTCCGCATCATCAGACAGCCGTCTCCGTCAGATCAAATCGTATATAACAGGAAGAAGTAGGGGAATTACTTAACTACCGAAAATATATAGGATGGTAGATTTCATTCAACATGTATAGTTGAGTGAGATAAATTTAGAAAGCGAATGATGGAGATGATGGGGAATTGTCAAGATTAGAATTTTAGAGAACACAAAGAGCGGATTTACCTGCGTCATCGCAGTAGATTTTGTGGTTTTTAGTTCAAGGCCTCTATCCATCGTTCCTTGTGAGAAAGCGTTATCTCTGCAGATGCTGGGTTTCTGATGAAAACATCCCACTACTCTCCTATCCTTAGAAGTACGAAGATGTCCACGGACCGTGAGAGGTTACTTTCAGTCTTATCGTTCTCCAGCTGCCCTGCAAGGGATGGGAGAACCTTCAAGAGCATATGTTCAAGCCAGTATCGCTCGGTTGTGTCATCGCGATAAACAATCCCTATCAACAGATCAAGGAAAGGGCGTTCGACTAGTGCGAAGAAAATGACGCTATACAAAGTTTCCTGAAAATACAGGTTGCGTAAGAACGTAAATCATTTTATACAGAGTTAGTATCGTCGAGTTCACTGCAAAGATATGCGCGACAGGTAGGTTAGTGTCTTACTTTTAATTAAGATATGTATCTGTCTATAAAGATTACTATCACTTCTCCTGTTTTTATCGATGGTCGACTGGATTATGGAGATGTTAACATTTAAAGAACAGAAAAGAAAAGGGTTGACGACTACCGACTCTTTGACGCTACGGAAAATTTCATATCTATGCAGCATCTTTCTTGTATAAAGTGGATTTGATCTAGATAAAGTGTAACGGAAGAGAAAAGAAACTGGGCAATCCACATTTTAAGGATTATCTCAAGTTCTAATTCCAATCAAACTTTCAGAATAAATTTTTTGATGAAGTAAACAACGGTTGTCCTCAGCAAAAAGATACAACATTTTCAATAACCCTGACCATAATGACAGATATTGAACGCGAATGAAACAAAACACCGAGTGTAAACTACTTCGAATGCAACTTTCAAATTTAAATATTTCGATAAATTTAAATATGGTTGTCATCAAGAGGAACTAACAAGTGTTTATTAACTGTGATGATCTTCACAGATCGTGAGCGCAAAGCAAGAAAATCTAGTAAATATATAAACATACCATGGTTAGATAATTTTAGCGAATTAAAATACACACATCGTGAAAAATCAATTAGTCATCATATCAGTGTTTTAAAAGTTTTGTAAGTTGAAAACTACAAAGGACAATGGAATCCTTTATTGAATTCATATTTCATCATAATATACAAGACAGACTTCAATGAAATATTTTAAAGAATTTGCAATCACACTGTTACATCCCACCTCATCTGGACAACATTTACATTTGAGTCTCTTTTGACACATTGAACACATGAGAAACAGTCTCACTTTCGCTCAAGACTTCACAATGGAAAGGACTTCAGAATGGCTGCCGTCAGAGTTTGTTCTAAACCTGTTCAAACTTTCAATTACGTCTTCAGATATGAAATTGAAAAACACGAAAAGTCTGATGAAGTTATATTTTTCATTCATATTTTGATGTTTTAACAATAGAGTCTCTTGATTCTTTTAAAATCACAATAAAATAATCCAGTGTTACTGCAGAGATAAATGGTAAATACAACTGGGTCACACAACATTTTCTTCTGTACTTCAGCAATGTCAACATTTTCAGTTGTCATTTACCACTACTTGGCCTGAATAAGTCTGTGGTCACGTCAGTTCCAACAAAACAAGGTGAGAAATAAACAAACACAATAGTGGACTTTATTATAATAGGACATCACTAGAGACACCTCAACAGGTAACATTTTGTTGATTGATGTCCGAAGATAAGAATTGCAGATTCACGTTTCTTTTTTGACCATCTTGAATCACTACTACATATAGCAATGTGTAAGTTATTATTCATGGTGTGTAGGGATCGCAGAACACAACCATTCAAAAAATATAACATCCAGAGTTATTAAAATTAGGTATGTGTTAGGTTTCGATGATGTTTGATTCCATGTATTCTCCCTCCCATTATTTATATGAAACTAGGTTGCATAGAAGATAGTTAACTTTTTTTAATTCATAGTTTCTGAGATCTTGTTCACTGAATGTCGAATTGAACAGAGTTTCACGTGTATTACAGAGAGTCTGTATATCGTTATTTAGTCTAAAGTAATCTCTAGAAATCCATATATGTTGTAACGTTTTTGGAGTATGTGACTTTATATACAGAAAATTGTACTGAATTGTGTGATGTTAACGCTGGCATTGAATGATGTGAGTTTGGTAATTCTATTATGCTTATATCACTCGAGATTAAAGTTTAACAATTTGATTCAAGTTATTATTGCATCGATTGTTTCAGTAATTTGAACTGCATCGAATTATTCAATATGTAGAAGCCCAAAGATTCATAGAATCGTAAACAGATGAATAGAAAGATAGAACGATATGAAGAGATATGTTCAGAGACACTATTTCATCGATATTTCTACAATCACTATCTAATTTACCGGTGTAAATTATTTTCCTGCTTTTCAAATCATGAAAAATGTGGTTACCTGCTAATCCACGCCTGACAGTTAAAGTTAAATTGTAAGAATAATTGTTTATATTTCAGTGTAATTCGTCTAATTACATATTGGTTTTCTAAGCATCTTACGTGTTTGCCAGTTCAGATTTTTCGTAGAATTATCGAATTTATCTGATTGAAATATTTCAATCATGATAATCATGATTACGGGTTTATTATTAGAAGCAAATCACACTAACGCCAATTACATACCAACTTCATGCATGAGAGAAATTTGACATTTGCTAACGATTGACTGTCCTTATAACAGATTTCGTTATGGTTTTTGGCTGAATGCTGTCCGTTTATCTGGTCACATATTATTGTAAGTCATGGAAACTGATAAACTTGACAATCTAATTTTTATCTAATTATTGTACAACATTCCAGTCACCAGTGTTATATTCTTGATAATAGAGTCGGATAACAATTATTCAAGGGATTCATGTTGAGGGTTCTTTTTAGAATGTGCTTCCAGTTTAAATGATCATGATTGCGCAATGATCATAATATAATCTATTCGACAGTCTCTTGACGACTGTTCTCATCTTTAACCATTTTATAGTTATTTTTCTCTAATATTCATGTAATACCTATGCTTCATCGGATTGCTGCCAGTTTTTCGCATAAATATTTGGTAATGGTTTGAATGCTACATAATATACTCTTTTAACACTTCAGCTAATTTTGTTGTACAATTAATATACACGTTACTGATTGATAGCACTACTGTTCACAGTCATCATTATTCTCAACAGAAGCTTTCACTCTTAATCGACGAGGAACACCATCTTAACCGTAAGTTCAACATGATGTATCTGGTATATTTTCATGTAGTCTTTAGAGATGTCATTATATAAGTTGTTAAAAATTTTCATTTATTTTCTTGTATGATTTCGATGCAACAGATAACTGCAGAGAATTCATAAGCAATCATTACTATTGAATTGCTTATCTGAGGATGTCGATCAATCGAAGCTATGATGGAGTCAGTGACAAACTTTGAAAGAAATGATAGATGAATGAGGATAAAAAGTATAAAGTGGAGATTGACGGTGCATCACGAGAAGGATTGTGAACAAATATATGAGGCCTGTTAGATTAGTTGCTCGTATCATATTTCCGATAATTTCGAAGTGCAGAACCTGTGAACTGACAGTTTCAATCGTTTTACTTTATATATTATTTGGCGTGTCGACTGAGCCTTCAATTTTGGGGTGGACAATGCGTAGTTCATCATTTGTTCATTCAAGAAAAAGTTAAAATCAAGTGATAAATTCGTTTTGACTTGACGTTGGTTTTCCCATATTCATGGGTTCTGTCTCTTGGTGAACTTATAATAACATGTTTGATGGATAAGATACTTCATTTGTGTGATGTTGCTCTCGAGGTTGACTGCCTTTAATTCTTGTTTGTCAAACATAACCACATTGCTTCTTTAATTCGTAGATGGTTATCTGGATGATCGGTTTGGGTTTACTGATACCTCAAGGACGGTTGTACGAACAAGGTATTGCAGATATTGTGTATTTTGCACGTAAATGAAGGATAATGTTATTTTCTTTTTGTTCTTCATTTTTAGCTGCCGGAATAGATTTCTCTATTTCTGACATAGTTAGCAAAGTTTCAAAAAGCGTAAGCCGTTATAACTTCACCATATCAAAAATGAATACTTAGAACTTTTGTTCTTCCAATAGTTTATGATCGATTATTCAAACGTTCACAGTTTACCCTAAACGTCAACTTATTATTGACCTGTGTGAAATTTACACATAAATCACGAAGAATATTTGAGTCATTTATCTCTTATGTGTTTATAATCGTATCAAAGTCATTGCTATTCATTGTGATGGTGTTTCGTTCTCTTGGCTTATTGTTTTGGTTGTGAAAATATGGAACGCTTCACGATTCTGCCTGTCATCCTTGCACAGTGGCCATATTTTCACAACCAAAACAACCGGCTCAAAGAACGAAACACCACCACAATCATCCACCTGAGCTACAAGTTTTCTCCATCATTGATATTCATCCACGTATACCATAAAGTATGAAAGCGTTAAGGCAATGTTTCCTCAGGTTTTGTAAACACAACCGTATTTGTTAAATAATGAGTTTCAAAATTTGAGAGAAGGCAATCGCTATGAAATAAACAATGACCATCTCCATGTTTAAATGTTGTTGAAATTGCACGTCACAGAGTCCTGACAACATTTCAGGTATACACATTACGTTATTATTATTCATCAAGTACATTATTCACATACGCGAAAAATTTAGCTGATTTGTTCTAAAGCTTGCTCTTTTGAGCGAGATAAACATCTGACATTTTGTGAATATGAATTTTACCCAGCTCTGTTTCGACAAAGCGCATTATTGTAGCAGTCACAACACTCAGTATATTTGCGGATGAATAATGTTAAGAGAGTTTGAATAAAGTATTTAGAAGGAAAAATTGTACCTGTTTGTTCTAGATGGCATTTGCTATTCTGTCGTTGATGTGTTGGTGTGCACTATTTATTGTAAGCTACATATGAGCAATTTAATTCTCACATAATTTATTGTCCTTCTATATATTGCATGAAACAATATCGGACATTATACAGAAATTACAACTTTGAAGCAATTGAATAACTGATGCAATGCGTACACCAGAATTATTTACCAGAAATCCGTGTTGAAAAGTCGTTAGTTCCGATAATATAATATGAAGGCATGATTATAAAGTACTGAATAGTGAGAGGCTTGAAGGTACTGAATAGTGAAGATTTGATATTTCGTTCGTTTCTTTCATCAACCTTCTGGATGTTGAGGAGACTGATCTTATTGTCTACGAACGTTTAATTTATTAAATGACCAAACGAATGCGTCACCAGTCATTTGCTTTCTTTGAATGATGTGAAAGCACTAGACAGTATACAGGTAACCTCCTAATATCTTCTAATTTTCAGACTAAAAATTATCCCTTTTATAATTACAGAGGATTTTACTCACCACATATAACTTGATGAAATACTGCGAAAATTGGAAGATTACTCTCTTTTGTTTATGACTTTGGTACCTTTCTTCGACTTTGTGGTAATGTTGGTTATTAAACAATATTATGTCAATTAATTATAACATAAATCTGATCACTCCTTCTAATCTAACTCAACATCGTATCCTAGTTCTTCATAAGATATTTTGACACTTGAAAAAGATTTTCATTGTCTATCAATAAAATTTTATGCGAAACAAAAACTGTCGTTTGATACACTTTAGTCTCTTTGATCCATCAAATTCTAGGCCAATCAAAATTAAGCTAACGGAGAAACTATTTACATAAGCTGCAAGCTAGTTACTTCACTTGTCTGTCCTAGGATTTTTCTGACCACATCGATAACTTGACGTAAAAGAGGTCGAATTTTTCTTCAAAGCAGAATCAGTTTGTGTGAGAAGTAAATTGTTTGACCGTAGATGCTACCTTGATATGGCTGAAAAACATGATTCAATCGGTTCTACCATGCTAGGAAGGTCGATTGGAGAACAATTAGACCAAAGGCGGCCTCTCAAGGTGTAGAGGCCTTGTCTTACTGCTGACTGACGAGAGCTGTGACAGCAGTAAAGTCATTCTACCCCACAACCAGGATCTCTAGTGATCCTGCCATCTCACGAGTAAAGAATTGGTTTGAAAAGATCAAGCCTAAAATTGTCATTTCATGTGGTACCTCACAGATTTCCGTCTGCATCAATAAGGGCTGCCTAATTGGAGCCGTTTGAAGCGCGTGGCTAATTGTAGAAAATCCTTTCACAAAACTTCGTGAGTGATTGACTTCAAGCAATTGTCCCTTTTACTCTGCAATCACGCTGCCCTATCTCTTCGAATGACAGGTGACACACGCTTTCATACTCGTAACGGTACACAAGACCGAATTATTCACGGTGAAATCCTTCTTTCACTACCCTGCATCCACCTTATCTTCACCATCAGCACTTCTCGCATTCTTTTTTATTTCGAAAGTATGATGCATACGATTTGAAATCACCAAACTTTATTTTTGTTCACCTGCGACCCCATTCCAAACAACATGTTTAAGAATTTCTCGTCCGAACAAGTTGTCAAAATAGGCAACAAGCTTTCTGAGACTGAACTTTGAAATCCCGCGCCTGATATGTATGCATCCTCTCGAAACGCTCACTCTATAACCAAGAAAAATTATTTCTTAGATTTCAGCTGATCAAAATAAAAATGCTGTTCGATTTGCTCTTCGTGTGTCAGTATTAATTTCTATTTATTTCCACTAGACTGGAAAAGCGAAGAATATATTTTAGGTGCAACCAGAAAGATAGTTAAGCAACCACGTAAATGATTCCCATACAAAGTCAGTTTGAAAAGATATCAAAACGGCTGCAAACAGCATTGATATCTGCTGGTGGGTAAAACAATAAGGCCAGGAATAAGCCGTTGATCTCAGTAGCATCCACTGAACTGATAAATCCTCGCAAACACATTGCACCTGTTTCTTAACAAGATGAAAGGCGAATTCAACTTTGACGCCGGCAGATAAATAGCTTGCTCAATGATCGCGAGCAGTGGTGGTTGGAAAAATGAAGAAAATAGAATGGGCAGTGGTAATTCGAAACAGCAGAAATGAACACATATAATAATTTTCTCTGACTTTTTCTACTGTGATCTTACTGTACGGAATATAATATTTTAAACCTTTTATTTTACCTACCTGTATTTCTTCTACTTTATGTAAAACCGAATTGATGTACACGAGAACGAAGTTTTACGTTCTTAGTGGATAACTGAAAAACGCTCATGAATATGTTACGTAGACAACATGCTTTAATAACTTGTATCTTAAGAATCATGAGTGGTCTGATTCGTACACGTACTCGTACGGCAACAAGGTGAATAGATCAGGTCCCTGAGCTGACCTGCATGCTCGACCTTGAAGTGTGTTCTTGCCTAGGAATACCGTAATATTTTAATTTGTTCCTACGTAAACAGTAGTGAAGATCTTATTTCAGGTCATTTACGTCCATTTGCATCTGAGACGGTAATACAATTCCGAGTTTATCATCAGCTTCCAATCAGATCCACTGAAGTGACCTTCGACTGCTTCAGTCTCTATCAATATTTAATGTACTGATGCAACCCAATCTTGAAGCATTATTTCGTATTTCGAGAGCGTAAACCACATCATAGCTTGCATTGTTGCTGAGTGTAATGAGAAGACTCTGAATTTTTTCAGAGTCTTTGTCTAATTGAACTATGCCATAGGCATATTATAAGTTAGTCAGCGTATCTCTTTGTAAAAAGTTCACTTCTAAACAGCCAGACGATGATAATGTTATATCAGTCATGTCAATGAAAAAATTGAACTAGAATGGAGAACGTGTACATTCTTTACAGACACCACTTGCAGTAAAGAATTCCGATAAAATTTTGACATAAGCACTCACTCGACCTGTAGCTTTCGAGTAAAGATCTAGCAGATGTTTAATGTGCTACTTTCGGACAGCTACAAATGACAGACGCTGCTACAGAACCGTTAGATCAACAGGGCACAATCTCACCCTAATGTCAAGAAATTCTAATATTGTGGGTCATGAAAACGAGTATCTTTGTTCTAGGATGTGATATAGTGTGAATATCTGGTAATCAATAGTCCGAGAAAGAAAAAAGGTGAGTGCATGTCGTGGCTTTTCGCCGATGACTGTGGATGTATGATCATTGTCATGCTGTAATAAACGTAGTCGATTTTTCTCATTATTATCCCGTTGAGGGTTATGTAATAATATTTTTAATTGCAAGCCTAACAGAACAACCACAAATGTATATTTGTATGCATATTGTACTCATAAATTCAATCACACTAAATTGGTTTTAATCATTTATGGTATATTTCCAGATAACTTTGTAAACAACAACAAAACTATAAATAGGTCATTTAGGTGATTACTGTACTTTACAAATTAACTTTATCAATTTTTATGAATTTTTCAAGGCATAGGTTATTGTATTTTAATGTACGCATTGCATCAGTTATGCAATTTCTTCAAAGTTGTAGTTTCTGTACTATGTACGATATTATTTCATGCAATGTATAGAAGGACAATAGAGTATGTGAAAATTGAACTGTTCATTGATAACTTACAATAAACATTGCACCACACCAACACATCAACGACAGAACAGCAAATGCCATCTAGAACAAACAGGTACGATTTCCTCCTCTAAATACTTTATTCGAACTCTCTTAACATCATTTTATCCGCAAGCATTCTGAAGTGTTGTGACTGCAACAGTAGTGCAGTGTGTCGAAACAGAGCTAGGTAAAATTCATATTCACAATATAGTCCGATGTTTATCTTCGCTCAAAAGAGCTAGCAGTAGAATTCTTGTTCTTTCGGTACGGTTCCTAGGTGTTCGGTAGTGTCCAATGAATGGGGTCTATCCACTCAACTGTCTAATTCTAGCCAGTTGTCAGTTGTTTATAAGTTTGTATGTCTTGGGATTTGAACGAAACGTTTGTTTCAGGGCAGTAGTGTTTCTGGATACCAGCAGCCGTCACATTATCAAACCGGAGATCAGTTAGTTGCAATGTGGAGAGTAATAAAGGTAATGAAGTTAAAATTCTTGTGATTATATGAATAAAATTTTAGAACTGAGTTATATATAGATAAATTTAGTTTATTAATTTGTAGTGAAGATTGTCCAAGCACAGCTTGTCCAAGAGGGAGATGATAGTCCGTATGTGAGTACGTGATAATCAAGTCGCTTCGTAAATCAGTACACTGAGGGGGCTGTAACTACGTCGGCTGGGTGAGCATTCCAAGTTGCGACGAAAAACGTGTGCACGAATCTGAGTATCTGCTCTTTGATGTGCAATCTTTTGAGGATTGTCTCGAGGGGAGTGGTGGTGATGCATCGGTGGGATGCTCACATTGGGATGGTTTTCTATGTTTAATATGGTGTACTCCATAATCAGGTCACCTCTGATTCTCCTGTAGCTCAGTGGGAATAATCTCAACAGCTGGAGTCTATCGTCGTAAGGTTTATTTTTCAACCCTATCACCCATTTCGTTGCTCGTCTCTGCACTCCATTCAAGCGGTTAATGTCTCTTTTGAGCAGAGGACGGTTCGATGACGTTGTGAACCTCAAAGTGTGGGCGCGCGTACGTCTTAAACATGGTTAAAAATAATTTCGAGGTGATAGGAACAAGCTGTTTTCGCATAAAATGAAGAGTCACACGTGCCTTGTCTGCATCCCCTACATAGTTTGAATTGGTGTGGAGGCTTTCTGTGGTTAATAATCCAAGAACGCGCCCTGAAGACACATCAGAATTACGAAGACAATATTTCAACAAGCTATGAACAATAGGTATCCGAACATTCTTTATGTAACTCAACGAATTACGTGAAGTACATCAAGGTGGGCATTCGTCGGACATACCTCGAATCTCTGGAGGCAACGCTGTCTTTCACATTCTATTTTCGATTATGCATCTGCTCTAGCAGTCAGAAAATTATTTCCGTCAATATATACACACATATTTTCACTACGATACCTTTTGGACCCAAAACTGTAACAAAATTATAATCCGAAAATGAAGAGCAAACTCAGCATCCAAGTCATAACTGATACGCGTACAAAATACAATAAACGTAGAACAAATGTATGAACAGAATGATCTATCTGTCTGTCAGTTTCTTCATTAGTATATGCCAGCTATACGTTGATGACTTGAAGTGATTCACAGTTGTAACAAAATAGTCTCACTTTGAAGGATCACATGGCTACTATAGATTTTCAATCGTTTTGAGATAAAGGCGATAAATTATCGAATAATCAATAAGAAGAAATACATGATTTTAGTTTACATCAATCTTATGCTCATTTCAGTCTGAAATTTCGTCTTGTATATTCAAAAAAATGGCTTATCAATGCTAAAGCTGTTCTTGTACTGTTGTAAAATGATGGTTTTTTCATGATACATTGATCACAGAATAAGTAGCATATATTGATTAAGCAAACGAAAAGCAATTGGAAATCTTTCATTAAACTGTTGAATATTTAGTACAAAGTGTACTGTAACCCAACGCTTGGTGCCAGCTTCCTGTGAAAATGTGATTTGTACGCTAACGTCACAGATTTATACAAACCAATCGTATGGCGGAAATTTCTCAAACTAAAATTAAGCCAAATATCAAAAATGAACAACTATCAATAGATTATTTGGATAGGTTCAGATACAATAAAATCTAGGGATCCTCAGCTAAACTTACAAAGATTTGTTTGCTCCAAAACTATAACCGTTCACCTATAATATAAATAACATGAAAAGGGCGGCTTTGTCAACCGGTCATATTTTGAAGATTCTGAAATAAGCGTTCTGTATCTCATGATCTGAATCATATTTTCCGGGTTGAAAAATCCTTTATTCGGATTTTGATTATGCCAATTTTTTTCAAAAGCGGCTTTACATATGTCCTAAATGTTTCATTGTGTCAGTCAAGTTGTCCGCTTAAGAGGTGACACTTATCCCACATTTTCTATGACGACATCAAACGTATACATATTTTATTTTTTGGAGGATTTCGGACACAAATATTTATCCTGACAGGCCTTTTCGGATGCTTCATGTTCCAAAACGTCACTGGTAATCGTACTACGTGTCATGCACATTTAGTTAAACGAGACATTTTGCACGTAGGTCTGCTGCAACACAGCATAATTAAGCTGCGAAAATGTCAAGCCTCGTTGACATAAGTTGAATTTTCGAGTATGCAGTGGTGCTACTTACAAGGAGTTAAAGGGTTTATTTAGCTAAAATAGGGACGAAAAGTTTTTAGTTAAGCTGGAAATAAATTGTAAAGCAAACATCGACAATTCCAAGGACCTATTACGAATGTTTGAAAATGAGATTTTGAATGACGATCTGATAAGCATTTTTTACTGCAGCATTATTAGCTATCTCTCATTTTATTATATTAATATGACGTGATTAGTTTCCTATTGTTTATATTTTTACATTTATAGGTGAAAAAGTTGACCAAAAATAATTTTGTATAATTTAACTCTCTATTTTACAAGCCTTTTGAGACCTGTCGACGCATGCCAGATATCATTGATTGTCTCACAATTGCATGCAAGGCCAAAATTAATTCGTCGTTAATGTATGCAGTGTGAGAAGGGGTCTCGTTGTATGATGATTAGCATACATGTTTACATAGAATCAGTAGTAAACAAAGAAATTAATTGGTACATATTGCAAGGAAATTCGATAGAAAGTGGTGATGGTAAAAAATATACAATTAAATTTTATAACGCGGAAGTGAAATACTTGGCAGCAACGGAGTTACACTGATATAAAGTCTCTTCTGTTACTGCTTATAATATCAAAATATGTTCATCATTGTTTGTGCAATAATTAACGCCTGATGAACGTATCATAATAATCTGTTCCTTTGCTTTTCGGCACTGGCTTAACTGAGTTAAGCTGAGTTAAGATGCATTAAACAAACAATTCGATTGATAAATAGTTGATTTTTAGGCATTACATATGAAAATTGTTTTTCATCAGTTAGTCGGCTGATGTTTCTTTCATGATTGAGTGCTTTGATTTTCAAGTATCATAAACTAACAAAATAAAAATTTATTTCTAAAGCGATCAATATAACAAATGATGTCGGATTACTGATTACACCTAGTGCATCGTTTTAACACTTCATAGCTGCTGTTGCATCTTTCACGTTACCGAACTTCGCTGTCAAATTAGGAATATAAATGAAGGATTTTACACATGAATTTGGGATACTCATATTTTCAGTTTTACGTTCATTGTTGACAGTTGCATTCGCGTTTCTGTTCTAAGCCGAAGAAACATGAATAACATCGCAGTGCATCGATCTGAAATAATAATTTTAGTATATTAGAAATGTTGATTGAATACATTCGTAATTTGTTGTGCTCCAAATCCATTATTTAAACAGAAAAGTGTTACAATATCTTTTATATTATTTTCAGTGTTCCGTAATAACTGAACCGTATAAAATACAAACAACAATCAAACAGTCTCTATACTTCATACATCTGCTATGTAAGGATACTCAGAATAAAATCCTGCCTGATTACCAATGCCCAAACGACTAACCAACACTAATATGCGCAACGTCTCGCAGTTTGTTTCACATACAATTATGCTTGTAGAATCATCATAAGTAAGCCTTATTTAATGAACAGCGACTGTTCGAACTTGTCCGGTACATACAACAAATACTGCTGTCATGTTTCATCTAAACACACCTTTATTACAGCTTTCAGCAATTATATTACTGCCAAATAAAAATAAGTCATTTAATTCTTAGATTGACAAGCTCTCACGAAAGCGAAGAAGAGCTGACCATCGTCCACAATGTTAACAGGATATTAACTTGATTCTGAAAAACAGTATTATTATTATTGACGTCATAGAAGTGAGAACATTTTCTGAAGAATAATGATGTTAAATATTCTCAGTATTCATCCACAAAATTGTTTCACATTAACTATTTCATGCTTTTTATAATTGTTTATTGTAAGTTTCTGAGGAACAAATGAATTAAAAGTCCATTGTCATTATGCATCGTGAAATATCGTTCTGCACACTGAAAATATAACTCTGAAACCTTTGCATAAATAATTCACCAGAATTATTTATCGGAGATGTGAAGGTGAAAAGTTAGTAGTTTTGACATCATCAAATGAAGGCAGGAAGGTTTGTTAGTTTAGATTATCTTGTCCATTATTTCACAACTTCATGTCATTCATTTCTTCGACTTCTGTAACGAAAGCACGACTGCTAGTTAGATCTATTATCGATGAGCAATTGATTATTTTTTATGAATTAAATATTTAGATATATAGAGCCCTCAGTGTTATTTAATCATAATTGACATGTCAGAAAAATCTGTAATGTGACTGACTTGTATTTCACGACTTGTCAGATCTGTTTTGCGAGAAATTCTACAGGATTAAATAATAACACTCATCAATAAAAATCGTTTCTACTATAGATATGTACACTAGTAAAACAGCAATAGAAATATTTGATGATAGTAATTATTATTTAACTTTTCATTCTCTTTGTAATTATTAGGCAGTAAGGGTGTTCACACTTCACTCATCACAGTAAAGAAACTGATCAGTCATTTAGCAAAACAAAAAGTCACTTTATACTTCCAACAAGCAAAGTGAAATTCGCTTTCAATGGTAATTAGTTAGTATGAGGAATTCTTGTATCCAGTGGATTGTGTCTTTATCCGATCGAAGTACTGTACGTTAATTTACATCATTTAGTTCGATGAAAATAGATTTCACACAGGATGACGCAAATGGTTAAATTCAGTACATTTAGACATTTTACATATTGTTTCAATACAGAACAATCCAAGACGATATACTGGAAATTCTAGAAACTGGTGTACACGCAAGTCAATACATTAAGTCAAATACTGATTTCAAAATGATATTTGGTACATTTGAACAAGCATCGTGCACTTTCCTGTTTGTAATAACAAAATGTATTGCGTTATAGACTTCTGCATCGGTGTCAGTTAGATAGAAAACAGTCCTCATCGCAAAAATGATCTGTTGAATCAGCTGTATATAAAGTGATGGTTGATGGGTATTTCGCTGGTGTACTTGATCGATCTATAGTTGTCGAAAGTCTAAATACACGTCTTTTCACGAGGTCGAACTTTAGATGACCAAGTCCAAAGAATGTAGTCCTGAAGTTTTACAAAATCTGAAAGTCACACGTCCCACGTTTTTCCAAATTAATAATTTGAGATGAGTATTAGTTAGCTTGTAGGTGCTATCAGTAGTTGAACAATACAAATTATATCGTGTTCCGTTCATGCTTCAACAATGCGGAGGATATTTCATCAGGAGGAAGATCTAAAAGCACATCATTCTATTCTCAATAAAAGGAATACTTTCGACTACATCGTTTCTTTATTTCGACATGTAAATGGATTATAAGACGCTAACGTGCGACGAATAGCATACATTAGGACTGGCGGCTACTGACGTTACTGGACATATTAGGTCCGTGTAGCATCTATAACGTACAGGGTGTATCTCATGCCAAGCGGGGTAGTAAAGCGTAGTCAGTATTCTTACATTCGTACAACATCTCAAATCCAAATAAAATGATGACAAGCACTCATAACACATATATTTTCAATGCAACTAAGAAAATTAAATACTTGGTGTTGCCAACTACTGTTTTCATCATGAGAAGAAAAACGAGGATTCACTTAGTGTCTTTATTTAGACTAATATTGAACGCCAAATGTAGAATTCAAACAATACAAGTGCAAACATTCAATGACAAGATGATACAAGCGAAAATCCATAAAAAGATGCAAACATACACTAAGACGATACACTGACACACAAATCGCTATTTGAGTAGCTGAATACAAAGAAGAAACCATCCTTTTGCATGTAGTCATCCAACAAACTCAAATAAAACATAATAATGGCCTTAATGATTAGTATCCGTTCAGTGTTCATGATCGTTATTTGTACGTTGTTTGAGAATTATTTGTATTTCAATTTACTTGAGGGTTTTTCAGCGAAGTTTTCTAATCAAAACAAGCCTCTAGATAAACTGATAACGAACAATGTGAGGATTGCTACTTGAGACTATATATTGCCAATTTTCAGATTAAATCGGTTAACGGGCAAAAATTAGAAGGGGTTAGATATATATATATCTATAAATATATAGATACATTATATATATATATATATATATATATATATATATATATATATATGTCATGTCATCAAAACAATGCCAAAATCGGGCAAAAATTTACAGACGAAATAAACGAGTGAGCATGATATAGCTATAGTTCAAAGAAATAGGAGGCTGAGTGATTTCGACACAATTGAGCAAACAGTCGAAGCATTCACTGGTACAGTCGGTTACAATATTAAACTTTAACGTCACACTAATAGCGTGATCTTATTTAAGTAGTCTACTGCAGGAGTATTTATGTTATAAAAACCTTCGACGAAAATAATGAAACAACTGAGTGTTTAAGCAGATGAATACCGGTACACACTTGACAGTTTGATAGATTGAAAACGTAAATTTTTTTATCAATTTCAAATCTTCATTATATTCCTCGTTTGATAAACTGTTCGATGATAATGATTGATCAAACAGTGATTCATGAACAACAGACTTATAAATCACCTCAACATTCCGAATGTGTACTTCTGTTTCCAAGATTGAATTTCAAAAGACAAAGAAAAATTTTGAAATTCTTTTGACCTCTTTCACACACGGTGTAATTATTTCAAACAAATCAAAATATCTAATAACGACTCACTGATGAAATTCTTGACACAACTCACTCTGATCGACGGAATTCACATTGATGAACCACGCCATAACCTGTAACTGCAACCATAACAACAACTTTAAGAAGTGTAGAAATTTGTACCGATATCTTGCTTGTATAAACATGTGACACGGTCACTCCTTATGGGTAAAGGTGAATATAAATCAACCCTGCCACTAAGCCTCAGTGTAATTCGGCATAACTATGCGCACATTTACTTTAACACATTACTGATCACATCATAATTTCATTTATTACATGAGATTCAGTAAATCAAATAATAGTTCATTCTTCCGTTCCCAAGTTTCATCACGTATTACTTGTTTATGTTTGTTCTTTCTCTAAATGAATTACAGAATCTGCCATTTTCTGATAAGGAGTTTAACTGTAATTTGGTACAAAGTTCAGTAAGGCTGTAAGCACCAGACAATCAATATATGTTTTGGAGATATGGGTGCACTCAACTATAAATATCGGTGTTGGTATTGAATGCGTGAGGAGAACACTGAAAATGAATGATGTGAGTTTGCAAATTTTAGTATCATTGTATAACTCGGGTTTTAATTTTTTCTAATTTAATTCAGGATTTTATTACCTTGATTTTCTCAGCACACTGAAAAGCATTGACGTTTTGGATAAGATTCATTTTTTCGTGAGGTAGATAGAAATATAGGCAGATGGAGAGTTAGGTGAAATATTGTGATTGGCCGTCTTCAATTGATGTTGTTTCACATAAGCCTATTATTCGTTGATGTTGAACATTTTACTGTTCTCCAATATATGAACACGAATAAATACCTGCCGATATAAACTTTACGGTGGATGTATTAGTGTAGAATTAATTGTTCATATTTTGTATGATCGAAGTAATTAGATGTCATCTTTCCTTTTATCCAACCTATTTGCCCATTCAGATGTCGGCGGAATTATGGAGTTTATCCAATCAAAATATTTCAATGGTTTTAATATGGGAATCCGGAGCAGACTTAAAACCGAATCAAGATTACAACAGCTGCGATAAACCCTCATGCATCTACGTAATTTACGTTCACCTAAAAATTCATCATCCACTTTAAGAATGCGTTCAGATTGTTGGATGGAACCCAAACGTTTGTCTGGTCTAATTTTATTGTAAGTCATGAAACCTGATAAAACTTGACGATCATATTTTGTATATAATCATCGATGAACATTCACGTCATCAGTGAAATATTAGTGAGAATGCATTCGGCTCTCCATTTTCAAAGGAAAATTCGTTGAAGGATTTAATTAAACAGCATTTCCGATATAATTGATGAAAATCGCTGAAATTAGTAAAATTACACCATCTGAACCATCTCTCAACGACTTTTTCATTTGTTGTTTGTTTCATTTATTTGTCATTAAATAGGTACGTGAAACATTTGCTTCTTTGGATGGCTGCAGTTTCGTCACCTATATATTTGATTTGACTTTAATATATCGTACAACATTCAGTGTCCATTTCATTCTTTTTTTTCAGGTTCATAGCAGCTAGTTACTGGCAGTCATCATAATTCTCATCAAACACTTACACTCTACATCTACAAGGAACACTATCTTGATTATTTTAACCGGTTGGTGGAACATTATGTCTAGCATATGTTTATTTCTACCTAGTTTTTAAGAATGTTGTTACATAAAATGTAGAAAATTAACAAGTATTTTGATGCATGAGTTTGATACAACAGAGGAACTGTTTATCTTTATCCAACTTATTAAACCTGGTGAGCACTCACTCTAAAATAAAGTATTATTGATACGCGTCTCTGATAATTCAAATCAGTCAAAGCTATTTCGGAATAAAAGATAACTGTGAAATGTGTGTTTGACAAATGAAGATGACGAGTGAAAATTGGTTAGTACGTGATACTCATGTAAGGCTCTTTGAACAGCTAAGTGATGCGAGTTAAAATAACTGTTTGTATGTTATTTGTAGTAATTTCGATGTAAAAACGTTTGGAACTGAATCAGTTTCAATTATTTTAATTTACGTATTCAAATGTGTGCCAATTCAGTCTTCAACTTCGTATTTAACAATTTACAAGTCATCATTCGGTTCTTCTGGAAAACTTCATGTTCAGCTGAAAACTCGTTAACAGCTGCCGTTTTTTTCAAATTTTCTATGTTTGATTAGCTGCATTACTGAACTCATCTCATAACCCCATTTCGAAGGGATTTGATAATTCATTTGCGAAGTATTTCATGGTTAACAAAAAGCAATTGACATACATTCAAACAATTAAAATGTTAACCGTCAGGCGTTTTGATGGATAACAACACATGATCAGTTAGTCTTTATTTATTTTTCTCGTTTTTGGCTGCTTTAGGATTTTCTTTACAACAAACTACCACAATAATTGTTTATTTCTCAGTTAATAATTATGACTATCGGTGTTGGATTACTGAGCCCACCTGGTGAGTGGGGAGATTACGTCATTGCTGCTTGTCTGGCATCCATATTAACTATCTTTGCTAAATCTTCGAGTGTTCAGCTGAAATATATTGTACGACTGTGGAAAATACTATTATTTTCATTTTGCTGTGTATTGGCGACAGCTGGAATCGCTTTCTTTGTATCAACCATATTTGAATGCCCTTCGGTAAGCTTTCGTTCATCAGATACAGTGTATTTAACGTTGTTTGTTATTTTTGAATGTCACCCCATAATTACCTGTGTGAGATGGACACATCAATCGTAAATTACTATATGCTTCAGTGATATGTTACGTAACAAAATTATTTTTATTCATCGATGTTTAACAGACAGAATAACAGCGTCACGCAATCGTTTTTGCACTTTCCGTCCATATGACAATATTAATATATTATTTATATACGAACTGACTGAACGATGACCAGCGTTTATGTTCATTCTGTTGAGGTGTAAATAAAAAATGACGTTGAAACAGAATGTCACGAAGTACTGTCATCATTTCTGAGATACACATTAGGTTAAGTATAACTGAAACAAATTACTGGCAAATGATCAATATAGACATTGAAGTTCTTGGATACTGGCTCACTGGTCCAGTTGGTAAGTGTTCACGCACAGAACAGAGCGTCCTGGATTCTAATCCAGCGATCTGAGTTAGCCGCAGATGTGCACTTCTGATGAGCCTACTATCGGGATGAAACGTCTGATCAGTGTTTCCAGGTTTCTAGTGGTGGACCATCATTGATGGATTCATGGATTCAACGTGTGTAAATCAGAATACGTCAGCTCATTTGATTTATTATTAGCAGTCATGAACGAGTGATGTATTTGCATATCGTCATCACAGTGAAAATAAAATTACCTGTACTCTTACTTGACCCATCACATTCTGGTCGTAGTCACAACACTCAGTGTATTTGCGGATGCGTGATGTTTAACTACGATGAATCGAATATTTACAAAATTATCTGAATTAAGAATTTTTTGTCTCTTTGTTCTAGATGACATTTGCAGTTCTGTCGTTGATATGTTGGTGTGTTGCAACGTTTATTGTAAGTCACACATGATCAACTTAATTTCCACATATTTAACTGTAATTGTAATATATGCATATTTAAATATCGTACTTCACGCAGAACATACAACTTTGAAGCTTTTGCACAAATCAGAAACTGCATTCACCAGAATTATTATTGAGAGATCAAAATTTGAAACGTCGTCAGTTCTGATATCATTATAAGTAGTCTTGAATATTAGGAATTGAATAGTGAAGATTTGACATTTTGTTTGTATTTTCAGCGTCAACTAACTGAACATTGATGTGACTGATCTCATTTCCTAGGACTATTCTATTGGACAATTGCTCAAACAAATAAATCATTTGTCACTTGGTTTATTCGAATGATTACTTGACATTACACACTTCTTTATGTAACTATCTGTTGTTTTATCGCATAAATTTGACACGCCGAATATCTGATTGTTTTACTGAACATTATCAATTTTAAAATTGCAGGTGATTTTACTAACCACGTATTACTTGGTCAAATACTGCGAATCCGAAGATTACTCTATATTATTTATGACTTTGATATCTGCGTTCGAGTTTGTGATACTGTTGATTATTTCACAAATTCATGTCAATTATTTTGCCTGTTGTTACGGAAAGTGCACAATTACATAGCAGAACCATTATTGATGACGACTGATTCTTCTGTGTTCACAAAATATTCCTTTGAATTTAAATGTGTTTGACTCTGTTCATCAGTATGATTTTGTAATTGTTATGAAACATACAGTATTTAGATATAAGATTGTCTGAATTTCACTTTGATCTTCATTAAAAACTATTCTTAAGGATAACTAGTAAACATTGTGCCAATGATAACTGACAGCATTTTACTTCGAAGATTGTTATCATCAAAATCATGACAGATTAGTAAAATGGTTCTATCAGTGACTCAAACTAAGTTTGATCAGTGTTATGTCCTTCGTAAATAAATATGGTGATGTAACAATTCTATGTGCAAAAATCAGTTTCTTTGGGATTTTTAACTCATTTACATTGAATATAACATAATCACAGTAAGCGAAACACATGAAGAAAAGTGTAAAGTTTTGTTTTGTTTTTGCTGGTCAGCTTACCAGTAGAAATTTTATCAAACGAACCACATGTTCACTTTCTAACTGGTCACAAGAAATTCGGTACCAAACATTGATTCATCCAGGCAACAATTATCTAGCAAATAATGTATTATAACTGAATGTATTACAACTCGATATCGTCAGTCCAGATTGGCAATAATTCGAAGTTTGTGGGTGTGAGAATCCTCGTCTTCAGAATATCAAATGTGTAACTACATCACATGAAAATAATCTTCAAAAATTTGCATGAGGAGTGCTGGAAACAGATTTTGTACCCGGTTAGTAAAGATCCAAAGTTATGTAAGACTTTTTGACTGAAAACTGACCCAAAATATCCTGCTGACCGTACAAAATCATGTTAGTTTTATTGACTAGTACGTCACAGATATATTCAGAGTAAGGCAATTCCTAGTCTCTAATATTCTAAAACCGAGGTTTTCAATGGCGAAATCAAACCAAAATTCAAAAGTTAGTAAGAAAAAATGTGTAGTTCAAAGAAGAGAGTGAACAAGGCTTGCAGGTTGATTCAAGGAACACAACAACGTGATCCTATATGAATGCGTGACTGGGTGCCTCAAAGTATTGACTGTGAATAAACACGACTGCGAAAAATATACTAGGAACAAAGTGTGCTATCAGCCGGTGAAATGATCCTGTGCACAAGATCGAAGATTAAAAGTAAAAATATATTATTACTCACTGCTTCCAAAATAGGACTGTACATTAGTAATATTTAAACTATATTCTTGAGTTTGTTGATTTTTATTGCGGAAGTGAATCGATTGATTTCAGAATTCTCGCAAAAACGCAAAGGAACTGGATAAAGTCTTCGTCTTATTAATGGACAGATCGTCAGTGCGCATCGTCAGCTGAACAAGTGAAATTAGCACATAGATATACGTCGCAAAGACAGTTAGGCTAACAATGTATCTTTAATACATAATAACTAGTATCACGAGCAATTTTTCTGATAACATACATTCGGATAGTGTATTGTGTACCGCAGAAGAGGTTGAAAACTTTTTCAACAAACAGTTCGATCAGCAAAGATGGTTCCGCATAAAATATTGAAGACAAACAACGTTTAATCATCCTTTATGCTGAAAAAATATAAAAATATTTTATGGTCCGGAGCTTATTCAAGTTCACTATATCTGTAACAGCTTCCATTGTTTCATACAGAGTTCAGTGATGCAGTAATCATATCAAAGACATGCTGGACAAAATAAAAATAATCCCTGGTTCTGATGATTTGTTCTGAATAGAGATCAACGGTTTGTCTTCACTAAACATGATTATCACAGGCTTGTTATATACTGTTCACTATCAGGAAAACGATTATGAAATTTAACGCGGAATCATATTTGTGTTCTTCAAAGAGTTATCTTGTTCATCAGAAAACATGAATCCGCTAAAGGAACATTACAAAACGTAGTAACTTTGTAGGCATGATGATTAGATGAACAATGCAAATTAAGGCACTTTCCGTATCAACATTGCGAAGAAGGATATCTCAGCAGGAGTTAGAAATACAAGCACACTATTGTACAATCATTGCCTGTAAATGTCTTGAACGGAGTATTGTGAAAGCGTTCACAATAGCAGGCTGGATTCCATTACAATTATTTGCATGATGACCAAATATAAACGAATCTATGAATCATTATGTGACGCTCATTTTTGTAGAACTAACGCTTCTCCAGTTGATTCGAATAGGAAAAATCATTTAGTTGCTTGAACGGGATAACTGTATAAAGGCTTCTTTGACACTACGGCTTGCCTGAGATTGCAAACTACCTGAAAAGGATTTATTATCAAGGCCGAAACAACCACGTCATGCACGATGAACTGCTAAGTGACTCATTTTTGGTCTAGACCAATTTTCATCACTTCATCTTTTATACTGTCTGTCAACTAGATAACACAGACGGTAACTCGCAGCTACTGACGGTCTGACTTAAAAGAACTTTTCTAATCCATGCAGCACTGTACAATGTGGATCTGATGCCAATATAATGAAACGTAACGGAAACTCAAAGCAAGAATTTCCAGATTTGAGGAACATCTTCGATTCTAAATGAACTAATGACAAACACCAACGGCGCATATCTTTATTTCAAACTTCAAAATCAAATATTTTGAACGGCTGCAGGCAGAGTTTGCTTTGAATGTTTTCACTTTTCGCTTTACTGAATTAAATATAAAATTGAAAACTGTGAAACAAGTGTAATAAAGTTAAATCTTTCTTCCATGTTTTAGTGTTTTGATAATAAAATCACTCTCAGAATTGTAATAAACTTATTGATTGGTTCATTGGAGATGAATGGCATTTGTACTGCTATCACACAACGTTCGCTTTCATACTTCAGTTGTTAGTTACCTCTTTGTGGCTTGAATACGTCTGTGGTTACGTAACTGCGAATGAGACAAGGTGAGACGGAGTCGACACCATTATTGAGCCTCAGTGTAATTAGGCGTCACTATTGACACTTTCACATTCACATACTATTGACTGGTGTCAAAGGACAGGAATCGACCATTCACATTTCTTCGATCTCAAGCTCAAATCACCATTACACATGAATATATACAAGTTATTACTCACTGTGTCTGGTAATTTCAGAAAAAGATCATTGAAACAGTAAAATTTTCAAATTACAAGTAAAAAAGATAAACATATGTAATGTTTTGATGAAATGTTTTGCACTTCAAAGTATCTGCAAGTACGCGTTTTTCATGTTCACTGTTTCTCCAACTGAATTAAAATTTGAAGTGTTTTACACAGAGACTAACAAATATTATTCAGTCTAAAGTTCAATGATACTGTAATCACTAGACAAACAATATATGTTGTAAAGTTATTGACGTATTTGAGAGTATAAATTGAAGAATACGCTGACTCTGGTTAAGTGAACACTGATAATGAATGATGTGAGTTTGTAAACTTTCAAGTAAATATATAACTCGCTCTTAACATTTCATGATTTTATTCAGGGTGTTATTGCCTTGATAGTATCTGTAGATGGAACAGCATTAACTGTTTGAATATGAATGAGTAAGAAGATTCATAGATTCGTCAATGGATAGATAGAGATAATAATAAAGTTATTTGTTAACATTTCTGTGTTAGCCATATGAAAACATATTGTTTCATGACGTCTAAAATTTTAGCCAATTCATTTGAACGTGGAATTGACTTCTTTATCAAATATTTCAACCTTGATGATAAATGCATTCGGTTCAGTGCTGGAAGCATATAAGAAAAATGCAAGTTGCAATTCAACATCGTGCATGTAAGTATATGAATTGAGCTAACAAATCACCATTCGCGTGACAGAGTGAGTTCAGCTTATCGGAAGGATCCTGCTCGTGTATCTGGTCTCATTTTAATGTAGGTCAAAAAACCCGATAAACTTGCGGATATTATTTTGTATATAGTCACCTAACTACATCCGCATCATCAGTCAAATATGAGTGATAATAGAATTCCGATGCAATTTTTCAGGGATATCATGTTGATAAATCCTTGTAAATTGAGCTTCTACTTTTAACGATCATGATTATGAAATGAATGAAATGCGATTTTCATGACGATCCTACACCGACTGGTCCCACTGTTATCCATCTTAGTTATTTTCATTATTATGCGTGTTAAACCTTTGCTGTTTTGTATTGCTGCCGGTTTTTTGCCAGTAGAAACTTCGGGGCTACTGCCCGTCGTGAACCCGGGTATAGAAGGAGGGTCGTACATGTAGTTGGCGACCCCATTCCGTCAAAAACTAACTTGCCAAAAAAACGCTAACCAGAAAAAATAATTCAAACTATTTTAACTCTGCCCTGAGAGTTGGAGGAAGAATTATGAAGTCGCGTGATAAAAGCCGAGTTCCCTCGGAAGTCACGGGGCCGATGCCTCTTCTGACAACCAGAGCAACCATTTTTTTAGGTACATGGAACGTTCGTACATTGTGGGAGACTGGAAGACTATTTCAAGTTGCGGCAGAAATGAAAAGATACAACCTCGAGGTGCTTGAAATCAGTGAAACACATTGGACACAAGTAGGACAACTGATACTAGCTTCAGGGGAACTGCTGTTATACTCTGGTCATGAAGAGGAAAATGCTTCACATACACAAGGAGTTGCATTGATGCTGTCCAAACATGCACAAAAGGCACTAATAGGATGGGAATCTCATGGACCCAGGATCATTAAAGCATCCTTCATAACAAAGAAACAGGACATTACAATGAACGTCATCCAGTGTTATGCACCTACCAATGACTACAATGACGACGTCAATGATCAATTCTACGAAAGGCTGCAGTCAGTCGTCGAGAAATGTTCACCAAAGGATTTGACGATTCTTATGGGAGACCTGAATGCCAAGGTTGGAATGGACAACACCGGATATGAAGACATCATGGGACGACATGGACTGGTAGAAAGAAACGTAAACGGTGAGAGATTTGCAAACCTATGCGCCTTCAACAAACTGGTCATCGGTGGCACAATATTACCGCACAAACGCTATCACAAAGCCACATGGACTTCACTGGACCACACTACTCAAAACCAAATTGACCATATCTGTATCAACAAAAAGTTCAGAAGGACCACGGAGGATGTGAGAACCAAGAGAGGAGCTGATAAAGCCTCAGACCACCACTTGCTGATCGCCAAAATGAAACTGAAGCTAAAGCAGCACTGGACAATGAGGCAGAAAACATCGCACAAGTGTGATACAGCCTTTCTTCGGGATACCGTAAAACTCAACGAATTCACGATAGCCCTCACCAATAGGTTCCAGGCCTTTCAGGATCTACTCAATGGAGAGGAAGCAACATTGGAGTACAATTGGGAAGGGATCAAGGAGGCAATCACTTCAACATGTTAGGAGGTCCTTGTTCGCAAGAAGCACCATCACAAGGAATGGATCTCCGTTGGTACTCTTGAAAAAATTGAAGAAAGGAGGAACAAGAAGGCAGCAGTGAATGTCAGCCGAACAAGAGCAGAGAAAGTTAGGGCGCAAGCCGATCATACAGAAGCAAACAGGGAAGTGAAGAAGAGCATCAGAGCTGACAAACGAAAATATGTGGAAGATCTAGCAATGACGGTGGAAAAGGCTGCAAGAGAAGGAAGCTTGAGACAATTGGACGGAACAACAAGGAAGCTCGCAGGAAACTATCGTAAACCAGAACCACCAGTGAAAAGCAAGAAACGCAAAGTAATCAGCAACAGTGAAGAACAGCGAAATAGGTGGGTAGAGCAGTTTAAGGAACTATTGAATCGACCAGCTGCGCTGAATCCATACAACATCGAAGCAGCATCTACAGACCTCTAATTGATGTTACGGCACCTACAGCTGAAGAGATCAGCATGGCTATCAGACATATCAAGAGCGGCAAAGCAACAAGACCAAACAACATTCCAGCAGAGGCAGTGAATGCAGATGTAGAAGCAACTGCAAATATAATTCACATTCTCTGCAAGAAGATTTGCGGTGAGGAACAAGTACCATCAGATTGGAAAGAAGGATACCTGATCAAAATACCGAAGAAAGGCTATCTCAGCAAATGTGAGAACTACAGATGCATCACTCTTCTCTCGATACCAGGCAAAGTTTTCAACAGGGTATTGTTAAACAGAATGGAGTATTTCGTAGACGCCCAGCTTCGAGATCAACAGGCTAGATTTCGTAGGGATCGATAGCGTGCTGACCAAATTGCTACATTACGGATCATTGTGGAACAATCAATTGAATGGAACTCACCACTCTACATCAACTTCATCGACTACGAGAAAGAATTCGATAGTGTGGATAAGAAAACACTGTGGAGGCTTCTTCGACACTACGGTGTGCCTGAGAAGATAGTTAATATCATAAGGAATTCTTATGATGGATTAGACTGCAAAGTCGTGCACGGAGGACAGTTGATAGACTCTTTTGAGGTGAAGACCGGTGTCAGGCAAGGTTGCTTACTCTCACCCTTTCTCTTTCTCCTGGTGATCGACTGGATTATGAAGACCTCAACATCTGGAGGGAAGCACGGTATCAACTGGACAGTTAGGACGCAGCTGGACGATCTGACTTCGCAGATGACTTGGCTCTTCTATCGCACACTCAACAACAAATGCAAGAGAAGACGACCAGTGTAACAGCAGCATCTGCAGCAGTAGGTCTAAACATACACAAAGAGAAAAGTAATATTCTCCGATACGACACAACATTCACCATCCAAATCACACTTGATGTAGATGCTTTCGAGGACGTTAACAACTTTACATATCTTGGCAGCATCATCGACGAGAAAGGTGGATCGGACACAGATGTAAGGGCGCGGATTGGCAAAGCAAGGGATGCATTTCTACAGTT